>CM056054.1:21857181-22457181 GCA_029574335.1 Rana kukunoris
TCCCATTCACTTTATTGGGACGGCTGGTGATGTGGCAGTGACACAAGAAGGTGAGGGACGTGGCAGCAGCAGGTGAGTGAATGGCCCGCTAACAGGCACTGCCATGATGGATCTGAAATGACAGGTGCTCCTTAAATATAAGGACTTATTCTTGCTGGTTGTTGGAATCTTTAATATTTGCAAACAAAATTAAGGTTTTCTATTTAGAATAATAAGCTGTCAGGTTAGTAAAACAGCGATATCAAAACAGATTTAATCATATAGTTTGTAGTGTACATAGATTTGCAAAACAAACGGGATAAAGGAATATTCCTGAACTTTCATGGTTACTGTGAAATTGTGTGAATGCATCAATGCAGTGCATGTTATCTCAGCTTGCAGAGCTTGGATTCATTGAATTAGTTTACCAAATATGTAAATATTTCAGAATATACAACCTCATGCTACATAACTAAGCTCCATTTCTTGCTGAATAAACTAAATTACTATTATATCTTAAATTGAAAAACTTTTTTTTTTTTTTAACCACTTCCAGACCGCTATACGACTATATGCGGCCACACTTTAAAGGTGGATATCTCGTTAACGGCAGCAGCTGCTGCCACAACTGAGGTATCCATCTTTATGGCCCATACACACGATCCGAATATCGGCCGACGGATCGTACGACTTTTTTCGCTTAATAATCGCGAGTAAAATAAAATAGGTTTTTAAACTCACGAAAATTCTCGTATGATAGAAAAAAACGATCGGAAGTGATGTCACGTGTTGTAATGTATTTGTATTGTATTGTCGGACGACGGCTGTACTGACTAAACGAAAATCGGACGATCGGACGAGAAAAATTTTCGCGCTTGTCCGATCGAATTTAATCGGATGAACGGTCGTGATCGGCTGTCGAAAGTAGTGTACACACGATCCGAAAATCGTACGATCCATCATCGGACGATCGTTTTCGTCCGATATTCGGATCGTGTGTATGGGCCATTAGTGTGAGCGGTCCTGTAAAAGATAACGGTGGTCTCCGCGAGATCACCGATAGTCGCTATACGACTATATGCGGCCACACTTTAAAGGTGGATATCTCGTTCACGGCAGCAGCTGCTGCCACAACCGAGGTATCCATCTTTAGTGTGAGCGGTCCTGTAAAAGATAACGGTGGTCTCCACGGCGGCGGGAGAGGGGCCTGAAGTGGTTAAATATCATTACTTTTTATCCACTCTGATATACACACATATATATAGCAGGGTGTCTTTTCAGCCTCTGCCTGTGTGATATTCAGTAACATACAATATATATCCCCCCGGGGGTGATGTCGGTGTTGTGCTCGGTGTCCCTTAGTCTGGGTGTCGTTGAGAGAGAATATGTTGGCGGCTGCCCAGGCAGTGGTGGGCGTGCCTTCCTCTGCATTCTCTCTCAGTCACTGGGTAAAGTGGCAGCCACATCTTCTGTAAAAACACGCAGCGCCGCTCCTGGAGCCGATCAAAGCGCAACTCGTTCCCTAGCCAATCAATGCGCAGCCCGCACCTTGCCACCTCTACAGCCAATGAAAGAGCAAAGCGGTGTCAGCTGGGCGACCAATCTGGATTTGACACACAAATGACCCAAAGAGAATGCGCAGCATCAGGAATAAAATGTGTGCACAGTGCAGGTAAAGTGTCATTGGTTGCTAGGACATCAGTGGCCCTAGCAACCAAGGACAGAAACTAAGGGAGATTATTGAAACGCGAGCAGGCGGCAGCTCCCAGTAAGGGAGAAGGCAGAGAGAGCACACAGTACAGCCTCCGACAGGAAATAAGAGGGTGCAGGTGTCCCCAAAACAGGAAAACGCACACAGCAACAAAAACCTGACAGATGATTGAGCTCTGCTAAATAATTGTGCTTTTGTGTCACCATCCTCATCCGATAGGTTCTCCTTCACTTCCTGTTCTTGTCACACATACAGGAAACAGGAAACCAGAATAAATCTCTCCAATGGGGACACGGCTATAAAATCTGATATTCTAACCCAACCACCAGCCATATTACTACACATTGCTGCAGGAAAAATGTATACCACAGGTCGCATTTGTGGGGCAGTAACCAACCGCATTGCAGCACGGTGCAGCGGGTTCTAATGACCGGCGACAAGTTGCCCCCTGTCAAGTGCCTCTGAAAAGCGATCCGCCACGGCAGACTTTTCAAAGGGGCAGCAATGACAGCTGCAAGCATTAATGAACCCGAAGGCTGGGCATTTACCATCAAATTCAACGGAAACGCAGGCCAACGCATGCTGCAATGCACTTTGTGGTGATCATCAACATGCGTCATGATGCGTTTACATCAGTCAAGAGACCCCCCCCCCACTCCGCTGTTCAATCATCTGAGGAACTACAAGCCCCAGCAAACACCCGCTCTGCTCAGTCACAGCAGCTGTATACTGCAAAGTATATAGATCAGCTATAAACTGAGCAGCCTGCAGCACTACCCCAATAACTTCACACTATAATAAACCCATTGATATCTATACACATAAAAAACTATTCCCCCGTGCTGCTGTAATGACACACACACTCTATAATGTCCTCTGTTTTCTCTCCTGGGTCTCGCTCCCGCGCGATGGCTTCGCCTTTTCCTCGGATTGTCCCTTCGCTCTCGCCGTACACACGTCTCCTCCCACTTCCGGGCACACGTGAGCGCGGCCGGACCACAACTCCCGGCATGCTTTGCGGTGCTGTTATACTAAAAACACACTCTGTGAACGATTTTGGAGGCTGGTTACGGGCGGCGAGCACTCGCAGTAGCCGCACTGTATACTCCCTAGCATTTGTTTTATATCGGTAGCGGCGGCAGGTTTTTTTCGGATATGGCGACCCGTCAGAATTTATAACGGATATGACGTTTGGAGCCGCCATTTTGCTACACCCAGCACTCCTTCATAGTAAAGAAATTCTAAAAAAGAGGCAAAGCGGACATCTTGCTACACCCACCGGAAGTTTTGCATTTTACACTTATTTTTAACAGTAAGGTGAGATAATATAGTGTAATACAGTATTTAAAACTCTGACTAGTTTGATGTTGAATTTTAAAAGCAGCGGCAAGTCTGCTCATTTCATAGGTTTTGCTGATCTGACAAAAATTCGCTGCTTTTAAAATTCATAGGGAATTCTAAGTCTTGTATTTCACTATATAAACTCACTCTACCGTCTAAAAAATAAGCCTCAAATTCAAAACTCCGCTGGGTGTAACAAGATGTCCGCTTTCCCCCCTTCTCAGTGTATCCTTACTATGAAGGAGTGCGGGGTGTAGCAAGATGGCAGCGACAGAACGTCACTTCCGTTATACATTCTGAGTCGTTAGATTTTGTAACGGAAGTGACGTTCGTCACCGCCATCTTGCTACACCTTGCACTCGTACACAGTAAGGGTTTCCGTTAGCGTGACGTCATCCAGTGCTAGAAGTCACATGACAGTCCCATTTCCGCCCTCCCTGTTTCCTAAGGGACTGGTGATGTGCGATGATTTAGTGACGGGCGGTAAATGGGAATTCCGTACGGTTATTATAGACTGTAGGGCCTCTCTGTGTACATAGGGAGGTTCTCCAGGGGGAGACGCGACCTAGCGCTGCTTATCACGTGACCGCGGCTTGAGTGGCTGTCAGGGAGTCACATGACCAGTGCGGAACTACATTTCCCGTCATGCCCCGCGCTGCAATTTTATCGCAAACGAGCCTCTGGGAGGAGTTTGTGTGCTCCGGGGATTCCTCGAAACCGGCTCGTCACGTTCACAGCGCCCACCGGAGGAGATGGAGGCTGCGGAGCTCGGCTGAAGGGGGGTTCTCCTCATCAGAGTGACGTCAAGGGGAGGTCATGTGGTCCGTCTTCCAACATGGCGCCCCCCCTGTGAGGTAGAGCAGGTTCCCCCTTTACTGGAGCTCAGGGCTCCCCCCTAGAGGGACGATTATGATCGGTTCCCCAGACCTGGTGGCGTTTACGAGGGAGGAGGAGGAGTACGACGAGCCAGCGATGAGGGTCTCCCCGGGGTTGCCGGAGGAGTACTCGGTGCCCCTCTTCCCGTACTCGGAGGCAGAAAGCAGCCCCTGGTCCCGCCTCTCCGGAGCCAAATTCGGCCGCGACTTCGTCCTCATCTCCGAATTCTCCGAGCAAGTGGGGCCGCAGCCGCTGCTCACCATCCCCGACGACCCGCGAGTGCGCGGCACCTTCGACCTCAACTACTTCTCCCTGAGGATCATGTCCGTGGACTACCAGGCCTCCTTCGTCGGGCACCCGCCTGGCTCTTCCTACCCCAAACTCAACTTCGTTGAAGACTCCAAGGTCGTCCTGGGCGACTCCAAAGAGGGAGCCTTCGCCTACGTCCACCACCTGACCCTGTACGACCTGGAGGCCCGCGGCTTCGTCCGCCCTTTCTGCATGGCGTACATTTCCACCGACGAGGACAAGATCATGCAGCAGTTCCTGGAGCTCTCCGGAGAATTTTCCAAGGCGTCCGACTGCCTGAAGACCGGCAACCGCAAGGCCTTCGCCAACGAGCTGGAGAAGAAACTCAAGGACCTGGATTACACCCGCTCGGTGCTTTTGGAGGAGATGGAGGAGCAGCAGAAGACGGACGACAAGGGCTTCTACACGACGCAGGCCATCGAGAAGGCCAACGAGCTGGGCAACGTAGAAAAGTCCATGATCGAGCACCAGGATTTGCTCAGACAGATCCAGTCCTATCCCTATAGACATTTAAAAGGGGAGGACTACCAGCTGTATGTGCCGGAAAGTGTTCAGGATGAAGCTACAAATGGCACACCTGAATCAGCAGTGGCATCTGACGACCACGAGGAGAATGGAGATGCGGACGTCTTTACTTCAAGACCTTCCTACACCCCCAAGTTCATCAAGGCCAAATCTTCCAAATGTTTCGATAAGAAATTGAAAACGTTGGAGGAGCTTGTGGACAGTTATTTCTTTACGCAAACCATAGACTTGCTGACCAGCCTCGAGAAGAGATACAGAGGCGACGTCAGCTACTTGTTGATGGGCCACCTTGACCGAGCTCTGTTGGAGCAGCAGACCATAGTCAACTTCTTGTTTGAAGACGTGTCCACCTGGGATTTGAAGCTAGTCGATAGGCAATACTCCGACAACTTGTTAGCTGCTCACACTGTGCCAAGTCCCGGCCTAGAACATGAAACCATTAAGCCTTCAACAAGTTTAGAATCTTACAAGTCCAGCGTAGAGTCGGTCCCTATTAAAATTGAGCAGGAGTTTAACAGTGACAACGATAGGGAAGTATCCGAGTTAGCCGATTGTGATAACCCAGGTCACATGGAATTTCTTGACGTGGATACTAAAGGGAGCATAAGCAGCGGTGAAAGTATTGAGGTCTTACAGACGGAAAAATCCACCGTGCTGATCCACTCTGAGAGCCAGCCGTGTCTTGGACTGCATGCTAGCCCTCAGCCGCCAAGAAGAAAAGCCGGGAGCAGGCGGACCATTAGCGAGGACAGTATAGAAGTCCTTAGCACGTGTCCTTCCGAAACTGTGATTCCTGAGGATTTTCGGGCAACGTACCAAATGGCTATCAATGAAGAAGATCCCATTGTGGAAGATTTGGATAGGGAGCAACAGGTTGAGCAAGGCTCTCCAGAAGTAGATGCCTTCAAGAATGATGAAGCCGAAAATGATTTGGCTATGGAGCCTCCATGTTGTATCAGGACGGACAACTCAAGTCCAGAAGAACAAAGCAGAGAGCTTGTTCCTGAACAGTGTGATGAAAGAGCTGTTGTCAGCGTCCCACCACAGTCATGTAAGGGCATGGGCCAGAACTTCGGTCAAGTAAAGTTCTCCATCGACCATGTAGAAAATGCTTATAGTGAACCACCTGCAGCTCCTGAGTCCAGTTACTTGTTGAGCAGCAAGGATGCTGAGAAGCACCTGCTTGATGAATACTCCGACTCCACCAGTTTTAGAAGTAGCGCATCAACATGCTCCGACCGGACACCTTCCCCTCCTCCCGTCGTCACCGTCACAGACCGGCAGAAACGGAAAGCTGGCCAAAATGCACTAATGTTCATCAGGCAGTACCCCTTTTCCCATCCTGCCATCTATTCTCTTTTGAGTGGGAGAACTCTTGTGGTCCTGGGTGAGGAGGAGGCCTTCGTGAAGAGGCTCGTCACTGCTTTGTCTTTGTTTGTCCCGAACTATGGACAAGTTGCCAAACCGATTAAGCCATGGGTGACTTCGCCTCTACACATCACGGATTTCCAGAAGTGGAAACTGATTGGGCTTCAGAGGTAAAAAAAAAAAAAGGCATGCATGTTTTTATTTTGGCATTTTTCAGGGATGGTCAAATTCCAGGAGCTATTTGATGCTTATTGTTAGATGGCACCAACATTTTCTGTAGCTCTGTACAAAGTGAGGGGCTATATAGCAGTTCAATCATTGGGGGCACACATAAAACAATGTGAATAAGAGCCCTGCCCCCATGATAATGGTGATGTTGGTACCTGGTTCCTGCAAGTGCCTCCTGAATTCTGCATAATGCTTTCACCTAGAGCTGCACGATTAATTGTCAATAATTTTTATTTTATTTTTTTCCCCTTGCGATCTTGACAAAGGGTTTCCCGATCTTTGGTATGCAGAGAATTTTCTCTCTGCTCTCAGCCTCAAAAGTCACTGGGCAGTCTGCCAAGTTTTAAAACATTCTATCAGTGGAATGTTAAAGGGGTTGTAAAGGTAAAAGTTTTTTTTTACCTTAATGCATCCTATGCATTAAGGTAAAAAAACATCTGGCAGCACTGCCCCCCCCCCCAGCCCCCGTTTTATTTACCTGACCGTTCAAAATTCCCAGGCGTGTCCACGTCATCCTCTTCGGTTCCCAGCCTGGCCGTTGATTGGCTAGGCTGGGCGGATTGATAGCAGCGCAGCCACTGGCTGGCGCTGCTGTCAATCACAGTGGATGACGCGGCGCGCCGGGGGGTGGGGCCGAGTGATACAGTCAGCGGCTATGGCTGCCGCTGTATCACGGGAGCGCGCTCGCAAAAGCTTTCCACCGTGCGAGCGCCCTCGCATTAAGGTGGAATGCTTTTGTGAGCAGGACCTGAGACAGCCGCGGAGGGACCCCAGAAGACAGCTTTCCGGGACACTGTGTGCAAAACGAGCTGCACAGTGGAGGTAAGTATAACATGTTTGTTATTTTAGGGAAAAAAAAAATTCTGACTTTAGTGTTGCTTTAAGTCTAAACATTGTATCAATTTGAATTTTACATCAAAGGAATAGATTTCTGTATGTCAATTAGGAACATTTAAAGCGGAGTTCCAGCCTTTTTTATGTTTATTTAAAGTCAGCAGCTACAAAAAGTGTAGCCGCTGGCTTTAAATAAACAGACACTTACCTGCTCCACTGTCCAGCGACGCGGCCGCCTGAAGCTTTGCTGGCGCCTCCATTCACACTGTGGGCACCCGACCGTGACCGCTTTCGGCTTCATGGCTGGACACTCACTGCGCATGTGCAAGTTACACATGCGCAATGAGGAGTGGACAGGCGATTTTCCTGGGACCTGTCACGTGTCCCAGGCGATCACCTACAGGGAGGCGTTATGACGAGTCGCCTAAGCGGTCCCAAAAAAAAAAAATGTGGCATGTAAGGGGACGAGAATTGCTTAAAGCGGAAGTTCATTTTTGGGTGAACTCCGCTGTAACCACCAAGCCTATTTTTTCACAGTTGTTTTCAAGTTAAAATCCTCTTCCCCTTTTTTTTTTTTGTCTCGAAAATTACTTAGAACCCCCAAACATGTATTATAATATAAGGTTGGAAAAAATACTGCGCAGGTCAAAAAACCTAGTGAATGGTGAAATAATGTGAATTAAATAAATAAGTGAATAAATGCTGCTGCAGCTAATATGTCAGATATAAACATAAATAGCAAGATAGAAAAGGGGAAAGCTGCGCTGTATTATAATATAAATATATATCATTTTAGTAGAGACCCTAGAGCAGTGATGGTGAACCTTGGCACCCCAGATGTTTTGGAACTACATTTCCCATAATGCTCCTGCACTCTGCAGTGTAGTGGAGCATCATGGGAAATGTAGTTCCAAAACATCTGGGGTGCCAAAGTTCACCATCACTGGTCTAGAGAATAAAATGGTGGTTGTCGCACTGTATTTGCGCAGTGGTCTTTCAAATGCTATTTTTTTTGGAAAAAAATACTTTAATGAATTGGAAAAAAAAACGAACCAGTAAAGTTAGCCCAAATCTTTTTTTTGTATAATGTGAAAGATTTTACGCTGCGAGAATCATGATCTTTATTCTAAGCAAAAAAAAATCGTGATTCTCATTTTGGCCAAAATCGTGCAGCTCTAGTTCCACCACTGACCATTTTGAAATTTAGAAGACCTTTTTAACTGGTTGCTGTGAGGTGATGCAGACAGTTTGTAGAATGCAAGCATTGATAATAGACACTTAAATAATGTGAAAAAGAGGAGTTTAAAGGGAGCTTGTCACTAAGCAGATTACATTAGAAGACCAAAGCAGTCTCTCTCTCTCTCTCTCTCTCTCTCTCTCTCTCTCTCTCTCTCTCTCTCTCTCTCTCTCTCTCTCTCTCTCTCTCTCTCTCTCTCTCTCTCTCTCTCTCTCTCTCTCTCTCTCTCTCTCTCTCTCTCTCTCTCTCCCTCTCCCATACAGGGGAGAGAAGGAAATAGTGGGGGGGGGCACGGGGGAGAGAAGGAAACAGCGGGGG
Organism: Rana kukunoris; assembly: GCA_029574335.1. NCBI lineage: Eukaryota > Metazoa > Chordata > Amphibia > Anura > Ranidae > Rana > Rana kukunoris. The sequence goes on from CM056054.1 coordinate 21,865,908, forward strand.
ACACGGAGGAGAAGGAAAACACGGCGGGGGGGGCACAGAGGGAGAGAGACTGCAGCAAAACAGAGGGGGGCTGGAGGAGGACACGGGACAAGTATCGGGTGAAGCAACGGGAACATTTGCCCGAGTACAAGTACTCGGGCAAATGCTTGGTATCGGTATGCTGTATGCTAACGGAAAAAAAGGGGATGCCATCCGGGACCCCTGGGCCCCTTCGAGGTCGGGGGGCTTTGGCTGCTGACGGACAAAAAAAATAATTATAGAAGAAAATAAGGGGGATGACATCTGGGGACCACCGGGCCCCTTACTGGTGTACTGCCTTAACCCCCCTGATGGCGGCCCTGCTGACAGGCATTACTAATAGGCACTGCCACTTTTTTGGGCACTGGCAGGCATTTATGGGGCACAGGCTGGCAGGTGTTGGGTACTTATTGGCAGCTGATGGGCACATCTGATTTTGGCTGCACTGATGTGCCGATTATAGCTATATGGCGGGCGGCAAGTGGTTAAATCTGGTACACGCTATAGGTTTCTTTTCCCATTTGAACCCGGTGGGTTGAACGAAAAAAAAAAACGTCATCTCCGGTCGGAGCCGCTGTACTTACGAAGTAAATAGAGCCATCTCCCCTGCTAGGCTGTTGTGTCCTGACAGGGGACCCCCCTCCAGAACACTCTGATCAGCACTTTCTGCCATTGGCTGAGAGTGCTGATTGGGAGTCCGTCGGCTGCTGGTTTTCCAGCATGCTAGACCAACAAAAGCCGGCCAATCAGCCGGTGTTCTATCAGATTAGCGAACCCGTCAGATAATGTAACAGAAGTGACGTTCTCTTATCTGCACATGCATTCTTAATGATTAAAAGGAGACGTTTTTTTGTTTTGGTTTTTTTCAATCCTACATACCTAGTTGGATGCAGCATCTGTCCCCCGCCGGCTCTGAGACTGAGAACTGAACGATCAAACACTGCTCATCACTCTGTTCTCAGAGCTCCGTGAGCAGAGAGCTGGTGACTGGGTTTTTGAACGGACTCTACACAAGAAGAGAGGCAAATAACTACACAGAACATGGAAATGCAATCGTTTTAGTAAATAGAATTGTTAAATATTCTCATCAGCAGTATAGAGCAGTCTTGTGACTTCTATCAGTGTCCAGCCAAGCACTGGTTAAATCTTGTAGGAGAAGTTTTCTGACTGTCCTATGAGACTAAAGGACCCCTGACTCTGTCTCTGGACAGTGCTGATTGGCCCTGTGCTGATCACATGCCCCCTCCCAAGAAAAGAAAAAAACTTCACTAGCAATACACACTAAACTGAGCATGTGCAGCCTGACTCCATACACTCTGGGTTAAAAGAAAAATTATAAGGGGACAGTGGAAGTAGGGGAGGATCAGAAAAGACAGGATCAAACAGCCTTTTCCCACAATGCAGAGGATTAACCCCTTAGGTTCCACAGTGAGTATAACAAGCATGCTTTACTGCATATACAGACTGATTTTACTGTTGCGGGTTTAGTAACACTTTAAAGTTTCATTTTCGAACATTCTTTATGGAGTTCTGGTCTAAATGACAAGGAAGTGGTGTTTCGGATTAGTAAGTTTCACTATGAGCCATTATTGTAGCAGAAAGGGGAAGTGTGATGTAAGCATGTCTGTAGTAGTGGCTGGGATTTTATAGTCTGCTGGACAGCAAGCCTCTCTTGAAGTGTATCTAAAACCAAGAGTAAAAATGTAATATGTTACAGCTCACCCGTCCTTGGTGGCTGCATTTTTCTTTATTTTTTCTTTTAGCTGGCGAATCCTAATAAGTACAGTCCTCCTGCCCTAGGCTGACAAGTGCTGTTGTGTTGTCACCCTATAAGAGAAAGTTTAATAGGAGGCTGTGACAAATTTCATTTGAATCTAGGAGCCAGATAAAAAAAGTTGGGAGCCGGGTGGGGGGAGTGTCATAGGAGTGGGATGTGGTGTTGTACAGGGGATATGTTGGAGATGGGGGGGCCCTGTGTACAGGTAGATGGGGGGGGGGGGTGTGGGAGCCCCTGTGTATAGGTATTTGGGGGGGGGGGGGGTAAGGGGGCCACTGTGTATAGGCAGTTTGGGGGGATATTGGGGCACCTGTGTGTACAGGTAGTGGGGGGGATATGGGGGCCCCTGTGTACAGGTAGTTGGGGGGGATATGGGAGCCCTTGTGTTGAGGTAGTTGGAAATATGGGGCCCCCCTGTGTGTACATGTTGTTGGGGGGGGGGGGGAGATGTGGGAGCTCCTGTGTGCAAAGGTAGGTGGGAGCCCCTGTGTGTACAGGTAGTTGGGGGGATATGGGGGCCCCCTGTGTGTACAGGTAGTTGGGGGGGATATGGGAGCCCCTGTGTGTATAGGTAGTTGGGGATATGGGGGGCCCCCTGTGTGTACAGGTAGTTGGGGGGGGGATATAGGGGGCCCCCTGTGTGTACAGGTAGTTGGGGATATGGGGGGCCCTGTGTGTACAGGTAGTTGGGGGGGGGGGATATGGGAGCCCCTGTGTGTTGAGATAGTTGGGGATATGGGGGGCCCCCTGTGTGTACAGGTAGTTGGGGGGGGGGGATATGGGGGGCCCTGTGTATAGGTAGTTGGGTGGGGGGGATATGGTGGCCCCTGTGTGTTGAGGTAGTTAGGGATATGGGGGGGGGCCCTGTGTGTACAGGTAGTTGGGGGGGATATGGGGGGGGGGCCTGTGTGTACAGGTAGTTGGGGCCCTGTGTGTACAGGTAGTTGGGGGGGATATGGGGGCCCCTGTGTGTTGAGGTAGTTAAGCATATGGGGGGCCCCTGTGTGTACAGGTAGTTGGGGGAGGAGGTGTGGGAGCCCCTGTGTGTAAAGGTAGGTGGGAACCCCTGTGTACATGAGAGGATGGTCAGTGGTTCAGGTTCCTTTATGCCTATTAGCTGGTATCTCTCTAAATGCATCCTTGGATATCAGGCTGGGGAAGAGGAAGTGTCCCAGCAGTACCTATCTGATGGGGGGGGGGGGGGGGGTCACCATTTAAAGTGATACTAAACACACACTGTTTAATTTACATTGTCCCTTCCATTTCTGTATGTGAACGATGGCACTGTTATTATTAAAAAAAAAAAAAAAAAAAAAAGATTTTCCTAATCGATATCCGGCTGTCACATGTCCCAGCTCTTTCCCAGTCTGTCTGCAGGGAAACATAAGCAGGAGGAGCTTCTAGTCCTCTGCTGCTGGTCACATGTTAATAAAAAATAAAATAAAAAAAAACAGCCTTTTGGAATACAATGTAAAAATCAATAATATCAATAAACTTTGATTTTTTTAAATTGTCATACAAATATATATTTTAAATTGAATCTTTATAATTTTTTGGCAATAACATTGTTTCTGCCAGTCACAGGCTGTGTCACGCCCCTCCAGCCTCTGTCTTGGAATAGGAGGGTGTAATGCTTCAGGCAGAGTTACTATAATGGGTGGTGAGGATCACAGCTTCGGAAGTCTATGGATATGGTACCAGTTAAATTTAATTTGGCAGAGATCAGATCGGAAGACTCAGATAATTTGGGAATGTAAGTGGTTTTATTTAGTCTGGTAATAGACAACCAAAATGTGGAGCATCAGGGTTAACTTAAGTATAGTAGCAGTACACAGGAATACAGTTTATCGTGAACATAGGGATACTTGCTGTGAGTAGTCTTCTGTTGTTCGTGCCACCCAGTGGCTTCTGGAGAGATATATTGGTCAGCTTGGAGTAGTGGTGTAGGTAAGAGATTCCGCCTGTAGAGTAGGCTGACTGAGGATAGGGCAGTGGAGAGCCTCTGAGTACCATCATAGATGGGGCTCTGTCTGGCCCAATAATTGGTAGTCGGAGGGACTCTGTCCGGCCCAATAGTTGGTAGTCGGAGGGGCTTTGTCCAGCCCAATAGTTGGTAGTTGGAGGGTCTCTCTCCGGCCCAATAGTTGGTAGTTGGAGGGTCTCTCTCCAGCCCAATAGTTGGTAGATGGAGGGGCTCTGTCCGGCCCAATAGTTGGTAGTCGGAGGGACTCTGTCCGGCACAATAGTTGGTAGTCGGAGGGGCTCTGTCCGGCCCAATAGTTGGAGGTGCTCTGTCCGGCCCAATAGTTGGTAGTCGGAGGGGCTTTGTCCAGCCCAATAGTTGGTAGTTGGAGGGTCTCTCTCCGGCCCAATAGTTGGTAGTTGGAGGGTCTCTCTCCAGCCCAATAGTTGGTAGATGGAGGGGCTCTGTCCGGCCCAATAGTTGGTAGTCGGAGGGACTCTGTCCGGCACAATAGTTGGTAGTTGGAGGTGCTCTGTCCGGCCCAATAGTTGGTAGTTGGAGGGTCTCTCTCCAGCCCAATAGTTGGTAGATGGAGGGGCTCTATCCGGCCCAATAGTTGGTAGTCGGAGGGACTCTGTCCGGCCCAATAGTTGGTAGTCGGAGGGGCTCTGTCCGGCCCAATAGTTGGTAGTTGGAGGTGCTCTGTCCGGCCCAATAGTTGGTAGTTAGAGGGGCTCTGTCCGGCCCAATAGTTGGTAGTTGGAGGGGCTCTGTCCGGCCCAATAGTTGGTAGTTGGAGGGGCTCTGTCCGGCCCAATAGTTGGTAGTTGGAGGGGCTCTGTTCGGCCCAGTAGTTGGTAGTTGAGGGGCTCTGTCTGGCCCAGTAGTTGGTAGTCGGAGGGGCTCTGTCCGGCCCAGTAGTTGGTAGTCGGAGGGGCTCTGTCCGGCCCAATAGTTGGTAGTCGGAGGGGCTCTGTCCGGCCCAATAGTTGGTAGTCGGAGGGGCTCTGTCCGGCCCAATAGTTGGTAGTCGGAGGGGCTCTGTCCGGCCCAATAGTTGGTAGTCGGAGGGGCTCTGTCCGGCCCAATAGTTGATAGTCGGAGGGGCTCTGTCCGGCCCAATAGTTGATAGTCGGAGGGGCTCTGTCCGGCCCAATAGTTGGTAGTCGGAGGGGCTCTGTCCGGCCCAATAGTTGGTAGTCGGAGGGGCTCTGTCCGGCCCAATAGTTGGTAGTCGGAGGGGCTCTGTCCGGCCCAATAGTTGGTAGTCGGAGGGGCTCTGTCCGGCCCAATAGTTGGTAGTCGGAGGGGCTCTGTCCGGCCCAATAGTTGGTAGTCGGAGGGGCTCTGTCCGGCCCAATAGTTGGTAGTCGGAGGGGCTCTGTCCGGCCCAATAGTTGGTAGTCGGAGGGGCTCTGTCCGGCCCAATAGTTGGTAGTCGGACGGGCTCTGTCCGGCCCAATAGTTGGTAGTTGGACGGGCTCTGTCCGGCCCAATAGTTGGTAGTTGGACGGGCTCTGTCCGGCCCAATAGTTGGTAGGGGCTCTGTCCGGCCCAATAGTTGGTAGTTGGAAGGGGCTCTGTCCGGCCCAATAGTTGGTAGTTGGAAGGGGCTCTGTCCGGCCCAATAGTTGGTAGTTGGAAGGGGCTCTGTCCGGCCCAATAGTTGGTAGTTGGAAGGGCTCTGTCCAGCCCAATAGTTGGTAGTTGAAAGGGCTCTGTCCGGCCCGGTAGTGGGTAGTTGGAGGGGCTCTGTCTGGCCCGATAGGGAGATCAAAGTTGGGGCTCTGTCCGGCCCATTAGTGAAGGAAGGCATCCATCAGCTACTGGAGCTATTTGCCTGGCATCAGGTTCCTAGCACGAACATCAAGCAATAGGTGTCAGCTGTTTAAATAGGGCTACGAGGAGGAGCCTGGTGAGGTCGCTGTGATGTCAACACCCTGTGCCGGAGTTGGTGGAGATGACGGAGCCCGATGGAGAGATAGGAATATTACAGAGGGAGGTGAAGCCTCCATTAATCAAAACACAATTGGCCCGGGTATTGTTTGTAATCTGATTAGTGGGTGTGGAGGCGGGAGGAGTCCTTTACCACTGTGTATACGCCCACATGCATGACTCTATACTATAGAGTCTATAGTGACATGGGCTGCTCAGATGTGATAGGGAGGAAATGCTCATCATAGCATAGAAACTCACTGAAAACAAAGCGTGTGCAGAGTGGCCACCACATAATTGGGGACTTGGACAGAAAGGTGGTGATTTAGAGCAGCAGGATGAACCAGGATTTTTTTTTTTTTTTGCAGAATACAGAAAACGAATCTCATAGTGACTGAATATGAACAGCATGTGTTTTTTTTTTTTTTTAATGATTTGGGTTTGGTGACACTTTAAGGTCCCACTAGGTATTCAGTTCTGATTATTTAAATCCACTTCTCCTGTTCTCTCATATTGATAGCATTATACCTTGCTTCTGAAAGGTGCGAGATTCTCTTCCAACCTGGCAGTGAATGGAAAGTTTCAGATCTAGTTACAGAGATGATGCAATTCCATGAATCTATGAATCTAGGCTCGTAATAACTTCATACACCCACATTACTCTGTTAGTAACTATCTTCCATTCTATCTCTGTGTAACTCAGTCTGTGGTTAGCAAAGTAGCAAAACTTGTCTGTTACCTAATTAAAAAATAAATAAAAATAGTTGCATTATCGCATAGCATAACCCAGATAAAAACATGCAATGCCTTCTGTGACAGTTGGACAGGTTTTAAAAGTTTGTCCTCTTACTATTACCAAGATCCTGTATTTGGCGTCAAGCTTCAGGACACTCTGAGGCTCTGCACAATCATAAACGTGTATGGCTTTGGTAAATCCAGGCATATGTGTTTTATAGACAGTACAGTAGTTCTATTGATTGTGCAAGACTGAAAAAAGCTAGGAAAGCACAATCTTAAAGCGTGAACTCCACACAGTAATGCAAGGCTTTCTCCCTGGTGTGGAGTGTCATGCTCGCCCCCTCCCTTGGACTACAGGTGAGTCAGGACGCTCTCTATGTTGCAGATAGAGAAAGTATCTGTGTGTTAGAGGGCGTCCTGACTCTCCAGTAGTCCAAGGTTGGGGGTGAACACGACACTCCACACCAGGGAGAAAGCCTTGCATTACTGTGTGGAGTTAGACAGAAGAACAGGAAGTGAGGGTTTCTCAGAAGAAATGAGGACATTTAAAAGCAAAATGGAAGGATGAGGTAAGTGAAGGAGGACTGCACTAAGGTAAAGGAAGCTGTTTTTGTTTTTTTTTTACCTTTTACAACCCCTTTAAGCTAGTGCATTGTGTACCTTTTTTTTCCTTCGATTTTTTCCTTCTAAATGTTTTTTTCTTTGTCTGAATTTCTCACTTCCTGTTCCTCCTCAGTAAGCTTGCCCCCATCATCCGAGCCTGCGGGGATGAACACAGCATCCCCCCGCTGGGATGTTGTCCCAAGGGAAGGGGAGAAAACGCTGACTAACCCCCAGCCAGAACGGCTCGGATGATGGGGGCAAGCTAACAGAGGAGAAACAGGAAGTGAGATATTCAGACAAAGAACACATTTTTTTTTAGAAGGGAAATGGAAGGAAAAGGTAAGTGAACCAACAATGCACTAGCTTAAAGTGAATGTAAACCCGAAAAAATATTATTCTTTGCTGTCACAATGTAGAGTATAAGGTTTCCTATCATGTGTGCCCAGCCTTGCCACACAGAGTTAATCCAGCTCTGAGCAATCCTCTTTTATTGTTCAGTGTAATAAAACAGACTTGCAGAGAAAAACCTTAGTCCGTTACGCCCCCTTGCTGTGAGTGACAGGTTATTTACATATCTCATGCACTAGCCTGGAGACGGGAATTTTTTTTTAATTCCCACCCCCACTCCTTTTCTGAAGTCATGTGGTTAATTTTCTGGATTATGACTGGATGTGTGATCAAAGCAGAATTTAGTGTAAGGGGAGTGTAGAGGTGGGCGGGGAGTCTACTGACATCACGACTCCACCCACAGAGCTCCAGACAACAGACCCACCCACAGAATCTGCAGTTTTTCAGTTCTTATAACAAACAGAGGGGAGACATTTGACAGGTAAGGATTAGGGTTGTCCCGATACCAGTATCGGGACCGATACTGAGCATTTGCGGGAGTACTTGTACTCCCGCAAATGCCCCCGATGCCAGATCCGATACTCAATCCCCCCCTCCCCTGCAATGCCGTCGCCGCATACCGCAATGCCGCCGCATTGTTAATACGCGCGGGGAACATTACAGCTTTTACTTAAATAGCTGTAGTGTTGCCCGCCGCGTATAGACACTCCCCCTTGCTCAGGATTGGACGGGTGATCTGTCCAATCCCGAGCAAGGGGGAGTGTCTATACGCAGCGGGAAACACTACAGCTATTCAAATGAAAGCTGTAATGTTCCCCACGCGTATTAACTATGCGGCTGCGTTGCAGTATGGGGAGACATGGCTGCATCTGTGGGGGGACATGGCTGCATTTGGGGACACATTTAAAAAAAAAAAAGTATCGGTATTCGGTATGGGCGAAAAAAAGTATCGGTACTTGTACTCAGTCCTAAAAAAGTGGTATCGGGACAACCCTAGTAAGGATACATGCAGGAGGCATCTATATCCTTATAGATCAGCACTATGGCAGGAGTTTAGAAAGGATGAGAGGGGGCTTTACATCCACTTTAAAGGAAAATAAAAAACCAACCTTTACAACCCCTTTAATAGTTTCTCAAGTTCAGCACTTTAATGACGTGTCTGTTTGTTTTGTAGGGGGGTCTCCTCGTCCGGCTGCAACACCCTCCATTCTCTGAACCGCTACAGCCGCTATGCCAGCATCCTGGACGCCGACAACAAAACTCTTCGCTGCCCCATGTACCGGGGATCCTTCTTGCAGAGGCTGGCTGACCACCGCACTCAGATCCGTAAAGGCAGCACCTACTACATGCACGTGCAGAGTATGCTGACCCAGCTCGGCGCCAAAGCCTTCCTTTTTACTTTCTGCCATCACGTCCACCTGCCCATCCGGGAAAAGGAGAGCGAGGAGGCTATCGCACAGCGCCGGGCCAACTTCCTCCACGAGCTGCTCGGCCTGTCTCAGGAGGACGCTAGAATTGTAGAATACCTCTCGGAGCTCCTGAAAATGCATTACCTAAGGGAATCGGGGACACAGCTCCTTCCTGTGCTCAGGTTCGACTATATCCCAAGCTTTTTATACAAAATCTGACACCTGGGCCGCAATGTAGAAGAATATCCTCCCAGGGAGACTTGTGGATGGACTCTTGAAGCATGATTATTTTGCACCATAAGCTGGAACAGAGTTTATAATTTTTTTATTGTTTTTTGGTTTGTGTGGACGTCCTACTTTAATGTCGTGTCTTCTTTTTCGTTGTCTCAGTGCATCGTACTACTGAGCGCCTAAGAAGCTTGTGGCACTTAAATAGTATCTGTGAGAGAAACAGTGACTGGATTCAGGGCCAACAGAGCAGGTATCGAGGTTAATGCAAACCTTGCTTTTAGTTCTGCCAAATGTATTACGTGAAGGACAACGGCTCTTGTTTTACTAACTTTATACTAAATTGGGTAAAATAATTGGCCAAGCCTGATGTCGGATGGGCATTTTGTTTTTTTCTTTACTTCTCTTATTGAAACTGCAGAAAGTTCATTACCTCGTTTTATTAATTAATGCAATCTCTGTGGCTGATTTTTGTTGCTGTGTGTCCAGAGCAAGACCGCTAAGGCCGCATACACACGATGGGTTAACCCAGGGCTCGACAAATCCCAGGCGCCAGGTCGCCAATGGGACTAGAAATTTTACCCTGGTGCCTGGGCTTTGATCAGTGTCTGTATTTAGTGAGAGGGATCTATACTGCGGGAGCAGGGTCTGTATTTAGTGAGGGGGATCTGTACTGTGGGAGGGCGGTCTGTACTTAGTGGTTGGGTCTGTAATGAGAGAGGGGGGTCTAGTTAGTGGAGGGGGTGATACCAACCCTAGTAACGACACTGGGGCTCATCACTGAGTCATACCAAAAAAAAATGGCGCCTAACTTTTTTAGCTGGCTTCTAGATTCAAAGCAAATTTATCAAGCCCTGGGTTAACCAGAGGGCAAGGGTCTGATGGACCGGTTTCATCAGTCAAAACCGAACGTTGTTAGGCACGACCATCGGTTAAAAATCCATGCGTGCTCAGAATCAAGTCGACGCATGCTTGGAAGCATTGAACTTAAAGTGGAGGTTCACCCTCCAAACAAATTTCAGGCATGCATTGGAGCCCACCCACCCGACCGTTAGTATGCCGGTGTTTTTTTTCTATACATACCTTTTTTAAGGGCTCTCATCCCCTCCGGTGATCGTGCGTGACTGGGCGTTTCCAATCACATGCTGTGATTGACGTTTCTCAGCCTGGCACAGACAGCGCGTCACAAGATGCCGAAGGAACCCGAACTCCGGCGCGGCCCTATACGGCGCCTGCGCAGCGACATTCGGGTTCCTTCGGCATCTCGTGACTCGCTGTCTGCGCCGGGCTGAGGAACGTCAATCACAGCCTGTGATTGTAAACGCTGAGTCCCGCGGGACCGCCGGAGGGGACGAGAGCCCGTAAAAAGGTATGTATAGAAAAAAAATAAAAAAAATACCGGCATACTGCCGGTCGGGTGGGTGGGCTCCATGGCATGCCTGAAATTTTGTTTGGAGGGTGAACCTCCCCTTTAATTTTTTAATTTTTTTTGTGTTTTACGTCACCACGTTCTAACACGATCATTTTTTTTTTTTAACTGATGGTGTGTAGGCACATCAGACCATCAGTCAGCTTCATCGGATGGACTGATGGTGTGTACGCGGCCTAAGCAGGTCCCATGTGCATAAGATGCCATTTCTGAAAATGCTTATTGCTTGATTGGCTGTAGCTTCCGGCGGACAGAAATTTTAGGCTCGGTTCACACTGGAAGCGGCTGCGGATCGCACAGGAACACTGTGCGTCCCCATTCGCCGTATCGGGGCCGAATCTTTGCCTGAATTCTTCCCTGAAACGGAGCCAAAGACGCACAGCGTTTCTGTGCAGTTCGCTCCGCAGCCGCGCCGGAGATATGTGACCGGCTCTATAGAGAGCCAATCTCATTCTCCTGCTAATTGGATGTGGTGAAACCTGTTTCCAATTCGCATAGGTGTGAACCAAGCCTGAAACTGTTTCAGCCTACCCCCTGTATTCAGTACACACATGGCTACTACATAGTGGTAGCTTTTACAGACTAATGCCACGTACGCACGGTCGGAATTTCTGACAACAAATGTACGATGTGACCCTTTGGCTGGAATATCAAGCTGTGTGAAGGCTCCATTGAACATTTGCTGTCGGAATTTCTGACAACAAATGTTTGAGAGCTGGTTCTCAATTTTTCCGACATAAAAGTTCTTGTCGGAAATTCCGATCGTCTATATGCAATTCAGACGCACAAAAATCCTGCGCATGCTCGGAATCATTCAACTTCATTTTTTACGGCTCGCCGTAGTGTTGTACGCGAACGCGTTCTTGGTGATTGGAATTTCCGACAACATTTGTGTGACCGTGTGTATGCAACACAAGTTTTGAGCCAATATTCCATCGGGAAAAAAAATCCACGGTTTTGTTGTCGGACTTTCCGATCGTGTGTACACGGCATTAGTTGATTATTTGCACATCAGGCCGGCAGCTGCTCCGGAGTTTGCGTGACATTTCTCCATCCCTTTTTTCTTTCACACAAAGAATAAAACCTGAGCAAAGCAAGATGGCAGCTGCAGTGCCCTTTCTCCAATGGTGGTAAAGCAGTAGCCCTGGGAGTGATACCACTGCCTTGGTATTAGCATGCAGCTTCTACCCAAAGCTTCTCAAAGAAATGCTGTTTCCGCAGCGGTCAGCTACTACTTCATGAGTGATAGACATGGAACACGTGTGTTATTTCTGCCTATGTAGTTCTAAAAATTGGCAGCGAAGGAGACCTGATTTTTTTTTCTCTGCTGCAGTTAACTACAGATCTAGGGGGTTATTTACTAAAGGCAAATCCACTTTGCACTACAAGTGCAGTTGAAATTGCACTGAAAGTACACTTGGAAGTGAAATCGCTGTAGATCCAAGGGTGACATGCAAGGAAAAAAAAAAAAAAAGAACATGATTGCATAATAAAATCAGTAGAGCTTCCCCTGATTTCAGATCTTCCCCTCAGATTTGCAGTGACTGCACTTCCAAGTGCACTCTCAGTGCAATTTCAAGTGCGCTTTGCACTTGTAGTGCAAAGTGGATTTGCCTTTCATAAATAACCCCCCTAGTGTCTGTCCCAGCCTGTGATTCGACGGTCAAGGAAAAAGCAGCAGAATGGTGAAATCTATCAGGCGGCGTACACACAACCGAGGTTCTCGCTGGAAACCAGCGAGAACCTCGCTGGGAGCTGCATTCCAGCGAGGACCTCGGTCGTGTGTACGCTCTTGGCTCGCCCCGCCCGTCGGGAAGCCCGTCGAGCAGAAATAGAGAGCACGCTCTCTATTTGCTCAACGGCCCGCCTGGAAGAATGGCTGGTTGCCATTCCCGATGGGCGGGTCGCCGATTTCGACGGCCGGCAGGGAACCTCGACGGGCGGAACGATGTGTTCTGCCCGTCGAGGTTCTCTGCCGTGTGTACACGGCCTCACTCTTCTTCTCTCTCATCAGCATAGCTCTTGTTACCACATGACCCTTGTAGAACAACTGACTGGCTCCTAAAGATGGCCATACTTTCAACTCTAAAGCCAGCCACAGATGGAACAAATTTCAGGCCGGTTCAGCAGGGACCGGACAAAATTCGATCCATCTAACAACTTGGGGGTCAACCAGCATGTCTGATTGTTGCCAGCGGCAGTAGCTGCTATCAGTAATCATGTTCTCCCAGCAGGGACTGCACTCAAGAGAACACAATAACTCCACAGGAGGGATTTCTCCAACTCTGGCTGTGTTGATGGGGGAATTGAGCAATTTTCTTTCCTGCAACTTGTGGTTGCAGGAAAGTAAATCCTATAATCTATGGCCTGCTTAACTGTGGTGCCTCTTTGACTGCACACTTATAATTAGACACCATGAAAATAGGTTATTACAATGGCTCTCTGAGTCTCTGACCCATATCTATTTTGCCATATCAGTGGCGATTTTAGATGTAATTTTTTCACCCTTTATCCCGTATACAATAAAGGTTGTCAGAAGCATAAAGTCATAAACTATGTAGAGTATGAGAACAGGCCTTTTTACATTTTGCACTGATTAGAACTTGCCAACTCTCACACAAGGTCAGCTCTGTTGAATGTGACCCAGCAGCATATTCCTACAACTGATAACAGGAACTAGGCCTGTTAACCATTTACTTGGTGCATTATACTCTGTAATGTAGTTAGGATTATGGCACCTCTTCAGGCTGAGAAGTCGCACATGTACATTGTGCCAATACGCAGTTAAAATTTGCACATTGCACCAACACAACTTCTTCATGCACTGTGCTTTGCTAAGCTGTTGGTTGTACATTTAAGCACCATAAACTTGTACTGTAGAGTTTAAACATTGAGGTGCTCCACAGCGCACGTGGTTGTGGTGTAATGTGACGATAAAAAAGGGTTGTGCATTTTTTTTTCCTGATGCAATGTGTTGGCAGGTTACTCATAATGAATGGGCTTCCCTAAGTCCAGGTTCACACCTGCGTGATTTTCTGCTTCTAGCTCTAATATGCAATCCCATTCATTTCAATGGCACCTTTTGTCGCATGTAGCAAAACGCTGGTCACTCAAAAAATTACATGAGCTTCTTTTAGGTAGATTAAAGGCAGATTGGCCCCATAGACTATATATGGAAACCTGACAAACGCACAACATGATCGTTTTATAGCATGTTTTCCGGCAAAACGTCTCTCCTCCCCTAATCTCCCTCCCCTATTGCTTTCTATTGGCTAAAATAACAACACCTGAAGTTTGAATACTTATGTAAAATGCTCGCAAAACTCCCAAATAAAAATATCTGAAAATCGCTCTGCTCAAGTGTGCCCGGGGCCTAACACAATGCACAATAATGTGCAACATAACGCACCCCAATGCTAACGGCCTGTTCACAAATGCATTTTTCACCCAATGCATTTTCCATTTGAAATCAATGAAAAGGCAGAAACCTAACGCATGTGCTGATGGAATACATTTTAATGGAAAATGCATACAAGTAAAGGCACATACACACAATCAAATATTCCGACAACAATTGTGTGATGGATGTGTTTTGTCGGATAATCCGACGTCTGATGCTCTCAAATTGTCCGACAACAAATGTTTTCCGTCGGGTTATCCGATCATGTGTACACAAGTCCGTCGGACAAAAATCCAAAGTAAAAACACGCATGCTCCGAACCAATGCTAACCATCAGACAACATTAGCAGAAGTTGCCCAAAGGGTGTCGCTAAAGAGCTGAAAAACGATGTAGTTCGTGTTTGTTGGCTGACATCTGTATGCAGAACAAGTTCACGGCAAATGCCCTTCAGACAAAATTCAACGGATCTGTCCGATGGAAGTCCGATCGTGTGTACGTGGCTTTAGAGGCAAAGGTGTGAGTCCAGCCTTAAAGTGCCATTGAATAGGAAAGGCCTTTTCCATTGTATCGGCAGGCTGAGATGCTATATGTTGCTCATCCAGTAGAAGGGCATTCCAAATGAGAAAATTAACTTTCTAGCAAGTAGAAATGGGCCAACTGGTTTGCACTTGAATTGTAATACGGGCAAACTACCTATAGCGACGCCAGCCCTGAATGCTCCCAATTTCGTCTGATCTTGGAAGCTAAGCAAGGTCCCAATTTCGTCTGATCTTGGAAGCTAAGCAAGGTCCCAATTTCGTCTGATCTTGGAAGCTAAGCAAGGCCCCAATTTCGTCTGATCTTGGAAGCTAAGCAAGGTCCCAATTTCGTCTGATCTTGGAAGCTAAGCAAGGCCCCAATTTCGTCTGATCTGGGAAGCTAAGCAAGGTCCCAATTTCGTCTGATCTGGGAAGCTAAGCAAGGCCCCAATTTCGTCTGATCTGGGAAGCTAAGCAAGGTCCCAATTTCATCTGATCTGGGAAGCTAAGCAAGGCCCCAATTTCATCTGATCTGGGAAGCTAAGCAAGGCCCCAATTTTATCTGATCTTGGAAGCTAAGCCAGGTCCCAATTTCGTCTGATCTTGGAAGCTAAGCAAGGTCCCAATTTCGTCTGATCTGGGAAGCTAAGCAAGGCCCCAATTTCATCTGATCTGGGAAGCTAAGCAAGGCCCCAATTTTATCTGATCTTGGAAGCTAAGCCAGGTCCCAATTTCGTCTGATCTTGAAAGCTAAGCAAGGCCCCAATTTCGTCTGATCTGGGAAGCTAAGCAAGGCCCCAATTTCATCTGATCTGGGAAGCTAAGCAAGGCCCCTATTTCATCTGATCTGGGAAGCTAAGCAAGGCCCCAATTTTATCTGATCTTGGAAGCTAAGCCAGGTCCCAATTTCGTCTGATCTTGGAAGCTAAGCAAGGTCCCAATTTCATCTGATCTTGGAAGCTAAGCAAGGTCCCAATTTCATCTGATCTGGGAAGCTAAGCAAGGCCCCAATTTCGTCTGATCTGGGAAGCTAAGCAAGGCCCCAATTTCGTCTGATCTGGGAAGCTAAGCAAGGCCCCAATTTTATCTGATCTTGGAAGCTAAGCAAGGTCCCAATTTCGTCTGATCTTGGAAGCTAAGCAAGGTCCCAATTTCATCTGATCTTAGGAGTTGTGTAGGGTCGGGCCTAGTTAGTAGCTGGATAGAGGGGAATACGTGTAAACCGATTTGCACAAGCCATGTTTCCCTTAAGCTTAAAATAGAAAAGTATAGCGGTTGCCATCCCTGTGCCAAGTTCCTGCTGCCAAATCGATGTGGAATAGATGTAGTCACCTCTTCTAACGCCGTATACACACGATCGGATTTTCAGTCAGAAAAATCGTGGATAGTTTTACCGACGGAATTCCCATCAAGCTTGGCTTGCATACACACGGTCACACAAAAGTTCTCTGAACTTTCGCACATCAAGAACACGGTGACGTACAACACTACGACGAGCCGAGAAAATTAAGTTCAATGCTTCCGAGCATGTGTTGAATCGTTTCCGAGCATGCCTCGAATTGTTTCCAAACATGCATTGGAATTGTGCACGTCGGAATTGGTACAGACGATCGGATTTTCCGATAGGAATGTTTTCCGTTGGAAAAATTGAGAACCAGCTCTCAATCTTTTGGCGGAAATTCCGACCGAGCATACACACGGTCGGAAATTTCCGTTCAAAAGCTCACATCAGACTTTTGCTGTCGGAACATCCGAACGGGTGTACGGGGCATTGCAAGTCCCACATTGATGGAAAGTTAGTGTAGCAGAAAAGGATAAGGGTCTGGTTGCGATAAGCTCCAGTTTTCCTTCGATGATCTGAAGCAATGACTGGAAGCTAGTCTCGGTTCCTTTTGTTGTGGATACAGCCAAATACACCAGAGGATTACCACAGCTGTGTTTAGAAGACCTTACTGTAAAACCAGCATCAACATCCGCACCTGCTTCACAGCAAAAGCCATGCAAGGTCTACCGAGACTTCAGTTTGTGAAAACCTAACAAGCCATGTTCAGTCACTTGCCATATTTTGTCCCGATTGCATGTGCATAGTTGTTGAACTTACGCAGCTTGCAGGCAGATTCTCCCATCCTGCTTTTACATCTGTTGGTGGGAACTGCAGCATCTCTGTTTAGCTTTATGAGGAAACGGAGGTTGCTACATGTAGACCAGGACCATTGCGGGACCATTTGTAAGCTCATGGTAATGTCCCAGTGCTAAGTTGCACTGTGCGTAGTTAAAGCGCAAGTAAACCCATCGATGTAACATTTTCAAAAAACAAATGACATTACCGGTGATCTGCCGATATGGTTCCTCCTGTCGATATGGTTCCCCCCTTGACGCAGGCGCAATCCGAGCCGACAGAAATCACCGAGCCTGATCGGCTGTTTTCAGGTGTAGCAACAGGTCCAGGGCGACGTGGAATTCGCTGTAAGTGGCCAGTCAGCTCTCGCTCGGCCTCCTGGCTCTTTTTTTTTTTTAACATCCTCCAAGTCCACGGGGATGGTAAGGAATGAGCCTGGATGCCACCCTGAGCCGAGCATGCGCCGTGTACACCTGAAGAGCAGCTGATTAGGTTCGGAGATTTCCTTCTGCTCAGTTAAGCAGGGAACCACATAGATAGGGGAACTAGCTCGACAAGACACTGGCATGTCGGTGTTGTGATGAGAAATTACCCCCGTCGAATAATGCCCGCCCTGTACTGAGCAGTATGGAAGACAAAGAAGCCGCCAAAAGTCTCTGAACATGAACAGATGTACACGGCGCCTGCACAATAAAGACTACATTGTGCCGCATGTTCCCGCTTTTTTATTTTTTCTGTCGTACGAGAATTTTCGTAACTTTAGTAACCTATTAAATTTCTACTTACGACTATTAAGCGAAAAAAGATCTGTCGTACGATATTCAGATCGTGTGTACGCCCATTAGGCTGAGCAAACATGGGCAAATAATTGAAGACAGTTTGAGTATCTGTTGTAAATGAATTTGCCATAACACATGGACATCACTGTTTATTGCTTGCAGAAATTGTTGAACGTATTGCAAAATCTTTGTGCAGATTGCATTGTATGTGTGTCTTGGCCATATCAGAGAGGACATTGGGGTAGGCTTCGGTACTTCAGGCCAACATCTACTAACAGGACAGGCAAAACAAACAATTGCTTGGGGCCCCAAGCTGGCCTGGGGCTCCCAACATCCCTTCCCAGGCTGTAGCATGGCCAAGCTCCTCTTCCTCCCTCCTGGAGTCCTCTCAGTCTGGCCAGGTACCGCGCGTGGTACAGGAGATTCAGTTTCCTGTTCCTCACTGGACTTACAGGAAGTGCACACTGAGTGCTCACTTCCTTTCAGTCCGGCCAGGAACACAGGAAACTCCTGTACCGTGCTGTACCCGGCCCGGGCACTATCTGTTAGGGGACTGGGAACCCATAATGATAGAACACTGAACTGACAGGAGGAAGAGGAGCTTGGCCATGCTACAGTGGCAGCCTACAGGGAAGAAGGGGAGGTGAGAATAGAAAAACATAGGGACTAGAGGGAGTGTAGCGCTAACGTAGGCTTTGCGTGCGTGGGGGGGGGGTTGCTTGGGGGCCTCCAAATTCCTTCAAACGGCCCTGTCTACTAATATTGTGGCCAATGATGGCTCCATAGAATCCGATATCTCCTCTGCCCATGGAAAACTGTGCTTGGAAATCGATGAAGGTCAACAAGTCTTGTGTGTGTAATAACCCCCCAGTGTGTACCGGTCACCCCAGTACAGCGTCCTCCCCTTTGTATGGCCTCTACTCTGACCTCCACTTCACTAAGTACCGACTACTGTGGTATATGACAATCAGGGCAGTCTTAATGAGAGGGCACATCTGGGCATGGTGGGGGGGCCCCTGCACTTTCCCCAAAGCAGCTGGTCCTTAAGCCCACGCTGCCCAGAAGTTGGGGGCCCCCTGATGGCACTGAGAGTGATAGATACACAGGGGAGGCCGTCTGCCCCCTACCTACTTGATGTCTGTTTACCTGCATTGTCATCATTGTAGGGGCCCCAGAGCATTACTTTGCCCAGGGGCCCATGATGCTATTAAGACGGCCCTGATGACAATAACGGCTTATAGGAATTATCTTTTAAAATATTTGGAACAGGATAAGAAGAAGATTTCCTGTTTTCTTCTTCTACTTGGCCGAAGTCTCACAATCTGTCTTCTAAGTCTGTGGCTGAATATCAAATCAGAATCCTTTACTCCAAGGATATTTTCCTTGAAGTCGTATTACCAAAAAATAAACCCTCTCGTAAAAATAACCCTTTCTGTAATAGATGTCAATGACCCTAAGGGCCAATTCACACCATAGAAACGTAGGCCAGGTGCATTCCAGATGCTTTTCTGTATGTGCGTTTTTGATGCATTTTTCTCACTTTTTTTTTTTTTAAATTAAATGAGGACACGTGTGTTCCAGTGTGTTTTTAGCAGGGCTGTGGAGTCGGAGGAGGAAATTTTAGGTACCTGGAGTCGGAGTCGGCAAACAATGCACCAACTCTGACTCCTACTAAATTTAGATTGTCAGAAAATTTAGGAGTCGGAACATTTATCTACGACTCCACAGCATTGGTTTTTAGTCTGTTTAGGTGTGTTCCAGTGTGTTTTTGGTCCTGTTTAGGTGTGTTCCAGTGTGTTTTTGGTCTGTTTAGGTGTGTTCCAGTGTGTTTTTGGTCCTGTTTAGGTGTGTTCCAGTGTGTTTTTGGTCTGTTTAGGTGTGTTCCAGTCTGTTTTTTATGCTTTTTACAGCGTTCCAGTACAGTCAAGTGCAGGAAAAATGCAGCACGTTCTACTTTTGTTTTCTGGAACGCACTGAAACTGCAAGCACTGGTGGGAAGTATGCGATTAAAGCTAAATTCCACCCAAAAATTGAACTTCTGCTGTCCGGATTCCTCCCCCCATCCGTTGTCACATTTGGCACCTTTCATGGGGGAGCAGATACCTGTCTAATACAGGTATTTGCACCCTCTTCCGGGCATAGATAGTCACATTATCTGCGGGTATCTACGCCACTTCCTGTCCCTCGCTGTCTTCTGGGAGACACACGGGTCCCAGAAGACAGCAGGGACCATTTGGATCGCGAATGCGCAGTAGGGAACCAGGAAGTGAAGGCGCAAGGCTTCACTTCCTGATTCCCTTACCGAAGATGGCGGCCGCATCTGAGGGACAAGTCAGCTTCGGGTGCCGACATCGAGGGCGCCCTGGACAGCTAAGTGTCATGACTTTAAAACATTTGGTGGATCTCCGCTTTAAAGACCATATAACCTCCTTTAATTTGTTTTTAATGCAAAAAAAAAAAAATGCACTGGACTCCATGTGGTGTGAACTGGTCCTAAAAGGTCTCGCTGCCAAAATGCAGAACGATTGCTTATGGAAACACAAGCAAGTGACCCTCTGACAACCTATGCCGTAGTAAACTTGTCAGATCTGCCTACAGTTCCAAGAGTGATTGTCACCTGACTGCCAAATAAATAGGGAGAGAGCAGTCGCATGTATAGTCATGGGAAAATTGAAGTACACTCCATGGAAATTGTTGACTTTTTCAAATTATTTGACAAATATTAGTTGTTCATTCTGCCTTCAGATAGAGGTGATATAAGTGAATAGGAAAATGGCTTTTTCAGTCGTTTATTCTACAAAAATACACTATATTGCCAAAAGTATTGGGACACCTGCCTTTACAAGCATGAACTTTAATGAAATCCCAGTCTTAGTCCGTAGGCTTCTGTATGGCCCAGCCTTTAAAGTAATAGCATCTTGAACTCTTCTGGGAAGGCTGTCCACAAGGTTTAGGAGTGTCTATGGGAAGGTTTGACCATTCTTCCAAAAGTGCATTTGTTAGGTCAGGCACTGATGTGGATGAGAAGATCTGGCTCACAGTCTCCACTCTAATTCAGTCCAAAGGTGTTCTATCGGGTTGGGAGGACTATGTACAGGCCAGTCAAGTTCCTCCACCCCAAATTCGCTCATCCATGTCTTTATGGACTTTGCTTTGTGCACTGGTCCAAATAATTTGGTGGAGGGAGATTATGGTGTGAGGTTGTTTTTCAGGGGTTGGGTTTAGCCCCTTAGTTCCAGAGAAGGAAACTCTTAAGGCGTCAGCATACTAAGACATTTTGGAGATGGCCCCTTCCTGTTCCAACATGACTGCGCACCAGTGCACAAAGCAAGGTCCATAAAGACATGGATGAGTGAGTTTAGGGAGAAGAACTTTGACTGGCCTGCACAGAGTCCTGACCTCAACCCGATAGAATACCTTTGGGATAAATTTGAGATGGAGGAAACTGTGAGCCAGGCCTTCTTGTTGAACATCAGTGCCTGACCTCACAAATGCTCTTCTGGAAGAATGGTCAGACATTCCCATAGACACACTCCTAAACCTTGTGGATGGCCTTCCTAGAAGAGTTTAAGCTGTTATAGCTGTAAAGGGCGGGACCAACTCGATATTGAACCCAACGGACTAAAGCCTTGTATATACAATATGATTGTTGGCCAAGCACGCGTCTGACTTTTGTCTTCAGGGCATGTGTCAGTGTCTTGCATACTAACATTACACAGTTGTCGTGCCACAAACACGATCGAAGTGACATACTACGAGGAATTTCAGCTCTTGATCGCCACCCTTTGGGCCCCTTCTGCTAATTTCGTGTTTAGTGAGCATTGATAAGTATTTTTACTTTTCCACTTTTGTGTGACGGATTTATGTTCTGACCATAGAAAAATCTGAAATGGAACCGTTGTCCGCCGAAAATTTACTAGCCTGTCATCCAACATTTGTTGGTCGAAAATTGGACAGCAGTTGTCAAAAGGAGTGTACTAACGGTAAGATTTTAGTACAACAGTCTTGTCAACAGACAATCCCTTCCAACAATCGAACCACGTGTACGAGGCTTTAGACTGGAAATGCCATTAAAGTTCAGGGCAAGTGTGCCAATACTTTTTTGGTAATATAGTACACCCTTGCCCTCCGAAGTTGGTGGTTCCCTTAAAGTGGATGTAAAGCCCCTCTCATCCTTTCTAAACTACTGCCATAGTGCTGATCTATAAGGATAAAGATGCCTCCTGCATGTATCCTTACCTGTCAAATGTCTCCCCTCTGTCTGTTATAAGAACTGAAAAACTGCAGATTCTGTGGGTGGGTCTGTTGTCTGGAGCTCTGTGGGTGGAGTCGTGATGTCAGTAGACTCCCCGCCCACCTCTACACTCCCCTTGTCAACATGCATTTTTTTCCTCTGTATTTCTTACACTGAATTCTACTATGATCACTAACATTCAGTCAAAATCCAGAAAAGTAACCACATGACTTTAGAAAAGGAGTGGGGGTGGGAATTAAAAATAATGCCTGTCTCCAGGCTAGTGCATGAGATATGTAAATAACCTGTCACTCACAGCAAGGGGGCGGAACGGACTAAGGTTTTTCTCTGTAAGTCCGTTTTATTTCACTAAACTCTGTGTGGCAAGACTGGGCACAGATGATAGGAAATCGTATACTGTACATTGTGACATCAAACAAAGGTTTACATCCACTAATGTTTTCTATGTGACAAATCTGCGTTTTAATTTAGATTATGAGAATGAATACACAATGTCAATATCTATGTGTCAGTTGTTCAAGTAGATCGATCGCCTATTATCTGTAGGCACACTTTTAAATCTGTTTCCCTGATCAAATACGTTCAATTTAAATATGCATTGGGTGTACTTACTTTTTTACATGACTGTACCTCAGAAACAATTCTTACCAGTTTTTAGAATTTACTTGGCTGCTTGTCCAGAAATCGAGGTCCACCCTGTACAAGTCTTTATGATTTATTTCCCATAATACACTTGTCTTTGCCGGGTCCTGCATGTCTAGTATTATTTTATAGTGTTGAAGGCTGCTTGTGCTTTTCTTGGTTCATTTGCCACATTATATCTTTATATGTTTATATGATCGTTTTTTTTTTGTTTTTTTTATTGAATTCCCGAGTAATCCACATCTCAGCCACATTGGATTGCTGCTTTGTTTTTTGACCCCCCCTGTAATTATTTGCACTAATTTTAGCGACATGTGAAAATCATGTGTTTGTCTTGTGACTTTATGCATATATATATATATAGTATTACTTTTTTTTTGCTACAGAGAAATGTTGCCAATCTTCCAAAATGTTAACCGTGGAAATGCAGCGGGTGCCATATTTCCTGTTTTTAATTTTCTTTTTTATATTGTTTTGTGTCCCGTGTCCACTTGGGCATGAGAAACTTGTGAAATATATTATTGCTTTACTCTTCTGTCACTTTATGTTGTGTTTTTCAAATTTGTATAACATACCGGATCTGAGAATACAGTATACTGAAGAGATCGTTGCTGTGACTTGCTTTCCTGCTTTAGATTACAGAAGTACTGAATGTAACTGACTGTGAAAACAACAGGTGTGGGAGCTTCCTGGTACCGAGATATTATTGCATTTCCATTGTTAAAGGCACAGTCCACCTTTTTGAAAATAAAAAAATAATAAAAAATAATAAATGCACCCACATTGATATGGACAGGGCTTTTTTTCAGCAGGAACGTGGGGGAAAGCAGTTCCAGCACCTCCAGCTCTGAATGTATGTAATGGCAAGTGTTGCTGGGGTGTACTGGAGGGTCTATTAATGCTGTCTGCTGGAGGGTCTATTGTTGCTAGGGAGGTCAGTTGTCGCTGGTAGGGGATCTATTGTTGCTGGGGGGCTCTTATGCTACTGGGAGACATCAACTGTTGAGGGAGGGGTCTATTGTTTCTAGCTGTTCAGAGTGTGTTGTTGCTGGGGGAGCGCCATTGATGCTGGCTACAGGGGATGCATTTTACTTCCTATCATATACAAATTACTTAGCACCACAACTTGATACTTGGTTCTGTATTCATTACTGAGGGGTGGGTAGGGATTAGAAACAAGGAATATTGCTCGGAGGTGGGTAGGGAGTGGAACCAAGGAATGGTGCTCGGAGGTGGGTAGGGGGTAAAACCAAGGAATGGTGCTCGGAGGTGGGTAGGGGGTAAAACCAAGGAATGGTGCTCAGAGGTGGGTAGGGAGTGGAACCAAGGAATGGTGCTCGGAGGTGGGTAGGGGGTAAAACCAAGGAATGGTGCTCGGAGGTGGGTAGGGGGTAAAACCAAGGAATGGTGCTCAGAGGTGGGTAGGGAGTGGAACCAAGGAATGGTGGGTAGGGGGTAGAACCAAGGAATGGTGCTCGAAGGTGGGTTGGGAGTAGAACCAAGGAATGGTGGGTAGGGGGTAGAACCAAGGAATGGTGCTCGAAGGTGGGTAGGGAGTAGAACCAAGGAATGGTGGGTAGGGGGTAGAACCAAGGAATGGTGCTCGAAGGTGGGTAGGGAGTAGAACCAAGGATCGGTGCTCGGAGGTGGGTAGGGAGTGAAACCAAGGAATGGTGGGTAGGGGGTAGAACCAAGGAATGGTGCTCAGAGGTGGGTAGGGAGTGGAACCAAGGAATGGTGGGTAGGGGGTAGAACCAAGGAATGGTGCTCAGAGGTGGGTAGGGAGTGGAACCAAGGAATGGTGGGTAGGGGGTAAAACCAAGGAATGGTGCTCAGAGGTGGGTAGGGAGTGGAACCAAGGAATGGTGGGTAGGGGGTAGAACCAAGGAATGGTGCTCAGAGGTGGGTAGGGAGTGGAACCAAGGAATGGTGGGTAGGGGGTAGAACCAAGGAATGGTGCTCGAAGGTGGGTAGGGAGTGGAACCAAGGAATGGTGGGTAGGGGGTAGAACCAAGGAATGGTGCTCAGAGGTGGGTAGGGAGTGGAACCAAGAAATGGTGGGTAGGGGGTAGAACCAAGGAATGGTGCTCGAAGGTGGGTAGGGAGTAGAACCAAGGATCGGTGCTCGGAGGTGGGTAGGGAGTAGAATCAAAGAACGGCGCTCGGAGGTTAGTAGGGAGTGAAACCAAGGAATGGTGCTCAGAAGTGGGTAGGGGGTAGAACCAAGGAATGGTCCTCAGAGGTGTGTAGGGAGTAGAACCAAGGAACGGTGCGGGTGGGTGGACACAACAGGTGTCTCGGAAGTAGGGAGTTCCAGCATCTATTCTCTGAGAAAAAAAAGCCCTGGATATGGAAAAAAAAATTGCGCATTTTTTTTTGTATTTAAAGCGGAGTTCCACCCTTAAAATCACTTTGTTTCATTACATCCAGCATACTGGCGTCAGCGCCAGTATGCTGTTTATTTTTTTTTTTTAATGCATGTACTTACTTTATATAAAATCATTGAATTTCAGGCGCACCGCGGAATGTCGCCGCTATAAGGCGTCACGCCTTCCGGAAACAGCCGATTAGCATTCGGCTTTTCTCGGCGCCTGCGCACAGACCCAGGAGCTGACTGCGCAGGTGCCGAAAATAGCCGGTCCTAGTTCGGGTTTTTTCGGAGGGCGTGACGCGGCTATATACGGCGCCTGTGCAGTCAGCTCCTGGGTCTGTGCGCAGGCGCCGAGAAAAGCCGAATGCTAATCGGCTGTTTCTGGAAGGCGTGACGCCTTATCGCGGCGACATTCCGCGGTGCGCCTGAAATTCAATGATTTTATATAAAGTAAGTACGTGCATTAAAAAAAAAAACAAACAGCATACTGGCGCTGACGCCAGTATGCTAGATGTAATGAAACAAAGTGATTTTAAGGGTGGAACTCCGCTTTAAGTCTACAGGATATTGCAACAGCAATAAAAATAAATGTAATTCCTGCGCTACCAGTAACAAAACTATACAGTGAAACCTCGGATTGCAAGTAACGCGGTTAACAAGCGTTTTTTGCAATGCAAGCATTTTTTTTTTTTATCCTGACTCGGTTTGTGAGTGTTGTCTTGCATTGTCTATTCAAGCCTCTGCGGTTTGCAGTACCACATTTGGCCAGAAGTGTGGGGGCGCCGGAGCCATTCTGTCGTTTGCACGTGCGTGCGCTGTCATGGCGCCCCTAGGATACAAAGAAGCGGGGGAGAGTTACTGGGGGGCATATGAGGGGCCCTGCATGCATATCGTGGCAGAGCCTGCAGCAGAAGGAGGTGAGTGGTGTTATTATGACCGACTTCACTGAGCATGTATATCCTGGAAGGCTATGTAACAAAAAAAACAGGTTGCACTTATTCCCTCCAATGGTGAAAACCAGGAAAGACATCCTACTCTAAGAAGATAATGCATAAATAAAAAATTATCTTCCTCTTACCTGATCCACGCCGCAGGAAAGCTACCAAAAGTAGTTCCAGCTTTCACCCATCACGGCGGGCAAGTTGTGCCAACCTTCAGGTTTACAAAGGGTTTTATTAGAGAAAACCTCATACCCGGACCTGTAGAAGACTCTGGCAGAAACTTTTTGTGCCACGGATGTATTAGTATACCAAAGTCTGGATCCCAGAGCCCAGACCTCCGCAGAGAAACATTACAGGCAAACCTTGTTTCTTCTTAACATGAAGCTCGGGTACCAACCATCTTAGGCCTTTGATATCAGCCCGAGGAATGGATCCGGTTATAGCTCCTAGGCCTCCACAGCTAGACCATCAAAGAGCATTTTACTTCTTGGTATTGCATGCCATAGAAGCCAATGCGGAACAAATTATTTTTGTTTCCTTGACTTCTATGGGTAAACTCGCTTTGATATGCGAGTGCTTTGTGTTACGTCTTTTGTAACGGATTATGCTCGTAATCCAAGGTTCCACTGTACAAAGAAAATGTGGATTCTGTGACAAATAAATCACAGCTGCTGCTAACACTGATTGTGTTGTCACAATGAATAAAGAATTAGAGTGTTACTAAACCCAGGACCCTGCATTCACTATATCTCATCTCCCACAGTACACAGAAGATGGAAATGCAATTATTTTAGTACAGTAAGACCTTGGATTGCGAGTAACGCGGTTTACAAACGCTTCGCAATACAAGCTGTTTTTTTTTTAAAATCCTGACTCCATTTGCTAGCGAGAATTCAAGCCTCTGGGGTGTGTAGTACTGGATTTGGCCAGAGGTGCTCGGAGCTGAGTGTCTCAGAGTGGTCTCCAAGCTTCTCTGAGTGTTTTCCAAGTGTCTCTGGCACCCCCCCCCCCCCCCCATCTCTGGCCGCATGCGTTACTGCATAGACAAGCAGTGGCTGTGGAACTAATTATCTGAGTTTCCATTGATTCCTATGGGGAAACTCGCTTTAATATGCGAGTGCTTTGGATTACAAGCATTCTTCTAGAACAAATTATGCTCGTAATCCAAGGTATTACTGAGATATTATTGCATTTACATTGTTAAAGGCATAGTCCACCTTTTTTTGAGAAAAAAAAAAATAACACTTGCACCCATGTTGATAAGGGACAAAAGTGTATTTTTTTTTTTCATTTAGACCTGCAGCATGTTGCAACATCAATAGAATGAATGTCATTCCTGCACTAGCAGTAACAAAACCTTACAAAGAAAATGTGGATACTGGGACAAATAAATCAAAGCTGCTGCTAACAGCGATTGTGTTCCCACAATGAAAACAGCAATAAACATAATAAATGGCGCTGTGCTGCCGCCCTACTACAATCATAATCTATAATAAGTGAATAGCAAATGGTACAAATAAATAATCCTGTGCAACCGCTCAAAAGAAAATTGCTAAATAAATAATAAGCAAATGCACAAAGTGAATCACAATGCGCCAGTATGTTGAATAATGTGCCCACATCGATGTCCTTATATAAACAGTCCGGGAGGAGCTGTGGTGGCTCAACGTGATTGGCACTGCGCTGACAAGCCATTCACCTCTGCAGCCAAGGGTTGGGATCCCGGTCTCGGCTACATGTGAATTGAGTTTGGTGGTCTCAGCCCGGCTCCCGGTGGGTGTTCTATGCAAGGTACGCCTGTGCTTAGTACGCCCACCCCCCCACACAAAAACCACCACACTTGCACGCACACAAAATTGGTTTAACACACATGCACTTTGGCCATGCGGTCTCCTAAAATAAAGAGAGACGAAGGACCTACGGGGCTGGCTGGGTGGGCTAGGCCCCCTCACTCCCTCATAGGGGGAGTCCCTCTGCCCTATTGGGGTCCCGTTGGGCCCCAGTTGGGCTCCCAAGAGGAACAGGTAGGGCGGGGTGAGTGGGAGGCCCCCCTTCACACCCGCCATTGCCACCAGGGGCATGGAGAAGGATGGCGATTGCCTCCGGGGGGAGGGTCTGCCTACTCCCAACTCCTGCAGTCCGGCTCCTCTCTCTCGAGTTCACGCACAAAAAATACACTTGAAAATAAAAAAAATAAAAAAATATAAACAGTCCGTGTATTTTCAAAACTTCATAATAACTTTTGTTTATAAAGAACAATTCCTATATGGTTGCTGATTAGAGGCGGCTCTAGGCTTTGTGAGGCCTTAGGCAAAACTTGACATGGGGCCCCATGATGGGAAAAATAATTCAAGGACAAGAGCCTCTTCCCCACAACCCTGGCTGGTGGTTGTGGGGGTCTGGAAGCCCCCTTTAACAAGGCGGCCCCCAGATACTGCTCTTGAATTACTAAGGGGTGGGGCTTACCAGTGATGTCACCTGGTGACTCCGCCCCTTGTGACGACATTGACTGAGGGCATGCATTGATGTCGCAAGGGGTGGTGTCACCGATATTCACTGGTTGTTAGGGACGCTGGCGGCCCCTCTCCTGAATCAGGGCTCATAACGCTGCCTGAGCACAGCAGCGTTAAGGTCCCCTGTCCCTCAAAACTGGGGTAATGCCTTGGGCAAGTTAGGCAGCTGCGCGGCCCCTGTGAGTGCGAGGCCTTAGGCGTTTGCCTAATTAAAGAGCCGCCTCTGGTACAATTAGCTTCAAACTTACATGACTGATGATCCCAACACCAGTGTAAAACCATAAAGTGTACTTTGCCACCTCAGTGCTCACAATACTCTCACCTTAATTGTGTGTCTCACATAAAACTCAAGACCCGTGACGAAACACGTAGGGCGGATCGGTGGTAGAAAACCGGAAGTGACGTATTTGGAACCCCCGGGCATGTGTTTCTAAGAGCTGTTTTTATAAAACCCAAAACCTGTGATGTAACGAGTAGGGGGGAGTGGTGGTAGACGAGGTGCGGATGTATCAGAAAACCTAAGCGGTAATCCTTCACGTGTTTCTAAGAGCTGTTTTTGTAAAACCCAAAACCTGTGACGTAACACATAGTGACGTATCATGAAGCCCGAACTTAGCGAAGTCTAAGCTCCAGTCATGGGCGTCCGCTGAACTTTTTCCAGGGGGGGGGCATAATTTTACGGTCACCTATGCTCCGCTTCTTTGACAATGTCATGAAGGGCAGGGGCTTAGTCATTATCCCATAAAGCATTCTCCCTTAACTTGTACTCACAGTCCCCACTTGTAAGGTCACGGTGGTCTTCCTTCTCCCAAGTCCTGTTTCCACATGTCCCTTTGAAAATACATTACAGGCAGCAAAGCAAACACGAGGGTGCACATACAGGAAGCAGCCAGAGGTGGCAGTAAAGAGCTCTGTAACTCAGTGACACTGATCTTGCAACAGCTGTGGAGCCAACTCGCACAAACAC
The DNA here is from genome assembly GCA_029574335.1 of Rana kukunoris. Lineage (NCBI taxonomy): Eukaryota > Metazoa > Chordata > Amphibia > Anura > Ranidae > Rana > Rana kukunoris. Next base: position 21,894,862 of record CM056054.1, read on the forward strand.
AGAGAGTCAGCACAGCTAGAGATGCAAGCATGGCAGACCCTTGCCGATTCCAGGGGGGGTCACTGCCCCCCCCCCCTTACTCCTATGAGCGGACGCCCATGGCTCCAGTGGTAAAGGCCTTTAATTTGCACTGAAGCAGAATGCATTCATTATGAAGGAAACATAATTACTAATTTATCTGTTTTTCACGCAATACTGATTTCAAGTGTAATAAAGTTCCAACACCCCAGAATGTTTGGTATAATAAAGCATTTAATTCTCGTTTTTTATCTAGCGTGTGAAGACGAGTATAGCAATGATCTGTCAGAAGGACAGGGATATACTGGTACAGACTGGTTTGGCAGGTCACCCGGCTCCGCTGATCACAATTAAATATTGTTCTCATAGTCTGTCTTTCCTGCTTTAATTGTTAGCATTTTCACTGACTGCCCTGCTGACACAGTCGCCCTACCAGTCCTTTAAAGCGGTATTAAACCCAAAACGTATCATACTGCAGCTTACCAGTCATTAGATGTGGTGGCTGCATTTGTTTTCTTTGGCTTTTCCCCCCTCTGTTTTCACCTGGCGATCTGGCCAGTAACACACCTCCTGTATAAGTGAGACACAAGCCTGGAGGAATAAGCACAGGTGGCACAGCAGACAGCACCATTGTCAGTCTGGAGGAGAGGGAGTGTTAAAGGTTTTGTAAAGGTACAATTTATTTTTTCTAAATAGCTTCCTTTACCTTAGTGCAGTCCTCCTTCACTTACCTCATCCTTCCATTTCGCTTTTAAATGTCCTTATTTCTTCTGAGAAATCCTCACTTCCTATTCTTCTGTCTGTAACTCCACACAGTAATGCAAGGCTTTCTCCCTGGTGTGGAGTGTCGTGCTCAATCCCTTCCTCGGACTACAGGAGAGTCAGGGCGCCCACTAACACACAGCTCCTTTCTCTATCTGCAACGTAGAGAGAGAGTCCCGAGTCTCCAGTAGTCCAAGGGAGGGGGCGAGGACGACACTCCACACCAGGGAGAAAGCCTTGCATTACTGTGTGGAGTTACAGACAGAAGAACAGGAAGTGAGGATTTCTCAGAAGAAATAATGACATTTAAAAGCAAAATGGAAGGATGAGGTAAGTGAAGGAGGACTGCACTAAGGTAAAGGAAGCTATTTAGGAAAAAATGTTTTACCTTTACAACCCCTTTTAATGTATTAGCATATTTACATACACTAACAAATTGAAGCCAAACGCCAGCTCACACTTTTGTAGCGCTACCCCCTCAGGAGCCGCTGGTTAGATGTGGGATTGGCATAAGTTGAGTTAACTTTGATGTATCTAGGGAAATTGATGATAGCAACCTGTGAGAGCAGTAACAGAATGTCCAAGCCAATGGTTGACATTTTCTAAATGCTTTATTTTCGGTCCCGGAGTGGGTGCAGTGCACCCGGACAGGCCTCTCCCAGAGACCCAGCAGCCAGAGTGTCACTGAGAATGCTGAGAAGGAACAAGTCTCTGCCACCGACTTGGCTCTAGTAAATTAGTAAAGGCCTCTGCCACAGGTCCGATACTTGAGAGCAATAGAGCGTCCTTTTGAAGTATGGGGACCCAGTAAGTCACTGGGGCCCCTTGGCAACTCAGTTGCCATGAGGGCCCAGAGTAAGGAACTCCGCGTAGCACGGGCCCCGGCCAGGTAGGCCATAGTGGTGGGGCCCGTGACGTGCGCACACCCTGAAGGTGGGTGCTGCACCTGGAACCAGGAACCCGCAAAGAACCCCGAAAAATAGCGTCTGCCTCAGATATACCCTCCCCCAGCATGCCCCGCGAGGGAAACACTCCTCCAATTGGCTGCTGGGGAAAAGTGGCTCTGCATGAACCCCTTTAGCGCCACCTGCCGCCCAGAGATGGAACTGCATCCCTGGAGCACAGAATGACCCACAGGATAATTCAGGGCTGACAGCAGCCTATATTAGCACAAATCAACCTGGGTGAGAGCAAATAAGTCTCTCACCCCACTAAATTTACAAAAAGCGTCCCTTCTGAAAGTAAGGGGGCGCTACACTTTATATTCAGATCCCAGGCCTCCTTTAGTCTAACGAGAACCTCCAGGACCAAGAGCTGCTGCCATCCTTCTGTGACGAGTGGGTTACAATGAGGGGACTGATGAGGGGAGGTGACCGATCGGTGTTTCTATATACAAGGAACACGCAGGTCGGTCTGCTCTCCCCTGACAGGACGTGGATCTGTAGCCTCGGGCACGCGCATGTGAACACACAGATCCACGTCCTGTCAGGGGAGAGGAGACCGATCCGCGTGTTCCTTGTATATAGGAACACAGACCTGTCACCTCCCCTCACCAGTCCCCTCATTGCACGCCCCCTAGCAGCCGGAAAGCTGAGAACGTCATTTGACGCCCGCCCAGAGGGACAGAGTGTTCCTGCGGGCATCATATGACAATGGGGTGGTAGGGAAGTGGTTAAACCCTGTCCTACCTTAGACATTAACCGGTTACAGACTGTCTCACGCACATATACGTCGGCAGAATGGCACGGCTGGGCAAAGTGACGTATAAACACGTGACTTTGAATTTCTCGCTGTGACGGCGCACGCCCCTGCCGCACGCTCCATGACCGTGCCCCATGGGACCCGCGGACTTAATGTCCGCCGGTGTCCTGCGATCGGGTCACAGAGCTGCAGAATAGGGAGAAGCAAGTGTAAACAAGGCATCTGCCTAGTGACACTGTCACTGATCGTATGTTCCCTCTCATCGGGAGCAGCTTTCAATGACATGTCACTCGTAGCCATGCCCCCTAACAGAATCACTCCCTAGGACACACTTAACCCCTTCCTAGCCCCCTAGTGGTTAACCCCTTCACTGCCAGTCACATTTATACTGTAATCAGTGCAATTTTATAGCACTGATAGCTGTATAAATGTGAATGGTCCCAAAATAGCATCAAAAGTGTCCGATATGTCCGCCATAATGTCTCAGTCACGAGAAAAATCGCAGATCGCTGCCATTACTAGTAAAAAAAAAAATATTAATAAAAATGCCATAAAACTATCCCCTATTTTGTAGATGCTATTACTTTTGTGCAAAATCAATAAACGCTTATTGCAATTTTTTTTTAACAAAAATTAGTAGAAAACATGTCGGCCTAAACTGAGAAAAACATTTTTTTTTTATATTTTTTTTTGGGGATATTATAGCAAAAGGGAAAAAATATTCAATTTTTTTCAAAACTGTCGCTCTATTTTTGTTTATAGTGCAAAAAATAAAAACCGCAGAGGTGATCAAATACCACCAAAAGAAAGCTCTATTTGTGGGGAAAAAAAGGACTTCAATTTTGTTTGGGAGTCACGTCGCACGACCGCGCAATTGTCAGTTAAAGCGACGCAGTGCCGAATCGCAAAAGGTGGCCCCGGTCATTTGGCAGCCAAATGGTCCGGGGCTGAAGTGGTTAAAGGAAAAAAGGTTTTGATAGTGCTCCACTTTTTCCAACTACAGACATCTGCTCCACTTTTTCCAACTACAGACATCTGTTCTGTGATTTGTCCACAAGAGCTGAAAAGTTCTCAGTGGTAGATGAACTTCTGTGCTGAATTTTCCCGTTCTTACATAGCAGTTATAACAAAACAACTAATTGGCCACCGTGCTTTATAGCGTGACAGTGCCGTACACTGGCCACTGCCAGTCACAGGGCTGGGAGATGATAACAGATGTACAGACTAAAGGTCAATAAGCACAGAGAGTACAGGGAGTACCCAGGCACTACCAGAGGCAGGCGTTAAGCCAGAGCTGAAAATAAACAGCCTTGTGGAGCCCTGCTGTTAAAGTGGATGTAAACCCAAAAAAACATTTTTTTTTTTTGATGTCACAATGTAGAGTATAAGATTTCCTATCATCTGTGCCCAGTCTTGCCACACAGAGTTAATCCAGCTCTGAGCAATCCTCTTTCAATGTTCAGTAAAATTGAACAGCCTTCCAGATAAAAACCTGTCTAAAAAAAAGTCAGTTTTCTCTCTTCTTGCTTTGAGTGAGAGGTTATTTACATATCTAGCTTGGACATGTTTATCATATGTTATGTTATGTTTATCATAACATGAGGTATAAAAAGTGAGAAATCCACCCCTCCCCCACATAACACATCCTGGTAATATACAATGAACTTTGGGTCACCTCATGTTATTATAAACATAACATAACATATGATAAACATGTCCAAGCTAGATTTGTAAATAACCTGTCACTGAAAGCAAAAACAGAGAAACAGACTTTATAATTTGGCAAGTTTTTATCTGTAATTCTGTTAATTTGCACTGAACATTAAAAGAGGATTACTCAGCGCTGGATTAACTCTGTGTGGAAAGACTGCGCACAGATGATAGGAAATCTTATACTCTACATTGTGACATCAAAAAAGTATATACCGTATTTATCGGCGTATACCGCACACTTTTTTGCCCTGAAAATCAGGGCAAAATCGTGGGTGCGCGGTATACGCCGATACCCGCGCCGATTTTGAATACTGCGCCGGCATATACCGAGCGCAGTACACTCGCGTATAGTCGGGCAGGCTCGGCTCCTCTCGCGCTCATGTCCTGGACATACAGGACGTGAGCGCGAGAGCAGCCGAGCCTGCCCGACTATTCACGAGTGTACTGCGCCTGCATATACCGAGCGCAGTACACTCGCGTATAGTCGGGCAGGCTCGGCTCCTCTCGCGCTCACGTCCTGGACAGGACGTGAGCGCGAGAGGAGCCGAGCCTGCCCGACTATACGCGAGTGTACTGCGCTCGGTATATGCCAGCGCAGTATTCAAAATCGGAGCGGGAAAGCGAGGATCGACCGGGGAGGATGCCGCAGAAGGACGCCGGACCCGACGAAGAGGACACCCGAAGCCGCCGATGGACGCCGCGCAAGACACCAAAACTGTAAGTATAAAAATCTTTTTTTTTCACAGGAATGGGGGCCAAATTAGGGGAGCGCGCTATACCCCGATAAATACGGTATATATTTTTTGGGGTTTACATCCACTTTAATGCTCTTCACTATACAAGCAGGTAAAATAGTCAAATGGCATAACAAATTTACATTTTAAATCTCATGCAATATAAACCTGAACTTTCTTGCCCCCAGTGCTTTCAAAGAGGGTAAAGGAAGGAGGGTAAGGAAAATAGGATTTTTTTTTGTACTCACTGTATAATCCTTTCCTTGGAGTTCATTAACCACTTAAGGACCCCTTCACGCTGATATACGTCGGCAGAATGGCACAGCTGGGCACATCAACGTACCTGTACGTTGCCCTTTAAGGCCAGCCGTGGGGTCGCACGTGACCCGGTCCGAAGCTCTGGGACCGCGGGACTCGCGGACCCGATCACCGCTGGAGTCCGGCGATCGGTCCCCGGAGCTGAAGAACGGGGAGAGCCGTGTGTAAACACAGCTTCCCCGCTCTTCATGGTGGCGCCCACATTGATTGTGTGCTCCCTAATATAGGGAATCACAATCAGTGACGTCACACCTACAGCCACACCCCCCTACAGTTAGAAAAACATATGAGGTCACACATAACCCCTTCAGCGCCCCCTAGTGGTTAACTCCCAAACTGCAATTGTAGATGGTGGACAGCTACATGCGAGTCTCACCTCCTCATTGAAGAGGAGTATTGTTGGTACCCTGTGCATCTGAGTGAGGTCCCTCTCCACCGACTGGGGGTGACACCAGCAGTGATCACAGGCTGTGTCACATATTTATGTAAATAGCCTGGAGTTGACCTTTGATACTCAGTGACCACACTTGGATTGCCCAACTACCATCCATATGCTATACATCTTGGACATTGAATCCATTCCATTTTGGTTTTGATCCCTTATGTTGTCGCCCATTGATGGGTTTGCCTAGACAGCAGTGGCTTTAAATTGGTGAATACCACAGGAACTCAGATCTTGGATAAAACGTACCCACTGCTGTATATGTATGCTGGTCCGCCATGGACTTTGTACTGAATAGCATTGAGCTGAAGGTGCCCCATGGGTATCTCAGGCCCCCTTCAGACCCGTTTGTAGGTGTCATCCGCTAAGTTGATTTACTGTCAGGATAAGATGTACATGATTGCAGGTTCGGTATAGATTTTTACCAATGCTGGAGACACAGGATATACAGTGGGCCTGGATGTCCATAAGGTAGGAACACAGAAAGTGCCCTGTAAGTTTCCCAGCACCCCTCTGGACCCCTGTGTCATATTCACTAACCTGTTTAGTGTCTTGTATGGATGGAATTTACATGGTTGACATCCAGGGGGTGTGTTTTTAGAAGGACCACATTGTAATTTTAAACTTTTTTTTGCCCTCTTTTGTGAATGTTTACCAATAGTTTATTTGTGTACATTTTTCAATAAAGCTTATCATAGGAGTATTACACTGTGTGTTCCCACCTCTCTTTTTTAAGGATATCTTTCCTCACCCTCTGCCCACTCTGAACCCCCTATTCATTCATTGTGGCTATCTAAAAGTAGCTAACATTTGAAGCTATATCAATATGTACCAATGCCACCCTATTCCTGTCTGTACGTTAACCACTTCCTGCACGCACTATAGCAGAAATATGGCTAGAGCACAGGCTTTCTTTGCTAGGAGGGTGTACAGGGACATCCTCCCATGATCGCCGAGTCCTTCAGACTCAGCTGATAACAGATTGGGTTAATGTGCCAATCACAATGGCCCTTTACCCACATCATCAACTGTGTCCAATGACAGCTGATCACAGATGTAAATGCAAGCTGGTTATCAGGCGACAACCAGCTATTGTTAAAGTTACATTGGCGCTGATAATCAGGACACTCATGAGTGCAGTCCCAACAGTACCCACCAGCGCTGTCAATCAGTGCAGCCTCATCAGCGCACATCAATGAAGGAGAAAATTATGTTTTCAAAATTTTATAACAAACGCTTTTCTTTTTCAACATTTGTTTAGCAAAAAAACAAAACAAAAATAAACCCCAGTGGTGAATAAATACCACCAAAAAAAAAGCTCCATTTGTGTGAAAAAATAAATAAAATATTATATGATAAAAATATCTTTACGTGTACAGTGTGGCATAACCCCACAATTGTCGAATTGTGACAGTGCTGAAAGTTGGCCTGGGCAGGAAGGGTGTAAAAGTGCCCAGAAGGCAAGTGGTTAAAATTACAAATACATATTTTTTCTTTATTTAAGTAACACTGAGCCAGTAGGTAGGATTATTTTATTGCAGAAGACACATTGCATGTCGTTCCTACAATAAAAATTTTGTCTGCTCATTTATTTTTAACAAGGGGACATTTCAGGGGAGCAGCAGAAAGGAAGAGGACAGAGATTGGGAAAGTCAGCCTGTGAAAGTGCTCCGGGTGTATTCACAAGTTGTATATTCAATAAAGTATTGTGTGTTTTTGCTAAATTTACTGCAAAGGTCATGCAGGCACAGTACTGTTTGTATCACCATTCATTTTTAATGATACCCCAATACAAACGCATGCATAAATCATCAGTGCGTTGCAGTGCACTGCAATGAAAAAGTACAGGCGCTATATAGGACTGCCTTAAGGCAATGCATGTACACGCACTGCCTTGTGAGGTCTTTATCTTGTGGGTGTTTGTGGCAGTGATAAACAAATGCTGGCCCTTACACAAGTTATTTTTGTTCAGCCTGCAGGCTAAAGGAAATAAAAACTAAGATTTCTCAATACATGGTATATAGGATATAAAGAATGCAATGTGATCCATGAATCGGTCATGCATGGATTTATGCTCCAGAATGCGCTTGGAGATCCAACCAGACCATTGCACCACCCATCTGAAGTCTTCCTGCACAGACAGACATCTTTGCATCCCGTTCAGGTGAATCTGATCCTTCACTTGGGTGTAAGGAACGGTACAACCATATAAATAAGGACATAAACCCCACTGGTTTCCCACATCTATTATAACAACAACAGACAACACATTTAGTGCAGTTATTGCAGCTACACCCAGTGTATGTCAGCAGCAAGTTTATTTAACCGTACAAAGAAAACAATCTACAGTATATTACAGACTTATCTTTCAACATTTTACATTTCAGCAGTGCCAAGACATTACACAGGAAGGATGTCCTGGGTATTCACAGGTCAGGCAGGCCAGGGATAGGGAAAGAGCTTGCAAACTGCTCCACCTCCTCCTTCAGAGCATTGATCTTCTCCCGATGTTTTCCATCTCCGGCCAGTTGGTCTTTGAACTCTTTAAGGGTTGCTTTGGGGCTCATGTCATTTTGGATCTCCAGTGTGATCAAGATACCTAGGACATAAGATCAAAGATGGCAATATATTCTAAAAATGTAGGACCCTCTGAATCCAATACTTTGCATCACTAACACAGAACAAACACGCCGATAAGAACATATTTCTCAAAAGAGAAAAGTTTACTTTAACAGGAGGAAACAAATAAGCCTTTTTCTAGGTAGGTTTTTTCTGACTATACATCTGCGGATTATATGTTATTCAAATAATGCAGATTTTCATGTAATAATTACATATATACTCTAGATGGCAGTCACAATACAGAGGACTAATCTGCCTGTCACTCCTATGCATGATTTTTACCTATGGTTAGTTAAAGTGTTTGTACACCCTGTACAACCACTTTTACCTACAGGTAAGTCTAGATTAGGCTTACCTGTAGGTGCTCGAAATATCTCCTAAACCTCCACTGTTTAGGAGATATTTACAATAATGAAGGGCGCTGATGTAGACAACGGCGCAGGCGCACTTTAGAAGCTGCGATCGTGACGTTTTTAAAGGAGGTCATGCCGTAACTGGTTACTCCTGCACGCATGCGTGGGAGTGACTTCACCACGGCCCCGGGCAATCACAGCCCCGGAGCTGCGATACCCGGAAGTAAAATGAGAGAGCGATGTCGGCCGCCGGAGCAGTGCACGAGGACAGCTGCGGAGGCTTCGATCTGAGGCGAGTATTACATAATGATACTAGCTCATAATTTGTATTTTATTTTGAAAAGTGGGTTTATAACCACTTTAAGACTATAATAAAGCTTATCTATAGGTACTGTAAATACCTCCTAAATGTGCAGTTTAGCAGCCATTTACTGTACATGCAGCCGATGACATCATAACCGGTGCATGCACTCTGAAGGAACGGCATTCCCAGAGTTCTATGCCGTCCATGGTGGCACTCTTACGCATGCACTGGAGTGACGTCATCATACACTCATACAGCCGGAGTCCACAAACCTGGAAGGAAGATGGGGCGAGGATGTAAGTGACAGCGCGCCACTGGAGGGCTTTGTTTAAAAGGTAAATTTTAACTAGCATGTGATGCATACTAGCACATTATATTGCCTTGCAGGGTTTAAATAAAAAAAATGTTTGCTTCATTGCAAACAGGGTACAAGCTGATTGGCTAAGGAAACTGACTGTTAAACTAGTACTTTAGATAGAGGTTTTGCTTACCACACTCCCACAATTTACAGCAGGGGTGCCCAACCTTTTGAAGAGCGGGGGCCACTTAAGTGACTTGGTAACCGGTCGCGGGCCACAATAAGCGGAGCGGGTGGACAGCAGCCCACTATACTCTATCGAGCCCACTCAAGTCTCTTTTTGTTAGCGGATCGGATTGGAGGTAGGCGTTTGTAAACAGACACAAGTCTATTTACATCTGCCACTCCTTAGAGGTAAATGGAGGGTCCGATTGGGTCAGACTGATCATGTAAGAGGCCTAAGGCTGTTTTCACACCGATGCACCGTTTACCGGCACCGCGGGTTCACCTGTGGCTTTCCTGCAGGTTAAATGCACTTTGCCATAGAGTAGTAGTAAACCTACCTTTAATAACAGTATTCTTTTCTATTCCATCCCAGAGCAGGAGGTCGTGGGCCACATCAGAGGGTTCCGCAGGCCACATGTGGCCCCCGGGCCACTGGTTGGGCACCCCTGATTTACAGCATATGAATTCTGCCCTATAAAAAGGCAATTCTTATTGGAATGTCATCATTTCTGCAAGGCCTACAGCTCACCTTGATGAATAAACTGTGCAACTTTCTTGAAGTCTCCTTCCCTGAACCCCCGAGAGGTCAGGGCGGGGGTCCCAAGGCGCAAACCACTGGGGCGAAGGGCGCTCTTGTCACCTGTAACAGAAGAGCATCAGAAAAGTTTGTTGAAGTCTAATAAAGAGGCTTTGATAGATGGCAGACAACACACCTACCAGGACAGGTGTTCTTGTTGCACGCTATTGCACAAGCTTCAAGAACCTTTTCTGCTCTCCCTCCATCCGTGTTCTTATTGCGCAGGTCGACCAGAATAAGATGATTATCAGAACCACCTGTAAAGTGATAGGAAAGACTAATGAGAGAACATATCCACCATCCACCTATCCCATTCCCAGTATTGACCCCCAATTTCACCAACATACAGGTAGCAAATCGTATTCATCACCTCGCTCTGTAGAGCGGTTCTAAAAGACAGAAGTTTTTTTTTACCCTAATGCTTGTCCACCTTCTACAAAAAAAAAAATTGTAAATGCACAGGTAAAAAAACGTGCATTTTTTTTTTACTCTGCAGCCAGTAAGGATCCTGCAGACACTAGTTGAATGAAAAAAATTGCCTGTGTGTACCCAGCTTAACTCATGTCATCAACAAAAAACTGAGTCTTTAGCGAATGTAATTCAAATATGTTGTATAGGAACTTAAAGCCAATGTCATGGACAAGTCTGCCCGCTAGATGGCGGTGGTGGCGCATCAGCGCGCAATCGCGGCACTTTGACGCGCATGGGCACGTGCACGAGCGGTAACGGCGCGTGGGCACATGCAGATGCCATCTTGGCGCCAAATATGGCTATTTAAGGGAGCTGACCCTGGGGCCGCTTGATCTACAGCGTGTTCTGAGCCAAAACCTGACACCCGTTAGCCGTACCTACCTGTTCCCGAGACCAGGCTTGCCTCTGACTACCCTTGATCTCCGCCTGCCCTGACCTCGGCTTGTCTGACCACGTTTCTGCCTGTTGCACTGATCTGTCTGCTGCCCGCCAGTTGCCAACCCGGCTTGGACCACGACTCGGCTCCTGCTCTGACCCTGCACCTGATCCGCCCGCCAGTGTATGACCCGGCCTGCCTGAACCTGCTTCTGTCTAAGACACACCTTCCTGAGTGCTGATCCCATTGCATCCGGCCCCAGTCACCTGCTGTCCAGTCTCCCTCAGCACCGCTGACACCACTCCGGAGTGTACAGGATTCCACTTCAGCCTAGCACCAGCGTTCTGCCAGGCGCTTGTGAGACTTGGCACTCTCAGGTTCCCTCAGCCGTTCCCTGCACATCAGGCTCCACCACCAGGAGCGTGAGAGCCGAGTTCCACCCAAAAATTGAACTTCCCCTTATTGGAATCCCCCCTCTCCCTCCAGCGTCACATTTGGCACCTTTTAGAGGGAGGAGGGAGAAGATGCCTGTCCGGCGGTGACCTACGACTCGTCCGGTGCCTACTCTGTCCCCCCGCTGTCTTCTGGGAGACACACAGAAGACAGAAGGGACCAGTGAGGATGCGCAGCACGACTCGTGCATGCGCAGTAGGGAACCATGAAGTGAAGCCGCAAGGCTTTAGAGACAAGTAAAGAACAAGAAAACCATAAGTCCAATGTTTGACACTTATACTCCAACCTTTCTGTGCCTGGCCTGCCCATTTCATTCACAGAATTTCAGACATGGGAAGAATGTCAAGGTACAATGGCCGGTTCCCAGCCGACCGACTCCCGATTAGCACTCTCAGGCAATGGTAAAGGGATCGACCAATATCGTTTTTTTTTTTTTGGTGCAGATACGATACCGATATTTCTGCCACCTCTCAGGCCGATAGCAGATTTTATGTGCCGATATTCTGTAAATTACATTTTTTTTTATCACCGTTATTGCTGTCACAAGGAATGTAAACATCCCTTGTGATAGTAATAGGCAGCAACAGGTACTCTTTATGGAGGGATCGGGGAACTATATCCTGATAAGACAACACACCGCAGCCTTATCCTGATAACACAATACACCACAGCCTTATCCTGAGAAGATAACAGACCACAGCTATATTCTGATAAGACAACAGACTTCAGCCATATGCCTTACCAGTGACAACGTGGTAGCCCAGTTCCTCCATCGTAGCAGACAGCGCCTGGCAGTTAGAGATGACTTGTGCCTGGTACATTTTGAACTCTGGGCTCATAGCTTGCTTCAGTGTTACAGCAACACCTGTAAGGAAGTAGCACAACATGGAGTAAGTCTAGTTCTAACCTGCTCATGGCATAATACATAGACATCAGCACCGGGCCCTGCTTTACCTGCTATAGCATGATTATGTGGTCCCCCCTGCAGACCTGGGAACACCGCCTGGTTTATCAGACTCTCATAGTTATAAAGAACCTCTCTTCCAGTCTTTGGATCCACACTGCGCACTCCTGTAATATAAAAGAGATATTATATGTGTGCAAGCTAGATAAACAGACACTAAACACCAAATTAGATGATCTTTCTGCTAAAGCCATCAGGTTAGATACTCACAAGCCTGACTAGAACGCAAGATATATGTTAAAGTGTGGAAATCACATATAAATGAAGCGTGGAAATCACTCTGGGCAATTTACGAAAGACAAATTCACTTTACACTACAAGTGCAAACTTCAAGTTCACTTGAAATTGCACTGAAAGCGCATTTGGATGTGCAGTCGCTTTAGATCTGAAATGAGGGGAAGCGCTGCTGATTTTATTATCCAAATCATATGCGAGCTAAAATGCTGTTTTGTTTTTTCCTTGCACGTCCCCCTAGGATCTACAGCAACTGCACTTCCAAGTACACTTTAGGTGCAATTTCAAGTGCACTTTGCACTGGTAGTGCAAAGTGGATTTGCTTTTAGTAAATAACCCCCACTGTCTGCATTTTACAGCCCATTCATAAAATGCAGCCCTCAGTGTCCTGTGGATTTCTCTCTGTGTAACCCAGCAGAGAGGACTATGACAGGTCACAGGCGTCTCTCCCTTCTGTGCTTCCATTTACAAGAAAAGAATATAAAAATATTGTGCTATATAAGCATGGATGCACACCCTCCAGCATTGGATAAATATCAGAAGGCCATGCTTGAGCAATGTGTGCCAGAGCACAACTGTCACTCTATATAAGGAAGTGCCTGAAAAAAGGACATTCATGGCAGGATCACCAGGGAATATTTTAAGATTTAAAAAGACGGAAGATTGCAATAACATTTTAAAGCTTATATGAGATTTAAGGGATTAGGCTTAGCTCTACTCAAAAATAACCAGTTGAAGTGAAATGCCCCTGTGGCAAAACAAGCACATTGTCCTCCAACTCACCTTTCCGATAAAAGATCATGCCGGCTCGGCAGCCACGTAGCGTTTTATGCGTCGTGGTGGTCACCACATCACAGTGTTCAAAAGGAGTTGGGACAACGCCGGCCGCCACCAACCCACTAATATGAGCCATGTCAGCCATGAGGACTGCGTTATTTTCATTGGCTATGGTCCGCATCCGTGCATAGTCCAAATTACGGGAGTAGCAGCTGACACCTGGAGAGAGCGCAAAAGCGAGAAGAACCACAATGACATTGATAGAGAAACACAGCGATTACATAAAAATAAGAGCTAAAAAAGGAACCACGCGGAGCAGTTTAAAATTGAATTGCACACAGAACGGATTCATTCTGTGGTGGGTGGGTTTTAGTATGTGACCCCCCCCCCCCCCCTAACTGTATATAGTTCACATGGGATTAAAAACAATAATCCATCTCGTTAAATATAAAGAGCTCATGTAAGCTGCAATGCCACTCCTCACCTACAGATGGCACTGCAGCTTAAACCTGATAATGCAGCTCCTGGTCCCAGTAAAAAAATGTGGGGCATTGAGGGGGGAAAAAAAAAAAACAAGTCAGAGAAGTCAAGCCCTTATTAATCATGTATAAGGATGAGGTAAGTGAAGGAGGACTGCACCAAGGTAAAGAAAGCTATTTAGGGAAAAAAAAAAATTGTACCTTTACAACCCCTTTAAGAATGGATGTCAGGTTCTGTTAGTTTAAAAAACGTACCCGCTATTATTAGTTTTGGATGAAATAGCCGTGCATTTTCCGCCAGCCTGTCATAATCGATGTAGCCGGTGTCTGGATTTACCTGACATAAATAGAATAGAATAACAAGATATAATAAGAGCTGCCACGACATTGTCTACGGTGCTGCTGTTGATATCTACCTGCTTTATAAAACAGTGTATAGAAATGAATCCAAAAATACAAACACGCATGCTCAGAAGCAATGTTAACCATAACACAACATTAGCAGATGTTGCCCAAAGGGCGGCGCTAAAGAGATAAAAAAAAAAACAACACGTAGTTTTGCGATTGTTGGCCCACAAATCGTTGCCGTTTGTTCCTGGCCAACGCCCTTCAGAAAAGAGTGCTACGCTTTGTCTGCAGAAAATCCGATCGTGTGTATGAGGCTTAAGACTACAACGGCTAAAAAACTTTGTTCATTCCGAACAGTATGCAAAAATGTCAGAAAATCATTTAGGTTTTTATTGCCATCTATGTCCCGACTTCCAAGTGAATCCAGGACCCAAAACAGGAAAAGGGGGGGGGGGGGAGGGGTGGTGGTGGCATGCAGAATATTTGATTACTCCCTGTATGACCATTCAATAGATAAAATTCTGACACTTCATGGTAGTGTTGGAACTTACCAGCTACCTCCTGCCCTGCCCACCTTCCCACATACAGTGGGGAAAATATTTGATCCCTTGCATAGTTTGCCCACTTACAAATAAATGAAGGGTCTATAAAATTGTTATCATAGGTGTATTTTAAATGATAGAGACAGAATATCAACCAAAAATCAAGAAAAAAAACACACGATACAAATGTTATATTAAACAGAGTTGCAGTTCAGTGAGTAAAATAAGTATAAGTATTTGTTCCCTGACCAACCAACAATAATTCTGTCTCCCACAAGCTGGCTACATTCTGTGCTCATGTAGTACACAGATTAGTCCTGTCAATTTAAGAAGGTGCTCCCAGCGATTGATCCCCCTGAGGAAGATAAGTCACATCCCTGTATCGACACGCTGGTGCGCGTAAGTGGCGGTTCCATGCGAGTACCCCAAACTGGGGCTTGTGTTTAATACACTTTTTATACTAAAACGGTATCAAACTATCCACCCTTTTTGTTTTGTTACATGGTGATTGGTCGGATTTTTTTACGAATTCAGACCTGCACTATAGCCGAAAGATGGCAACAGCGCGGCTCTCTCGTTCTGGGAGGGTGTTCATGGATGTCCTCCCGGAACCACCCAGCCACAACCGGCACTCTCTGATCGCCGTATCCTGTTGATCACAGCAAAAGGGCCAATCACAGCGGCCCTTTACCATGTGATCAGCTGTGTCCAATCACAGCTGATCACATGTAAACAAACCTTCTGGTTATTCGCATTTCTTTCCTCAAGCTGAGAGACGGTAACAGGAAAGTGTGACAGGGGACATTTACTGATCATCAGTGCCACCCCATCAGTGCTACCCGTCAGCATCCATCAGTTTTAGTGTCGCCCATCAGCCCTACCTGTCAGCATCCATCAGTTTCAGTGTCGCCCATCAGTCCTACCTGTCAGCATCCATCAGTTTCAGTGTCGCCCATCAGCCCTACCTGTCCGCATCCTCCAGTTTCAGTGTCGCCCATCAGCCCTACCTGTCAGCATCCTCCAGTTTCAGTGTCGCCCATCAGCCCTACCTGTCAGCATCCATCAGTTTCAGTGTCGCCCATCAGCCCTACCTGTCAGCATCCATCAGTTTCAGTGTCGCCCATCAGCCCTACCTGTCAGCATCCATCAGTTTCAGTGTCGCCCATCAGCCCTACCTGTCAGCATCCATCAGTTTCAGTGTCGCCCATCAGCCCTACCTGTCAGCATCCATCAGTTTCAGTGTCGCCCATCAGCCCTACCTGTCAGCATCCATCAGTTTCAGTGTCGCCCATCAGCCCTACCTGTCAGCATCCATCAGTTTCAGTGTCGCCCATCAGCCCTACCGGTCAGCATCCATCAGTTTCAGTGTCGCCCATCAGCCCTACCTGTCAGCATCCATCAGTTTCAGTGTCGCCCATCAGCCCTACCTGTCAGCATCCATCAGTTTCAGTGTCACCCATCAGTGCCACCTCACCAGCGCCCACCAGTGAAGGAATTACTTATTTGCAAAATTTTCTAAACAAAGAAAAAACTTTTTTTTTTCCTCAAAGAATAATAATAAAAAAATAAATTAAAAAAAACACATTAAATACCACTGAAAAAATGATAAAACAAATGTATTTAGGTACAGTGTTGCATGACCGGGCAATTTTCAAAGTGTGACAGCACTGAAAATGGGCGTAGGCGGGGTGAAAGTGCCCGGTACTGAAGTGGTTAAACGTCTTTGTTAAACGGAAATTAAAAAGGGTTTATTTTTTGCACTCCCCATATCGTGACTACAGTTATAAACCCCACAAAGCATTTAGTCTTTATCCAATTAATGTCTCTGTAAACCGCACTGACACCAATGTCAATAGCAAGAGAAAATAATTGCTTTAAAAAATAAAAAATAAAAAAAAACGTACAGTAGTGTTTAACAGCTCACTGTAACAACAGCCAATTATTATGAAGAACAATCTTGTTAACACAGCGCCGCACACAAAGAATGAAGTAATGATGATCGATGAACAATGCATCACAAGCAGGAATCAAAGAAGATACAGAAGCTCTGCGGGGATGGCTGGAGAGAACTAATGCCGATCAGTCTTGTTTTTTACAAATGAGGTCTGACACTAAGTGGATGGCAGAGCTTCCTCCCACGGTGCAGGAAAAAAAAAAAAAAAACACGTCTGTGCAAATGAGAGGACATCTCAATCGGCCCTTGCTGCTGGGAGTCTTAGGAAAAACCGGCGACCAGACTGATAAACCTCGTCCAATCACTAGTATTTTCCCACCTTTGATGAACGCGGTCTCTGCAACACGCCTTTCCAGCTACAGGTGCCCAAGGGCTTTCTGATCATGCCTGAACATTTGACTACATTCTAATGTCCATAGCCAGTGTCCTCCGTCATCCACCTTGGGAGTCCTTTTAAAAACCTGGTGCTTCCAAATTAGAGAGATACCATTTTCCCCCCCATCTCTACTTCCCAGGCAGCCAGTCGCCTCACCTGTGCACTGTCCGTATTTGAATATAGATTTTGGCTGCTCTGTGCAAAACTACTACACAGAGCAGGCAAGTGTAACATGTTTGTTATTTTTAAATGAAAAATAAATAAAAATAAAGAAGACCAATGCACTATACCAGGGATCTCCAAACTACGGCCCTCCAGCTGCTGTGGAACTACACTTCATTGTAAAACTCTGACATTCATAGACATGACTAGGCATGATGGGAATTGTAGTTCCTGAACACCTGGAGGGCCATAGTTTGGAGACTCCTGCACTATACGAAAATCGGTCGTTAAGAAAGATCTTTCGTTTTTCGGCCAGTTAATGGTCACAAAATCGAAAATTATTTGGACGTTTTTGAGCCAAAAAAAACGAAAGACAAGTTTGGAAATTTTGGGGACAAAAAGTGGGGACACTTGCTCTCAGTGACACCAATAATTAAAAAAAATAAAATAATAAATTACCTGGAGGTGGGCTTAAAGGGTATGTATAGTAGTGTTTGGGAAATCAATTTAGTTTTGCCATAGTAGTAACCATCCGGTATAAATAAAATAATTCAGATTTCCCTGCAGCTTTTTAGCAGAAACTAAAAACTAAAACTAAACTAAACGAAAACTTTAGTATTGCTTCCCATAATCCTCCATGACGCTCAATTCTGGCTGCCCACTGGGCCACAAGCACCCAACTCTCCATTGAAACATCTATATTATAAATCAGTGACTATTCTCCATGGGGTACCGCACTAGCCACTAACCTTGTATGGCATAGACTCAAAAAAGATGGACGTTGCAGAGATTTTCTTCTTGTCGGTCATAAAGCCATGCGTGAGATGACCGCCATCGGGAAGGTCCAATCCCATGATCCTCCCATGAGGCTCCACTAAGGCAGTGTAGACAGCAAAGTTGCCAGGAGAGCCTAGAACAAAAATAAAAATTACAGTTTAAAGAAAGCAAAGAAAATGACAGTGACAATGGGGGTTATGTCAACTTATTATACAAAATCTTAACATTGCAACCAAATCTAATCAGTTTTTCTGACAATACACTATAGAGCCTGGTAGCACAATCTCATTTAGCGCTATCTACAACTATGTAATGTGAGGACCCCCCTGCATAGATAGTTTTGGTAAATACAAAATAGATTGCACAATCAGGCTGGGTTTACTTATTAATGCTAAACTAAATATACAGGAATTGTTTTGACTGGCACAAAAGTTGGAATTCTGTTCAGCCAGACTTCTAGTCCAGCCTGGTTCTGGATCTACGCTGCAGGATAGATTGTATTTAGGCAGCACAACCTGGTTCAGGACACACCCTCCATTGTGAATGGACAATAAGAGAGCAACTGAACAATGAATGCTTAGCCTACTAAGGCAGCCAATAGATGATAACGTTTTTTTTGTTCAACCGGAGATTGAACAAGAAAAAAAAAAACACATAACCGATTCTCCTATTCACACATTTGAGATGGGTGGGAAATCACTCCGGCTGAGCCATTGTGATCTGACAGCAGAGAGACTTTCCCGCTGTCAGAATACACAGATTAGCGATGCCGGCGGCACTGATAGAATGGCATTTGACAGGCCGGTCGTACAGAAGTCAATCTGTAGAACGACTTCCACTGTCCCTTTACATCAGAGGGGTGTCAAAACTCAATTTCATTGTGGGCCACATAAGCATTATGATTGGCCTCCAAGGGGCCGGTTGTATCTGTAAGATTGGATGTCCAGCGCATCCCCTCGCCTTACATTACACTAGACGTCAAGAGCCAACCCACCATCAGAAGTTGAGTCTCCCACTCTCCTTCACATCACAGAGCACCCCCTTTCCTTATGCTGCTGCTGCTGGGAAGAAGCTGGATGCATTGCTTGAAAGCAGAAATTAGGGGTCTGGAGTTGCAGAAGAGGTGCGAGGGCCACATGAAATGGCCTGGAGGGCCGGCATCGATACCTGTGCTTTACATGAATTGAAAATTGTCTGGCCCCAGATAAAAGCTGTCCATAGATGGAATGTTTTGTTATTTTCTTCCATCATATGGTTTACAAATGGATTCCACCATTTCCATAAAAGCAAAGTGGGATCGGGAATTTGATTAGTGCCTGCAGCGCTGATCAGTGTATTTTGACATCCGTGTTGTCCCTTTCCTGCAGCCACTAATTAAATGAATATGTTCCAAACATTGCTGTCTGATAGAAGTTCACTATTAGATCAACTTCTGTCAAGTGGGAATGGTAAATAAGATAATCAAAATTATTACAGCACCCTGTCAAAGACTGGACTCTGATTTGCCTCCTGCTCGCTAGGAGAGCGACGTGGCCAGTTGAGAGAGATTCTACAGAACTGGATTTGCAGCACTAGCCCAACCACCTCCCAAGTTAAAAAGGAGCTGTTGAAATTACTCTACAAGGACAAGCTCAATACGGACCTAATCCATGAGCGGACCAAAACGCGCTTCTACCACTTATGGAAACCTTTCATGGTATGCACACTCACCCCCACGGATATGGTAAACTTCGAGAAGATGTCATTTATATATCACGATTCCTCTTGGTGCAATTGACTCCCCCCCCCCTTTTTTATTTTCTGCTCTGTATAACATCTTTGAAAAATTTTCATATGTTTTGCTTTATTCCCTGTATGTAATTTCTTCAATAAAAACATTTTAAAAATATATATATATTACAGGCTTACCTGTAGGTAAAAAATTTAAAAATTGGGTATACAACCACTTTACATTTGAGTACAGGTTCACTTTAAATTAAAGTGAGCGCCCACACATTTTTCTGCCGGTCACGTTCAGAAAACTCTTGACTTCATAATCTACAGAAAAACTGTCAATAGGTTTTATTTAGGAATCTAAAGAAGGTTTTTCTTACCTGAATACGGCTGCACATTGACGCCCCATTTCTGTGGGTCCAGATTATAAACCTCTAGCGCCCTTTTTTGACACAGCCTCTCCAGCTCATCCACATGCTCTGTGCCGCCATAGTACCTGTTGTCACAAGGAGGCATTTCATAAAATAAATATGAAACAGCCGAATACAGACATGGAGGGAACTCATTTTGCCATGTTGGTGACAGAGCAAGACAAGAATTGCTGTGTGTTATGACTGTTCTTTTAGCACAGCCGTGCATCTAAGCAAAACATGATAGCAGGTCGTACTATTCAATTCGAAGTCCCTTTTTCTGGGCCCCATCCACTTGTCTAAAATGCCTGCTAAAATTAGGTGCAAAAAGGTACCTGTAAAGTTAACAGTTAGGCCTCATGCACCATGGACATTATAAAAATGCCAGTAGCATTAGCTGTAGAATAAGTTTTGCAGCATTTTTTAGCAAAACTATACAGTGGAACCTTGGATTACAAGCATAAACTGTTCCAGGAGAATGCTTGTAATCCAAAGCACTCACATATCAAAGCGAGTTTCCCCATAGAAGTCAATAGAAACAAAAATTATTTGTTCCGCATTGACTTCTATGGCATGCAATAACGCATGTGGCCAGAGGTGGGGGGGTACACCGGAGAGCCTCGGGAATAGAGTATTCCCAAACGGCTCCGCTTGGCTCTGGTGCCCACACCTCTGACCAAATGCGGTATTGCACACCGCTGTGGCTTGAATCCTGCTCGTTTTGCGAGACAACACCCGCAAACCGATTTAGGATTTAAAGAAAAAAAATAAAAAGAAAAGCTTGTATTGCTCGTTAACCACCTTATTCGCAATCTGAGGTTTCACTGTACTCCCACAAAAGCTTATGGCTCAAAAATGCTGACAAACGCAGAATAGCTGCGTTAGTCAGCATTTTTTTTATTTTTAGCTTTTATCAGAGTTACACTTAGAGTTTCACCAGTTTCCAGACAGAAAATTCCTCTGCCAAAAAATCCTGATAAAAGCCACGTGTGCATGGATAACATGCTGGGGAGTTTATTGACTGCAAAAAAAAACGTCTGAAGCCAAAAACATCGTCCAGTGTGCATGAGGCCTTAGGGCAGGAGTAGGCAACCTCGGCCCTCCAGTCCCATAAAACATTGCAAGACCCTGACAATCACAGGCATGACTCCTAGAGGCAGAGGCATGATGGGATTTGTAGTTTCACCACAGCTGGAGTGCCAAGGTTGCCTACTCCTGCCTTAGGTTTATACTCTTATCTACATCCGTCTCCATTCTTCCAGTGAAATTTCTGGTGAATGCAAAGCAGGCATAATCTTGGAAGACAACACTCCAGTCATCTGCAGGCTGGGATTCTCAGATTTGGGATGCTCTGTATTCCCCAGAGCTCACAAGAAAGGAGCGAGACGCCATCCTCGCCCCAACACTGCAGACAGAAGACAGGGTAAAGCAAATATAATACAAACAAAAACAAAAAATCTTTCTTGAGGCTGCATTCACACCTAGGCGACAAGTAACGCCGCATACGCAGCTTATTTTGCCGCGATTCGATTAAGTTTTTTTTTTTTTTTTTAACAAATCCTTTCCATTGCTGTCTATGGCTGAACAACAATGCCGCCTGAAAAAAGGGTCCGGGAGTTTTTCTCAGGCGGCAGGCGTACGGCGTTTCGGCGTGAGATCTGAACCATCTCATAGACAGCAATGGAAATTCGCCCCTCCAGCGTATCGAGCGTCGGGCGTTCTGTCGCCAAGGTGTGAATGCAGCCTTAGATACATTTTGCACATTTTTTACAGGGGGATAGGGCATGGACATTATAAATGGACATTTTAATGCAAGGTCCCAACTACTTAAGGACTGAGCCTCTTTCTGAGATTTGGTGTTTACAAGTTTTTTTTTTTTTTTTTTGCTAGAAGCCTAGAAAATTACTTAGAACCCCCAAAGACACACACACACACACACATATTTTTTTTCTAACACCCCAGAGAATAAAATGGCGGTCGTTGCAATACTCTGTCAACGGTCTTACAATCGCATTTTGTTTGGAAAAAAAACACACTTTTTTTAATAAAAAAATAAGACAACAGTAAAGTTAGCACAATTTTTTTATATATTGGGAAAGATAATGTTACGCCGAGAAAATCGATACCCAACATGTCACGTTTCAAAATTGCGCCCTTAATTGTTGGGTTTCAATTTACTCAGTGTAATATTATCTTTCACTATATATTAAAAAAAAATTGGGCTAACTTTACTGTTGTCTTATTTTTTAAATTAAAAAAATATATATATTTTTTCCAAAAAAAGTGCGCTAGTAAGACGTGACAGAAAGTATTGCAACGACCGACATTTTATTCTCTAGGGTGTTAGGAAAAAAAATATATATATAAAATGTTTGGGGGTTCTAAGTAATTTTCTAGCAAAAAAACAATGATTTTAACTTGTAAACAAAAAGTGTAAAAAAGAGGCTCGGGGCTTAATTGGTTAATTTAGTGATGCAACAATAAAAATTTGCTTTTACAAATTTATGTCTGACATACTGTGCGACTTCAGCGCCTTAAAAGTCCCACCAATAAGGGTCTTCTTCTATGTTTCTATATTTTAATGAAGGTTTATATGCCCAGAGTTAAGCTTTAACCTTTTTGCTGTACCACTGTACCCTGTCAATATGCTACAATATCATAGGGTAATTAAGAGCGGTTTTCAGGTAAACAAAAGGCTAACTGGGTTACAGAAGAGCCAATTTACACGATTGCAGCGTCCAACCAGTCATCTCAGCATGAAAACACTGAATTTGCCCCTCACCTCTGTCCTGGGTAACCCTCTGAATACTTGTTGTTCATGCAGGAGCCAAGAGCCTGCAAGACGGCGCAGCTGGCAAAATTCTCAGAGGCGATCAGTTCCAGGCCGTAGCGTTGTCTGTGTTTCTCTTTACGGATAATTTCGTACACCTTGGAAGGAAACCAGAGACAGAGATAAATAAAGGAATATTACCGATTTGCTTGCAGGCTGTGCAGTTTAGGAAGCAACTGCCTGGTGCATGGAGTACAGATACTTTCATCTTTTAGCGCAGAACCACCCCAAAAAACGGCCTGCTGTGAGCAGTCTGGTCTATGCAAAGTGGTGCAGCACTGGGGTTTTAGACTAATTTCCTCCTGGAAAATTATCTCTTATGGATCTTTTATTCTCTCTCCTGTACTTATCGTTTCCCCATCAAGGGTCAAAACAAACTGGCAGGTAAAATATGCTTCTGCCTAGGCCACCTGTGCACATGCAGATATATGACTGCAGGACATTAGACTGCAATGGCGCGCATGGCTCAATGTTCCTTGTAAAGAACCATTTTTTAAACTGCTGTTTTATAGTTAGATCCTCTAACACAGTTGCCTCCTAACTGTGGGCCGGGGGCCGGATGCTGCCCTTTGCTTGCCTTTATCCGGCCCTTATAGCACTATTCTACCTACTGATCAAGATCCTACTCTGCCAACTGACGCCAACGATGGGCCACTTTTCCTCCCACTGATGCCAACGATGGGCCACTATTCCTCCCACTGATACCAACAAGGGGCCACTATTCCTCCCACTGATACCAACAATGGGCCACTATTCCTCCCACTGATACCAACAAGGGGCCACTATTCCTCCCACTGATACCAACAATGGGCCACTATTCCTCCCACTGATACCAACAATGGGCCACTATTCCTCCCACTGATACCAACAATGGGCCACTATTCCTCCCACTGATACAAACAATGGGCCACTATTCCTCCCACTGATACAAACAATGGGCCACTATTCCTCCCACTGATACAAACAATGGGCCACTATTCCTCCCACTGATACAAACAATGGGCCACTATTCCTCCCACTGATACAAACAATGGGCCACTATTTCTCCCACTGATACCAACAATGGGCCACTATTCCTCCCACTGATACCAACAATGGGCCACTATTCCTCCCACTGATACAAACAATGGGCCACTATTCCTCCCACTGATACAAACAATGGGCCACTATTCCTCCCACTGATACAAACAATGGGCCACTATTCCTCCCACTGATACAAACAATGGGCCACTATTTCTCCCACTGATACCAACAATGGGCCACTATTTCTCCCACTGATACCAACAATGGGCCACTATTCCTCCCACTGATACCAACAATGGGCCACTATTCCTCCCACTGATACCAACAATGGGCCACTATTCCTCCCACTGATACCAACAAGGGGCCACTATTCCTCCCACTGATACCAACAAGGGGCCACTATTCCTCCCACTGATACCAACAAGGGGCCACTATTCCTCCCACTGATACCAACAAGGGGCCACTATTCCTCCCACTGATACCAACAAGGGGCCACTATTCCTCCCACTGATACCAACAATGGGCCACTATTCCTCCCACTGATACCAACAATGGGCCACTATTCCTCCCACTGATACCAACAATGGGCCACTATTCCTCCCACTGATACCAACAATGGGCCACTATTTCTCCCACTGATACCAACAATGGGCCACTATTTCTCCCACTGATACCAACAATGGGCCACTATTCCTCCCACTGATACCAACAATGGGCCACTATTCCTCCCACTGATACCAACAATGGGCCACTATTCCTCCCACTGATACCAACAATGGGCCACTATTCCTCCCACTGATACCAACAATGGGCCACTATTCCGCCCGTGTCCCGCGATCGGTCACAGTAGCTGAAGAACGAGGAGAGGTGTGTGTAAACACACCTTCCCCTTTCTTCTCTGTGGCATTGTCAGTGATCATCTGTTCCCTGATATAGGGGACGACGATCAGTGACGTCACACCTACAGCCACACCCCCCTACACTAAGAATTGCTTCCTTAGGGCACAATTAACCCCTTAGCGCCCCCTAGTGGTTAACCCCTTCACTCCATTGTCATTTTCACAGTAATCAGTGCATTTTTATAGCCCTTTTCGCTGTGAAAAAGACAATGGTCCCGACAATGGTCCCAAAAATGGTCCCAAAAATGTGTCCAAAGCGTCAGATGTGTCCGCTATAATAAACCTACTGACCTCACATGCTTGCTAATGTGACAGAACACACATTTAACTTAATGTGAAAATCAGAGGTGTTCTGTCACATTAGCAAGCATGTAAGGTTTGCTGCTGCTTTTAAAATTTAACATGTAAACAGTCTGTCAGATTTACATATACTGTATTTATGCACATAAGCTCCGTTTGTGTTGACAATAACGGTGAAATTTAAAACGATGTTGGGTGTTACAAGATGTCCGCTTGCCCCCTTCTTACTAACATTACTATGCAGAAGTGTGGGTTGGAGCAAGATGGCGGCGACAAAACGCTGCTGCCAGGTGTACTAAGATGGGCGCCGCTCCGCTAGGCCGAAGCCGGGGACTTTTCTATGGCCGCACACGAAAATCGCAGGTCATCCGCCCTGGCGATCGTGCGCGGGGGGTGGGGTGTTGAATCTAGATCGCAATCAATTCGTGATAAATCGTGCAGCTCTAGCATCTGAGCTTGCTAGCAAATTTGACCACTCCAGAAAGAGTCAATTTCCTAGAACAGCCCCCTTCCTCGTCATATCCCTGTCCTCTTCTGGAAATATCTAAACACTATCTTTGCTGGCCCCGCTCCTCTGTCTTACCCCCCTTGTTTTTTTTTTTTTTTTTTAAATCATAAACATGTCATACTTGCCTTCACTGTGCAGTTCGTTTTTCACACCGCGGCCCCCGATCACCGCCTTCTCAGGTCCCCCGGCGGCTCATCCCCACATTAATAAACCCCCTGGAAGAAGCGCTCTCCTGTGGGTGCGCTCCCGAGTCCAGAATTTGCGTCTATTGACACAGAATGCCTGACATGGCCCCAGCACCCGTATCATTGGATTTGATTAACAGCAGCGGGAGCCAATGGCTGCTATCAATCTATCCAATCAAGAGCTAAGAACACCCGAGCAGAGAGGAAGAGCGCATCTCCACCAAGGGATCAAAGGGCTCAGGTGAGTTTACTGCTGAGATCTAAGGGCCACACATCAAAGGGCCGCAGTTTGGGCATCAGGGGTCCAGAGCAATATAGTAGTCTGAATTGTGATGAAATTGAATTAGAAATCTGACAATTATAAATAAAAAACGGAAAATATAGCGGAGTGAACCCCATCCATCAAAGTCTGGTCAAATTTGTATTTATGTCTGGGATTTCTCCCCACTTTGGCTCTTTGATAAAGGTGATACCGAATAGGAAATGGAGGGGTTATCCCCCTTCCAAAAAAAAGAAAAACAATTTGTATGGTTCTGGGCTAACAAAATGCATTTGCTACAAAGCATTAAACACAACTATGAAAACCCTTGATTTATCTTGATGTCAAACTCTTATAATGCCTCATACAGCAGCACTCAGACTGGTAAAAAGAGGATCAGTGCTAGCAGCCAATCAAATGTGCCGTATGCTGACAGGAAACAGACTGACAGGAGGGCATAGTAGAGGGACTTAGCTTGTCGAGTCAGCTGGTAGGCGGTGTGTTTCTGACCCATCCACAAGGATTCTGCAGTATAGGTTACTGCCTGGATTACGAAACTCTACCTGCTTGCCTGGAGTTCAACCCTAAGCCAATATCAGTGCCAAACTGGGTACAATTTTTAGAATAAAACATTGTGAAAATGCTTTGTCATGACATTTAAAAGTCTCCAAAGCTCACCTCTGGATCATTAACGTCCAAAGGCTCCAGTACCATCTGGTTATGAGAGGTCCATAGATCTGTGTGTCCGCCATTTATCACGGGCGTTTCGGCCATCTTCCCGTCTCACGCCTGAAAATAAATGTAAAATATTTAAATCTGTTCCATCCAAAACATCACTATCAAGTATAAATCCATATATATATTATATGCATATATATATATATACACACACACACACACACGGTTTTGTAACTCAGGTAGCTGGACTAGGGCTCACTATGGACCGCTTAACAACTCTGGTCTAAATGGTAAGCTTTACACAGAGGACAATAAAAGGACTCCTGCAAACCTCTCAGGGTATCGGTCTGTCCATACCTCTTATGGGCAGACAGATACACATTGACACTGTGGCAGTTTTCAGGCGTTTAAGCGGTAGAAATAGCAATTTTAATCCCTTCTTCGGGCTGCTAGTGGGGGTTAAAAGTGACGCTTAAACAAGAGGTAAAGCTCCGCTAAAACAAGCGTTGCTTTATCGTTAACGCACTGCGTGTGAAGGGGCTCTATGTTTCAAGGGTGAACTTATCTGCCCCGTGAACTTATCCTGACCAGAGAATTTTTTGTGATTCGGCACTGTATTGCTTTAGCTGACAATTGCACGGTCGTGCGACTAGCACCCAAACAAAATTGACGTCCTTATTTTCCCACAAATAGAGCTTTCTTTTGGTGGTATTTGATCACCTCTGCGCTTTTTATATTTTGCACTAAAAACAAAAATAGAGCGACAATTTTGAAGAAGAAAAAAAAAAAAGCATTTTTACTTTTTGCTATAATATGCCCCAATAAAATAATATACACAAAAAATCCCTCCAGGGAGCGCTACAAGTATTATAGCAGCACAATAAGATGTGAGAACCAGTAAAACCTAACACAGTGCAGCTGTCAACCAAAAAATGGGCAAAGAACATACAAACAACAGAGACAGCGCTCAATGGATTAGAATTTAGAATGACATTTAATAGTCCAGAACTCATTTAAAAGTTGTTTTGCACAGAAATCATGAATTAAGAATATATATATAAAAAAACTGTTCACCTAGAGTCCATAGGGAAAAATTGCATGTGATGGAAGGGTTAAATAACCCACTTTAGAGAAGTAGCAAAATGACTGGCTTGAAATCGTAAGTAACGTGCTGGGAGGTACAATACCTCTATGGAGAGCTCTCCTCTAGACGGCTATGGGTGGACACAAGATGGATAGATGTAACAGGAACAAGTGTTGCTCAGCGGCAACCAGTCCTTACCACTGCTGTATAGATGAGCAGGAGGTTAGTAGATACTAACGGGTCCAAATGGTGGTTCCACGCCGATGGGAGAGATGACCATTCTCATCCTGTCATGTTGTAAGACAGTGGGTAAGCCTGAGCGCGGGGCTGTAATAGCTTCAAAAACAGCCGCGTTACCAGCCAAGGTGGAGGGCGGGACTTCCGCGGCGTCACAGGAAGGGACAGGGGTTAACGTCCGGACATCAATCCTCTGTGGTCATGTGACGGAGCGGGCCAATAGCGGATGTAGACAGCGTGAGTTGTTCAAGGCTCGCACGGATGTCGTTGCGAGGGACGCTAGAACGTCAACACAACTGAACAAATAATGCTACTTGATTCTCCAAAAGATCTTCACGGGCATCTAAGGTGTAAGAAAGGGGAGCCGCAACTGACATGTTTCGCGTCCCAGACGCTTTGTCAAAGTCACGGCAGAGCTTCCCCAACAAGCTAATAAGAGCACATGGGCTCATTGGCTGAATAATGATTGGATAATGAGGGAAGGGGAGGGATTTCCAGATTTTAATCAATTTAACCCTTCCATCATTACAACTAAGGTAATATAATGCAGATAGCAGATGATAATAGTAATAATAGAAATAATGAAAATAATAATAATAGAAAAAGTAATAAAAGTAATCTGATATATTAAAAAACAAAAATATATATATAAAAAAAAAAATATATAATAAATAAATAAAAATAAAAATAAATGAAAATAATAATAAAATTAAAATAAAATATATAAGGCAAAATTAAAATAAAATATATATAAAATAGCATTTTTTTCCCTCAGCTTAGGCTGATACGCATTTTTCTATATATTTTTGGTAAAAAAAAAATATATATATATATTGATTGGTTTGCGCAAGAGTTATATTGTCTACAAAATAGGGGATGGATTTATGCCATTTTTATTATTTTCATTTTTTTTTTTTACTAGTAATGGTGGCGATCTGCGATTTGTATCGGACACTACTTTGGTACCATTGTCATTTATACAGCGATCAGTGCTATAAATAGCCACCGATTACTGTGTAAATGACACGGGCAGGGAAGGGGTTAACCACTAGTGGGCGATCAAGTGTGTCTTAGGGAGTGATTCTAATGGGGGGGGGGGTGGGCTACCACCGACTTAACATTGATTACTGCTCCCGATGACAGGGAGCAGTAGATCCCTGTCATGTCACTAGGCAGAACAGGGAAATGCCTCACCGCAATTGTGGGCCGCCAGCGAACATGTAGTTCATGGGACCCGCGGGCACACTCCCACAGCATGTGTCTGTACGCCCATTTGCCTGCTCATGCCATTCTGCCAAAGTATATCGGCGTGCGGCAGTCAGGAATCGGTTCAGTGAAGCATTTCCTATTTTTTGTCTCTACACAATGCATGATAATGCATTATTCTACTCATAAATTACGGTAAATATTTGAACAGGAAAAGTTGGGGTCACCCGGTTCCAATTACATAATTGGCTCCCTAAATGGAAAACAAATCGAACTCTTCATTGCTCTATACCAGGGATATGCAATTATCGGACCTCCAGCTTTTGCAGAACTACAAGTCCAATGAGGCATAGCAAGACTCTGACAGCCACAAGAATGACACCCAGAGGCATAATGGGACTTGTAGTTTTGCAAAAGCTGGATGTCCACTAATTGCATATCCCTGCTCTAAAGGTTACTAAATTTAAAAAAATTAGACAATAGATTGGGCATGAATGCACCACAATGTACATGATGTATTTTGGAACATCAGCCCTTTTAGACTACATAGGAGAATAGTCTAGAGTAGGGCTGCAACTAACGATTATTTTCATAATCGATTTGTTGGCCGATTATTGTTTCAATTAATCGGATAATAGCCTTAAAAAAAAACAATTTGAATTTTTTTATTTTTTTTGGCCCAATTTGTTGTTGGGCAGATTACAAAACACAAATTGCTGCAAAAACACATTACATGCTTTTCTGCAGCTTCTCCATTGAAGTATATTGAACCAAAAAACAAAACAAAATGGCACCGTTTTGCGTTAAAAAGTCCTTGCCCTTTCCAAATACGCAGCAGCTGAAAAAAAATCATGGATGTGAACGTGTCCCATAGGAAAACATGTAAATGAACTGTAGTGTGTTTCTGCAAAAAGCAGCAAAACACAGAGGTGTGACCCCGGCCTGAGATGTTTAGTAACATAATGGGGGTTAAAAAAACTAAAATAAGTACAAAAAGAGCAAATAATCGCTACTGTAAGGAGTTCATTTTTTTTACTGTGGGACAGTGAAAGTAATATTTACAGTAGCGATTTGCTTTTTTGTACTATAAAGGGCTAATTTTAGTTTTTTTAACTCCATCATGTTACTGGCCGATTAATCGATTATGAAAATTGTATTCGATTAATTTCATAATCGATTAGTTGTTTCGGCCCTAGTCTAGAGTTTGCACCCTTGAAATCTCATGCAATGCTTCTACAGATCTGCTGACTGCATGTCTCTCTGAGCCAAATTTAACACAATTATCTCTGCGAGATCATGCAAGTCACAAGTTCTGCCTAATTATCCACATCTTAATTTCCCGAACATTTCTGGGGCGTGCATTTCCTTTTGGCAGGAAAAGACAAAATAATCGTTCTGCTTTCTTTAGGATGAGGAAAGAACAAAATGACTGGAGGCCAAAGATGACATATACAGGTGTTAGGGGCACAGCTGGGTGTTGCTTGTGATGTTCAGGACAACATAAAAGGAGAAGTTCACATTTGTGCGATAAAGAAATCTGCAAGTTCCTTTGACGTTTAACTGCTTCCCGACCGGCTCCTGTACATATACACGGCGTCTGAATGGCTCAGTTAAGGCCAGTTTCATCGGACCAAATCGAGCGTGTGTACGGCCCATCGGACCAAAGTTTTAAAACTTGCTTTAAAATCGGTCCGATGGACACCTGACCATCGGACCAAAATGATGGTTAGTACGCAAAAGCATGCGCATGCTCAGAATCAAGTGGACGCATGCTTGGAAGCATTGAACTATTTCAGCACATCGTTTGTTCTACGTCACCGCGGTACCTTATACTGAGCATTTGCGGGAGTACTTGTACTCCCGCAAATGCCCCCGATGCCAGATCCGATACTCAACCCTTCCAACCCCCCCGCCGCCGCATAGTTTATACGTGCGGGGAACATTACAGCTTTCATTTGAATAGCTGTGTGTTCCCCGCCGCGCATAGACACTCCCCCCTACTCGGGATTGGACGGGTGATCTGTCCAATCCCGAGCAAGGGGGAGTATCTTTACGCGGCGCGGCGGGAAACACTACAGCTATTCAAATGAAAGCTGTAATGTTCCCCGCGCGTATTAACTAGCCGGCAGCATCTAGGTATGGGGAGACATGGCTGCATCTGTGGGGGGGGCATGGCTGCATTTGGGGACACATTTAAAAAAAAGTATCGGTATTGGCGAGTACATGAAAAAAAGTATCGGTACTTGTACTCGGTCCTAAAAAAGTGGTATCGGGACAACCCTAGTGTATAGCCTAAGTATCTCTGGGTAAATCTCACACTAACCTGCTAGATTGCCACTGTACTTCACAACAAAGCTTTTAGGAGTTTCCTTACATCAGTGTGCGGACATCCAATTTATGCTTGAAGGACTGTGGCAGCAAGATAGGGGACGTCACTACATAACACACACACACACACAGCCCGCGCCATCTGACCAGCTTATTCTACGCAGACCACGTTCAGTTTTACTCATCAGAGACTGCATTTCCTCATAGCCACCAATTATATTCAAGCCTGAGCTGTAACGAATGCTTAAACCCGATTGGTGGCCGTGTGCAACACAGAGAGGGTTATTTCCGAAAGGCAAATACGCTGTGCAGTCGCTATAAATCTGAGGGCCAGCTCCGAATTGAGGGCCAGCTCCGAATTGAGGGCCAGCTCCGAATTGAGGGCCAGCTCCGAATTGAGGGCCAGCTCCGAATTGAGGGCCAGCTCCGAATTGAGGGCCAGCTCCGAATTGAGGGCCAGCTCCGAATTGAGGGCCAGCTCCGAATTGAGGGCCAGCTCCGAATTGAGGGCCAGCTCCGAATTGAGGGCCAGCTCCGAATTGAGGGCCAGCTCCGAATTGAGGGCCAGCTCCGAATTGAGGGCCAGCTCCGAATTGAGGGCCAGCTCCGAATTGAGGGCCAGCTCCGAATTGAGGGCCAGCTCCGAATTGAGGGCCAGCTCCGAATTGAGGGCCAGCTCCGAATTGAGGGCCAGCTCCGAATTGAGGGCCAGCTCCGAATTGAGGGCCAGCTCCGAATTGAGGGCCAGCTCCGAATTGAGGCCAGCTCCGAATTGAGGGCCAGCTCCGAATTGAGGGCCAGCTCCGAATTGAGGGCCAGCTCCGAATTGAGGGCCAGCTCCGAATTGAGGGCCAGCTCCGAATTGAGGGCCAGCTCCGAATTGAGGGCCAGCTCCGAATTGAGGGCCAGCTCCGAATTGAGGGCCAGCTCCGAATTGAGGGCCAGCTCCGAATTGAGGGCCAGCTCCGAATTGAGGGCCAGCTCCGAATTGAGGGCCAGCTCCGAATTGAGGGCCAGCTCCGAATTGAGGGCCAGCTCCGAATTGAGGGCCAGCTCCGAATTGAGGGCCAGCTCCGAATTGAGGGCCAGCCCCGAATTGAGGGCCAGCCCCGAAATGAGGGCCAGCCCCGAAATGAGGGCCAGCCCCGAAATGAGGGCCAGCCCCGAAATGAGGGCAAGCCCCGAAATGAGGGCAAGCCCCGAAATGAGGGCAAGCCCCGAAATGAGGGCAAGCCCCGAAATGAGGGCAAGCCCCGAAATGAGGGCAAGCTCTGCTGATTTTATCATCCAATCATGTGCAAGCTAAAATGCTGTTTTTTCTTTTCCTTGCATGTCCCCCTTGGATCTACGGCGACTGCACTTGCAGTGCAAAGTGGATTTTTCTTTAGTAAATAACCCCCAGACTGTTCTTATTACTACCACCCACCACTACACTGGCCACTATGCTGAATCCAGGTCTAATAAAAGCCACCCCCCTCTCTACTGCAGTACAAATACAGACTGGGCTTGCAGCGCTGAGTATTTTCCTGACGCAGATATTTCAACTTCAGACCCCAAAAGTATCTTTCAATATAGACACAAAAAACAACCATACATTTCTGGAACTTACTTGAACTTATATATGAAGAGACGTCCTGCCCGGAGACGATGACCTGGAAAAAAAAAAAAAAACACGTCAGCCGGTAGAGGTTTTCCAGTGCTGAATTTTGTGAAACGCCCAAATCACGAGAAGAAACACTCTGCAAGCCAATTCAACACAGAGGCGTACCGTCCGACCTGTCCTGAAGGGGTTAATGTGAGCTAAAAACAAAGTTTTACATATTAACTTTTCAAGGGCGACAGAAACTTGTTGGGCCAGGAAGCAAAGGTCGGCGTCTTGCAGCAGCTATTGGATATAAACAGGCGGATGTGTCCCACTGAGATCAACGGGACATCTGATGAACCCACCACAGTCATATGATGGGAATCATTCTACAGCACTTCTAACACCGCTGCACGGCCCAACCGCAGCATGAGATCCTCGCACCCGTCCCATCACGCACTTTTTTGAGGTCATCCGTGGCTCAGACTTCTGTACAAAACAGACAATATTCACCGGGGTGTAAGAAGTCCTAGTCCAAGCAGAGGAAGTCTTCTGAGGCTGACAAGGAACTACAGATCCCAGCATGCTTCACTAATAAGGAACTTTAACCACTTAAGACCCATTCACGCCGATATACGTCGGCAGAATGGCACGGCTGTGCACAATCACGTACCTGTACGTGATTTTTTTAGCCCAGCCATAGGGTCGCGAGCGCGCGGCCGCGACCCGGTCCGAAGCTCATTGACCGCGTCCGTGGGACCCACAGACCCGATCGCCGCCGGCGTCCCACGGTCGGTCACCAGAGCTGAAGAACGGGGAGAGGTGTGTGTAAACACACCTTCCCTGTTCTTCATTGTGGCAGTGTCATTGATCGTCTGTTCCCCGATATAGGGAAAGACGATCAATGACATCACACGTCCAGCCCCGCACCCCTACAGTTAGAAACACATATGAGGTCACACTTAACCCCTACAGTGCCCCCTAGTGGTTAACTTTTAAACTGAAAGTGACATTTTCACAGTAATCAGTGCATTTTTGTAGCACTTTTTGCTGTGAAAATGACAATGGTCCCAAAAATGTGTCAAAGTGTGCCATAATGTCGCAGGCATGAAAAAAATAAACGCTGATCGCCGCCATTAGTAGTAAAAAAAATAAAAATTATAAAAATGCAATAAAACTATCCCCTATTTTGTAAACGCTATACATTTTGCGCAAACCAATCAATAAACACTTATTGCGATTTTTTTTTTAACCAAAAATAGATAGAAGAATACGTATCGGCCTAAACTGAGGAAGTATATATATATATATATATATATTTTTTTTTTTTGGGGGGGGGGGAATATTTATTAAGACAAAAATTTCAAAAATATTTAATTTTTTTCAAAATTGTCGCTCTATTTTTGTTTATAGCGCAAAAAATTAAAACCGCAGAGGTGATCAAATACCACCAAAAGAAAGCTCTATTTGTGTGAAAAAAAAGGACAGCAATTTTGTTTGGGAGCCACGTCGCATGACTGCGCAATTGTCAGTTAAAGCGACGCAGTGCCGAATTGCAAAAAGGGGCAAGGTCCTTAACCTGCATAATGGTCCGCGGCTTAAGTGGTTAAGGAATAGTTCACCTTTTACCAAAAACCTGCCCATGAAGATGATAAAAGGGGTGTCTGTAGATTGAGGCTCCTGCCTTGAAAAAACTAGACCAGCGATGGGGAACCTTGGCACCCCAGATGTTTTGGAACTACATTTCCCATGAGGCTCTGCAGTGTAGATGAGCATCATGGGAAATGTAGTTCCAAAACATCTGGGGTGCCAAGGTTCCCCATCACTGTCCTAGAGGTTAGCGGTTTGCCTGTAGAAGCAACTAATGTTATCCCAGGTGTCCACACACATTAGGTAGTCTAGAGGCATTTTTTTCTGCTCAGTGTTTAGAGGCAGAAAAAAAAACACATGTTAAATGCTTCTAAACTAGCACAAAAATAAAATCAACCCTCTAATACGCCCTACTCATTTATGAACTTTAATGGCGTCTTAGTCCGTAGGGTTCAATATTGAGTTGGCCCACCCTTTGCAGTTATAAAAGCTTCAACTCTTCTGGCAAGACCGTCCACAAGGTTTAGGAGTGTGCCTATGGGAATGTTTGACCATTCTTTCAGAAGAGCATTTGTGAGGGCAGGCACTGATGTTGGACAAGAAGGCCTGGCTCACAGTCTCCACTCCAATTCTTCCCAAAGATGTTCTGTCGGGTTGAGATCAGGACTCTGTGCAGGCCAGTCAAGTTCCTCCAAATTTGCTCATCCATGTCTTTATGGACCCTGCTTTGTGCACTGGTCCAAATCATTTGGTGGAGGGGGGATTATGGTGTGGGGTTGGGCTTGGCCCCTTAGTTCCAGTGAAGGGAACTCTTAAAGGGGATGGTAAACCCTCATGGTTTTTCAGTGTAATGCATTCTATGCATTAAAGGGGAGTTCCAGGCATTTTTAATGTTTATTAAAAGTCAGCAGCTACACAAAAAGTGTAGCTGCTGGCGTTTAAAAAACACACGCACCTGCTCCACGTTCCGGCGTGTTCATTCTAAGTGTGCGCACCCGGCCGTGACAGCTTTCGGCTTCGCGGCCGGGCACCCACTGCGCATGCGCGAGCGGCGCTGCACCATCTGATTGGACAGGCGATCGCCTGGGACCTGTCACGTGTCCCAGGCGATCGCCTACAGGGAGGGGCTGCCAAAAGGCGATATGACGTATCGCCTTAGCAGCCCCTCGGCAGAAGGAGGAAGTGGGACAGGATGTCCCACTCCTCTTGAAGCCCCCACTCACCCCCCTCAAAAAATGACATGCCAAATGTGGCATGTAAGGGGGGCGAGGAGTGGATTAAGCGGAAGTTCCACTTTTGGGTGGAACTTCGCATTAACCACTTTCACATTGGCGTACCTGTAGGTCCCTGCCTAGACGTGGGTCCGATCGGGACCCCCCCCGGTACCTGCGGCGGTCCCCGTGGCTGTCCCAGCGATCCGGGATGAAGGGGCGGCTGTTCATCATTGTTCGCCCCCTCCGGATCGCTCCCAGCCAATCCGCGCGCTCCCCCTGCGTGTCACTTCCTCCTCCTGTGTAAACACAGGAAGAGGGAAGTGATGTAATCTCTCCTCTCAGCGGTATTTCAACCGCCGCTGAGGACAGAAGACAACACACAGTAAGTCTGCACAACACTACACTGACACCAGTACACGCAGGCACATTAACCCCCCCGATCACCCCCCTGTCACCGAATGCAGTGATCATATATGTACTGATCACTGCATTTAGTGTCAGTGTGACAGGCAGTTAGTGTTAGGTCCAGGGTAGCCCCCATACCCCCCCTAATAAAGTTTTAACCCCTTGATCACCGCCCTAGTTAACCCTTTCACTCCCTATTGCCAGTGTCACTAAGCGATCATTTTTCTGATCGCTGTATTAGTGTCGCTGTTCCCGCTAGGTAGCTAATTTTTTTTTTATTGCTTTTTTTTTTTTTACTAAAGACATGTGGCTAAATAAATTTTGGCCTACATGTTTGACTAAAATTTTGTTTATTTGATTTTTCTTATAACAAAAAGTAAAAAATATTGATTTTATTTCAAAAATGTCGCTCAATTTTTGTATATAGCGCAGAGGCGATCAAATACCACCAAAAGAAAGCTCTATTTGTGGGAAGAAAAGGACGCAAATTTTGTTTGGGAGCCACGTCGCACGATTGGCTGTTAAAGCGACGCAGCGCCATTTTTATGTTTATTAAAAGTCAGCAGCTACAAAAAGTGTAGCTGCTGGCTTTTAATAAACACTCACTTACCTGCTCCTGCGTTCCAGCGACGCGCCGACCGGAGCTCCGCTCCTCTCCAGCCGGCGTCTCCATCCCGACTGTGGGCACCCAGCCGTGACAGCCTTCGGCTTCACTGCCGGGCACCCACTGCGCATGCGCGAGGCGCACTGCGCATGCGCGTGCGGCTCGCCGCTGATTGGAGAGGCGATGGCATGGGACCTGTCAGTGTCCCATGTGATCGCCTACAGGGAGGGGCTGGTGTAGGCGATTAAGGCTTAATCGCCTAACCAGCCCCTCGGCAGAAGTGGGACAGGAAGTCCCACTCCTACTGAAGCCCCCACTCCCCCCCAAAAAAAAATTACATGCCAAATGTGGCATGTAAGGGGGAGGGGATTAAACAAAAGTTTTTTTTTAGGGTGGAACTCCTCTTTAAGTGGTTAAGGTGAAAAGCCTTCTGTGGTAGTGGTGCAGCAGCAGCAGCCCCACCGGAGACCCCGTTTTACTTACCTGATCCTTCTCCAGCCAGGAACAAGCACACCATCACTAGCTGGTGTCTTGTGTCCTGATTGGCTAGATTGAGAGCAGCGTAGCCATCGGCTACCGCTTCTGTCAATCAAATCCAATGACAAGGCGCTCCCAACTTTGTGGGAAGAGTTTGGCGATGGCCCCTTCTTGTTTCAACATGACTGCACACCAGTGCACAAAGCAAAGTCCATAAAGACATGGCTGAGCAAGTTTGGGGCGGAGGAACTTGACTGGCCTGCACAGAGTCCTGACCTCATCCTGATAAAACACCTTTGGGATGAATTGGAGTGGAGACTGTGAGCCAGGCCTTCTTATCCGTCCTGTCATCAGTGCCTGACCTCACAAATGCGCTTTTGGAAGAATGGTTAAACATTCCCATAGACACACTCCTAAACCTTGTGGACGGCCTTCCCAGAAGAGGTGAAGCTGTTATAGTTGCAAAGGGTGGGCCAACTCAATATTGAACCCTACGGACTAAGACTGGGATGCCATTAAAGTTCATGCAAAGGGAGGCGTCCCAATACTTTTGGTAATATAGTGTAGACTGACAATCCCCCCCCCCCCCCCCAGATATACAATCACCATCTGTACTGTATAAAGCATCGCCCCTCTCATGTATAACATCACCTCAGGTGCACACCCCTCCCCCCCTATACAACAATATAAAATAAATATCTGCAGCCTCCCCCCTTCTGATACAAGTTCCCCCTCCACTCTAGTATAAAGTAAGTTCACCCCCTCATATAAGTCCCCCCCCTCCCCAAAAATAATTCCCTTACTCCAAGTCCTTATGTAATTTCCCGCCCCCCTAAAAAATAAATCCCCCTCTCAATGCAGGCTTCCCCCGAAGTGCCCCCTCCCTGCACCTTCTATGCAGTAAGTGTACCCCCTCCCCCATATAAGTCCTGATAAGTAAAAATCCCCTCGGAGGTCTCCCCGGTCTCTCACACTCACTCTCTCCTCTCAGTCAGCAGCACCCGACTGAGCTCAGCACAGCAGCACACCGGACACGCCGCGAAACCGGCATCCAGCCAGACCAATCACAGCACAGCTCTGCCCGACCTGGCACCCAATCACCCAGAAGCATGCCTGGCAGTCTGCCAATCAGGAACAGGAACCTTTCCGGGGAGCCAATGAGCGAAGGGCACCGTTCACGCGGGAGGATAACCATGCTGCCAGTGTGTGATGGCAGAATAGAGGAATAACAAAGGCGGGCATTAAGGGGTCATCTGTGTACAGTGGGAGGAGGGAATGGAGGGGTCACCTGTGTATAGAGGGAGGGGTCATCTGTGTACAGGGGGAGGAGGGAATGGAGGGGTCACCTGTGTACAGGAGGGAGGGGTCACCTGTGTATATGGGGAGGAGGGCATAAGGGGTCACCTGTGTACAGGAGGGAGGGGTCATCTGTGTACAGTGGGAGGAGGGAATGGAGGGGTCACCTGTGTATAGAGGGAGGGGTCATCTGTGTATATGGGGAGGAGGGCATAAGGGGTCACCTGTGTACAGGAGGGAGGGGGTCATCTGTGTACAGGGGGAGGAGGGAATGGAGGGGTCACCCGTGTACAGGAGGGAGGGGTCATCTGTGTATATGGGGAGGAGGGCATAAGGGGTCACCTGTGTACAGGAGGGAGGGGTCATCTGTGTACAGGGGGAGGAGGGCATGGAGGGGTCACCTGTGTACAGGAGGGAGGGGGTCATCTGTGTACAGGAGGGAGGGGTCACCTGTGTACAGGATGGAGGGGTCACCTGTGTACAGCGGGAGGAGGGAATAGAGAGGTCACCTGTGTACAGGGGGGAGGAGGGAATGGAGGGGTTACCTGTGTACAGCGGGAGGAGGGAATAGAGGGGTCACTTGTGTACAGGGGGGAGGAGGTAATGGAGGGGTTACCTGTGTACAGGGGGAGGAGTCAGCTGTGTACAGGGGATGGAGGGGGTCACCTGTGTACAGGAGGGAGGGGGTCACCTGTGTACAGGAGGGAGGGGGTCACCTGTGTACAGAAGGGAGGGGGTCACCTGTGTACAGGATGGAGGGGTCACCTGTGTACAGGAGGGAGGGGGTCACCTGTGTACAGCGGGAGAAGGGCATGAAGGGGTCACCTGTGTACAGGGAGGAGTCACCCGTGTACAGGGGGTGGCGGGGTCACCCGTGTACAGGGGGAGGAGGGGTCACCTGTGAGCAGGGAGGGGTCACCTGTGTAGAGGAGGAAGGGGGCATGGAGGGGTCACCTGTGTACAGGGGGAGGAGGGCATGGAGGGACAGGGCCGCCATCAGGGGGGGTACAGGCAGTACCCAGGGCCCCGGATGGCAAACCCCCTTTTATTTCTTTTAAAAAAAAATATATATATTGTTTTTTATATATATATTTTGCTTTTTATTAAAGGGCTCGGAGGTCCCCAGGGCCCCGGATGGCTACCCCCTTTTATTTTATTTTCATTTTTTATTTCTTTCTTTGTAAGGGGGTAGCCATCTGGGGACCTCCGAGCCTTTTAATAAATAGAAAAAAAATATATATATATAAAAATGTTTTTTTTTTCTTAATAAGAAATAAAAAAAGGGGGGGGGGTTTGCCATCCAGGGCCCTGGGGACCTCTGGGCCCTTTAATAAAAAAAAAATATTTTTTTTTTATAAAAAAAGGGGTGTTGCCATCTGGGGACCTCCGGCCTCTTAATAAAAACAAAATTAAATATTCAAAAAAAATAAAATAAAGGGGGGTTGCCATCCGGGCCCCTAACAGTTGTACTTCCTGCAGGGCCGCCATCAGGGGGGTACAGGCAGTACACCTGTAAGGGGCTCGGAGTTGGCAACCCCCTTTTTTTATATATATATTTTTTTGTTTTATTAAAGGGCCCGGAGGTCCCAGGGGCCCCGGATGGCAACCCCCCTTCTATTTCTTATAATTTGTGGCACCGCCCCCCTGCTTCTCAATTTGAGCTGTGTATGGGGCCCCATAATTTCTGATGGTGGCCCTGCAAGTTATACTGATTGGGTATATCCCCTATAGAAGATAGACGCAGCAGCAGCAATCTGAGAGAGTTATGCCTCGTTTCCACTGAGCGGATCGGTTCGGTACGGTACGGTTTGCTCCACTATGAAGGCGTGCCATAAAAGCGAACCGTACCGCACCAGCAAGGATCCTGCTTCTCATGTGGGTCCAGAGAAAGTGGAACGGTTCCATTAGGGCGGACCTACAAATACATCTCACTGATTGGTGGATGCGCTAGGAATTTCTTCTAAAACCTGAATGGTCCCTGACGGTCCGATTTGGAGTGGAAACGCTCACGAGAATAGACCGGTTCCATCCTAACCGCTCCAAATTTACAGACCCGAACCGTTCCGTGCAGTGGAAACAAGGCATAAGTGATCTTTTAACTGTCAATTCTTGAACTGTGGTTGGGCAGTGTGTCATGGTGTAGTGGTTGGCAAGCTGGACTACCAGTGCGGACGGCCATAGGTTCAAACCACCATGGGGCTGCTACAAGAGCAGGGCCCAGAGAAGTGGGCCAGTCATTTATTTATTTATTTTTGTTGTAAAAAAAAGTTGAAGGTACCCTATAATAGAATGTTTAAAAATACCCCTTATTTTTAAATAAAGACTTCTTTAACCACTTCCCACCCGGCCACTGTACATATACAGCCGGGTGGGCGCTCTCTCCTTCTGAGTGGACGTTCAGGAACGTCCCTCAGAAGGAGGGTGATTGCACGCGCGCATTCCCAATGCACTTGTGTCACCCGGACACTGCGTGATTGGCTCTCCTGATCACATGATGGCCGTGTCCAATCAAAGCCGTTACGTGATGTAAACACAGAGCCGGTTGCTAGGCGATCGGCTCTCCTCTCCTTACACAGACGTTGTCAGTGAGGAGAGGTGAGGGATCGCTGCAGCCCAGCTGGTGATCAGTAATGCCGCCTACACACGATCACTTTTTGTGATGAAAAAAAACAACGTTTTATGTGATGAAACAAAACAACGTTTTTCAAACTTCATTTTCCAAAACGATGTTGCATACACACCATCGTTTTTCCAAAATGCTCTAGCAAAGCGCGGTGACGTACACCACGTTCGACAGCACTCTGTTCCATTGAAGCTCTGTCTCATAACTTGCTTCTGAGCATGCGCGGGTTTAAAAACGTTGTTTTCAACGTCGTTTTGCCCATACACAATCACTTTTTATGACACAAAAAACAAAGTTTTGAAAAACGACACAAAAAATTCAAGCATGTTCGAATTTTTTTTTGAAGACATAAAACAAAGTTTTGCCCACACACGATGATTTTAAATGACGTTTTTGAAAACGTCGTTTTTTTTCATCACAAAAAGTGATCGTGTGTACGCGGCATTAGTATGAGCTGCTTTTTACTCACTGATCACCAGCCTAGTGTCACACACAATGTAAAATACCCCCAAAACACATGTCCCCTTACACACGTCCCCACATAGTAAAAACACCTGGTCCCCACCAGGGCCGCCATCAGGGGGGTACAGGCAGTACACCTGTAAGGGGCCCAGAGGTCCCCAGGGCCCCGGATGGCAACCCCCCTAATTTATTTTTATTTTTTATATATATATATATATATATTAAATTAAAGGGCCCAGAGGTCCCCAGGGCCCCAGATAGTAGTAAACTTAGCCATAGCTTAGTATGGTTCAGTTAAGACTAAACACAGTGAGTAACCGTTATCACTCACTGTGTTCATTCAGAAAAGGCATTGGCCAGTAAATGACATACAGGACATAAGGGCCCAGGTAGCAGGGGGAATCTGCGCTGCACGGGGTAATTAGTGTGTGCACAGGCACACTCGGAACACCTTGTGCACATGCCTATGCACCATTGTGCACCATTGAACCTACCAGTATGCAATATGGAACACCCTCCAGAAACCCACACAAAAAGAAGAAAATAAATCTTGGACTACTTAAAATGGGACAGTAATATTTATCCACAATATCTCCCAGGATATATGTAAAAGACTATTCTTGATTTGTTTGATTCTGAACTCAATAGGTTAATTGAAAGAGGCTGACATGTTCAACTCCTGGCATCTGTCTATCTGTTAGGATGTAAATAAGTCCAGGCTAACTTCTAGGGCCTTTTTATTGTGACTTGTGCTAATTGACCCTGTATTGTATGAGAGTCGGTTTACACTGGGGCGACTTGGGATCCGACTTGAAGTCGTCTCAAGTCGTCCCAAGTCGTGCTGTCCAGAAAAGCAATGTAAGTGAATGGGAGCGGTGTTAATACACACTACTCATGTCGCTCCGACTTCAGAAGAGGTTCCTGTACTACTTCAATCAGACTTCTAGGCGATTTGTACCCATTGATTTCAATGGAAGTCGCTTCCAAGTCTGATCACTGTTTTAATTGAAGCTACTTCCCAGCAAGATAACATACATTTCTCAGGCAAACCCCTCCCTCCCCTTCCCTCTCCCAGAGCTGATTGTTGTTTTATTGGCCACTGGAATGTCTCCTGACCTGAAAAGGACTTCAAGTCGTGTTGTAAATCGCCCCAGATCGCCCTGTGGTTCATGCTCAAGTCGTGTTTAAGTTGCTTCTGAATGTCGTGCTGGAAGTCGTGTCGCCCCAGTGTGAACTGTGATAATATGTATTGTAGTTTAGGAGACAGCCAGGCTGCTTAAAGGGATTCGTTATTTAGCTCATGTTAATTTGG
Source organism: Rana kukunoris (assembly GCA_029574335.1). Taxonomy (NCBI): domain Eukaryota; kingdom Metazoa; phylum Chordata; class Amphibia; order Anura; family Ranidae; genus Rana; species Rana kukunoris. Next base: position 21,938,067 of record CM056054.1, read on the forward strand.
TCTGGTCACAGGTGTATTTTTCAGAGTAATATGAGCAGAATATGGATGCACCTCCTCTTTTGACTGTGTATAAAACTTGTAGTCTTCAATAAAGATTGTGATTCCTGCGTGAACCTCATACAGAGCGTTGTCTTGTATTTTGGGGGAGAATTATTCGTACAGGGTCTCATTCGACTGGTTGGAGTGTCTGGTAAGCTGCCTTGTGTTCGGAAATGGAATATCCTAAGGGACTTTAACCCCTTTCATACACGGGGTGTTACAGTCAATGTACAAACAGTGGTGACCATAACATATGTGGAGAATAAAGGGACCGAGGCCGAGCATCAGTGCCGATCCTGACCTCCCTTGGGGCCCTAAGCAAAATGACATGCCACATTAAAGTTAAGAAGTGGGGGGGGGGGGGGCGCTGCCGATCGTGACATGTCACATTTAAGTTGAGAAGCGGGGGGAGGGGGTATTCTGCTGTCGTGAATGACATCTTACATTAAAGTGAGAAGCAGGGGGGTGCTGACTTCTTACCTCTTCTCCCATGCAGCCAGCGAGTTGAGAAGCGGGGTGAGAGGTTGAAAATGACTTCTCATCAGGCGAGGCCTCTAGTAATTGTGGGGGCCCTCCACAGCTTTGCCGGGCCCTAAGCGGCTTGCATAGTGAGCCTATAGGGCGGATCGGCCCTGCCGAGCATAGAGCCATAAAAAAGTCCATGATCCGGTATGAGAAACTACAATTTTTTTTTATGTTCTAAGATACAGAATCAGTACATGCCTTTATATATTTTAACACTAGATGGCGCTCAATCCATTTCACAGATATTTGAATCATCACTCAACAGTCAACAAGGTAAACTGCTGTAATGGTCTTCGATTTGTCGTAAAGGAGTCGCTTTTTCATCCAGTGTAATAAAGACCTGACCATAGCTACACAACTGTAAAAAAAAAAAATCTTAACAATGCTTTAAAATGCAAGTGATCTTGCAAGAATCAATTGATTTTCAATGAAATTGTTCATAAGGATTTTATGTGTTGCTAGTGTAGCAGATTTTAAAGCTGAACCCTGGGTACAAAAACCCAATTCTACCTTTTTGAAATAAATAAATAAATGCACCCATATGGATTAATAATACAAAAATAAATCTAAAAATGTATTTATTTATTTTACATTCGACCTTGCAAAGCATTGCAGCTGCAATCAGTGGACTGCGGGTGCAATGCTCAGGCTCCTGCGGACTGTTCCTCCAGTCCAGATCAGTTATAGGCTGGAGGAAGTGTCTACTACAAGTGCGTTGACTTTGCCACTTGTGCTCCATTACGAAGTATGAGTCACTTTGCCTGAAAGGTTCAAAAAATTACAGGAACCTTTAGGAAAAGAAACCCTGGATTTTGTTTTGTGTGCATGTGTGCTTATAATCTATATAATCTCTTACATAAAATTTGGTGGAAAAATCAAAGCAGTTGCAGCAGGTGGAGGCAGGGCTGCTGTTAGAAATCACAGGGCCCACTACAGCCTACCGGGCAGGGCCCCCCCCCCCCCCCCCCGGCCGAAAGTGACTGAGGACATAGATTTATCAGTCTCTTTCTCTGCAACTTCAGCTGTACAGATGAATAAATAAGTGTCACGTACCTTACCAGAGGCCGAAGTGCTGAGAGGGCTTCCCTTACGACCAAGTGCAGAACGCCCCCTGGAGGTGACACAGGGGTCGTTCGGCCCAGAGATGCAAGGGTTGCCAGCTGCGACTTGCTGAGTGATGTTGGAGATCAGCTGTATGCCAGGATACGTAGTCAGGCAGGGGTACCACGTAAGTACCAGATGAGGTAGACTGGCAGGAAAACCCAGGGGCGGAGTCAGGAGCCAAGCTGGTAGTCATAAGCAGGAAGTGACTGGAACAGGTCAGAAGGCAAGCTGAGGTCATATACTGGAACAAGCCGACCAGAACAGGACAAAGGATAAGCCAAGAGACAAGCCGAGTGTCATGCACGGAGAAGTCTGGTCAGGCAAGCCGAGTCGTCAACAGGAACACAAGGAAACAGGAACAAGAACTCAGGATCACATCACGGGCTGAAGATCATGCAGCAGTTGGTCACTGCTGCAGCAAGCCTTAAATAGGGCACTAACGCCAGGAGTCCCGCCCGCATTGCGTGCGTACTGGCGCACGCGTGTGCGGAGTAAAGACCAACGAATTCACAGAGTTGTTGCTCGTGTGCGCGTACTTGCGCGCGTCTGCACGCGCATGCGCATTGTGTTCATTGGTCCGTGCAGGACAGGTTACATAGTTAGTCAGGTAGAAAAAAGACACAAGTCCATCCAGTTCAACCATAAAAAATAATAAACAAACAAAATAAAACACAGTACATCCCATACACCCAACTCCATACCCACAGTTGATCCAGAGGAAGGCAAAAAAAAACAGCAGAGCATGATCCAATTTGCTACCGGAGGGGAAAAAATTCCTTCCTGATCCCCCGAGAGGCAATTGGATTTACCCCGGATCAACTTTACCTACAAAACTTAATACCCAGTTATATTATGTGCATTTAGGAAAGAATCCAGGCCCTTCTTAAAGCAATCTACTGAGCTGGCCAGAACTACCTCTGGAGGGAGTCTGTTCCACATTTTCACAGCTCTTACTGTGAAGAAACCTTTCCGTATTTGGAGGTGAAATCTCTTTTCCTCCAGACATAAAGAGTGCCCCCTTGTCCTCAGTGTTGACCGTAAAGTGAATAACTCAACACCAAGTTCACTATATGGACCTCTTATATATTTGTACATGTTGATCATATCCCCCCTTATTCTCTTCTCAAGAGTGAATAAATTCAGTTTTTCTAATCTTTCCTCATAGCCGAGCTCCTCCATGCCTCTTATCAGTTTAGTTGCCCTTCTCTGCACTTTCTCCAGTTCTCCGATATCCTTTTTGAGAACTGGTGCCCAAAACTGGACTGCAATAGTCTGCTAGTTCTTCCACGGTTGGTTCTCTGACAATAAGGAGCGCGCCAAGTCTTCCTGCTCATTTACAAACCGAAGCATAGTAAATACTATTTACTATGCTTCAGTGGTGAATGGACACACAAGTGATTGTTATAAATCACTCACTGTGTTCATTCAGGAAAGGAAGGGACTAATAAATTACATATTTACTGGCCCCTTCCCCCGCTCTTCATCCTGAAACATCCAACTGTGTGCCTGCAGCAGTTGGCGGCGGGAGAGGATAGGATGGAAGCCAGAAGCGCTACGGAGGAAATGAGCACACAGGGGGGCCTGGACAGATGAAAGCAGCGCATGTGCAAGAACCAATTTACCTGCAGTGCAGCCGCAGGGAGAAAGAGGAGAGAAGCTAGCAGCTCTGCAGGGGAAGGCAAAAGAGGATTGGTGATTGCAATAAGGCAATAAAGCCAGCCCTCTTGCTTAGCAGGTGCTTCGGGCCACACAGTACACGCACACACACACACTATACATACACTGAAAAGGTATTGGAGAGGCAGGGCAGCTATAATCTTGGGATTTTTTTTAAAAACACAGATTTTTACATACTGTCCCTCGTTTTACTGAGGCTGGCAACCCTGATGGGCCCCCTAGTGGCATGGGGCCCTCGGGCAGTGCCCAAATGGTCAGTCTGCCCCCTGGTTCTATAACCTACAATTACAATATGCCAGGGAGCGGAGAGTGTGTGGAAATGGAAATGGCAAGTCAACATCGGTCAGCTTTTAGGGGACGAATGGGAAGATGCTTTGCTGGCGGTGGGTACTACCTTCCTAATTTCCTCACAAAAACTTTCCCAGCTCTATATAGTATTGAGATCCCATCACACTCCTGCTTGGCTTCACAGCATGGGCGTACTGGCAGACCCTTTATGTTACAGGTGTAAACTAGACAAGGGTGACCTTCTCAGTCTCCTCTGGAGGTGTCCCAAACTACACTGTTACTAGACGGTGGTCATAGGTACCCTTAATAGCGTTTTCCAAACTTGGGTACCCCTAGAGCCTAAATTTATTTTGTTGGGCATCTTAAGTGATATTATCCCAGAGGAACCCATACAGGTGGAATTTAATCGTGCCATCTTCCAGGCTCTGAAGACAATTCTTTTGCTCTGGAAGTGACCCGTGCTCCCCCCCCCCCCTCACACCAGTTATGAGTGATGCTTATGGGAAATACCCAGTAAAAGGAGTATGTGGAGAGGTGGATATAGGGTCAGTATAAAGGGTATGTGGAGAGGAGAGGTGGATATAAGAGTAGTAGAAGGGGGTGTGTGGGGAGAAGGGGTGGGTATAGGGGCAGTAGAAGGGGTGTGTGGAGAGGTGGGTATAGCGGCAGTAGAAGGGGTATGTCGAGAGATGGGTATAGGGGCAGTATAAAGGGTATGTTGAGAGGAGTGGTGGATATAGGGGAAGTAGAAAGGGTATGTGGAGAGGTGGGCATAGTGGCAGTATAAAGGGTATGTGGAAAGGAGAGGTGGATATAAGTAGTAGAAGGAGTATTTGAGGAGAAGGGGTGGGTATAGGGGGCAGTAGAAGAGGCATGTGGAGAAGAGAGGTGGGTAGTAGAAGAAGTATGAGGAGAGGTAGGTGTAGGGGCAGTATAAAAAGTTTGTGGAGAGGAGAGGTGGATATAGGGGAGAGTAGTATTAGAGGGTATGTGAGGAAGAGGGGTGGGTATATGGGCAGTAGAAAGGGTATGTGGAGAGGTGGGTATAGGGGCAGTATAGAGGGTATGTTGAGAGGAGTAGTGGATATAGGGGCAGTAGAAGGGGTATGTGGAGAGGTGGGCATAGTGGCAGTATAAAGGGTAAGTGGAGAGGAGAGGTGGATATAGGAGTAGTAGAAGGGGGAGGGTATAGGGGCAGTAGAAGAGGCATGTGGAGAGGAGAGGTGGGCATAGTGGCAGTATAAAGGGAATGTGGAGAGGTTGATATAGGAGTAGTAGAAGGGGTATTTGAGGAGAAGGGGTGGGTATAGGGGGCAGTAGAAGAGGCATGTGAAGAAGAGAGGTGAGTAGTAGAAGAAGTATGAGGAGAGGTAGGTATAGGGGCAGTATAAAGAGTTTGTGGAGAGGAGAGGTGGATATAGGAGTAGTAGAAGAGGGTATGTGAGGAGGAGGGGTGGGTATATGGGCAGTAGAAGGGGTATGTGGAGAGGTGGGTATAGGGGCAGTATAAAGAGTATGTTGAGAGGAGTAGTGGATATAGGGGCAGTAGAAGGGGTATGTGGAGAGGTGGGCATAGTGGCAGTATAAAGGGTAAGTGGAGAGGTGGATATAGGAGTAGTAGAAGGGGGAGGGTATAGGGGCAGTACAAGAGGCATGTGGAGAGGAGAGGTGGGTAGTAGAAGGGGTATGAGCAGAGGTAGGTATAGGGGCAGTATAAAGGGTATGTGGACATGAAGGGGTGGGTATTGGGGCAGTAGAAGGGGTTTGTGAAAAGGAAGGGGTGGGTAACAGGGGTGGTAGAATGCGTATGTGGAGGAGAGGTGGGTATAGGGGTAGTAGAAGTGTTATGGGAGAGGGGGGGTCATGGTGACACAATGTTTTACTAGCCTTGGGAGGGGGGTGACACCATGTTTTATCACACCAGGTGACACCAACTCTAGTGACGCCACTGCACCAAATGCCTTAATAAACCTAGATATTACCTTGTACAGGCAGCAGTGACATAATCATGGTGCTGTATGTGGGGGGCGGAGACAAGACCAGTCACCCTGCACAAGCAGAGAGAGCAGAAGTGAGCGGTCTTTATTACAGGAAGCTCCCACACAAAGGGGAAGTCTCACAATGGATTACTGCACAGATCTGGAAGAAATACACAAAGCACACCAAAAATCAAATAAGAATACCTGTGATAATTAGATATACTCTCCATACCTGGTCTGAGGCTGAAGCACTGAGAGAGCTTCCCTTGCGGCTAAGTGCAGAGCTCCCCTGAAGGTGGTAACAGGGAATGCTTTGCTCAGAGAAGCAGGGGTTGCCAGCTGCGACAGGCTGAGGTGATGAATAGATGTCTGCTGGATGGTGGCTGATGAGCAGGATGCACTGCTGGGCAGGAGTCTCTCATTAGCACTGGGTAAGACTTGGCAGGGAGAGCCAGAGCAGAGTCATGAGCCAGGCCAGAAGTCATGCACGGAAGGTCAGCCAGGAGTGAAGAAATAAGCAAGGTCAGGAGCAACCAGGGTTAGGAGTCAGCCGGGGTCAGGAGTCAGCTGGGGTCAGGAGTCAGCCGGGGTCAGGAGTCAGCCGGGGTCAGGAGTCAGCCGGGGTCAGGAGTCAGCCGGGGTCATACACCGATAATCAGACAGCAGCGAAGACAGAAGAGCAAGCCAGGGGTCAAGCACGGACCAGCAGGCAGAACCAGGGTCACTGGAACAAGCCAAGGGTCAAAGTCAGGAATGGAGATAAGATAGTTCAAAGGAAAGCCGGGTCAGTAACAGGAAATCCAATGATATTAATAAACAGGAACACAGGAGCACACAAGGGGAATACTGCTGGCTCTAAATACTCCACTGGACACCAGAATCGATCACGCATTGTGTGCGCACATGGATCTTTGCAGCCGTTGGTGCCCATGCACGCATGTGCATTTGCATTGGCAAATGTCCATGTGCCATTGGCAAATTTCTATGTGTCAATTTTTCGATTTTGCTGGGCAGGTGTGTCAATCCTTCTAAGAACCGTTCTCTGACATACAGTGAAACCTTGAGCGTTTCGCAATACAAGCAATTCTTTTTTGAAAATCCTGACTCGGTTTGCGAGTGTTGCCTCGCAAAACGAGCAGGATTCAAGCCACAGCGGTGTGCAATACCGCATTTGGCCAGAGGTGTGGGGGTGCCGGAGCTGATCCGGAGCCGTTAGCAAATATTCTGAAAAACGTGGAAATACTCAGTTCGGCTCTCCGGTGCCCCCCACCTCTGGCCACATGAGGTATTGCATGCCATAGAAGTCAATGTTGAACAAGATATTTTCGTTTCCATTGACTTCTATGGGGAAACTCGCTTTGATATTAGAGTGCTTTGTATTACAAGCATTCTCCTGGAACGACTTATGTTCGTAATCCAAGGTCCAAAGTTTTGGCTTGACACTTTTTTCTTTTTTTTGGGGGGGGGGGGGGTAAAGTTATCAGGGATACTAGCAAACAAGTTAATGGTTAATAAGGTCTTTCCTGGTATTAGGAGATAGGTAATTACTAGGACCCATGGTGAAGGGATCGACTGACATGAATTCATGGAGTAGCGGTTGACCTGGTATCAGCTTATGATGTTAGACTCGGCTTTCCAAACACTGAAGCTGACAAAATGGAAACCTTGACAACAGAACAATGGTTGTGTGCACATCCAACAAACTCTGGTGCTAAACTATGTAAAGCAAAACACAAAGGCCCCTCACCTTCAACCAACTAATTTACGTGACCGGTACGACCGCAGCGAGAATGCGTTTCATGCAGTTAATCCTGCGCTCCCAGGCCATTTCCGAACTAATATTTCTACATTCTGCATTCAGCTGCAGGACACCCGGCCTAGCCATTGTCTTCTCTGTGTATCACTTGTACTTCTTATTGCACGACATGTCAGAGGGACCCCTCACCATTGTTATTCCCACACAGTGTAGCCAGCACGACCAGGCCATTTTTTGCTGTTCTGCACTACTTTAAATGGCGCGGTCGTGCAACACTGTGCCCAAATGGAATTTATGTAATTTTTTCCAACACAAACAGAGATTTCTTTTGGTGGTATTTGATCACCACTGGGTTTTTTATTTTTTTCAAAATAAACAAACAAAAAAAAAAAATTTGGAAAAAAAAACATTATTTTTTATTTTCTGCTATAAAAACATATCCAATAATAATAATAATAAATCCTTCATGAATTTGGACCAAAATTTATTCTGCTACATGTCTTTGGTAAAAAAAAAAAAAAAATCACAAAAAGTGCATATTATTTGTTTTGCATGATTTTCAGGGACTGTCCCTAATTTGGAACAAAGTCCCCCTTTTCTCCTCATTTGTCCCTCATTCTGGTCTGACTTATATAGCTGTACAAAAAATTCACCTTTTATCTTTCAAAAAGTGTTTCCCAGTGCTAAACTTTTCATCCAATTTCTAAATTGCTGTATTTGTGCATTTTAAAAGCCAATATAAAGCAATAATAGTGGTAAAAAAGCATTTGCGGGTTTAACTAAATCATATTTTTTTTATTATATAACTCTCCTTTAACCACGTAAGCACCTGAACATTTTGCTGGTCAAAGACCAGGCCACTTTTTGCGATTCGGCATTGCGTCACATTAACTGACAATTGCGCGGTCGTGTGACGTGCCTCCCAAACAAAATTGACATCCTTTTTTTTCCCCACAAATAGAGATTTATTTTGGTGGTATTTGCTCACTAGTGTTGAGCGGAATACGCCATATTCGATTTTGCGATATTGCGCGAATATATAGAAGAATATTCGCGAATATTCGCTAATATCGAATATTCGTGATATTTTATCCAAAAAAAAATTTGCAAAATTTCGCTAATGCGAAATTTCGCTAATGCGAAAATGATTGCGAAATTCTCATAAACGGAGATCATTTCCTGTATTACTAAACTAATATGCACTAAACACTAACTCTACACTAACTCTACTTAAAAGAAAGGAGAATAAGGGGACAAAAGATGGGCGGAGAAGATAATCGCGCAATATTCCTATTGCGCGATTATCTTCTCCGCCCTTCTTTTGCATCAGAGCCAATCAGAATAACTCGAATATTCGGCAAAAGGAATATTGCGCGATTATCTTCTCCGCCCTTCTTTTGCATCAGAGCCAATCAGAATAACTCGAATATTCGGCAAAAGGAATATTGCGCGATTATCTTCTCCGCCCTTCTTTTGCATCAGAGCCAATCAGAATAGCTTGAATATTCAGCAAAAGGAATATTGCGCAATATTCCTTTTGCCGAATATTCGAGTTATTCTGATTGGCTCTGATGCAAAAAAAGGGCCGAGTAGCTGATGCGATTCTTTTATGTTGCCGAAAATTCGCAATGCGAATTTTCGGCAACATAAAAGAATCGCATCAGCTACTCGGCCCAGGGTCTCTAATCATACCAGCAATGCTTTTAGACGTCGATGGAGATCACTAGGATGTGATCTGTTTTACAAATAAATTTGAAAAAATACGAATATTCGCCGCAATATTCGAGTTATTCGCGAATACTCGAATATGCAATATTCGTAGCGAATATTCGCAATGCGAATATTCGTGAGCAACACTATTGCTCACATATGCGGTTTTTATTTTTTGCGTTATTAAACAAAAATTAAGGGACAATTTTGAAACAAGAGCAATATTTTTTACTTTTTTGCTATAATAAATATCCCCAAAAAATATATATAAAAAAAAATGTTTTCCTCAGTTCAGGCCGATATGTATTATTCTACATATGTATGGTAAAAAAAATCACAATAGGCGTTTATTGATTGGTTTGCGCAAAAGTTATAGCGTCTACAAATTAGGGGATAGTTTTATGGCATTTTTTTTTTTACTAATAATGGCGATGATCTGCAATTTTTATCGTGACTGCGACTTTATGGCGGACACTTTTGACACCATTTTAGGAACATTGTCATTGATACAGCGATAAGTGCTATAAAAATGCACTGATTACTGTGAAAATGACACTGGCAGTGAAGGGGTTAACCTGCAGGGGGCGAGGAAGGGGTTAAGTGTGACCTATTGAGTGATTCTTACTGTCAGTGGGCGTGGCTCCCGATGACAGGGAACACAATCAGTGACAGTGTCACTTAGGCTCCATGCGTACTGAAGCTGATAAAAGCTATAAAAAAAACGCCAGTAGCTTTGCAGGGAGCCTTGCAACGTTTTTTAGCGTTTTTGCAATAGCTTTAATCAGAGTTTTTCAGTGCAGCTTTTATCAGCTTTTTTTTTTTTAATGGAAAAAAATGCTAAAAAACGCTGGCGTCTGCGTTTTTGGGCGTTTTTCAGCGTATTTGCCTTTTTTTAGCATTTTTTCCCGCCAAAAAAATGCATTTTGAACGGAAATTTTGGGCGTTCAGAAAAAAGCCAATAAACTCCAAAGCTCATTAACACTGAAAAACGCCCTGGTGTGCATGGGCACATAGGCTAACATAGAGTTCAGTTTATGGGCTTTAAAAACAAAAAAAATGCCAATAAACCAGAGGTGCAGGGTGCTGTGTAATGTAAAGGGGTCCAGAGGTATAAGGTGCTGTGTAATGTAAAGGGGCCCAGAGGTGCAGGTTGCTGTGTAATGTAATGGGGTCCAGAGGTGCAGGGTGCTGTGTAATGTAAAGGTGCAGGGTGCTGTGTAATGTAATGGGGTCCAAAGGTGCAGGGTGCTGTGTAATGTAAAGGTGCAGGCTGCTGTGTAATGTAAAGGGGTCCAGAGGTGCAGGGTGCTGTGTAATGTAAAGGGGTCCAGAGGTATAAGGTGCTGTGTAATGTAAAGGGGCCCAGAGGTGCAGGGTGCTATGTAATGTAAAGGGGTCAGGAGATGCAGTGTGCTGTGTAATGTAAAGGGGTCCAGAGGTGCAGGGTGCTGTGTAATGTAATGGGGTCTAGAGGTGCAGGGTGCTGTGTAATGTAAAGGGGTCCAGAGGTACAAGGTGCTGTGTAATGTAAAGGGGTCCAGAGGTGCAGGGTGCTGTGTAATGTAAAGGGGTCCAGAGGTGCAGGGTGCTGTGTAATGTAAAGGGGTTCAGAGGTACAAGGTGCTGTGTAATGTAAAGGGGCCCAAAGGTGCAGGTTGCTGTGTAATGTAAAGGGGCCCAGAGGTACAAGGTGCTGGAACCCCACATCCCATCATTAACCCCTGCCGCAAAGCGCCCCCCCCCCCCCCGGGCTGCTCAGTCTAAAATGCCCCGGCTTATTTTTTGTCCAAGTCCGGGCCTGCAGGAGGCTTAGAGGAGTCACACGTGTCAACACACATGAAATCGCATGTCATGACACAAGGGAAATGCACCTACCTACCGCAAAAAAAAAAAAAGAGGCACCTTCACGAACACACGTGGGCCCTAAGAGACAGAAGGTGGCTGTGACTGTACACAGGTGTGGTGGTATCTGGGTATACTTTGCCATCTGTGGTTGTATAAAGTCACACATTCCACCACTAATCTCTGGGCATTAAACACCGCCAAGCGCTACAAGCGAGTCGGCTGACAAGTGTTTATTTACAGAATGTTTACAAGAGCCGGGCGATTATCTGCGATAAAGTGAAGACATCCGAGCCGCAAGTCTCATGAAGCATTACGGAGTGACAGCTGCTGCCATTCCCTGCGGGGCGATCAGACCGGGAACAATGCAGAGAGACAGGTGACACAATGATGACTGACACCAAACTATTCTCCATGGACGGGATCCCGCCATGTGTGTGGGACTGCTGGGGGATCATCGGGACACTCCTGAGATAGAAAACTAATAATTATTATAAAAATGTTCCGGAACCCGCGCTCTGCGACATTCTCCGGAATATAATAACCTTTTTATTGGTCAAGGCTCAGCTGGTTGATTGGCTCTAATCCGGCCCAAGCTGAACTCCAGGAAGACACACATGAAGGCGTGCTCTGCAATCAATAATACATCACTGAATGAATGTTAAATGCAAGTACCTGAATCTGACCTGTTATCAGCCAATGGCAGTCTCTATACAGCAGGGCTGGGGTGTGAGAGGAGGAAGCAGCACAAGCAGCCAATCAGTTCATGTGCTGACCAGAGGCATGCTGATAAGAGGAGAGAGCAGAGTGACAGAGAGATGAGCTTACTGTGATGCTTCTCTTTTTATTGGCCAATCACAGGCTGGAGGCGGGTCTAGGGTGATCAGGGCTCAGAGGAAGTGGGTTGGACGTCTAGTGGCAAAAAAAAAGTATTGCAGGGGATTGAACGTAAATATAGTGTATTTAGGGGTGTGGTCATTGCGTGGGACATGTGATAGGGGTGTGGTCATGGCGTGGGACATGTAATAGGGGTGTGGTCATGGCGTGGGACATGTGATAGGGGTGTGGTCATGGCGTGGGACATGTAATAGGGGTGTGGTCATGGCGTGGGACATGTGATAGGGGTGTGGTCATGGCGTGGGATATGTGATAGGGGTGTGGTCATGGCGTGGGATATGTGATATGGGTGTGGTCATGGCGTGGGATATGTGATATGGGTGTGGTCATGGCGTGGGACATGTGATAGGAGCGTGGTCATGGCGTGGGATATGTGATATGGGTGTGGTCATGGCGTGGGACATGTGATATGGGTGTGGTCATGGCGTGGGACATGTGATAGGGGTGTGGTCATGGCGTGGGATATGTGATAGGGGTGTGGTCATGGCGTGGGATATGTGATATGGGTGTGGTCATGGCGTGGGATATGTGATATGGGTGTGGTCATGGCGTGGGACATGTGATATGGATGTGGTCATGGCGTGGGATATGTGATAGGGGTGTGGTCGTGGCGTGGGATATGTGATATGGGTGTGGTCATGGCGTGGGACATGTGATAGGGGTGTGGTCGTGGCGTGGGATATGTGATAGGGGTGTGGTCATGGCGTGGGATATGTGATAGGGGTGTGGTCATGGCGTGGGATATGTGATATGGGTGTGGTCATGGCGTGGGACATGTGATAGGGGCGTGGTCATGATGCGGGACATGTAATATGGGTCTGGTTGTGGTGTGGGACATGTAATATGGATGTGGCCATGGGGTAAACACGTGATATGGGTGTGGCATGGTACATGTGGTATGGGTGAGGTCATGGGGCGGGACATGAGATATGGGTGTGGCCCTTGGGCGGGACATGTGATATGGGTGTGGCCCTTGGGCGGGACATGTGATATGGGTGTGGTCGTGGGTTGGGGCACGTGGCGTGGGTGCGACATGGACATGTGATATGGGCGTGACGTGTGACATGTGATATGGGTGTGGGTATGGCATGTGATATGGGTGTGGCATTATACATGTGATATGGGTGTGGTCATGGGGTGGGGCATGTGATATGGGTGTGGTCGTGGGGCATGTGGTGTGGGTGCGACATGGACATGTGATATGGGCGTGGCATGTGACATGTGATATGGGTGTGGTCATGGGGCAGGACATGTGATATGGGTGTGGCATGATACGTGTGATATGGGTGTGGTCATGGGGTGGGACATGTGATATGGGTGCGGTCATGGGGCAGGTCATGTGATATGGGTGTGGCATGATACATGTGATATGGGTGTGGTCATGGGGTGGGACATGTGATATGGGTGTGGTCATGGGGCAGGTCATGTGATATGGGTGTGGCATGATACGTGTGATATGGGTGTGGTCATAGGGTGGGACATGTGATATGGGTGTGGTCATGGGGCAGGTCATGTGATATGGGTGTGGCATGATACATGTGATATGGGTGTGGTCATGGGGTGGGACATGTGATATGGGTGCTGCCAATGTCAGTTGTTCTGTTTCTCTCAGAATAATAAAGTTTACTCATCCTTGAAACTTTGATAATCACTAAAACCAGATTGAGCAGGCTTTTCTCAGTGCCCCCGGGTGACAGTGAGGTTATAGGGTCACACACAGGGTCAGACAGCTCCCATTAAATAATGACACACACAGCGGCGGCCATTGTCCCCCCTCACTGTCTTGTGGACCCGCGGCCGACGCTCCCCCTTTGTTCTCTCCCATCCCTTCCCGCTGGTGCTGATGGTGCATCGATGAGCTCGGCCATCCCCGTCACTCGGCTTCCCTGCCATTGACAGTCCCTGGCAGCGGTGACGTCAGCGGCAGAGGGGCGGGGGGAGCCGTCTGAGTGGCATCCATGAGATCGGTAGTCCCCAGGCTGTGGCAGAGCCGCCATTTTCAGTGTGTGATAGAGAGAGAGAGAGAGGAGCGGAGCCGGGACCGGCACCGGGGAAGAGGAGCTGAGCTGGAGGTCAGTGTCATACACCGGGGTCCCCGGGACTCGTACGCGGTGGGGGTGGAGGGAGGTGGGTTATGATGTGACGGGTCATGTGATGTCAGGTGTCGGGGCGCCGTGTGTCCTGGCACGGGGGGCAGAGGGTCACGTGACTGTGCCCGGGCATGTCCTGGTATATTGGTCATGTGACCCGTGTACAGGTGTGATAGAACATCGGACCGGGGAGCGCTGTGATGATCAGGTGTGATGGGAACTGTCATGAGATGTGATTGGTCAGAATCTGTGTACTGTGGGATGATATGGGAGGGCTGTGTACAGTGTGGTGTGTGATTGGCACAATAATGGCATGTGATGGGCACAGTTGTGTGGTGTGATGGGCACTGTCGTGGCATTTGATGGACACCATTGTGGCTAATGATTGGCATTTGATGGGCACCGTTGTACCTAGTGATTGCTACAATAATGGTGTGAGATGGGCACAGTCGTGGCATTTGATGGACACAGAGGGAAGAATGCCCCTTACATTGGTGATCAGTGGGAAGAATGTCCCTTACATTGGTGATCAGTGGGAAGAATGTCCCTTACATTGGTGATCAGTGGGAAGAATGTCCCTTACATTGGTGATCAGTGGGAAGAATGTTCCTTACATTGGTGATCAGTGGGAAGAATGTCCCTTACATTGGTGATCAGTGGGAAGAATGCCCCTTACATTGGTGATCAGTGGGAAGAATGTTCCTTACATTGGTGATCAGTGGGAAGAATGCCCCTTACATTGGTGATCAGTGGGAAGAATGTCCCTTACATTGGTGATCAGTGGGAAGAATGTTCCTTACATTGGTGATCAGTGAGAAGAATGTTCCTTACATTGGTGATCAGTGAGAAGAATGTTCCTTACATTGGAGGTCAGTGTGAAGAATGTCCCTTACATTGGTGGTCAGTGGGAAGAATGTCCCTTACATTGGTGGTCAGTGGGAAGAATGTCCCTTACATTGGTGATCAGTAAGAAGAATGCCCCTTACATTGGTGATCAGTAAGAAGAATGCCCCTTACATTGGTGATCAGTGGGAAGAATGCCCCTTACATTGGTGATCAGTAAGAAGAATGCCCCTTACATTGGTGATCAGTGGGAAGAATGTCCCTTACATTGGTGATCAGTGGGAAGAATGTCCCTTACATTGGTGATCAGTGGGAAGAATGTCCCTTACATTGGTGATCAGTGGGAAGAATGTTCCTTACATTGGTGATCAGTGGGAAGAATGTTCCTTACATTGGTGATCAGTGGGAAGAATGTCCCTTACATTGGTGATCAGTGGGAAGAATGTCCCTTACATTGGTGATCAGTGGGAAGAATGTCCCTTACATTGGTGATCAGTGGGAAGAATGTTCCTTACATTGGTGATCAGTGGGAAGAATGCTCCTTACATTGGTGATCAGTGAGAAGAATGCTCCTTACATTGGTGATCAGTGGGAAGAATGTTCCTTACATTGGTGATCAGTGAGAAGAATGCTCCTTACATTGGTGATCAGTGAGAAGAATGCTCCTTACATTGGTGATCAGTGAGAAGAATGCTCCTTACATTGGTGATCAGTGAGAAGAATGTTCCTTACATTGGTGATCAGTGAGAAGAATGTTCCTTACATTGGTGATCGGTGGGAAGAATGTTCCTTACATTGGTGATCGGTGGGAAGAATGTTCCTTACATTGGTGATCGGTGGGAAGAATGTTCCTTACATTGGTGATCGGTGAGAAGAATGCTCCTTACATTGGTGATCGGTGAGAAGAATGTTCCTTACATTGGTGATCGGTGAGAAGAATGCTCCTTACATTGGTGATCAGTGAGAAGAATGCTCCTTACATTGGTGATCAGTGAGAAGAATGTTCCTTACATTGGTGATCAGTGAGAAGAATGTTCCTTACATTGGTGATCAGTGAGAAGAATGTTCCTTACATTGGTGATCAGTGGGAAGAATGTTCCTTACATTGGTGATCAGTGGGAAGAATGTTCCTTACATTGGTGATCAGTGGGAAGAATGTCCCTTACATTGGTGATCAGTGGGAAGAATGTCCCTTACATTGGTGATCAGTGGGAAGAATGTTCCTTACATTGGTGATCAGTGGGAAGAATGCCCCTTACATTGGTGATCAGTGAGAAGAATGTTCCTTACATTGGTGATCAGTGGGAAGAATGTCCCTTACATTGGTGATCAGTGGGAAGAATGTTCCTTACATTGGTGATCAGTGGGAAGAATGTCCCTTACATTGGTGATCAGTGGGAAGAATGTTCCTTACATTGGTGATCAGTGAGAAGAATGTTCCTTACATTGGTGATCAGTGGGAAGAATGCCCCTTACATTGGTGATCAGTGAGAAGAATGTTCCTTACATTGGTGATCAGTGAGCAGAATGTCCCTTACATTGGTGATCAGTGAGAAGAATGCTCCTTACATTGGTGATCAGTGGGAAGAATGCCCCTTACATTGGTGATCAGTGAGAAGAATGTCCCTTACATTGGTGATCAGTGAGAAGAATGCCCCTTACATTGGTGATCAGTGGGAAGAATGCCCCTTACATTGGTGATCAGTGAGAAGAATGTTCCTTACATTGGTGATCAGTGAGCAGAATGTCCCTTACATTGGTGATCAGTGAGAAGAATGCTCCTTACATTGGTGATCAGTGGGAAGAATGTTCCTTACATTGGTGATCAGTGGGAAGAATGTTCCTTACATTGGTGATCAGTGGGAAGAATGTTCCTTACATTGGTGATCAGTGAGCAGAATGTCCCTTACATTGGTGGTCAGTGGGAAGAATGTCCCTTACATTGGTGATCAGTGGGAAAATAAGGTCTTTAGCGGCAGCTGCCTCCAGTCCGGTGTGAAGGTTGTGCACAGATGACATGGATATCTGTCGGCCCCTACGGAGAGTTGTGATTTTATGTGCTCGGTATTTATAGTGCCTCTCTATAAAATGACGGTGACACCGCTGGCTCACCCTCCCCTCCAGATATGGCTCTGAATGTCACTTGTACGGCTCTCTGCGTGGAGTGGAGTGGAGTGGAGTGGAGTGCGGGTCATTAATGTACAATCTAGATAAGATTATTGTACGTGAGCGTCCGGCCGCACGCCGAGATCTTATCTGCCAGTGTATTGCGTTCTATCACATCTGCTATAATAACCTTGTTACTACCTCGGGGCTTCTGCTCCGTTCCCTCAGAAAGTGCTTTTGTTGTAAGGTGACTGCGATTATTTTCTTTGTACTATGGACGGTGGCTGGTGGACGTTTAGATAAACGACGGCAAATGCGATTTTTTTTTTTTTTGACACGTGTTCAACCGCCTGGAATCCTAAGGCCTCCTGTGTTTGGTTAATTTCAACACAGAAATGATTCTGGGAAGTAGAAACAAAGATGCTTCTCAGATCAGTTCCTCTTTGCGTTACTGTATATACATATATCTCTTCAATTAAAATAAAAGAGATTTATACACACTTGCTCTGTGCAGTGGTATTGCACAGAGCAGCCCCCCCCCCCCCCCCCCGGAGCAGTCCACTCCTCTTCTTTTTCAGGTGCCCCCATAGCAATCAGTGTGCTATGGGGACACTCCCGACCTGGGCTGTGTGCATGAATAGACACACACGACCTGGCCCCTCCCCTGATCCCTCTTCACAGGGTTTGACAGTGACTCTTGCTTCCCTTACATTTTTGGGACCATTGTCTTTGGGGGTGCAACGGATCAAAGGACTCATGGCTCGGATCGGTCCTCGGATCAGAGCCACGGATTGGATCTTTTTTCGGATCACCACCATATATAGTCCCCACTGTAATTTCTGCGTAATGTCCACATCTCCCCAGTCAGCGCCGCTCTGGGAAGCTCAGCTAGGCCGCCGCCGCTCCAGAACTAGGCCAAAGCCGCAGCCTTTCTCATGGGCTCATTGACCCTTTCGGATCACAGATGAATAACGATCCGTTGCCCCCCCTAATTGTCATTTTATACAGGGATCAGTGCAATAAAAATGCACTGATTACTGTGTAAATGTCACTGGCAGGGAAGGGGTTAAACACTAGGCGGCGATCAAGGGTTTAAGGTTTACCTGTGTTCCCTAGTGTGGTCTAACTGTAGGGGGAGGGGACTAACTATAGGAGATGACAGATCGCGGTTCCCAGTTCATAGTGTCCGTCATAATGTCACAGTCCTGATAAAAATCGCAGATCGCTGTTTTTACTGGTAAAAATAATAATAAAAATGTTATAAATCTATCCCTTATTTTGTAGATGCTATAACTTTTGCACAAACCAATCAATATACGCTTATTGCGATATTTTTTTTAATTTTTATTATTATTTTATTTTTTTATTACCAAAAATATGTAGAAGAATATATATCGACCTAAACCTGAGGAAAAAATTTGCTTTTTAAAATAAATAAATAAATTGGAGCTATTTATTATAGCAAAAAGTACAAAATATTGTTTGTTTTTTTCCAAATTGTGGTTCTTTTTTTGTTTATAGCGCAAAAAATAAACACTGCAAAGGTGATAAAATACCACCAAAACAAATCTCTATTTGTGGGGGAAAAAAAGGTTGTCAATTTTGTTTGGGTACAACGTGCAATTGTCAGTTAAAGGTGTTGTAATGGAATTTTTTCCCCCTAAACAGCTTCCTTTACCATAGTGCAGTCCTCCTTCACTTACCTCATCCTTCCATTTTGCTTTTAAATGTCCTTATTTCTTCTGAGAAATCCTCACTTCCTGTTCTTCTGTCTGTAACTCCACACAGTAATGCAAGGCTTTCTCCCTGGTGTGGAGAAAGCCTCTTGAGGGGGGAGGGGGCGAGCAGGAGTGTCAGGACGCCCACTGACACATAGCTCCATTCTCTATCTGCAAAGTAGAGAGTGTCCTGACACTCCTGCTCGCCCCCTCCCCCCTGAAGAGGCTTTCTCCACACCAGAGAGAAAGCCTTGCATTACTGTGTAACACACTTAACCCCTATAGTGCCCCCTAGTAGTTAAATCCCAAACTGCAATTGTCATTTTCACAGTAATCAGTGCATTTTTATAGCACTTTTTGTTGTGAAAATGACAATGGTCCCAAAAATGTGTCAAAATTGTCCGATGTGTCCGCCATAACGTCGCAGTCACGAAAATAATCTCTGATCGCTGCCATTAGTAGTAAAAAAAAAGGCCTTAAAACTATCCCCTATTTTGGGGGATATTTATTATAGCAAAAAGTCAAAAATGTTGCATTTTTTTTCTTCAAAATTGACGCTCTATTTTTGTTTTTAGCGCAAAAAAACCGCAGAGGTGATCAAATATCACCAAAAGAAATCTCTATTTGTGGGAAAAAAAGGACGCCAATTTTGTTTGGGAGCCACGTCGCACGACCGCGCAATTGTCAGTTAAAGCGACAGAGTGCCGAATCGCAAAAAGGGGCAAGGTCCTTTACCTGCATATTGGTCCGGGCCTAAAGTGGTTAAAGGGTTTTTACTGTCAAAAAAAAAAGTGGTTAAAGGGTAACTCCACTTTCATTGTAAAAAAAAAGAAAATAATAAAAAAAATCTAGCATATACAATTGCGCCACAAGTCCTATTGCAATTGTATGTTCTTAAAAATGACCTTTCCTTTTCAATCTGCAGCGCCGTAATTTTCTGAAAATGCAATATGGCGACCTGAAGGTGTTCTGTACACCGAAAATATACTGAACGCCCCCCAGAAACAGCATCTCCTGCTTGTGTGATTGGCTCACTGATTTTTCCCAGAAGTCTGCCTAAGATACAAGTGCGATTTTTTTTATTTTTTTTGGTATCCCCTGCAACAAACAAGTAATTTTTAGTGAGATACTAATCACATCTAAAGGGATGCAGACCCTGCCACTTCCCTCATTGGAGCACTGATTCTGCAGCAGCTGATTGATTTGATAATTCTGAAACCACTCCCATTAGACTCGCTGGGCACAGAGGAGAACACACAGGGATTTCTTCAGAATGAAAAAAAAAGGTAGGAATCTGCAACAATGGATGTTGTTATAATCCTTGCAATGTACAAAGGTCACCCAGAGGGGAATGTTTTTTTTTTTTTTTTCTTTCACAACAAAAGTGGAAATACACTTAACCACTTAAGACCCGGACCATTACGCAGGTTTAAGGACCTTGCCGCTTTTTTGCGATTCGGCACTGCGTCGCTTTAACTGACAATTGCCCGGTCGTGCGACGTGGCTCCCAAACAAAATTGGCGTCCTTTGTTCCCCACAAATAGAGCTTTCTTTTGGTGGTTTTTGATCACCTCTGCGGTTTTTATTTTTTGCGCTAAAAACAAAAATAGAGCGACAATTTTGAAAAAAATGCAATATTTTTAACTTTTTGCTATAATAAATATCCCCAAAAAATATATTAAAAATCGTTTTTTTCCCCCCTCAGTTTAGGCCGATACGTATTCTTCTACCTATTTTTGGTAAAAAAAAATCGCAATAAGTGATTGGTTTGCGCAAAATTTATAGCGTTTACAAAATAGGTTTTATTGCATTTTTATTAATATATATATATATATATATATTACTACTAATGGCGGGGATCAGCATTTTATTTTTTTGTGACTGTGACATTATAGCAGACACATTTTTGGGACCATTGTCATCTTTACAGCAAAAAGTGCTATAAAAATGCACTGATTACTGTGAAAATTACAATTTCAGTTTAGGAGTTAACCACTAGGGGTCGCTGAAGGGGTTACGTGTGACCTCATATGTGTTTCTAACTGTAGGGGGGCGGGGCTGGACGTGTGATGTCATTGAACGCCTTTCCCTATATCAGGGAACAGACGGACATTGCCACAATGAAGAACGGGGAAGGTGTGTTTACGCACACCTCTCCGCGTTCTTCAGCTCCGGTGACCGATCGCGGGACTCCGTCGGCGATCGAGTCAGAGCTTCGGACCGAGTCGCGGGCCCGCGGCCCATAGCTGGGCATTTAACAATCACGTACAGGTACGTGCTTGTGCCCAGCCGTGCCATTCTGCCGACGTATATCGGCGTTAGGCGGTCCTTAAGTGGTTAAAGCGGAGTTCCACCCAAAAATGGAACTTGTGCTTTTCCGGGACATCTTACTGGAAAATGAAGCCTCAGATATCCTTCTCATTGGTCAGCACGGTCACATGGTTGCCCTGGCCAATGGGGCCACTTGCCATTATGAGCATGATGGCCGATGCTCACTCCAGGGCAGTGCATTGCGGTGTAGGGACTTCTACACCTCCAGCATGGCAAGGGGTGGCCAGGATATTTGAAGTTCACCTTTTTTTCATTTTTTGTGAAAAGGTGAATTTGTCCTAATCTCTGTCTCCTGTAATATGAAACAGGCAGAGGTCAGACTGGGAGAAGGTGGGGCAGTAATTAGGGGCAATCACGTGTCATCCATGCACTTGTACTGACAAGGAACATGCTGACAGGTGAAGAGCAGAGAGATAACCTTATCAGTCTGTTCCTTTATTGTCCAATCACAGGCTTAAGGCGGAGAGGTGAACAAGCTCTGTTACTTAACTGCAGCAGTGAAGTGTAGGGTCACCAAAAAGAAACAAATAATAATGTTCTACTTGTCTGCTCTGTGTCGTGGTTTTGCCTCCTCTTTAAGGACCCCACGCCGGCAGTCCTGGCCCTTCCCTCCTCTTTAAGGGCCCCACGCCGGCAGTCCTGGCCCTTCCCTCCTCTTTAAGGGCCCCACGTCGGCAGTCCTGGCCCTTCCCTCCTCTTTAAGGGCCCCACGTCGGCAGTCCTGGCCCTTCCCTCCTCTTTAAGGGCCCCACGTCGGCAGTCCTGGCCCTTCCCTCCTCTTTAAGGGCCCCACGTCGGCAGTCCTGGCCCTTCCCTCCTCTTTAAGGGCCCCACGTCGGCAGTCCTGGCCCTTCCCTCCTCTTTAAGGGCCCCACGCCGGCAGTCCTGGCCCTTGCCTCCTCTTTAAGGGCCACACACCGGAAGTCCTGGCTCTTCCCTCCTGCCAAGTGCCCCCAGAGCAAGCATCTTGCAATGGGGGCACCCAAGCAGACGTGCTCCCGAGCCGTACACAGAGCCGTGGCTTGTCCCAGCTTCCTCTCTCTTCTCGTTGGCCAATGGCTCCTGCTGCTGTGTCAACTAATGAGGAAGAGTCCCTGGAGAGCCGAGGCACTCATGCACATCACTGAAACAAGAGGGGGGCTCAGGTAAGTATTAGGGGGGGGCCACAGAAGTTTTATATAGAATGCCTTAAAGAGGTTGTAAAGGTTTGTTTTTTATTTTTTAAATAGGTTCCTTTAAGCTTGTGCATTGTTGGTTCACTTACCTTTTCCTGCCATTTCCCTTCTAAATGTTTTTTTTCTTTGTCTGAATTTCTCACTTCCTGTTCCTCCTCGGTAAGCTTGCCCCCATCATCCGAGCCATTCTAGCTGAGGGTTAGTCAGCGTGCTCGCCCCCTCCAGTTGGACTACATCCCTGCAGGGAGACGCTGTGTTCTGGCTGGGGGTTAGTCGGCGTGCTCGCCCCCTCCCTTGGGACTACATCCCCAGATGTAGTCCCAAGGGAGGGGGCGAGCACGCTGACTAACCCCCAGCCAGAACACAGTGTCTCCCTGCACGGATGTAGTCCAATGGGAGGGGGCGAGCATGCCGACTAACCCCCAGCCAGAACACAGTGTCTCCCCACAGGGATGTAGTCCCAAGGGAGTGGGCGAGCATGCTGACTTATAGAGGTCAACTGATATATCGGCCGATATTTGGCCGTTTTGGAGAAATCAGCATTAGTCAGAATCGGCATCATATATCGGCCATCGACCGCCCAGATTTCTAAATATCGGCATCGGCCAGAGAAAAACCCATATCGGTCGACCTCTACTGACTAACCCCCAGCCAGAACGGCTCGGATGATGGTGGAAAGCTTACTGAGGAGGAACAGGAAGTGAGAAATTCAGAGCAAGAAAAAAAAAAATTTAGAAGGGAAATGGAAGGAAAAGGTAAGGGAAACAACAATGCACTGGCTTAAAGGAACCTATTTAGAAAATAAAAAACAAACCTTTACAACCCCTTTAACCGCTTGAGATCCGCGTTATAGTCGAATGACGGCTTTAGCGCGGATCTAAATTGCCAACAAGCCGTCAATTGAGCGCGCCGCAGGGAAATTGTGTTGGTCGTGTCTCTTGGACACAGCCAATCACAGATCGCCACGAACGGCCAATCAAAGTGGCCGTTTGCGATGCGATCTGTGCGGCAAATGAGAGATGATCTCATATGTAAACATATGAGATCATCTCTCATTGCGGTTTTACAGAGACAGCGTCCTGTCTCTGGAGAGGAGACCGATCTGTGTCCCTTGTACATAGGGACACAGCATCGGTCACCCCCCCCCCCCCCACAGTTAGAACACTATGTAGGGAATACATTTAACCCCTTCCTTACCCCCTAGTGTTAACCCCTTCAACGCCAGTCACATTTATACAGTAATTAGTGCATATTTATAGCACTGTTCGCTGTATAAATGCGAATGGCGCCAAAAATGTGTCAAATGTGTCCGATGTGTCCGCCATAACGTCGCAGTCCCAATAAAAATTGCAGATCGCCGCCATTTCTAGTTAAAAAAATAAAAAAAATAAAAAAGAATAATTCTGTCCCCTTATTTTGTAGGCGCTATAACTTTTGCGCAAAGCAGTCGCTTATTGCGATTTTTTTTTTTTTTTTTTTTTTTTTTTTTTACCAAAAATATGTAGAAGAATACGTATCGGCCTAAACTGAGAAAAAAATGTTTTTTTTTTTTGTTTTTTTTTATTGGGATATTTATTTTGGCAACAAGTAAAAAATATTGTATTTTTTTTTCAAAATTATCGCTCTTTTTTGTTTATAGCGCAAAAAAGAAAAACCGCACAGGCGATCAAATACCACCAAAAGAAAGCTCTACTTGTGGGGGAAAAAAGGACGTCAATTATGTTTGAGAGCCACGTCGCACGACCGCGCAATTGTCAGTTAAAGCGACGCAGTGCCGGAAGCTGAAATTTCACCTGGGCAGGAGGGGGGTATATGTGCCCAGTAAGCAAGTGGTTAAAGGTTCTGATCTTAATCCTTCGTTTCAGTGAGAAGTGTAAGCGGCCGATCGTTGAGTCTCATTTGTTTGGTTACACTTCCTTCCTGCTAGCGCGGTGTTTGCTGTTTCCTGCTGCTAAAATGACTCGCATCTTCACGTGTTTCTATAACGTGATTTTCTTTTAAGCTTCTACTAATAAGGACCGGGGATATTTCCAGTTCTGAGCGGACAGCCGTGTAATTCGGCGTTCCCATGCGGGGCTTGGAGTATGGAGCTCAGGATCGTTGGATATACAAGTATTTAATCTTTCACTGATTTGCCATCTTAATCTTGCTGTTAGTTGGCAGATCTTTATAGATCACCCCACTTGTTCCAGTCTGTACAATCTTCTTTAGATCTGCCGACAACTGTGCGGTGCAAGGGCCTGCGTGATTGGATGGATTAGGTAGGTCCTCGTATTATATTGTTTTGGTAGATCTAAAGTTGATTACACGCAGATTGCTTGGAGGGATTGTGTGTTAAAGGAGTTGTGAAGGAATTTTTTTTGCTGAAATGACTGTTTACAGGGTATAAAGACATAATAGTTAACTGATTCCTTTTAAAAACGATTAAAAATAGATAAAAATCAATCATATAATGTGCCTACAGTTCTAGTTTCGTTTTTGCATGCCGTTTCCTGCTTCTGTGATGTACAGAGCCACAAAGCCAATACAGGGCAGTGATGGTTTGGGAAACGAAACCGATTGGTGCTGAGGGGTTTTAGACACACAGTAATCGCACCTCCTTGATTAGTGACCACAGTGAGAAAGCTCCCAGTACTGTGGTTATCAGGAAACGGACAACCAGGAAGTGTGGAGATCAGAGAAGGATTACAGCAACTTGACGAACAATGAGGACATGAAAACAGCACTGCATTACGGTAAAGGAAGCTATTAAGATTAAAAAAAAAAAAAAATCCTTTACAAACCCTTTAGGCCTAAGGGTCCTTTCACACAGGGCTGTCCGTGTGCGGGCTCTGCTTTACCTCAGCGGGGATCGCTCCGTCGATCCCCACTGAGCAGGCAGATGACAGGTCGGTCTCTGCACACTGTGTAGGGACCAACCTGTCAGAGCGCCGCTCTCCCCTATGGGGGATCGCATGACGACAGACAGTAGAGTCCATTTGTCACCTGATCCGCCAGACGGAAGGCAAAGTAAGGTTTTCCTCCGTCACACTTTGGCGGGTCGGATGTCAGCGGGCATGTCACTGCTGACATCCGTGGCTCCATAGAGGAGCACGGAGCGCACGTTCAGGTCCGCCTAAAAAACTGACAGGTGGACATAAGTGGTCCACCCGTGGGAAAGGGCCCCTTAAAGTGATATTAAAGGTTTGTGTTGTTTTTTTAAATAACAAACATATCATACTTTTCTCCGCTATGCAGTTCATTTTGCACAGAGTGGCCCCCGATCGTCCTCTTCTGGGGTCCCTCTCTTGGGAAGCTCTCTCCCAAAGCGGGTTACCTTGCGGGCGCGCTCCTGTGTCAACTGGACATGCAGCCAAAATCCTGTGTCATAGACGCTGAGTGTACAACTCGGCCCCAGCCGCCACGTCATTGGATTTGATTGACAGCAGCGGGAGCCAATGGCTGCGCTGCTTTCTATCTATCTATCTAATGAAGAGCCGAGAAGCTGTGGAGAGGGCGACGCGCGACCAGGCCCATGGAAAATTGGGGCTAAGGTAAATAAAACAGGGGGGGGGGCTTGGGGGCCGGACACTGCAAGGTGTTTTTTACCTCAATACATAGGATGCATTAACCACTTCAGCCCTGGAAGAATTTACCCCCCTTCCTGACCAGACCACTTTTTGCGATTCGGCACTGCGCCGCTTTAACTGACAAATGCGTGGTCGTGCGACGCAGCTCCCAAACAAAATTTACGTCCCCCCCCCCCACAAATAGAGATTTTTTTTTTTTTTTCACAAATAGAGATTTCTTTTGGTGGTATTTGATGACCTCTGCGGTTTTTATTTTTTGCGCTATAAACAAAAAAAAGCAATATTTTTTTCTTCAGTATAGGCCGATATGTATTCTATAGATTTTTTGTTGGTAAAAAAAATGGCTATAAGTATATTGATTGGTTTGCGCAAAAGTTATAGTGTCTACAAAATAGGGGGTCGTTTTTATGGCATTGTTATTATACATTTTTTCTTTTATTAGTAGCGCAGAAGGGGTACAGGAGATGGTCAGAGACTGCAGACAGGGGTTACGGGAGATGGTTAGAGGCTGCAGACGGGGGTTACAGGAGATGGTCAGAGACGTCAGAAGGGGGTTACAGGAGATGGTCACAGGAGATGGTCAGAGACGTCAGAAGGGGGTTACAGGAGATGGTCAGAGACGGAGAAGGTCAGAAGGGGGTTACAGGAGAGATGGTCAGAGACGTCAGAAGGGGGTTACAGGAGATGGTCAGAGATGGCAGACGGGGGTTAGGAGATGGTTCAGAAGGGGGTTACAGGAGAAGGTTTAGAGACGGCAGACGGGGGTTACAGGAGAAGGTTTAGAGACGGCAGACGGGGGTTACAGGAGATGGTCAGAGACGTCAGAAGGGGGTTACAGGAGATGGTCAGAGATGGCAGACGGGGGTTACAGGAGATGGTCAGAGACGTCAGAAGGGGGTTACAGGAGATGGTCAGAGACGTCAGAAGGGGGTTACAGGAGAAGGTTTAGAGACGGCAGACGGGGGTTACAGGAGAAGGTTTAGAGACGGCAGACGGGGGTTACAGGAGATGGTCAGAGACGGCAGACGGGGGTTACAGGAGATGGTCAGAGACGGCAGACGGGGGTTACAGGAGATGGTCAGAGACGTCAGAAGGGGGTTACAGGAGGTGGTCAGAGACGTCAGAAGGGGGTTACAGGAGGTGGTCAGAGACGGCAGACGAGGGTTACAGGAGATGGTCAGAGACGGCAGACGGGGGTTACAGGAGATGGTCAGAGACGGCAGACGGGGGTTACAGGAGATGGTCAGAGACGGCAGACGGGGGTTACAGGAGATGGTCAGAGACGGCAGACGGGGGTTACAGGAGATGGTCAGAGACGGCAGACGGGGGTTACAGGAGATGGTCAGAGACCGCGGAAATATTGTATATGACTGCTATAAATGACTACTATAACAGGGCAGTAGGAAAACGCAAACTGGTGTCTGTCGGTTCCCCGGGGGGGCAACACAAAAAGTGCCAAAGGGCCGGAAGGCATCAGGACTTTATAGGGTCACCTCTGACTACCAGGAAGGTTTTAAACCATCCATTCAATTTTTATTATGTGGAGCACACGCACATGGCACGTAGTTGTAGATAAATCTAAAGAATATTGTGCAATCAAAGTGCAGCAACAAATGAAACTAAAAATCTTTAAAAAGCACAAAGTCATCATCTGTTCAGGAAATGTGGGGTCATGACGAGAGCAGGAAGTACAGAATCCCGAGTTATTCTGTAGAACGTTGCACCGCCGTGTGATAAGATCAGTCCGGCTTCCTGACATGCAAATGTAGAAATAATGGCGTACTGATTTGTTTACATGGAGCCGTCTGCTCCGGCTATTTCCATATTTTCCATCGCTGCTTCTGTCTGGTTGTCATCTTTATCTGGCCTATCAGACTCCGGGTCACATAAACATTTGGGATCCCGCTGACGGCTCAAATATTTTGTCGCTCATTGGAGGCTGGAAGTATATATATGTGTATGTGTGTGTGTGTGTATATATATATATATATATATATATCTCGATAGATAGAGATATACACACAGAAGAGTTGATTTACTAAAACTGGAGAGTGCAAAATCTGGTGCAGCTCTGCATAGAAACCAATCCGCTTCCAGGTTTTATTGTCAAAGGGCCAGATTCAGGTAGATGGGAGCATCTTTGCTCTGGAGTAACGTTTCTCATTTACGTTACTCTGGCGAAATTTTAGGAGCAAGTACTGTTATTCATGAAGCACTTGCTCCTAAAGTTGCGGCAGCGTATCGAAAATGAGCCGGCGGAATTCAAATTGGGCGGGTACGGGGCGTGTATTATTTAAACTAAGCGCGATCCCGCGGCGAACGTACTGCGCATGCGTCGACTGTCAATGCATCCCAGTGCGCATGCTCCAAATTCTGTCAGTGAGCGTCAATGTCGTCAAATCCCAATTCATGGACGTTTTACGCAAGCGACGCATTTTTTTTTTTTTTCGACGAGATGACGACGCCTATACTTAACATAGGATACTCCACTAGGGGGCTGCTTTATCTTTACGCCGCGTATCGCTTACGGAAACGTCGGAAAGTCACTGCGTCGCGCCCGAATATGATCGTGAATTGCCGATTTCCGCTGATTAACATATTTTTTTGGCGTAAATCAGCGGGAACGCCCCGGCGCCATTTTTAAATTAAAGTTGCGATGCGATGGCGAAATTCAATTACGCCGATCGCATCGGAACTCCAACCCGGCGTTTCTTGTTTTCTGGTTACAGAAAACAGAAACGCCGGCTTAAAGTGACAGTTAGGCTGCAGTATCACTGATACTCCAGCCTAACTCTACCTGAATCTGGCCCAAAGTTTAATTATAGAAGAAGCTGATTGGCTTCCATGCAGAACTGCACCAGATTTTGCACTTTGCAGCTTTAGTAAATCAACCCAGAGTGTGTCTGACTCTATATACCTATCTAGCTATCTACATATATATCCAGATGAGGAGTTGTAGCACACTCCAGGAGTTTATGAAATATCCAGGATATACAAAGTAACAGCGTGTAGTAGCAGCAACAGTTATCAGAGTACCAAGATAAACAGCTAGGAATACTCCAAACACTTGCTACTGATAGACACTGCTACTGTTTATCCTGCATACTGAGTAAACTACTCCTCAGTGTGTATAAAATACGAATGCATGGGCATCTGCAGGTAGGGGCAATCCCCCCCCCCCCCCCGGGATCAGGAAACGACACTGTTAAATGCAGCACGGTGGCGTCACTATGGGGGTGCGGGCAGGCGCCATCAGTCAGGTGACACCATCAAGGTGCTGTCAAGCTCCTCCATCAGTGTAGTGTGACTGTGGGCTGTTTTCCCTGCTCAGTCCAGCAGAGAACTCGGCGGCGCTGTGACAGAAGGAAGGTGAGCCGCGGGCTGTCAGAGGTTTCCCCCCGCTTACCCTTCCCTTTCTCCTGTCGGGGAGAAGAGACGGCAGCTCTCACTAGGTTTGCCACCCAGCTTCCTGCCCACTCCGTTCCTTCCCCACTGGCCATAACTGAGGGCCAATCAAAGGAGACTGAGAGCATCATGGGACATATAGTCCCAAAGATTGGCGGCTCCATTTTGCTCAGGGAGGAGGCTAATGCTCGAGAGAGAGATTGAGAGACTGCAGACTGGAAAAAAGCTGAGGGAGTGAGTGCTTAAAGGACAAAGAAAAAATAGTGCTGGGCAGAATTCAGAGAGAGTGCGCCGCGCTGCCCAGCGCCACCAGAGAGTGCGCCGCGCTGCCCAGCGCCACCAGAGAGTGCGCCGCGCTGCCCAGCGCCACCAGAGAGTGCGCCGCGCTGCCCAGCGCCACCAGAGAGTGCGCCGCGCTGCCCAGCGCCACCAGAGAGTGCGCCGCGCTGCCCAGCGCCACCAGAGAACAGACATGCTACATTACTGACCAGAATCACCCCCGTGGAACCCAGAGTGAGCGATCGTCCAGCTGGAGGATTCGCTGCTGTAATTTAGATGGGTCTGGTAAGAGGGCCTATCGTCCATTATCCATTACTTATCCTGGGGACTGTACTATGTCTGCAGTCTCTGACCATGATAATGACATTGTCGAAAAAGGATGCCCCCCCTGAAAAAAGTTCTGTGAATGCCCATGTATACATGTATGTAAAACTGGGCTTTCTTTTGGCCTCATGTACACATAGCCTGCGTTGACTGAGAGTGGGTGACTGTCCACATGTCTCCATATTGTGGGGATCTTTCCCCAGCCCTTTTTTTTTTTTTATGTGTGTTTTTTACCTCCCCCTGGCCACCCATGAAAGAGGCCTTAAAGGAGGCCTATGCTCTTTTGGACCTACTACCTATGGATGACCCATCACTCGGCATGCATGCTCTAAACATGAAGAAATATATCTCTTGTTAGTCAAGCTATGATACCATTACAGGAAATGGAATGTGGAGCATTTTTCGGGATTGTTCAGTGTGTGATGGGGCACCATCTGCATCTTCAGCTGTCTTCTGGCAGCGAGATCGTCGTACATATGTCAGTGTTTAGGTCCTTTCTGCTCCTCCAGTTGCTTCAAAAGCCATGCTGGATGCGTTTCGCTCTCCGGGAAAGCTTAAAAGCCTGTGATTTATGGGGAAACCCTATTCCTTATGTACAGCCGAGATCACACCACTCAAAGTAGCCAATGAGGGCAGGATATGGCCGAGTACAAGGCAGTAAAATGGACGTAATGCGCGGCCTGAAATAGAAAAAAAGACTGCATGTTATTAAAAGGAACACCTTGATTCACACTGGAATTTTTTTCTCATGCAATTAGAAATGCAGTGACGTCTGTGCGGAAAATGAATTCTGGAGACGTAGAAAGGGAGCCCAGAGGCGCACAGTGCTTCTGCTGTCCATCCAGGTATTGTTGTAGTGCGCTCATCCACACCGCTGTGTGTAGCTGGTGAACCGGGTACCCCTTTTGTAATGTAGCAGAGGTGCTCCCAAACACACCCACCATAGGCTGCTCACCGTCTCTCACATACAGAAATATATTGTGTCAGTGGTAGAGCTGCACGATTCTGGCTAAAATGAGAATCACGATTTTTTCGCTTGGAATAAGAATCGCGATTCTCGCGGGGTGATGTCCTCCTTCACATTATACAAAAAAAAATAACTGGGCTAACTTTGTTGTTTAGTTTAGTTTATTATTATTTAATTTTTTTTTATTCATTAAAGTGTATTAGAGTGTAGAAACTTTGAGGCCTCATGCACACTGAGCGTTAAAAATTCTGTTTTTAGAGGCACCTAATTTTATTTATTTTTTTCCTGTCTTTTTAGCAGAGTTTCACCCAAAAATTGAACTTGCGCTTTTCGGAACCCTCCCCCCCCTTCGGTGTCACATTTGGCACCTTTGGGGGTGCAGATGCCGGTATAATACAGGTATTTGCACCCTCTTCCGGGGGGAGACTTCCACGAGAGTCACTCCACTTCCTGCCCCAAGTGATTGCTCCTCTTCTACTGCCGACATCGTAGGCACCCTGGACAGGTAAGTGTCCATTTATTAAAAGTCAGCAGCTGTTGTATTTGTAGCTGCCGACTTTTAATATTTATGTTTTCGCGGCACCTTCGCTTTAAGCACCCCTCCATGTTGACCTATGTGCCCATGCCCACCTAGGTGCTTAGAAGCGGGGAAAAAAAGCTTGATGCGTATAAACGCACTTTAATGCTAGGCACGTCAAGCGCCTGATCGTTAATTCATTACAGTGGCCAGAATATATTATTTAATCACCAATGAATTTAATGCCCAAGCGCATGACGCATCTAAACTCGTTTACAAGCGCCAATCGTTTAATGCAGAAGAGAGATTGTATGCATTAAAAGTCCTGCCTGTTCACAATTTAGTTTTTTCTAAAGTTCCACTTTAAAAACACTGTAGATGTAAATGGAGGTAATGCCTTGAAGATGTGTCTTGAATGTGGACTTTGTCCTCTCTGGAATAAGTCTCCCCCCCCCCCCCCCCACCCCCACCATGGAAAATGTGTCCGGTGATCATGGCATCAAGGTGAGTGGTAATATATTAACCTGGCAGGGAGCTTATCACTGCACATCAGCTTCTCCCTTTTATTACCAGTTCTCACCTTGTACAGGCGCACAGGATGCGGGGCGATTGCTACGTGTATGGCCAACATAAAAAAGCAATCTTCAGGCAATTTTGAAGGAAGGAGAAAAACAAATTGGCTTGGAGTTGGGCTTTAATTTTATTATTTCCCAAACGTTGGTTAATTATATGGATTGATATAGATGACCACATTATTAGAATAGAGCTGCACGGTTCTGGCTAAAATGAGAATCACAATTTTTTTGCTTAGAAGATAGATCGCCATGTAACATCATCATTCACATTAAAGCAAGAAAAATTGGGCTAACTTTACTGTTTTTTTTTCTTCTATTTATTGAAGTGTATTTTTTCCCCAAAAAAATCCATTTGAAAGACCGCTGGGCAAATACAGTGTGACATAAAATATTGCAGCAATTGACATTTTATTCTCTAGGGTCTCTGCTAAAATATATATAATGTTTGTGGGTTCCAAGGAATTTTCTAGCAAAAATATTGATTTTAACTTAAGAAACAAATGTCAGAAAAAGATTTAGGGCCAGATTCTCGTAGATGCCGGCATAGCGTAGCGTAAGCTATTTACACTACGCCGCCAGTGAGAGGAAGAAGAGAGCCATGTGCAAGCTCCTAGTCAGAGCTTACACGAGGCTGAGAACAGCTATGTGTTGTAGCAGGTGTACCAGCCTGCGAGGGGGAGAAGTGAGCCAAAGGATCCCTCATACTTAACCCTGTCTTTCTCCGTACTTCCAGCAGTAAGTGAGCAAAGGGAAGGTGTGTATGTTCAGCTAACATGAACCTGCATGGCCAAAGCACCCAGACCTGTTATGTGTGTTTGTACTGGTGAGGATAGTTACCTGCTGTTACTTCTAACTGATCACAGCAGCAAGGTCTCCCCGTCAAATGATCTAACTCTACATCTCTTACCATAGAACTTCCTGATTGCATTCCTTGTTACCAGCGTATAATCAAAGTTTTTAGTATGGGTTCCTAGCTCCGCCCCCTCTCCCCATCATAGCACTGATTAAGGGAGGTGGGAGGAGCTGGGATCTCAGGCACTGTCCATCGCTCTCTGCTGGAGATGTAAGTAGTATTGGTTTTAGCTGAACTTTTCCTTTCATTTTTCCTCTGATCCTCCTTTGAGAAGGACACCAGGAATAAAGCGCATCTTCTGCTGCTGGCAATCTCTTACAATCTCCTTGTAACAAGCCGTCCCCGAGCATCAGATTCACCATCGCGTCAGCTTTTCTGCGGAGTCGCTTACAAGACTCCGACTCTGCCAAGACGTTTGCAGTCTGTTCCCTGGCAGTGATAAGACGTATGTGTGTTTAGACGCTTTGCTGGCCGATGGCCCAAACCTTCCGCTCTTCTCTGCAGAATTTCCAAAACTTTGTAAAGCCGGCATGTCCTGGGATCTCACTGTATAGTATTTAACCCGGTGGTAGGAAGAGCCGGCAAGACTGTAATCCTTGAAGTGTCGTTTTATTGGTACATCAGAGTGACAATAAAACAATAATTCTGATGCGTTTCATCAATAGCCTTCGTCGTATGAAACAATAATGCTGATGTGTTGGGGCAATAGCCTTAGTTGTATAAAACTATAATGCTGACGTGTTGGGGCAATAGCCTTAGTCGTATAAAACAATAATGCTGACGTGTTTCGGCAATAGCCTTAGTCGTATAAAACAATAATGCTGACGTGTTTCGGCAATAGCCTTAGTCGTATAAAACGATAATGCTGACGTGTTTCGGCAATAGCCTTTGTCGTATAAAACAATGCTGACGTGTTTCGGCAATAGCCTTAGTCGTATAAAACAATAATGCTGACGTGTTTCGGCAATAGCCTTAGTCGTATAAAACAATAATGCTGACGTGTTTCGGCAATAGCCTTAGTCGTATAAAACGATAATGCTGACGTGTTTCGGCAATAGCCTTAGTCGTATAAAACAATAATGCTGACGTGTTTCGGCAATAGCCTTAGTCGTATAAAACAATAATGCTAATGTGTTTCGGCAATAGCCTTGGTCGTATAAAACGATAATGCTGACGTGTTTCGGCAATAGCCTTGGTCGTATAAAACGATAATGCTGACGTGTTTCGGCAATAGCCTTAGTCGTATAAAACAATAATGCTGACGTGTTTCGGCAATAGCCTTGGTCGTATAAAACGATAATGCTGACGTGTTTCGGCAATAGCCTTAGTCGTATAAAACGATAATGCTGACGTGTTTCGGCAATAGCCTTAGTCGTATAAAACAATAATGCTGACGTGTTTCGGCAATAGCCTTAGTCGTATAAAACAATGCTGACGTGTTTCGGCAATAGCCTTGGTCGTATAAAACAATAATACTGATGTGTTTCGGCAATAGCCTTAGTCGTATAAAACAATGCTGACGTGTTTTGGCAATAGCCTTAGTCGTATAACACAATAATGCTGACGTGTTTCGGCATTGGCCTTAGTCGTAGCTACGACTAAGGCTGTTGCCGAAACACATCAGCTTTATTGTCACTCTGATGTACCAATAAACAACACTTCAAGAATTAGTCTTGCCGGCTCTTCTTACTACTGTTGCAATCGAGTATGTTGGGACACACCGAGCTTTAGCACCTGTGAGTGGACCTGGTGTATGGATTGGGCTGTTACCTTTTTTATTTTCCATATAGTATTTAACCCATCAAGACATACAGTGAAACCTCAGATTGCGATTGACACGATTAACTAGCGTTTCGCAATACAAGCCCCCCTTTTTGTTTGTTTTTTTTTTGGACAATCCTGACTTGGTTTGCGAGTGTTGTCTCACAAGATGAGTAGGATTCAAGCATCAGCAGTTGCCGCATTTGGCCTAAAGGGCGGGAGCGCCCGAGCTGTTCGGAAATACGCCTTTCGAAGGTTTTCCGAGTTCAGCCGAGCTGTCCTCGAGCCTTTTTGAGTATTTCTGAGGCTCTCTGGCGCCCCCCACCTCTGGCCACAAGTGGTATTGCATGCCATACAAATCAAAGCATTGGCTACGACTAAGGCTATTGCCGAAACGTGTCAGTATTATTGTTGTCTCTCTGAGCTATTCTTACTACTGTTGCATCCGAGTATGTTGGGACACATCGAGCTCCGGCACCTGTGAGTGGACCTGGTGTATATATTGGGTTGTCCCTACAGAGAGCGCTGTTACCTTTTTTCTTTTCCATATAGTATTTAACCCACCAAGACATACAGTGAAACCTTGGATTGCAAGTAACGCGGTTAACGAGCGTTTCGCAATACGAGATTTTTTTATTTTTTTTATCCTGATTCGGTTTGAGAGTGTCGTTTTGCAAAACCAGCAGGATTCAAGCCACAGCGGTGAGCAGTACCGCATTTGGCCTGATGTGCGGGGGCGCCAGAGCCGATTGGAGCCATTCAGAAATGCTCCGTTCCTGAGCCTTTCCAAGGTTTTCAGAGTTCAGCCGAGCTGTCCTCAAGCCTTTTTGAGTATTTCTGAGGTGCTCTCTGGCGCCCCCCACATTTGGCCACATGTGGTATTGCATGCCATAGAAGTCAATGTGTAGCTACAACTAAGGCTATTGCCGAAACGCTTCAGTTTTATTGGGCTCTTCTTACTACTGTTGCATTTCAGTGTGTTGAGACACATTGAGCTTCGGCACCTGTGAGTGGACCTGGTGTATGTATTGGGTCGTCCCTGCAGAGAGCGCTGTTACCTTTTTTATTTTCCTTGTAGTGTTTAACCCATCAAGACATACAGGGAAACCTCTGATTGAGAGTAAGGACTCTTTCACACGGGGTGGATCAGTAATGATCTGCCCCGTGCACCTCCGTTTGCTCAGCGGGGATCGCTCAGTTGATCTCCGCTGAGCTGCCAGGTGACAGCTGGGACACACTGTGCAGGGACCGCCCTGTCTTTTCTCCGCTCTCCCCTATGGGGAATCGGATGAACACGGACCACCTGTCCGTGTTCATCCGATCCGCCAGACGGAAGGAAAAGTAGGTTTTTCCTCTGGCATACTTTGGCGGAGCGGATCGGATGTCAGCGGACATGTCTCTGCTGACATCCGCGATCCCATAGGGATACATGTATGTCCGTTTTTCATCCGACAACGGATGTATGAAAAACGGACATACGGAACATCCGTGTGAAAGAGTCCTAACGCAGTTAACGACCCTCTCTGAGCCGTTCGGAAATACTCAGTTCCCGAAGCCTTTCCAAGGTTTTCCGAATTCAGCCGAGCTGTCCCCAAACCCTTCCGAGTATTTCTTTTTTTTTTTTTTTTTCAATTAGTTTTTATTAGAAACTTTGTATACAGAGGTATATAACGAGAAAACAAAACATGAGAAAACAGGCGTTGCCATGAGATACATCAGGTGTTAAAAAAAAAGAAAAACACTGGAACTTTCACATAACCAAAGAAAGTTACAATACTATAAGATGAAATCCATCCGTAGAACATCATTAACCGTCAGATAACAGATTTTACCGCACCGTTTGCTCATAAGAAAATGATAGAGGGGAGAAGCAGGGGTTGGGAAAGAGAATGCGGGGGGGGGGGGGGGGGGGGGGAGGAGGGGAGGGGAAGGGCGGGGGAGGGGAGGGGGGGGGGGGGGGGGGGGGGGGCGGGAGGTGAGGGGGGGGAAGGCGAGAAAGGGGGAAGGTGGAGAGGGAGAGAGAAAAGGAAAGAGGAGGATGGGGAAGATGGGACAAAGGATGCGGTAAAGGAGGAAAAGAAGGAAAAGGAAAAGGTTGTTGCAAAGTAACCATTTTAAACCACTTAAGACCCGGGACCAATACGCTGGCAAATGACCCAAGGGGGTTTTTGCGTGCGATTCGGCACTGCGTCGCTTTAATAGACAATTGCTCCGTCGGTAGTTTGTTTGCGTTGCAATAGACGCGCGGACACGTGCGCGAACGTCTTTCCCAAACAAAATTCAATTCGCGTCCTTTTTTTCCCACAAATAGAGCTTTCTTTTGGTGGTGGTATTTGATCGCCCTCTCGCGATTTTTATTTTTTGCGCTATATTACAAAAATAGAGCGACACATTTTGGAAAAAAAAAAATAAAAAAAATCAATTTTTTTTACTTTTTTGTTATATATAAAAAAACCAATAAACTAAATTTTTAGTTCAAACATTTAGGGGGGGCCAAAATTTATTTAGCCGCATGTCTTTAGTAAAAAAAAAATCGCATTAAAAAAAAAATTAGCTACCTAGCGGGAACAGCGACACTAATACAGCGATCAGAAAAATGATCGCTTAGTGATGCTGGCAATAGGGAGTGAAAGGGTTAACTAGGGCAGTGATCAAGGGGTTTAAAACTTTATTGGGGGGGGGGTTGGGGGGGGGCTACCCTGGACTACACTAACACTGACACTGTCTGTCACACTGACACTAAATACCAGTAATCATACATGTATGATTACTGCATTCAGTGACACTGTGTGACAGGGGGGGAGGGGGGGGGGGGCGCGGATCGCGACGGGTTAAATGTGATTTTGTGTGTGTGTTGTAGTGTTGGTGAAGGACTTACTTGTAGTGTGGTGATCTCTCCTCAGCGGCGCTTGAAACAAACGCCGCCGAGGGAGAGATCACGTCGCTTCCTCCTTCCTGTGTTTACACAGGAGGAGGAAGTGACAGGTCAGGCACGGGCGCGCGCATTGGCTGGGAGCGATCCGGAGGGGGCGGATGAAAACGGATAGCCGCCCCCACTTGTCGGATCGCTCCTGCAGCCGCGCGGACCGCCGCATGTACGGGGGGGGGGTCCAATCGGACCCCCGATCCCCCCCAAGGCACCAACGTATATATACGTTGATGTGCCTGTCGGTGCCATTCTGCCGACGTAAATGTACATGCGGCGGTCCTTAAGTGGTTAAGTAAATCAATCATCAGTAAATTAAAGGTACACTAAAGTCAGGGATTTAAAAAAAAAAAAATCACAAACATGTGATACTTACCTCCACTGTGCAGTTCGTTTTGCACAGAGTGGCCCGGAAACCTGTCTTCTGGGGTCCCTCAGCGGCTGTCTGGGCTCCTCCTCGCAAAAGCTTTCCTTCTTCATGCGAGGGCGCTCGCATGGAGGAAAGCTTTTGCGAGAGCGCGCTCCCGTGATACAGCGGCGGCCATAGCCGCCGACTGTATCACTCGGCTCCGCCCCCCAGCGCCATCCGCCCTGATTGACAGCAGCGCTAGCCAATGGCTGCGCTGCTATCAATCCGCCCAGCCTAGCCAATCAACGGCCAGGCTGGGAACCGAAGAGGACGACGTGGACGCGCCCGGGAGATTCGAACGGTCAGGTAAGTACAACGGGGGCTCGGGGGGGGGGGGCGGTGCTGCTAGATGTTTTTTTACCTTCATGCATAGGATGCATGAAGGTAAAAAAACTTGTACCTTTACAACCCCTTTAAGTTATTGTATTTCACGCTTTATACCAGTTGGTCCAAATTTTCCAAGCCGAGTCGAACCTGCCTCTGTCACCCCGGCGGTAGGCCAATAAAGACTCATGAATATAATTCACCTGAGTCAACCTTAAAATCTCAGAGACGTTAGGAGCCCTATCTGCTTTCCAGTGTTGTGCAATGAGTGTTCTGGCTGCCAGGAGGATATGTGTGACAACTACCCTAAAGTCAGAGGGGAACATGTCAATACCAATATGAAGGACTGCCAATCCAGGGTCAGGTCTTGTCAGAATACCAGTCATCCCTGATATGTAGGAGAACACTGAGTTCCAAAAACTGGTCAAATTTTTGCACGACCAGAACATGCAATAAATTCCCCACCGCCCCACATTGTCTCCAGCATAGAGGGGAGCCGTCGGACCCAAACCTTGAGATTCTATAGGGCGTGAGATACCACCTAAGAGCTATCTTCTGAGACAGCTCCCAGTGGTATTTCTGAGGCTCTCCGGCGCCCCCAACCTCTGGCCACATGTGGTATTGCATGCCGTAGAAGTCCATGCGGAACATATTTTTTTTATTTTCCATTGACTTCTCGCTTTGATATACAAGTGTCTTGGATTAAGACCATTCTCCTGGAACGGCTTATGCTTGTAATCCAAGGTTCCACCGTATTGATATTTACATAACTTCTCCCAAAAGCCAGCCCACTTGCACCAGGTCTGTGGGTTCTGGAGGAGGAGTACTGGGACAGGGTGCTGTGATGTTATCGGGAAGCTATGTACAGCACTCTGCCCACCCCTCCTACCAACTATGATCTGCTTGTTTTACATAGAGCAGCACAGGGACTTAGTGATGACATCAATGGGGCTAAAAAAAAAAAAAGTGTGTAGAGAAAATGAAAAGGTGAGCAAGTTGAAGAGGAGGGAAGGCAAACCCTAAGCAGATCACATTCGTATATAACCTGTCCATCTGTTAGAGAGGAAAGGGTGTTCCACGCTGACTTCCGTTCTCAGAACTTCTAACCGCTATTTCAGCTCCATATGCTGCAGCGTTATAAGTGGAAAATATGACCCTAGTAACTGTCACACGAAGCACTCGGTGGTTGCCGGTGTGAGATGACAGCCATTGGTCACATGATGAGAATGCGGAGTACAGGAGAGCGGGTGTCACCCTTCCAGATATCTGTTTAATGTCAACACTTGCCTCCAGCCTAGAAAATAACCCAACTGAAATGCATTGAGAACGTGCCGCCTCTGTTTACATCTGTCAACATTCCTATCTGTATAAACAGATGCAGGCGGGGCACATTGGGTGCTCCATGTCCCATAATCCTTTGCTCACAGAGGGGTCTTTTTTTTTTTTTCACTTTTTTACATGGCAGCTTTGGGGTCTATTGGGACTGCATGGAAGTTCATACAAATAAAAGGTGCAGCGCAATACACATTAAAATCCAGTCCAAATGATGGATAAATAAGTCCAAATGTTTCCAGATAGGACAACGAAGTCCAAAGTGCAACAAACACGTCCAAGGAAAAGGATCCAATACCAGAGAATACGGGTCAATCCCTCCACCAATGAGTATCTTGCTCGCTCGCTCATATCTAGGGCTGTGGAGTCGGTGCATTGTTTGCCGACTCCAGGTACCCCAAATTTCTTCCGACTCCACAGCCCTGCGTCATATCAACAGTTGGACCCCTGAACTAACAGAAGGTCAACTGTGCATGTCTTCCGAGGGGGTGGGTGCTTCGGCAGCAGCGATACACAGTCCCATTTAACCCTTTCTTAGCAGGGGTTAAAAGCGCCCCGCTAACGGCTGGATGGCGCAGCTAAAACGATGGTAAAGCAACGCTTTTTAGCGGTGCTTTACCAATAACGCGGCCAGCTGGCAGTGTAAAAATGGCTCGTGAGATAATTCCACTTCACTCCATGCCCATATAAATATAGCCTAAAGAATATATGGACCCCCCCCCCGCTTCAGCACAGATGGACCCCCCCCCCCTCTTCAGCACAGATGGACCCCCCCCCCCCCCCCTCTTCAGCACAGATGGACCCCCCCCTCTTCAGCACAGATGGACCCCCCCCTCTTCAGCACAGATGGACCCCCCCCCCTCTTCAGCACAGATGGACCCCCCCCCCTCTTCAGCACAGATGGACCCCCCCCTCTTCAGCACAGATGGACCCCCCCTTCAGCATTGGTGGCCCCCCGTTCTGCACAGATGCCTTTTCCCGTTCTGCACAGATGCCTTTTCCCATTCTGCACAGATGCCTTTTCCCATTCTGCACAGATGCCTTTTCCCATTCTGCACAGATGCCTTTTCCCATTCTGCACAGACGCCTTTTCCCATTCTGCACAGACGCCTTTTCCCATTCTGCACAGACGCCTTTTCCCATTCTGCACAGACGCCTTTTCCCATTCTGCACAGACGCCTTTTCCCATTCTGCACAGACGCCTTTTCCATTCTGCACAGACGCCTTTTCCCATTCTGCACAGACGCCTTTTCCCATTCTGCACAGACGCCTTTTCCCATTCTGCACAGACGCCTTTTCCCATTCTGCACAGACGCCTTTTCCCATTCTGCACAGACGCCTTTTCCCATTCTGCACAGACGCCTTTTCCATTCTGCACAGACGCCTTTTCCCATTCTGCACAGACGCCTTTTCCCATTCTGCACAGACGCCTTTTCCCATTCTGCACAGACGCCTTTTCCCATTCTGCACAGACGCCTTTTCCCATTCTGCACAGACGCCTTTTCCCATTCTGCACAGACGCCTTTTCCCATTCTGCACAGACGCCTTTTCCCATTCTGCACAGACGCCTTTTCCCATTCTGCACAGACGCCCCTTCCCATTCTGCACAGACGCCCCTTCCCATTCTGCACAGACGCCCCTTCCCATTCTGCACAGACGCCCCTTCCCATTCTGCACAGACGCCCCTTCCCATTCTGCACAGACGCCCTTTCCCATTCTGCACCCTTCCCATTCTGCACAGACGCCCCTTCCCATTCTGCACAGACGCCCCTTCCCATTCTGCACAGACGCCCCTTCCCATTTCTGCACAGACGCCCCTTCCCATTCTGCACAGACGCCCCTTCTGCACAGACGCCCCTTCCCATTCTGCACAGACGCCCCCCTTCCCATTCTGCACAGACGCCCCTTCCCATTCTGCACAGACGCCCCTTCCCATTCTGCACAGACGCCCCTTCCCATTCTGCACAGACGCCCCTTCCCATTCTGCACAGACGCCCCTTCCCATTCTGCACAGACGCCCCTTCCCATTCTGCACAGACGCCCCTTCCCATTCTGCACAGCCCCTTCCCATTCTGCACAGACGCCCCTTCCATTCTGCACAGACGCCCCTTCCCATTCTGCACAGACGCCCCTTCCCATTCTGCACAGACGCCCCTTCCCATTCTGCACAGACGCCCCTTCCCATTCTGCACAGACGCCCCTTCCCATTCTGCACAGACGCCCCTTCCCATTCTGCACAGACGCCCCTTCCCATTCTGCACAGACGCCCCTTCCCATTCTGCACAGACGCCCTTCCCATTCTGCACAGACGCTTCCCATTCTGCGCACAGACGCCCTTCCATTCTGCACAGACGCCCCTTCCCATTCTGCACAGGCCCCTTCCATTCTGCACAGACGCCCCTTCCCATTCTGCACAGACGCCCTTCCCATTCTGCACAGACGCCCCTTCCCATTCTGCACAGACGCGCCCCTTCCATTCTGCACAGACGCCCCTTCCCATTCTGCACAGACGCCCCTTCCCATTCTGCACAGACGCCCCTTCCCATTCTGCACAGACGCCCTTCCCATTCTGCACAGACGCCCCTTCCCATTCTGCACAGACGCTTTCCATTCTGACGCCCCTTTTCCCATTCTGCACAGACGCCCCTTCCCATTCTGCACAGACGCCTTTTCCCATTCTGCACAGACGCCTTTTCTGCACAGACGCCCCTTTTCCCATTCTGCACAGACGCCCCTTTTCCCATTCTGCACAGACGCCTTTTCCCATTCTGCACAGACGCCTTTTCCCATTCTGCACAGACGCCTTTTCCCAGACGCAGACGCCTTTTCCATTCTGCACAGACGCCTTTTCCCATTCTCTTCTGCACAGACGCCTTTTCCCATTCTGCACAGACGCCTTTTCCCATTCTGCACAGACGCCTTTTCCCATTCTGCACAGACGCCTTTTCCCATTCTGCACAGACGCCCTTCCCTTTTCCCATTCTGCACAGACGCCTTTTCCCATTCTGCACAGCGCAGACGCACAGACGCCTTTTCCCATTCTGCACAGACGCCCCTTCCCATTCTGCACAGACGCCCCTTCCCATTCTGCACAGACGCCTTCCTCTCCCCTTCCATTCTGCACAGACGCCTTCCCATTCTGCACAGACGCCTTTTCCCATTCTGCACTTCGCCATTCTGCACAGACGCCCCTTCCCATTCTGCCAGACGCCCCTTCCCATTCTGCACAGACGCCCCTTCCCATTCTGCACAGACGCCCCTTCCCATTCTGCACAGACGCCCCTTCCCATTCTGCACAGACGCCCCTTCCCATTCTGCACAGACGCCCCTTCCCATTCTGCACAGACGCCCCTTCCCATTCTGCACAGACGCGCCCATTCTGCACAGACGGCCCCTTCCCATTCTGCA
Organism: Rana kukunoris; assembly: GCA_029574335.1. Classification (NCBI taxonomy): domain Eukaryota; kingdom Metazoa; phylum Chordata; class Amphibia; order Anura; family Ranidae; genus Rana; species Rana kukunoris. The sequence goes on from CM056054.1 coordinate 21,980,796, forward strand.
CAGACGCCCCTTCCCATTCTGCACAGACGCCCCTTCCCTTCTGCACAGACGCCCCTTCCCACAGACGCCCCCCTTCCCATTCTGCACAGACGCCCCTTCCCATTCTGCACAGACGCCCCTTCCCATTCTGCACAGACGCCCCTTCCCATTCTGCACAGACGCCCCTTCCCATTCTGCACAGACGCCCCTTCCATTCTGCACAGACGCCCCTTCCCATTCTGCACAGACGCCCCCCCCATTCCTTCCATTCTGCACAGACGCCCTTCCCATTCTGCACAGACGCCCCTTCCCAGACGCCCCTTCCCATTCTGCACAGACGCCCCTTCCCATTCTGCACAGACGCCCTTCCCATTCTGCACAGACGCCCCTTCCCATTCTGCACAGACGCCCCTTCCCATTCTGCACAGACGCCCCTTCCCATTCAGTACCTCAGATCAGCCATCTGCGTGTCACAGGCACAGCAGGTTCCCTCCCCCTGTGTACACATAAACACTGGAGGGGGGGACGGCTTCACTCTGCTCGCTATGCCTGTGTGACATACAGCCCGGGACGGATCGGACAGCCCGCGGCCGCGAGAGAAGGGGATGGTTCCACCTTCCCGATTTTCCAAGGGGGTCAATTGCCTCCCCCTTGCCCTATTTTCCAAGGGGGTCAATTGCCTCCCCCTTGAAGCCCTATGGATACCGCCCCCCCCCCCCCCAGGGTAAAATACCGCCCCCCCCCCCCCAGGGTAAAATTGAGAACCAGCGATAATCGATTCGGACACTGCCGGCAAATGCTGACGATTTGACACGTCAAATCGCTTCAATGTGAACCAGGGCCTAATGGCTCAGTAACCTACGATTAATTTCAGACTGACAAATCAGTTGATTGAAAATCAATGTAGTTGCCAATAGATGGCAAATCTTTATACTACTGAACAATATAAAAAAAAAAAAAAGTCCGTCAAACCCTAGGTATGGAAAAGCGATCGCGCAGTATCTTGAGCTCGCTCTCCTTGTTGATTTCTGTCCGTTTTGCATTTCACACATGTTACGGCAGAAGCAGCTTGGGGAATAATTTGCACCTTTCCTGCTAATTTCTTCGTCTGAACAGCTTGACGTTTGTAATATTTATTTAATAGCAGCTGGCGTTCTCACCTTCGCGGATTCTGATAAGATGGAGTGGCGTCTGTAAACTGCGCAGAGAGAGAGCGAGAACTTTCTCGTCAGCCCGGGGATCGAGAGAGAGCGAGAACTTTCTCGTCAGCGCGCGGGATCGGAAATCGTATGAGAAGTCTTCATATAGATGGAAATGGGAAGTCTATCCATAAGAGGTCTGACGCTCGAAATCACTGACTCACTGACTACCATTTTTCAGCATCCCAGTTGCCTGGCTTTTTATATTGACACTTTAATATGCAAATCGGGAAAATTCAGAGCCGAGAAAAGTGGACCTGAGATCAAAAACTCCAAGATTTCCTGTTCTAAGGAGAATCTGGAAATGTTATTTGTGCCCAAGCAGTATCCTGAAAGGTTTAAGGCTGGCCATACATTATACAATTTTATTTTAGGTTTACCAAAACTAGGGTTGTCCCGATACCACTTTTTTAAGACCGAGTACAAGTACCGAAACTTTTTTTTCAAGTACTCGCTGATACCGAATACCGATACTTTTCTTTATGTCATGTGACAGTGGCACATGTGTCAGTGTGTGTGTGTGTATATAATGCTTCCTTGGGATGGGGGGGGGGGGGTGTCGGTGTGTTAATTTTTTTAGCCCTGTTGGGGGGCGCCATTGTTCCCGCTGACGCCGGTGGTGGGGCGCCATTGTTCCCGCTGACGCCGGTGGTGGGGCGCCATTGTTCCCGCTGACGCCGGTGGTGGGGCGCCCTTGTTCCTGCTGTTTTTTTTTATATTAATTTTTTACAATTTTTTTTATTTATTGAATTTATTTTTTTAGCCCTGTTGGGGGGCGCCATTGTTCCCGCTGGCGCAGGTGGTTGGGCGCCATTGTTCCCACTGGCGCCGGTGGTGGGGCGCCATTGTTCCCGCTGGCGCCGGTGGTGGGGCGCCCTTGTTCCCGCTGATGCTGGTGGTGGGGCGCCATTGTTCCCGCTGGCGCCGGTGGTGGGGCGCCATTGTTCCCGCTGGCGCCGGTGGTGGGGCGCCATTGTTCCCGCTGGCGCCGGTGGTGGGGCGCCATTGTTCCCGCTGACGCTGGTGGTGGGGCACCCTTGTTCCCGCTGACGCCGGTGGTGGGGCGCCGCCCTTGTTCCCGCTGACGCCGGTGGTGGGGCGCCGCCCTTGTTCCCGCTGACGCCGGTGGTGGGGCGCCGCCCTTGTTCCCGCTGACGCCGGCGGTGGGGCGCCGCCCTTGTTCCCGCTGACGCCGCTGACGCCGGCGGTGGGGCGCCGCCCTTGTTCCCGCTGACGCCGGCGGTGGGGCGCCGCCCTTGTTCCCGCTGACGCCGGCGGTGGGGCGCCGCCCTTGTTCCTGCTGTTTTTTTATATTATTTTTTTACAATTTTTTTTTATTTATTGAATTTTTATTTAATTTTTTTTAGCCCTGTTGGGGGGCGCCCTTGTTCCCGCTGACGCCGGTGGTGGGGCGCCCTTGTTCCCGCTGACGCCGGTGGTGGGGCGCCCTTGTTCCCGCTGACGCCGGTGGTGGTGGGGCGCCCTTTTCCCGCTGACGCCGGTTGGTGGGGCGCCGCCCTTGTTCCGCTGACGCCGGTGGTGGGGCGCCGCCCTTGTTCCGCTGACGCGCCGGCGGGGCGCCGCCCTTGTTCCCGCTGACGCCGGCGGTGGGGCGCCGCCCTTGTTCCTGCTGTTATATTAATTTTTTACAATTTTTTTTTATTATTTATTGAATTTTTATTTAATTTTTTTTAGCCCTGTTGGGGGGCGCCCTTGTTCCCGCTGACGCCGGTGGTGGGGCGCCCTTGTTCCCGCTGACGCCGGTGGTGGGGCGCCCTTGTTCCCGCTGACGCCGGTGGTGGGGCGCCCTTGTTCCCGCTGACGCCGGTGGTGGGGCGCCCTTGTTCCCGCTGACGCCGGTGGTGGGGCGCCCTTGTTCCCGCTGACGCCGGTGGTGGGGCGCCCTTGTTCCCGCTGACGCCGGTGGTGGGGGGCCGCCTTGTTCCCGCTGACGCCGGTGGTGGGGCGCCCTTGTTCCCGCTGACGCCGGTGGTGGGGCGCCCTTGTTCCCGCTGACGCCGGTGGTGGGGCGCCCTTGCTCCCGCTGACGCCGGTGGTGGGGCGCCCTTGCTCCCGCTGACGCCGGTGGTGGGGCGCCCTTGCTCCCGCTGACGCCGGTGGTGGGGCGCCCTTGCTCCCGCTGACGCCGGTGGTGGGGCGCCCTTGCTCCCGCTGACGCCGGTGGTGGGGCGCCCTTGCTCCCGCTGACGCCGGTGGTGGGGCGCCCTTGCTCCCTCTGAATTCTGAAGGACAATAAAGTGGCCCTTTGTTTGAAAAGTTTGGAGACCCCTGAGGTAAGTGAAGGAGGATTGCACTGAGGTAAAGGAAAAAAATAAAATTCCTTTACAACCCCTTTTAATGTAAGTAGTGTTTAGAATGATAAGTGTGTGTGTGTGTGTGGGGGGGGGGGGGGTTTCTCATTTGAATAAGTAAAGTACAGAATATAAAATCCTATGGCAGCTGGCTGAATTAGTTGCGGAAGTCTGTGACCTGTATCCTATAACGGGGGCATTGTGTTAGCGGCTTGTCTTGCTGGGATCATCGCAAGGTTTGCTGACTCATGGAAGAGACAGGGGATTTTTCTGCAGCAGAGATCTGTCATTTCTGTGATCCTGAGGTGACTGTGTGAGGAAGAAGAGAAGATCGCACACTTCTGGGAAGTCGTTTCTTTTTTTATATCCTGGTGAAGTCGCAGCAATATAATACAGTCAGATCTACGCAGGCTATTTATAATCTTAGTACTGAGCGATGGAACCACATGCTGGTGGTCAGTTCATGTGCGGCCCATTAAAATCAATGCGCTGCTACTGAGAGGAGACGCGAGCGCAGATTCATCAGATCTTCATTTAATCCTTCTATGGATTCCTTTACAAACCCTTTGAAGTTTAATCAGCTTATGTTTTTTGCCTTCCCCTCTCTTCAACGTGCTAATGACATTTCTTGGATGAAACCTTTTCATTTTCATTACCGAGCTTATTTTAGACTCTGATGTCATCACCGGGCAGGTTGGATAAAAATCAATGTTTTTTTTAAAGAAAAAAATCTTTTTTTTTTTTATTGTTATTTAACCACTTCAGCACCGTAAGAATTTACCCCCTTCCTGACCAGGCCATTGTTTGCTATACGGCACTGCATCACTTTAACTGACAATTGCGCGGTCGCACGACGCTGAACCCAAACAAAATTGACGTCCTTCCCCCCCCGCAAATAGCTCTGTCTTTTGATGGTATTTGATCACCTCTGCTGCGTTTTTTTTGTTTTTTTTTTTTGTTTTTTTGTTTTTTTTGCACAATAAACTAAAAAAGAGCGATCATTTTAAAAGAAAACCCTATTTTTTACTTTTTGCTATAATTAATATCCCAATTTTTCATTTAAAAAAGTGTTTCCTCAGTTTAGGCAGATACGTATTTTTTTACATATCTTTGGTAAAAAAAAATCGCAATAAGCGTACATTGATTGATTTGCTCAAAAGCTTTATCGCTTACAAAATAGGGGATAGATTTATAGAACACATTTAGCCCCTTGACCCCCCCCCCCGTATTAACCCATTCACTGCCAGTGACATTTATACAGTATTTAGTGGCTATTTTTAGCTCTGATCGCTGTATAAAGGTCAATGGTCCCAAAAATGTGTCAAAAGTGTCCGATCTGTCCGTCGAAATGTTGCAGTCCCGATAAAAAAAAATCGCACATCACCATTACTAGTAAAAATAATAATAAAAAGGCTATCCATCTCTGTCTCCTCCATCTCTGTCTCCTCCATCTCTGTCTCCTCCATCTCTGTCTCCTCCATCTCTGTCTCCTCCATCTCTGTCTCCTCCATCTCTGTCTCCTCCATCTCTGTCTCCTCCATCTCTGTCTCCTCCATCTCTGTCTCCTCCATCTCTGTCTCCTCCATCTCTGTCTCCTCCATCTCTGTCTCCTCCATCTCTGTCTCCTCCATCTCTGTCTCCTCCATCTCTGTCTCCTCCATCTCTGTCTCCTCCATCTCTGTCTTGTCTATTTTGTAGGCGCTATAACTTTTAAACAAATAAATCAATATGCGCTTATTGCGATAATTTATTTTATTTTTGAAAAAGAGTAAAAAAAAAAAAAATTGTCACAAAAAGTTAAAATTTCATATTTTTTTCGAATTTGTCACTTGTTTTTTTTTTGTTTATAGCGCAAACAATAAAAACTGCAGAGGTGATCAAATACCACCAAAATAAAGCTCTATTTGTGGGGGGGAAAAAGGACGTAAATTCTGTTTGGGTGCCACGTCGCACGACCGTGCAATTGTCAGTTAAAGCCACGCAGTGCTGTATAGCTTAAAATGACCTAGTCATTAAAGGGTCACTAAAGGAATTTTTTTTTTTTTTTAGCTAAATAGCTTCCTTTACCCTAATGCAGTCCTGGTTTCATGTCCTCATTGTTTAGTTTTTTCTGTAATCCTTCTCTGTTCTGCACACTTCCTGGTTGTCTGTTTCCTTATGAAAAAAGTACTGGGAGCTTCTCTCTGTGGTCTCTAATCAAGGAGGTGTGATTACTGTGTGTCTAAAACCCCTCAAAACCAATCAGTTTAATTTTAAAAACAAACACTGCCCTGTATTGGCTCTGTGTCTCTGTCCTTCACAGAAGCATGAAACTAGATGAAAAACGAAACTGAAACTGCAGGCACATTATATGATCTATTTGTAATTGTTTTTAAAAGGAATCCGTTAACTATTATGTCTCTATACCCTGTAAACAGTAATTTCAGCAAAAAAAAATGTTTCCTTTACAACTCCTTTTAAGGGGGAAAATCTTCTGGTCTGTAAGTGGTTAAATGAAAACGTTACAATCTAGTTATGTACGCGAAAATTTGTCATGCTTGTCCCATTGATAATATTGGATGAACTGTCGTGATCGGCTCTCGTAAGCTCTGTACTAACAATCAGATTATCATACGATCGCTTCAAAATCTATATATATTTTTTTAATTGTGTGTATGGGCCATGAAAGTGTAGAGAGCCAGGCCGTGAGCCAACGGGCCCCCAAAGCATTGCACAGCGCTGAGAAAGTTTGCTTATAGGAGGATGACCTCTTCATTGTGTTGCTGTTCTTTTACTGACCAATCGCAGGCAGGGGCAAGTACTTGACCAAATTGTACTGATTGATCTGCAGTGAGAGAAGTGCAGTCGGGGACCTGGTTGTACTGTCTAGCAGGGCGAGTAAATCTCTGATGAACAGAACTACAAATCCTTTGTAAGGTAAAGCTAATCACATGTATTTTAATTGTGTATTTAGCACTTGGTTTACAGCTTAACTGTAGTGAGAGATTACAATTGCCTCTGTAGTTCTGGCCAATAGACTTTGATATTTGCCAAACAGTAATTGCAGATACTAAATGATTGATTTATAAATCTTTCTTTGTTTTGGGTGTACGCTGCTTTTCTTGTGATGGTAAATACTGAGAAATGCTGTCATTACCTGTCAAGGTTTGTAAGAAACGACGAATGCCTAACTCCGGGAAGGACAGGTTTGTGTTGGTTGGAGTGCAGCTGGTCATGGCTGGTTGGGAAGCCGGCAGTGCCACGTTTTTACCTGGAAAGATTGTCAACTGATTCTATCTTTAGAACAAGTTCTTTTTTTGTGAATATTTGCAATCGCCGTGTTTGTTGACATACTGATCTGTTTACTTGGGAAAGCCTTTCATCATTTTGTGTTGTTAAAGCAACAGTGATAGACGTGATTAGGAAAGCAGCAGGTCAAGCTAAAGAAACCCTATAGGGACACTGGGGTCATAAAGAAGGCCTGTAAACCCCAAGTCTCTAGCCCTCTCTCTAGCCCTCTCTCTAGCCCTCTCTCTCTTTTTCTTTTCTATTTTTCTCTTGCTCTTGGCTGCACTCTCTCTGTGGCTTTCAGCAGTGCGCTCTCCCTCTCTGGCTCTAGCCCCCCCTCTCTCTCTCTGGCTCTAGCCCCCCCTCTCTCTCTCTCTGGCTCTAGCCCCCCCTCTCTCTCTCTGGCTCTAGCCCCCCTCTCTCTCTCTCCCCCCCTGGCTCTATCCCCCCCTCTCTCTCTGCCCCCCTCTCTCTCTGGGCTCTCTAGCCCCCCTCTCTCTCTGGCTCTAGCCCCCCCCCTCCTCTCTCTGGCTCTATCCCCCCCTCCTCTCTGGCTCTAGCCCCCCTCTCTCTCTCTGGCTCTAGCCCCCCCCTCTCTCTGGCTCTAGCCCCCCCTCTCTCTCTGGCTCTAGCCCCCCCTCTGGCTCTAGCCCCCCCCTCTCTCTCTGGCTCTAGCCCCCCCCTCTCCCCCCCCCCCCCCTCTCTCTGGCTCTAGCCCCCCCTCTCTCTCTGGCTCTAGCCCCCCCCTCTCTCTGGCTCTAGCCCCCCCTCTCTCTCTGGCTCTAGCCCCCCCTCTCTCTCTGGCTCTAGCCCCCCCTCTCCTCTGGCTCTAGCCCCCCTCTCTCTCTGGCCTAGCCCCCCCCTCTCTCTCTGGCTCTAGCCCCCCCTCTCTCTCTGGCTCTAGCCCCCCCTCTCTCTCTCTGGCTCTAGCCCCCCCCCTCTCTCTGGCCTAGCCCCCCCTCTCTCTCTCTGGCTCTAGCACCCCTCTCTCTCTCTGGCCCCTCTCTCTCTCTGGCTCTAGCCCCCCCCTCTCTCTCTGGCTCTAGCCCCCCCCTCTCTCTCTGGCTCTAGCCCCCCCCCTCTCTCTCTCTGGCTCTAGCCCCCCCCTCTCTCTCTGGCTCTAGCCCCCCCCTCTCTCTCTGGCTCTAGCCCCCCCCCCTCTGGCTCTCTCTGCCCCCCCCCTCTCTCTCTGGCTCTAGCCCCCCCCCTCTCTCTCTGGCTCTAGCCCCCCCCCCTCTTCTCTCTGGCTCTAGCCCCCCCTCTCTCTCTGGCTCTAGCCCCCCCCTCTCTCTCTGGCTCTAGCCCCCCCCCCCTCTCTCTCTGGCTCTAGCCCCCCCCCCCTCTCTCTCCTCTCTCTCTCTCTCTCTCTCCTCTCTCTCTCTCTCTCTCTCTCTCTCCTCTTCTCTCTCTTCTCTCTCTCTCTCTCTCTCTCCCTCTCTCTCTCTCGCGCGCTCTAGGCCCCCTCTCTCGCGCGCTCTAGGCCCCCTCTCTCGCGCGCTCTAGGCCCCCTCTCTCTCTGGCTCTAGCCCCCCCTCTCTCTCTCTGGCTCTAGCCCCCCCCCCTCTCTCTCTGGCTCTAGCCCCCCCCCCTCTCTCTCTGGCTCTAGCCCCCCCTCGCTCGCTCTCTGGCTCTAGCCCCCCCCTCGCTCTCTGGCTCTAGCCCCCCCCTCCTCTCTCTCTAGCCCCCCCCTGGCTCTAGCCCCCCCTCTCTCTCTGGCTCTAGCCCCCCCTCTCTCTCTCTGGCTCTAGCCCCCCTCTCTCTCTGGCTCTAGCCCCCCTCTCTCTCTGGCTCTAGCCCCCCCTCTCTCTCTGGCTCTAGCCCCCCCTCTCTCTCTGGCTCTAGCCCCCCCCTCTCTCTCTGGCTCTAGCCCCCCCTCTCTCTCTGGCTCTAGCCCCCTCTCTCTCTGGCTCTAGCCCCCCCTCCCTCTGGCCCCCCCTCTCTCTCTGGCCCCCCCTCTCTCTCTGGCCCCCCTCTCTCTCTGGCTCTAGCCCCCCCTCTCTCTCTGGCTCTAGCCCCCCCCTCTCTCTCTGGCTCTAGCCCCCCCCCCCTCTCCCCCCCCTCTCTCTGGCTTTAGCCCCCCCCCTCTCTCTCTGGCTCTAGCCCCCCCCCCTCTCTCTCTGGCTCTAGCCCCCCCCCTCTCTCTCTCTGGCTCTAGCCCCCCCCCCCTCTCTCTCTCTCTCCCTTCTCTCTCTCGCGCGCTCTGGGCCCCCTCTCTCTCGCGCGCTCTGGGCCCCCTCTCTCTCGCGCGCTCTGGGCCCCCTCTCTCGCGCGCTCTGGGCCCCCTCTCTCTCGCGCGCTCTGGGCCCCCTCTCTCTCGCGCGCTCTGGGCCCCCTCTCTCTCGCGCGCTCTGGGCCCCCTCTCTCTCGCGCGCTCTGGGCCCCCTCTCTCTCGCGCGCTCTGGGCCCCCTCTCTCTCGCGCGCTCTGGGCCCCCTCTCTCTCGCGCGCTCTGGGCCCCCTCTCTCTCGCGCGCTCTGGGCCCCCTCTCTCTCGCGCGCTCTGGGCCCCCCCTCCCTTGCGCGCTCTGGGCCCCCCCTCCCTTGCGCGCTCTAGGTCCCCTCCCTTGCGCGCTCTAGGCCCCCTCCCTCTCGCGCTCTCTGGCCCTGTTTCTATCTTTTTTTTCATTTTATTTTTATTCCTTTACAAGTCTATCTAAATCCAAAAAACAAAGTTTCAGCTGGCGTTGGACTGTAAACCTTATAATGATGTTTTTCTTCTTCTGTTTTGCTTAGGACGACAGTCGGCTCTGCTGTTTGCATGTGACTCAGCCAGACTCTCCGAAGATGAACGTTACCAAGGGTGGCCTGGTGCTCTTCTCTGCCAATTCCAATGCTTCCTGCATCGAGCTGGCCAAGAGGATTGCAGAGTAAGTATGACTGTCTCTCCTCTGTCATAGGCGGCTTTCTCTCTACATGTCTGACCTTGGAGCGTCTGCGTTCTCCTTGCAGCCTGGATGCCATCCTAATAATTCTAGGCTTGTGAATTGTTGGGGTAAAGTGTTAATAACTTTCCACTATACTGTAGACATGATTACCGGGCACTGACTAATGCAGCAGTGATTCACCATATTTATTATTCTTTCCATACGTAATGCAGTATTCAGGGTCATATTTGTAGAAGATGCTGAGATTTCAATAACCTCTCTAGCTGAGCTTGCTCTTTTCGTTAAATTCATTTATATCAAAAGGTTAAAGCTGTCACTGCTGGGGAGCTCTACTTTTCATTAGCCCTGATGACCATTGTCACTGAGACAGAAAGTGAAGGGAAATCCAAAATTTTAGTTGCCACCTAAATGGGAGGCTTGGAGAAAATCCTTCAGTAGGAATCCTTGTTCTGGTGACAACTGTCCAAAGCTGCCCACAGATAAGTCGGTGTTTTTTTATTCAACCAGCGGGTTGAGCAAAAGAATTTGACCTGAATTCCCCATCCACATATCAAGGTGGACATGGGAATCTGCCCTGCTGTCAGTATACACAGATTGGTGCTGGAGTGTATAGCCGGCAGTGCTGATCGAGTGGGGAAGAGCCGACAAGGCAGTTGAACGGAAGTCGAATGGTAGATTGACTTGTTCACCCACAGCGGTCCACACATGGAGCAAAATTTGGCCTGTCCCTGCTAAACTGTCTGAATTTCGATTTTTTATTTTTTTATCTAGATTTATACTTGCCTAGGTGGATGCTGCATCGGTCCCCCGGTGCCTCTAACACCGAGAACCATGCGATTGGACGCCGCCAGGGGCGGACTAACCATTCGGGCACTGCCTGAGGGCCCCATGCCACTAGGGGGCCCCAACAGGGTTGCTGGCCTCAGTAAAACCAGGGACAGTATGTAAAAATTTGAGATTTAAAAACAAACAAACACAGGTTTATAGCTTCCCCGCCTCTCCAGTACCTTTTTTAGTGTGTGTATGTGTATTCTGTGTGTATGTATACTGTATGTGTATGTATACTGTGTGGCCCCATAATCTCCTATTGCCCGGGGGCCCCATAATCTCCTATTGCCCGGGGGCCCCATAATCTCCTATTGCCCGGGGGCCCCATAATCTCCTATTGCCGGGGGGCCCCATAATCTCCTATTGCCCGGGGGCCCCATAATCTTCTATTGCCCGGGGCCCATAATCTCCTATTGCCCGGGGGCCCCATAATCTCCTATTGCCCGGGGGCCCCATAATCTCCTATTGCCCGGGGGCCCCATAATCTCCTATTGCCCGGGGGCCCCATAATCTCCTATTGCCCGGGGGCCCATAATCTCCTATTGCCGGGGGCCCCATAATCTCCTATTGCCCGGGGGCCCCATAATCTCCTATTGCCCTGGGGCCCCATAATCTCCTATTGCCCGGGGCCCCCATAATCTCCTATTGCCCGGGGCCCCCATAATCTCCTATTGCCCGGGGCCCCCATAATCTCCTATTGCCCGGGGCCCCCATAATCTCCTATTGCCCGGGGCCCCCATAATCTCCTATTGCCCGGGGCCCCCATAATCTCCTATTGCCCGGGGCCCCCATAATCTCCTATTGCCCGGGGCCCCATAATAATCTCCTATTGCCCGGGGCCCCCATAATCTCCTATTGCCCGGGGCCCCCATAATCTCCTATTGCCCGGGGCCCCCATAATCTCCTATTGCCCGGGCCCCATAATCTCCTATTGCCGGGGCCCCCATAATCTCCTATTGCCCGGGGCCCCCATAATCTCCTATTGCCCGGGGCCCCCATAATCTCCTATTGCCCGGGGGCCCCATAATCTCCTATTGCCCGGGGGCCCCATAATCTCCTATTGCCCGGGGGCCCCATAATCTCCTATTGCCCGGGGGCCCCATAATCTCCTATTGCCCGGGGGCCCCATGAGTTGTTCATCCCCTGGACAATGCTGATTGCACGGTTGAAAGAGCTGCTGACTTCCAGTGCTGCATCTGTTCCCCTTTAACACGGATCGCTCAGGTTCTCACAGCTCCGTGAGCAGAGAGCTGCTGACTTCTAGTCATCAGCTATCTTCTTTACCTCGCCCCCCACCCCCTAACACGCTCACTGGAGAGCTAGACTGTGGATGGGGCGGGAGCGGCTGGCTCAGGCTCTCAGTGCCTCGTGAGAGGCTGAGCCAGGTGCCGGTCCAGGGATCTGGGCGGATCCCAACTCTATGGTTGTGATGACACCCAAGCCTCTATCTGCTGAAAACTGGACACAGGAGTGCAAAACTAATTGACCCACAGGAGTAGTACAGCCAACCGATAGTTCTACTTTAGGCTCCACAGAAGTGTAACGTAGGGATAAGAGCAAGACCAGACCACAGAACTGGATTAGGAGTCTACCATACCAAACAAGGCACTGGCCAGGGACAACTGATGATCCCTCTTTTGGGACTGTAGACCTGTGATCTCGTGCTGCAATCCAGTCCCACTGCTGATTAGTCTTGTTGTCACCCTTGCATGACAAAATTCTTGAGCCTGAGCCCCACAGGTGAGTGAAAAACTGCTTAGGTTTAAAAAAAAATGATTGATTGGGAGGGAAAGAGATGGTTAAGAGCGATGGGTAGGATGGCAAAATGATGCTCCGAGATTGGCTTTCAGACAACAGCTTTGTCAGATGATCTCTATCAAAGAACAGTTGCCAGCAGCTTGGTCTTGAGGTGTTCACCCCCCCCCCCCTTCTCTGAGGCCACCACTATATGTAATAGCCGGGTCTCAGCACTGTTTGGCTTCCCTGCAACGTTTAGATTTACCTTGCGTTCACATGTACAGTCCCCATACTGGTGGCTGATCCTAAGGCGTAGACAAAAAATGTAATACAATTAGTACATGACACAAGAGTAGACCTGTATCTGGTGCATTTATACATGGTTTGGTGAGATTTTTTACGCTTCTGTCTGGAGGCGTTAAGAAGTTAAAACTATATTTTTTCCTTTTTTTTTTTTTTTTTTATAGGCGTTTGGGTGTTGAACTTGGCAAGGTCCTGGTGTACCAGGAGCCAAACAGAGGTGAGTTGTTTCCAGCCAATTTCTTTCCTGCATCTCGCTCTACAGTTTTCAGTCTCTTCTGTGTATCTCTTAGGGTCCTTTTACACGTGCGGACCGTTTTTTAGATATGTTTTTTATCATCAGTTGATCCATTTTTTCGTCCGTTTTTCATCAGTTGTCGTCCGTTTTTCATCAGTTGTCGTTCGTCTTTCATCCCTTCTTTTTTTTTTTTTTGTTAGAACCTTATTTTTATTACATATTTTGATGAAAAACGGATAATAGCGGATCAGACGTTAAACGGATCGTCCGCTATTATCTGTTTTTCGTCCGTTCCTTTTTCTTGACGGAAGAAAAATAGGGGTTTTTTTTCGTTCAAAAAAACGGAGCTTAACGGAGACGGATGTAAACGGACGTTAGCGGATACTCATCCGCTAACGTCCGCTATCCCATAGGAAAGCATTGTAGTCCGTTTTTCATCCGTAAACGGACGTATGAACAACGGACGAACGGTCGGCACGTGTGAAAGGGCCCTTAGTTGGCCTTTAACCACTTAAGACCTTTAGGCAGGTAAAGGACCAGGCCAGTTTTTGCGATTCGGCACTGCGTCGCTTTAACTGACAATTGCGCGGTTGTACGACGTGGCTCCTTAACAAAATTGGCGTCCTTTTTTCCCCCACAAATAGAATAAATCAAATATAACTGGGACCCCAAAGGTAACCCAGAAATAATTTGGAAAAAGGGGGGGTGGGCGGGTGGACTATAGCGGTACTGCGTACAAGAAGGTACAAGGGAACATGGACTGAGGTTAAAAATTACAATTGTTTATTATAATGAACAAGTAGGACACACGTTATTAGATCATAGAAAACAAACAAACAAAAACAATATTAAAAATGTGAATAAGAAACAAAGAGGGAGAAGGAAGGGAGAAAGGAGGGAGGAAAGGAGGGGGGGGGGGGGGGGGGGGGTGAGGGAGGGGGGGTGTGAACGGGGCGGGGGGGGGGGGGGGAGGGGAAGAAAGATGGATAAAAGGTAGGAAAACGGGAGGGGGGGGGGGGTGGAAGGTGTGTGGTGAGGGTTGTGGTGGTGAGTGAGTTTGTGTGGGGGGAGTGAGGGGAGAGCAATAAGGATTGGGGATGTGCTCAAGGAAATAAGGTGATGGGGGAGGGAGAGAGAAAGGGGGGGGGGGGGGGAGGGGAAGGGAAGGAAGGGAAAATGAATGAGGGGAGAGGGCAAACAGGTAATTGGGGAAAGGAGAGGGGGAAGGGGGGGGGGGAGGAAAAAGGGGAGGGGGGAGGGAGGGGGAAGGGGGGGAGAAAAAGGGGGGGGAGGGGAGGGGGAAGGGGGGGGGAGGAGAGAAAGGGGGGGGGTGGGGGGGAAGGGGTAGAACGGGGGGGGGGAGGGGGGGGGAAGGGGGGGGAGGGAAAAAAGGGGGAGGGAAGGGGGGGGAGGGAGAAGAAGGGGGGGGGAAGGGGGAGAGAAAAAGGGTGGGGAAGGGGTGGGGAGGAGGGGGGGGGGGGGGGGGGGGGGGAAGATGAGGGAAAAAGGGGGGTGTGTGAAAGGGGGGGGGGGGAAAGGAGAGGATAGTGAAAACGAGAGGGAGGGAAGAGGGGGGGGGGGGAGGAAGGTGTTGTGAGTATGTGTAGGTGGTGAGTGAGGGGGATTGGAGCAATAAGGATTGGGGATGTGCTCAAGGAAATAGGTGATGGGGGGAGGGAGAAAAAGGGGGGGGAGGGGAGAGAAAGGGGGGGGGGGAGGGGGGGAACGGGTGTAGCGGGAGGGGGGAGTAGGAAGGGTGGAGGGGGGGGGAGGAGGGGGAGGAAGAGAGTGGATAGGAAAACAGGAGGGAGGGAGAGGGGAAAATGGTGTTGTGAGTTTGTGTGAGTGGTAAGTGAGGGGATTGGAGCAATAAGGATTGGGGATGTGTTGAAGGAAAAAAGGGGGGTGAATACACAGTGATATAGACTGCATACGGCTGCAAGCCAAATGCAGAAAGAGAGTTGCAGTGCAAGGGAAAAAGAAAATTTTTAACCTCAGTCCATGTTCCCTTGTACCTTCTTGTACGCAGTACCGCTATAGTCCACCCGCCCACCCCCCCTTTTTCCAAATTATTTCTGGGTTACCTTTGGGGTCCCAGTTATATTTGATTTATTCTATTGATATTTAGGATGATGGTACTTTTATGCTTGTTTACTTTTGTGTTTACTCCAAGAGGCTTTAATTAAATCCCCCACAAATAGAGCAACAATTTTGAAAAAAATTCAATATTTTTTAGTTTTTGCTATAATATCCCCCAAAAATATATAAACATATTTTTTTTTTCCTCAGTTTAGGCCGATACGTATTCTTCTACCTATTTTTGGTAAAAAAAAATGCAATAAGCGTTTATCGATTGTTTGCGCAAAATTTATAGCGTTTACAAAATAGGGGATAGTTTTATTGCATTTTTATTATTTTTTCTTTTACTACTAATGGCGGCGATCAGCGATTTTTTTTTTTTTTTTTTTTTTTTTTTTTTTTTTTTTTTTTTTCGTGCCATTCTGCCGACTTGTATGTCCAGGAGGCGGTCCTTAAGTGGTTAAAAGACGAAGCGTTAAAACTGGTGAGAAAGCGCAACCTTGTGTCTTAATCGTGACCAATAACTTTCCTCCCCTTGTGCTCGAAGCTTCTCTAGAAAGGGTTTGTTTAATATGTGCAACACACAGTGTATTCAGATGTGAAATTAGGATAATAAAATGAGTCTTGGGTCTTCCATGCTGATGTTTTTCACTGTTTGAAGGGCAATGCTACCTCCCATAGCACGGGCCTTCATGGCCATGAATAAGCACTGATCCAGTGCGAAACACGTCGGCTGTTCCTTGTTTCCACTGCTGTGACCCTATTTTTGTACATGCTGTCTATTGAATAAAAGACCACCCATCAGGTTTTGGAGTGCGGCTATCCATTTTTCTTTGTCTTCATTTTGCTTAGTGCACCGCCAGCACCCTCGGTATCCTACACCACCTGTAACCATTTAGTGATCCCACCTGGAGCGGTGACTCCTTTCTCCCATAGCATTTGGTTTTCAAAGAACGTAAAAGCGACACATTTTCTCCTCACTTCCTGTATTTTAGGGGTGTCGTACACAATAGGAAATGCAGAGAAATCTCTTTGACTACACAACAATAAAAACTGGACAGAGGATCTAACCTCTATCCAAAATCTGTTTAAAAAAAAAAAGAAAAAAAAGTTTGGGCTGTGGTTTGTAAAGTCACTGTGCCTAATTACTGTTATACGAATCTTACACTATCTTTTTGTTTGAAAAAAAAATTTCTGCAGCGCAATACCATATTTTCATAGTGCCGCTGTGTGGTCACGTGATGTCCCACCACTCTTCTTCCCCGATCTGAGGGCGGCAGTGGGAGGGGCTGAGTTTCCCCTCTAACGTCACCTGGGAGGAGAGGAGGAGACAGGCAGGCGGTCACGTGACCGATCAGTGGCACTCTAACATAAGGTATTGAGCTGCATCATTTTTGCATCAACTTAAAAATGTAGTAAGCTCTGTTTATTTAGAGTTTGAATCAATTGATCAATTGATAGGTCTTCCCTAAGGGACATTTAAAAGAATGCTGTAAATATTACAGTAGTCAAAGCAAACCTAACTTTTACCATTTTTGGACAAATCACCAAGTTTTCTTTAAAGCGGAGTTCCACCCAAAAGTGGAACTTCTGCTTTAAATGGGTTGTAAAGGTTTATTTTCTAAATAGGTTCCTTTAAGCTAGTGCATTGTTGGGTCACTTACCTTTTCCTTTTGATTTCCCTTCTAAGTGTTTTTTTTTCTTTGTCTGTCTGAGTTTCTCACTTCCTGTTCCTCCTCAGTAAGCTTGCCCCCATCACCCGAGCCCTTCTGGCTGGGGGGTTAGTGAGCCAGAACAGCTTACTGAGGAGGAACAGGAAGTGAGAAATTCAAACAAAGAAAAAAAAGATTTAGAATGGAAATCGAAGCAAAAGGTAAGTGAACCAACAATGCACTAGCTTAAAGGAACCTATTTAGAAAATAAAAAATGAACCTTTACAACCCCTTTAAGCACTCCTTGCCCCCTTACATGCCACATTTTTTTTGGGGGGGGGGGGGAGTGGGTACCTGGTTTTGACAGATACCTCCTGTCCCACTTCCTCCTTCCGTCGATTGGCCGCCTAGGTGATTTCCCCCCCCCCAGACGGCCCCTCCCTTTCCGCAATCTTCTTAAACACGTCACAGGTCCCAGAAGACTGCCTGGCCACTAGAAGAGCGAGCGCAGGCCGACTCGCGCAGTGCACGTCCATCTGTGAAGCCGTAAGCTAGGTGCCCACAGTAGGTGCCCACAGTAGGTGCCCACAGTAGTAATGGCAGCGTTGGGGAGAGGAGCGAGGCTTCAGGCGGCTGGATTGTGGGACAGTTGAGTGTCTGTTTATTAAGAGTCAGCAGCTACACTTTTTTGTAGTTGCTGACTTTTAATAAGCTCACAAAACAGTGGAACTCCACTTTAATGCTCCTTTCCGTCACTTCATTAATTTGCAGGAGTGAAGAAAACACCTGGTTGCCCCCCCACCCACTTTCTCTCATGTGACAGCACTGGTGCATCGTGATTGGTACGGTCCCCCATTCTGTGTAAGCTTCTACTATAGAGACTATGGGCCAGATTCACATACAATTACATTGGCGCAGAGTATCAGAGATACACTACGCCGCCGTACTTTACCTGGCTCTAAGACGAATTCAGGTAGATTTCGGCCCGTAAGGTACGGCGGCGTAGTGTATTTCTCGCGGCGGAATCGACATACGCGATTAGGGGGCGTGAAGCATTTAAATTAGGCGCATCCCCGCGGCGATCGAACTGCGCATGCTCCGTTCAGAAATTTCCTGCCGTGCATTGCGCGAAATAACGTCGTTACGTCAGTTTTTTTTTTGAGTAGCGTCGTTTACGTGCATTCCTATTCCCGGATGACTTGCGCAAAAAAATTCGACGACGGCCATACTTAACATGGGCTGTCTAACTATAGACCAGATTTTTGCTTCCCTAATCTTACGCAGCAAAAAGATGACTACAGATGCCGTAAGAGAATGCGACGGACGATCGTAACTTTGTGGATCGCCGGAAAAAGCTAATTTGCATACCCCGACGCTGAAAACAACGCAAACTCCACCCAGCGGGCGGAAAAAGATTGCAGTGTAGATCCGACGGCGTACGAAGACGTAAGCCTGTCGGATCGAAGCCCGAAGCCGTCGTATCATGGTTTGAGGATTCAAACTAATGATACGACGCGAGCAATTTGAAATTACTCCGGTCTAACAGGAGATAGACCGCAGTAATGGCTCTGTGAATCTGGCCCTATGAGCTTACACAGGGTCTTTCCTTGCTCCTGGCGGCTAAATGGAGCAAAAGGAAGGTGATTATGTTCTGTCATAAATGTGAACCTTTTTCTTTGCCCACTAAGGGCAAACCGCAGGTTCTTTCTTAAGCTGAATAACAACCTTTCCTGCACAATTCTCACAATTTAAAGCTGAGTTCCACCCAAAAATGGAACTTCCACTTTTCGGACCGACCCCTCCCCCCACACGGTTTCATATTTGGCACCTTTCAGGGGGAGGGGGGTGCAGATACCCGTCCTGTCTAAGATAAGTATTTGCACCCACTTCCGGGCATAGACTCCTGTGGGAGTCGCACCACTTCCCAACCCCCCCGCTGTCTTCTGGGAAACACGCGGGGACCAGTGAGGACCTGATTCCCTCACCGAGGATGGCGGCGGAGGCAGCCGAGAGACGAGCGATTGCTCGGCCTCGGATGCCGACATCGTGGGCGCGCTGGACAGGTAAGTGTCCATTTTTTAAAAGTCAGCAGTATTTCGGGTGTACCTCCGCTTTAAAAGATGATATTCGGATTCTAGAATAAGTCCAGACGTTATTTGGTCTCCTTAAATACATTTGCCAAAACCTTAATACCAGAGCTCAAGGTCTTTTACGTGCCCTTCCTTTTGAAAGCGTCCGGGAGATACATTAACTCCATTAGCATATTGGGCAACTGCGCACATACAACGTCGTAAAGCAATCAATATCTAACATTAATCGCTCTGTCACGTTGGCATAACCCCAAGAACAGCTGTCTGCTGGATAGGTTTAATCTTCATAACGAGGACGATGGTCTCCTTCATTAGTAAATGAATATAATTCCTCAGTGACGCTCCCATCCATTCTCGTTATTTCTGTACCCAAGTGATGGGGCTCGTCCTGGAGTTATTGGGTATCGCCGGTCTCGTGACCTTGTACTGTCTGACCCTGCAGTCCTGATGGACCCGATCTGTCTGTCCTGTTTGGCCGTGACTGTGGTGGCTGCATGACTCTACATGAGAAGTACTCATCCCAGATCATCTTTCTGGCAGCCCGCTATCTCTGCTGATTTTTCACAAGCTGTTTTTCATTTTCTCGATCTGTGCACGTTCCAGGAACATAGCATGAGGAAAGCAATCAGTCTTTACTTAACACGCACATAGCAAACACCTTCTGCCCACTCCATCATTTAAAGTGAACCTGGGCTCAGAAAGTGAAGATGTTGCTGTCTTTATGTTGGATGTGTGGTAATATTTACCTGATTTACATTTGTGTCCTGAATTCCTCCTAAAAATATCGGTGTTTCCTGTGCTGGTTGTCGGCGGTCGGCCGTACCGCTGGACGAACCCCTATGACAGGCATGTCCAAAGTCCTGGCCAATTGCGGCCCGTGTTCCAGTTTAATGTGGCCCCCCATATACATATCTTTTGTGGCCTCCAGGGCCACCAAAGACATATACTGTATTTATCAGCGCTGCCTCGGAGGGGGCGGGACGAGCGCCATCAGATTACATACAGGAGAATCTCCTGTTTACTCGGCGGCGGCTGTAATTAAAAGTCCTGTCTCCTGGGTCTCCTGACTGTTATGTCAATCATAAGAGGCGGGACTTTATATTAAAGAGGCCGCCATGTAAACAAGAGATTCTTGTGTATGTAATCTGTCGGCGGTCGCCCCGCCACCCTGCCTGTCCCCTCCGAGGCTGCAGATGGTCATCAATCAGGCTGCACTGATGGCAATGATGAGGCTGCAGATGGGCACTGATTAGGCTGAATTGATGGGCACTGACCCTTATTTTGCTTCACAGTTATTTAAAATTAAATTTTTTCCCCGAAACTTCCCTCTTAAAGGGAAGGTGCGTGTTATGCGCCAATTAATACGGTATATCCAAATAACACACCCAAGCTCATCTCTTCACCACACACAGCCACAAAGGCAAGAGAATTCTTGTTAGGCAGTGTATTAGTGCTCTGATGAACACACTTTAATTGGTTTAAAGAATTTCGGGCAAAATGGTCGGCCCTCACGCATGTTCACTTCATCAAATCTGGCTCTCTTTGAGAAAAGTTTGGACACCCCTTCCCTATGATCAATGGTGGCCCATCCATTAGGGGCACCCGAGTGCCGCCTCCCCTCTTACGCCCCCTATATGCATAATGGATATTATGCTGCGGCCAACCCCTATTCATGCGTCTGGCCCCTTTTGGGTTGCCGGGCACATGAATTACAGCAGCGTTATTTTTTTTTATTTAAGTACCCGAATACAGCCAGAGGTTCTAATAGGCTTAAAAATAGGGTGGGCTTGGGTTGCAGAACACGCGACCTGGAGCCCAGCCACAGGTGTGTTACAACAGCAAATGAATATTCACTGTTGAAACACTGATCCTCAGTTCGGCCAATCAGAAGTGGGTGTGAGACCCATTTTCCAATGGGCCGAAAAGACTCCCTTTTTTTTGCCTGCCGAGGAGGAGGGAGGAAACGGACGCCACCGCCGTGGAGAGCAGGAGAATGGGAAATCGCCAAGTAGGGGGAAGCCGCCAGTGATGGAGCGCAGCAGAATGGGAGGCTGCTTCCGCCGCCGAGCAGGAGGAAGTCACTGGTAATGGAGTAAGTGCCACCAACGGTGGCAGTTGGTGGGGGGAGGGGCATACTGTTTGCCCTCCCCCAGAAAAATTTCCACCAGTTGCCACTGCCTATGATGCCTGGTTGAAGGCACATTCTTGGATCTCATCGAATAGTAGCCCATTGTGTGTCACTTACCTACGTAATATACAGCCTCATGCTACTTAACTAAGCTCCATTTAATGCTGAATAATCTAAATTATTAATGTATCTTAAATAGAAAACCATCTTTAGATCGATTTGTACTCCAAAAGCATTTTAGTAAAATGTAACACATCGAAAAAAAAATATATATATATTTTTAACCATTTTAATACCGCACACCATCATATGACATCCACAAAGGGGATCTCCCATCCCGGGTGGACGTCATATGACATCCTGGACTTTGTGCGGGGATATCTGAATGATGCCTGCAGCTAGAGGCATCATTCAGATATCATTGTGTTCCGGCGGCGATCCTGCGCACCATGGGATTGATCATAGCAGCGGTTCCGCCGCTTGATCATTCTTATAGGCGGCTGGAGGGGACATCCCCCCCTCCTGCCGCCATCCCACACTTCTCCGGGCTCTCCCGTGCCATCGGGGCCCGAAGAAAGGATTGCCCTGCACCGGATAAGAAGCATAGAGATGACTGGTGACTAGATGTCATCTCTATGACCGTCGGAGGCCCGGGCGCGATGTGATGATGTCACGCCTGGGTACCCGTAAGTAAACAAAGCCCCAATTGCGGCTAGTAAGAATGAGATCTGTGAATTTTTTTTTTTTTTTCACGATCTCATGCTTTCCAGCCTGCAGGAGAGATGTGGGGTCTTATTGACCCCGCATTTCTCTCTTAAAGAGGACCTGTCGCACACTATTCCTATTACAAGGGATGTTTACATTCCTTGTAAAAGGCATAAAAGCCATAAAAAAAAAAAGTGTAAAAAATAAATAAGTAAAAAAAATTAAACCGCCCCTGTCCCTGGTAGCTCGCACTCAGAAGTGAACGCACAAATAAGTCCCGCCCACGTATGAAAACGTCATTTAAACCACAGATGTGAGATATCACCGCGTGCGTTAGAGCATGTGCAACAATTCTAGCACTTGATCTCCTCTGTAACTCTAAACTGGTAACCTGTAAATAATTTCAAAGCGTCGCCTATGGAGATTTTTAAGTAACAAAGTTTGGCGCCATTCCATGAGTGTGCATAATTTTAAAGCATGACATGTTAGGTATCTTTTTACTCGGCGTAACATCATCATTCATATTTTACAAAAAAATTGTGCTAACTTTACTGTGTTTTGTGTTTTTTTTTAATTCATGAAACTATTTTTTTTTTCCCAAAAAAAGGCGTTGAAATATTATTGCGCAAATAACGGTCCGTGCTAGATAAAAAGTTGCAATGACGGCCATTTTATTCCCCTAAATGTTTTGACTAAAAATATATGGTACTTTTAAAATAAAGCTTTTCAATATAAGAAAAAAAGTCTAGATTTGTTGCAGTACAAAGTCCTTCTAACATCTGAATAAAAAAGTATCTTGTGTTCTAATGTAGAAGTTCATCATTGTGATAAAACCTTTTTCTTTTGAAACCGCAGAAACCCGCGTGCAGATTCAGGAGTCGGTGCGAGGGAAGGATGTGTTCATCATACAGACGGTTTCCAAGTGAGTAATCGTTTTATATAACTTCCCCCTAGTGGATGACGGAAGCAGCTGCATGCTAGGTGTCGGGGATACCTACTAACACCTTATTTTTATTACATGTAGTTCTAATGTCTTGCTGTGTATATTGCTTCGGCTCTCATTGAAAGTGGGCACGGCAGGGAGCATTGTTGCCCGACTCCCTGGATGACTATTTAGGAACATTTCAGGGGAAAAGTCAGTTACCTGCAGCTGCAGGGAGCAATAAAGGGACAGTGTTTTAAGGCATGCCTACCAGAAAAATAAATATATAGTCACTTAGAAGCGGTTCTTCACCCTGATATAAATTTAAAGTAAGCAGCTACAATCACTGTAACTGTTGACTTTTAATATAAGGAGCTTAACCTGTCCAGGGATTCAGCACTGTCCTCACCCGAGCCGACTCTTCAGTTGGCTTCGGGTCCAGACGCCAGCATGTTTACTTTGGGAAGCCATCTGTGAAAGCTTGTGGCTTCACAGCTGACTTCCCACTGCGCATGCACGTGCTGCGCTTTATGAATGATCCTGCAGCTTTCTGGGACCTGAAATGTGTTTAAGAAGGCTGTGGTGGAAGAAGGGGGAGATCCAAACTTCCACTCGGATCGCCACATTGATACAACCGGAAGTGGGAGCCCTCCACCCCCCCCCCCCTTTAAAAAAAATAAAAAAAGTGGCACAATTGAAAGGGGGGGGACCAGCAGAGCTTCCCGTTTTGGGTGAAGTTTCACTTTAACGTATCTAAATTTAAAATCTTACCCCACAGTAAAATCAGTCTGTATATGTAGTAAGGCATGCGTGTTATACTCACTGTGGAACTTAAGGGATTAATCCTCTGCATTGTGTAAAAAAGGCTTTTTGATCCTGTCTTCTCTGCTCCTGCCTTTCCTCCACTGTCCCCAATCCATTTCCCAATAGAACAGAGTCTAGAGGACAAGCTGCACATGCTCAGTTTGGTGTGTATTGCTAGAGAGTTTATTTTTTTTCTTGGGAGAGTGCACGTGATCAACACTGTCCAGACAGAGGGTCAGGGGTTCTGCAGCCTCATGTGACAGAGGAGAATGAAAACTCCTCCTACAAGCTTTAACCAGACACCGATAGAATTTACAAGACTTCTATATACTGCTGATGAGAAAAGCTCTTTAGAGAGCGGCGACTCGGCCCCGTAACCTGTCTCTCCTTATTTGCTCATTCGCTGTAATTAAGAGCAGGGGGAGCCAATGAGATGGGGCTCAGGTAAGTATTGGGGGGGGGGGGGCTGGGGAGGGCTGCTACACAGAGGAGGTTAGAATGAATGAAGGTAAAAAACCTTAGTGGATGTAAACCCAAAAGTGTTTTATTTTAATTTTTTATGTCACAATGTAGAGTAAAAGATTTCCTGTCATCTGTGCCCAGTCTTGCCACACAAAGTTAATCCAGATCTGAGCAATCCTCTTTTAATGTTCAGTGAAAATGAACAGAATTCCAGATAAAAACCTGCCAAATTATAATGTCCGTTTCTCTCTCTTTGCTTTGAGTGACAGGTTATTTACATATCTAGCTTGGACATGTTTATCATATGTTATGTTTATCATAACATGAGGTGATCCAAAGTTCATTGTATATTACTAGGATGTGTTATGTGGGGGAGGGGTGGATTTCTCACCTTTTATACTGTGAATCGCCTCATGTTATGATTAACATAACATATGATATACATGTCCAAGCTAGATATGTAAATAACCTGTCACTCAAAGCAAGAAGAGAGAAAACTGACTTTTTATTTAGACAGGTTTTTATCTGGAATTTTGTTAATTTTCACTGAACAATAAAAGAGGATTTCTCAGATCTGGATTAACTCTGGGTGGCAAGACTGGGCACAGATGATAGGAAATCTTATACTCTACATCAGGGATCTCCAAACTACGGCCCTCCAGCTGCTGTGGAACTACACTTCCCATGAGGCATTGTAAAACTCTGACATTCGTAGACATGACTAGGCATGATGGGAATTGTAGTTCCTGAACACCTGGAGGGCCATAGTTTGGAGACTCCTGCTCTACATTGTGACATCAATTTAATACAAGGACACTTGCCTGTCCAAAATTGCAGTGCTGTCCTCACCTGAGCCTGCTCTTCACTGGGTTTCGGGCCCTAATGCTGGCATCTTAACTAAGGTAAACCATCTTTGAAGCCTTGTGGCTTTAGAGCCGGCTTCCCGCAGTCTTCTGGGGTCTGTCATGTGTCTCAGAAGGCTGTGAGTGCAGTTGCGAGCGGGTACCTGTCCCCCCCAAAAAAAATTGATTGCCTAATGGAAGTTGGGGTGGCGGAGTCAAACTTCCCCTTTTGGTTAAAGTTCTGCTTAAAACGGAGTTCCACACAAGAGTGATACGTCCACTGATTTGTCTCCTCCCCCCTCAGGTGCCACATTTGGCACCTTTAGGGGGAGGGGGAGGGGGAGGTGGAAGTGGATACCTGTCCTTTTTGACAGGTATCCTGTTCCCACTTCCAAGAGTCCAGGCCATGGCCCTTGACATCACCACATGGCTCCCTCCTCCTCTCCCTGTCGCCGGACCAGTAAAAGAGAGGAGCGGAGCCTCGCGCATGCGCAGTAGGATTCCCGGCGTGAAGCTGTAAGACTACCCTGCCGGGTTCCCTTAGGCCGCGTACACACGATCGGTTCAAACCGATGAAAACGAACTGAAGTTAGTTTTCATCGGTCCAAACTGATCGTGTGTAGGCCCCATCGGTCCGTTATCCTTCGGTCAAAAAACAGAGGGCTTGCTTTAAAATTGAACCGGATGGCTAACCAATGGTTCAAAACCGATTGTTGGTATGCAAAAGCATCGGTTAAAAGGCTGCGCATGCTCAGAAACAAGTCGACGCCTGCTTGGAAGCATTAAACGTCGTCTTTTTTTTCAGCACATCCTTGTGTTAAAACACGTAAACGTCACCGCGTACTGATACGATCGGTTTTTTAACTGATGGTGTGTAGGCACATCAGTCAGCTTCATCGGTGAACCGATGAAAACGGTCCGTCGGACCGTTCTCATCGGATGGACCGATCGTGTGTACGCGGCCTTACCCGCAATGGTGGCGGCATGCACCCGACAGCTGATGGAAGCATCAACTTCGGTGCAAACAAGTTAATGTGTCCAATTATTAAATTGCTGTAGTATGTGCAGCTGCTGGCTTTTAAAGCGGAGGTCCACCCACCACTGCAGATGGTCATCAATCAGGCTGCACTGATGGCAATGGTTAGGCTGCATTCATGGCAATGGCGAGGCTGCATTCATGGCAATGGCGAGGCTGCAGATGGGCACTGATTAGGCTGAATTGATGGGCACTGACCCTTATTTTTCTTAAGTTATTTAAAAATAATTTTTCAGTAAGATCTCACTGTATATCGTTTTCTATACGCCAATTTCTTTTGTAACGTTTCTGGCTTAGAAGAACCAGTAACACTAGCGGGTGAATTAGCCTTTTAATCCCAAATGATGCAACATGAGTTTAGCGCTTTTCTTTGATGGGGACTGATCTGCAGTTCCTGATTCTGTTTTTTTGTGTTACATAGCGCAGCAAAACGAACCCACATCATTCACATTCCACTGAGACACATAAGGGTCCTACTGCGCCAGCAGAGAACAATAAATCTTGTGTTCAGCATTCTATTTTTTGATGCTTGGTAGAGGTGCTTAAACCAATGCGACTCCTTTTTTTTATATCAAATGTGCATTCATCTAAAATTCCCTCATTTGTTCAGCATTGTTCAGATCGCACCCTGAGGATTTCTATGAATGCGCGTGTAGGTTTGCTGAACATTTTTAAAAGAGTCTGTTCATCTGAAACCGAACCGCTTTTTGGGTGGGTGCCAAAGTGATAAATCTCCCCCGTGGTCTTCAGCCCATTTAGTTCCAAGACCTCTTTAATTGGAAGGTAAGATGAACCTTAATAGAGCTGGTTGGTTTTATTTCCAGCTAGAAAGTTCTTTAAAAGACCTCATTGCTGTAATCACCACCCTCCTTGTGTGCTATGTATGTGGACTGTGGGACAAAAGACTGTGAAGGGCTACAGTGCAATATACATTCTTTAGGTAACTTGAAGTATGATTATGATGTTCCCGTTAAAAAAAAAAAGCATGAGCTACAGATCTTAAAGTGATACTATATGTTCACGTTTAAAAAAATAAATAAAAAATGTTGTAACGGTCAGGGGTTAACGCTGTTTACGATATTCCATTCCAACAACCCACGACAGCTTATCGACACTCCACAATCCAACGGACGAACATGACCCATAGGATTCCCCAGAAACGAGACACACACAGCTCTGTTCTCTGGTTCAAAACAAATCGATCCTTTATTGGTAAACTCAGGCTCTTTATATACAGTCAGAAACCAAATATGAACAATGACTCAACTCCGCCCACAACATTATACAATGCTTCCTAATGAGCCTCCAATACACATTTTGGGTAGATTTTCTGGCACCAGGTTTGACACAATCCACATGAGCCAATTGGCTACAGCTGACAAGTCGGACATCATGACTCTGGCTCTTCTCACCTGCTATACAATACAAATTTATCATCAATAGAAATTCACACAATACAGTGTCGATTAGCATCACACAATGAAAAGGTCTTTAGAAGCCAGACTAAGGTTAGTTTACATGACAGTAGCAGACTTAATTACCCCCTTAACAGTCTGTGTTCCCACATAATTGAATGACACTTCTATTGACCTGTTGGGTTCAGAATCAACAACCTGTAATTAGTTCTTGCAGACATTCTTGAATATATTGTGGATTACAGACCCATGTTAAAACAACCCAACCTATGTCCCTAATTTCCTGGTTTAATCTGTGTAAGAGCTTCTGGGTCCCATGGCCCTCCCGTTGCACATGTCATACTTGCCTCCACTGTGCAGTTCGTTTTGCACAGAGTGGCCCCAATCGTCCGTTTCTGCGGTCCCACAATGCCTAGCGCGGCTCCTACCCACAATAGATAACCCCCTTGGGAGAGAGCTTCTCAGAGGGGGTTACCTTATGGGTGTGCTCCCGTGTCATACACTCGGCGTACATAGCTGCCGAGTGTATGATCAGCCCCACCCCCGGCGGCCGCGTAATTGGATTTAATTGACTGACAGCAGCGGGAGCCAATGGCCGCGCTACTATAAATCTGTCTAATGAGGAGCCGAGAAGCCACAGAAAGAATGACACAGGATCGCGCCTACGGAAATTCGGGGCTCAGGTAAGTAAAACGGGGGCTCGGTGATGTCCAGTGACGCAATCGCTGGGGGTGGCGTCAAGTCCTGCATTCGGCGGCTATGTACACCAAATGCTGGACACAAAGGCGCCCCCGCAAGGTAACCCCTCTTGGGAGAGCGCTTCTCCTAGGGCAGTGATGGAGAACCTTGGCACCCCAGATGTTTTGGAACTACATTTCCCATGATGCTTAACTACAATGCAGAGTGCATGAGCATCATGGGAAATCTAGTTCCAAAACATCTGGGGTGCCAAGGTTCACCATCACTGCCCTAGGGGTTTATCTGATGCGGGGAGGAGCCGAGAGAGCCGCCCTGGGACCCCAGAACAGGAGGATCGGGGCCACTCTGTGTAAAACGAATGGCACAGTTGAGGTAAGTAATGACATTTGTTTAAAAAAAAAAATTGAACCTTTAGTATCACTTTAAGCATAGTTGCAGTGTTTCCTGGACAGTATTGGCTGTTGATTCATAAAGCTTGTCTTCTGGAGCTGCATAAAAACTCCCATTTGTAATTGCACTTTTAGAAGCTGCATTATTACAGCGAGAGTTAATGTCTCCCCAGTAATGTTGGCTGTGATGTCAGTGGAGAATAGCATGTGAGCTCGTGCCATAAGGAACATTGTGTAATAATCTGTAATGACTCACAGATACAGCCTTATATAGGGATTTGTTGGAGTGTATGGCAACGGATTCAAAAGCAATCTTTGGGAGTAAGATGATAAAAAAATATTTTGCCTAAAATCAAGATTGCAACGTCTAAAGGCATGACATTTTTTGTGGACTTCCATTGTCACACTGTGATATCAATTAGAGTGGATATAAAGGCTTTAAACAAGTACCAAATCCAGTTCCTGTGATGCAGAAGCTATATAAATGTAAACAATATTCTTCCTTTACCTTCCAAATCCTCCTTCATTTGTATCTCACACTCCCCCCCCCCCCCTCCCAGGCACTGCAGCTCACAGTGGGAGGGTTGCGGCAACAGAGGCTGTGCTGTCAGTTCCCAAAGCAGTGGGCAGGACTAGGTGTGGCCAGGTGCTGATTGACAAGCTACAGGACAGTGAATCAGCAGTGACAATACTGAAAGCCACGCCCCCTGCGGTCCCACTGTAGTGCACGCAGGCACAACCTACATGAGTGACAACTCTGCTCTGAATTCAGGAGCAGTGCAGCATCATTGCCACCCCATCACAGGATGGGGAATTCACTGGCAGAATCCATTGTTATTTGTGCCACTTTGCAGGGGGACTAAGAGAAAATGATAATTAAAGTGGAGCTATACTCGCTTCAGCTCCAGGGATGCAACGTCTCCGGGCTCCCTGCCCGACTGCTGACATATTCAGGCAGCTGGCTTCCAGGTCTTGATCACTGGCTGCTGTCATTAGCTGGACAGGGATGATGTCACTCCTGAGCATGCGTGGGAGTTCAGTCAGATTTAGCGTTGCCAAATTTGTACAGTGAACTGCACATGCGCGGCTCACTGTACAAGGGCGGACAGGCAGGTGAGTAACTTTAATGCAGAAGAGACAACGCATATCTCTTCTGCATTAAAATGTCTGCCTGTTCTGCAGTTTTGTCATTTTCTAAGCTGGCATAGGTGGGTGACATTAAATAAATTATATATATATATATATATATGACATTTTGCTTAATTTGGCTTCCTTTTGTTTTTCCATTTCAGAGATGTGAACACCACAATCATGGAGCTATTAATCATGGTGTATGCCTGCCGGACGTCGTGCGCCAAGACGATCAGCGGCGTTATCCCTTACTTCCCCTACAGCAAGCAGTGCAAGATGAGGAAGAGGGGCTCCATTGTCTCCAAGTTGTTGGCTTCCATGTTGTGTAAAGCTGGTAAAGCACAGTACCCATGTATATCCATGCTCAGGAATGCCATGCCCCAAAGTCTTTTCACCTTTTTTTCTTTGGCAGCTATTTGTGGGCAATGCTTATACCTCCACAAGTCATTTTAATCTGAGTCACTCATTCCCAATAAATGAAATTGCCATGACCGGTTGTATGCACTTGATGACTGCATTTAAAGCGGGGGTTCACCCTAAAAAATCTATATACCATTAGATCCAGCATACTGCTGACATCTGCAGTATGCTGGGTTTTCTTTCTCGTACATCACGGGACACAGAGCGGCATATTCATTACTATGTGGGTTATATGGAGTACCTTCAGGTGTGGACACTGGCAATCTCAAACAGGAAGTCCCCTCCCTATATAACCCCCTCCCCTAGAGGGAGTCCCTCAGTTTTTTCGCCAGTGTCTTAGGTGTTGGTCACGGAATAGCTTTGCTCCACATCCTTGGGATTAAGGGCGGGCTAACCGGATCTGTCCAAGGAGCCTCAGTGCCAAAGTGGACAGTACCCGGGCCCCAAGCCGTGGGGTTTTGCCTATAATGCTCCTCTTTGGAGGGCTGGACCCTGGGCCCAGGACTTGGAGTTTGTAAAAACCATAAGTTCCTGTTTGCCAGGGTGCTATATAGGTCCAGGACAGTGGGTACCTTCATAGGACCCCAGGGCCTGAAGGTCTACTACGCTACCCACGGAGATGGGAGAAGATTGGATCAGTTTGCTGGACAAACATCCTGCAGCATGGAGCAGGTAAGGGGGAGCCTGCGGGACTTGGTTCGACAGCAGGCTCTCCGGGGTAACCTAAAAGGGGGAATAGCCTAAGTATGCTCTGCATGGGCAACCTTGTTCACTATGTCTAAGAGAGACAGGATGACACCCTTTCTCCCCCATCACTAGGTTCCCCTGTCTAAGAATGTGTTGCTAGCTAAACCTGCTGTTTTCTTCCTAGGGCTAGTAAGGATCCCTAGGGGCCTTTGGAGAGTCCTACCTGGCCGGGGGTTTGAATCTGCCGCCTGTTTCTGCGTTCCTGGATCTCCAGCAGCGCGGCTCCTCCATGTTCCTCCTGTTTCCGGCATACGCGCGCGCGTGCGCGCGCACGTCTTATAGACGTTTTTCGCGCCGTTCAGACAGGAGGGCGGGGGGGGGGGGGCGTGCCTGCGGCGTCATACAGGAGGCGCGCCTTTGTGCTGTTATAGACAGCAGGCATCGTCAGTGCTCAGTCTGAGGCTGATTTTCAGAAGGAGAGGACGCAGAGCGGCAGAACAGTGACTCCCGGTGGCGGAAGAGGGGTAGTACATGCTGGACTTTGTTCCAATGCCTTTTTTTGTTAAGCCAAAAAATTCCCCTTTTTTGCAGCAGGTTGGAGGCTGGCAAACTAAGTTTGGGGTCACTGTATGTTGTAAAAATAAAATATATAATATATATTTAAAAAAAAAAAAAAACATACGGGATCCCATCAGTTTTTGGGCATTAGTGATCTATTGTCCCCTAAACTCTGGTTTTGTACTCCTGCCCACTACAGTCTGTTGTGTGGGCGGAGTCCCTCGATTTTGTATTATGGCTTCCAAGGGTTCGGGGTCAAAGGGTACAAAAAAGACCAAAAAACAAAAGGGTTCCCTTTCTGATTCTGATGATATGCCGATACTTTCCCCGCAACTTATTAACATAAAAAGCGCCTTGGATGAGCCATTAGGGGGGTCTGGTGTGGAGGCTGGCCCAGATCAGCCCAGCCCTGTGTTTATCACAGAGGAGATGCTAGCCGTATCCTTAGGGGGGCTAGAAGAGAGAATAGCAGCATTGATCGCTAGAGCTATTCCTGGTAAGAAACGGGTTAGATCCCCATCACCAAGAGGTGTATCCTCAGATGCTGAGATTCTCTCTCTGGAGGAATTGGAATCAAAGGAGGATCAACTAGACCTGAACCAAGAGGGTTCAGGGATTGAGGGGTCTGCCTCGGAGGAACCATTTTCAGACTCCCAGACAGAAAGACTGTGGGTACAGTCTTTGACGGACATGGTCCGCTCGGCATTTAGTTTACCATTGCCAGAGCCTCAGGTTCCTCCGGTATCCTCTCTGGGCTCTTTGAAAGCTCCGTTAAGCAACGCAGTTTTTCCAGTCCATCCTCTTTTGGAGGAATTGATCTTTCGGGATTGGGTACGGCCGGACAGGATTTTTCTGCCACCAAAAAGATTTGCGGTCATTTACCCCATGGAGGAAAAATTCTCCAAGAGGTGGAGGCTCCCAGTAGTGGATGCAGCCATCTCATGTGTGAATAAATCACTAACTTGCCCGGTGGAAAACATACATATGTTTAAAGATCCGGTTGATAAAAGGTTAGAGACACTTTTAAGCATCCTTTGCTACGGCAGGAGCAGTGGTGCAGCCAGCGGTGGCTGCGATTGGTGTTTGTCAGGCGTTAAAAGACCAGACAAAGGAAAGGTTAAGGACATGCCTACCCAACAAGCAGAAGAGTTTTCTGACATTCCCAGAGCTCTGTGTTTTGCTGTAGATGCTATAAAAGATTCCATCCAGCAGGCCTCTCGTTTATCACTATTTTTGGTGCACATGAGAAGGCTCTTATGGTTGAAGAACTGGGCGGCGGAGCCCCCATGCAAAAAGCTTCTGGCAGGGTTTCCCTTCCATGGAGGACGACTCTTCGGAGAGGATCTGGATAAATATATTCAGACTATTTCAAATGGCAAGAGTACCCTTTTACCGGTCAAAAAGACATTCCGGGCTCCTACATTTAAAAGGCAGCTCTTTCCTGTCTCGGGGCCCTCAAATTCCAGGCAGTATCGACGGCCGCCTGCACGATCCAACGTTAACAGTAGATCGCAGGGACAGGCCCCTGGGGGTAAGAGGCCGTGGTATCGCAAGCCGTCAAAGACAGCCCCTAAGTCGGCCTTATGAAGGGGCGCCCCCACTCTCGCGGGTGGGGGGAAGGCTTCGTTTCTTCTCAGAAGTTTGGGAAGCCAAGATCCCCGACAAATGGGTCCGGGCATCTGTAACCACAGGTTACAGACTGGAGTTTCTAAGGTATCCTCCGCCTCATTTTCAAGAATCAAGGCTACCAAGAGATCCAGCAAGGAAGGCCTCAATGCTGGCAGCTTTGGATCACCTGCTTTGCCAGGACGTAATTATAGAAGTGCCGGCCCAAGAGCAAGGGCTAGGTTTCTATTCCAATCTCTTTATCATACCAAAGCCCAACGGCGATGTCAGGCCAATCTTGGACCTAAAGAGGTTAAAACGGTTACCTAAGGGTTCGTTCCTTCCGGATGGAATCCATCCGGTCAGCAGCCGCCGCGCTTCAGAAGGACGATTTTCTGGCCTCCATAGACATAAAGGATGCTTACCTTCATGTACCAATCTTTCAGTTGCATCAAGATTTACGCTTCGCGGTGGGGCAGCGACACTTCCAATTCAGGGCGCTCCCCTTCGGGCTGGCCACGGCCCCCCGGGTATTCACGAAGATCCTAGCCCCAGTTCTGGCCAATTTAAGGATCCAGGGGGTCACAGTCCTAGCATACTTGGACGACCTTTTAATCATAGATCACTCACGGTCGGGTCTGCAAAAGGCAGTAAACCTCACGATTCGGTACCTCGAAGAATTCGGCTGGGTCCTAAACCGGGGAAAGTCAGCGTTCCAGCCTACAAAGCAGTTGGAATACCTCGGCATGAGGTTAGACACAGAACAGCAAAGGGTGTTCCTGCCCCTGGTAAAGATCGAAGCTATCAAGGGGTTGGTTCAGTTGGTTCTAAACAAGAAAAGACCAACTATTCGCCTGTGTATGCGAGTACTAGGCAAGCTAGTGGCCACGTTCGAGGCAGTACCATACGCTCAGATCCACACTCGCGTCCTACAGGCAGCCATTCTAGCAGCCTGGGGCAAGAGGGCACATGCCTTAGAGTCCCCTTTGACGCTATCATCAAGGGTCCGACAAAGCCTGGCCTGGTGGTTGAACCCTCAGAACCTTCTAAAGGGAAAATCCTTCAGCCCTGTTGTCTGGAGGGTAGTTACCACAGACGCCAGCCTGGCAGGCTGGGGGGCGGTCTTCGAGGGGTTCTCTCGCCAGGGAACTTGGGTGAGAGCAGAAAGGCAGCTCCCCATCAATATCTTGGAGATCAGAGCTGCTCGCCTAGCCCTTCTGGCATGGACCTCCAGATTAAAGGGGTTCCCGGTGAGAATCCAGTCAGACAATGCCACGGCGGTGGCATACATAAACCACCAAAGGGGGAACCAGGAGTCAGGCCGCTCAGAGGGAGGTGAGCTTGATTTTTCAGTGGGCAGAGGTTCATGTACCCTGCATTTCGGCGATATTCATTCCCGGAGTGGACAACCTGCAGGCAGACTTCTTAAGTCGCCAGAGTCTGTTGCCAGGGGAGTGGTCTCTGCATCCCCAGGTCTTTCAGACAATCTGCCAGAGGTGGGGAATGCCGGACGTAGATATAATGGCATCCAGGTTCAACAAGAAACTAGACAGGTTCGTGTCTCGAGCGAGGGATCCGATGGCCTGCGGAACCGATGCGTTGGTTTGCCCTTGGCATCAATTCAAACTTCTATATGCATTCCCTCCACTACAGTTACTCCCTCGCCTGTTGCGCAAGATCAGAGTGGAGCACAAGCCAGTCATTCTAGTAGCTCCGGCTTGGCCCCGGAGGACTTGGTACTCACTAGTCCTGAAGATGGCAGTGGGAGACCCTTGGACTCTTCCTCTACAACCAGACCTACTCTCACAAGGCCCGATCCTCCACCCTACATTACAGCGTCTAAATTTGACGGCCTGGAGGCTGAATCCCTGATTCTCAGGGGTAGAGGTCTGTCTAGGCAGGTAATTCCTACCCTGATTAGGGCTAGAAAGCCGGCCTCCAGGGTGATTTATTACAGGGTGTGGAGGAACTACGTAGGCTGGTGTGAATCCAAAAGATGGAATTCCCGCAAATATACTATTGATAGGGTGTTAAGTTTTCTCCAGCTAGGAGTGGATAAAGGCCTGGCACTAAGCACAATCAAGGGACAGATCTCAGCTCTGTCAGTGTGGTTTCAGAGGCCGCTGGCCACCCACTCGCTGGTAAAGACCTTCTTACAGGGGGTCTTGCGTATTAATCCTCCTGTCAAGTCACCAATTTGTCCATGGGACTTAAATCTTGTCCTGTCCACTTTACAGAAACAGCCCTTTGAGCCGTTGGCTGAGATTCCTTTAGTCTTACTGACAAGAAAGTTGGTTTTCTTGGTCGCCATAGTTTCGGCCAGGAGAGGGTCAGAATTAGCAGCCTTATCGTGTAAGGAACCATATCTCGTTCTGCATAAGGACAGGGCAGTTCTCCGGCCCCATCCTTCCTTTCTACCAAAGGTTATATCCAAATTTCACTTAAACCAGGATTTGGTACTTCCATCCTTCTTTCCAAAACCTACATCTAGAAAGGAAGGGTTGCTGCATACCTTGGATATTGTCCGGGCCATGAAGGCCTATCTTAAAGCTACAGAAAAAGATCCGGAAGACAGATGTGTTATTCGTTCTACCAGATGGCCCCAAGAAGGGGCAGGCAGCTGCAAAATCCACCATCTCGAGATGGATTAGACAATTAATCATTCAAGCCTACGGTTTGAAGAGGTTACCTCCTCCGTTGTCGGTAAAGGCCCATTCTACCAGGGCCATGGGCGCCTCTTGGGCAGCACACCATCAGATCTCTATGGCTCAGATATGCAAGGCGGCAACGTGGTCATCAGTCCACACGTTTACAAGGTTTTATCAACTAGACGTGAGAAGGAATGCAGATTCTGCCTTTGGTCAGGCAGTACTACAGGCTGCAGTTTGAAATCCTCGGGATCAGAAGCACCCTTGGTTGTAAAAAGAAAAAAAAAAAAAAAAAAGTTTTTTCTTGACTAAGTTGGAATTATTATTATTATTTGAGTTTACCTCTAAATTGAATCCTTCTTTGGAAGATGTCTCCCTCCCCTCATTAAAGCATTGCTTTCGGACATCCCACATAGTAATGAATATGCCGCTCTGTGTCCCGTGATGTACGAGAAAGAAAAAGGGATTTTTAAATACAGCTTACCTGTAAAATCCTTTTCTTGGAGTACATCACGGGACACAGAGCTCCCACCCCTCTTTTGGGTGACCATTTTGGGAGGCATACTGCTTGCTACAAAACTGAGGGACTCCCTCTAGGGGAGGGGGTTATATAGGGAGGGGACTTCCTGTTTGAGATTGCCAGTGTCCACACCTGAAGGTACTCCATATAACCCACATAGTAATGAATATGCCGCTCTGTGTCCCGTGATGTACTCCAAGAAAAGGATTTTACAGGTAAGCTGTATTTAAAAATCCCTTCCCCCCCCCCCCCTGCTGTACTTGCCATGTTATCGTAGTTTTCACCCGGCTTCCGGGTTCTTTCTGCCCCGTGGAATAGGCGTTCCTAAGACAAGGCGTAGATGATTGACGTGCTGGTAAAGCGTGTCACACCTTCCGAAAAATACCCGAAGTGGGACTCGGCTTTTTACGGCGCCTGCGCAGTCAGCGCTACACGGCAGGCTTAGGCGCGGTAAACGGCTGAGTCTCACTTTGTCTATTTTCGGAAGGCGTGACGCGCTGTACCCGCATGTCAATCATCTACACCTTGTCTTAGGAACGCCTATTCCACACAGGGAATCGGCTCGGAGCCGGATGAGAACTACGATAACACGGTAAGTACAGCAAGAAAAAAACAGCATACTGCAGATGTCCGCAATATGCTGGATCTAATGTTAAATAGTTGATTCTCAGGGTGAACCTCCGCTTTAAAGTGTATTTCCACTTGCGGTCAAATTTGAGACCCCCGCCTATATCTTTGTTATGTGTTCCCATTTATACAGCAGACCAAAAAATAATTCAAAAGAAAATCTTCCTTCCTTTCTCTGTGTTTGCTTGTTTGGAGCAGGCCTCAGGCAGACTGTAAGCTTCTCTGAACAATTTGAAATGACAGGAAACTCAGTCTGTTCCCACTGACAGAGATACATCTCAGTGTAAATACAAAAAAAATGTCTAGCTTCTGGATCTTTAACTCATTCTCTCCCCACTGACAAAGAGGGCACACTGAGTTTGCTCTCAATAAAAATAGAGTCTAGCTTCTAGATTTGTATGCCTTTGTTAGGACATACATGGTTCATATTTGGTTTTCAACTGATAATGGGATCTTCCAGCATAGTACAGACAGAGTTAATTACCTGAGCCTGATCTCGATCCAGCGCTGTGCACAGGAGCAGTGGCTCTCAACTATCAACCGCCTCAATGGAACAGACGCAACTACTGGAAATCAAAGTCGGTGAGGAGGGAGCAAGGGGGGCAGGGCCAAGCTGGGCATGGACACGCAGAGGAGGCTCGGACCCGAGCAAGGGCCGGCTGACCATAGAGGTAATCGGAGACCAGAACGGCTTTGGTCAGCTCTATGGTATAGGAAACCGGAAGAGATGAGCATACATTCCTTCTAGTTTCCTCTGACGTTAACGGCTCTATTTTTAAATAGGGAAAGCTTTTGATCACTCCGATCTTGGTGTGATCAAATGATTTTAAGGGAAGATGAGACATCTGGAGTCTAATAGACCCCAGATCTCTCTCCATAAAGAGTACCTGTCCCTGCCTATTGCTATCACAAGGGACATTTAAAGGGGTTATAATGTGTCATGGTTTTTCACTTAAAGGGGTTGTTAAGGTAAAAAAAAATTCACCTTAATGCATTCTGTGCATTAAGGTGAAAAAACATCTGTGGATTAGAGGCCCCCCGAACCCCCACTTTACCTGACCCATTCGAAAGTCCCACGCTGTGAACGCACAGGCTTCTCGGCCATCTTCCCAGCTCATTCATTGGTTGATTGAAAGCAGCGCAGCCATTGGCTCGCGCTGCTGTCAATCGCATCCAGTGATAGTCAGCGGCTATGGCGGGAGTATCACGGGAGCGCGCCCCGAAAGAACTCGACACCATCCGAGGTCGCATGAAGGTGTTCAGTCCTTGCGGGTGGAAGCCGAGACAGCTGCCGAGGGACCCCAGAAGACCAGGTTTGGGGACACTGTGCAAAACAAGCTGCACAGTGGAGGTCAAGTGTAACATGTTTGTTATTTAAAAAAAAAAAAATTAACTTTAGTGATCCTTTAATGCATTCTATGCATTAAGGTAAACACCTTCTGTGCTGCAGCTGCCTCTCAGAGCCCCCCTTTCTCTTACTTGAACCCAATTGTTTCAGCGACAAGCACAAGCCCAGCAGCTCCAGGCGGTGTCTTGGGTACTTATTGGATAGATTAAAAGCAGCAGGAGTCATTGGCCCCCGCTGCTGTCCACCAAATCCAGGGACACGGGAGCTGGGGGGTGGGACAGAGTCCTGCTGTCTGTGTCAATAGATGCAGCAGCATGACTCGGGAACGTGCTCGCACGGGTGTCCCCATGGAATACGGCACTACGCTGGGGCACTTAAAGAGAAGGAGCCAGGAGCCCCTCTGGGGGACCCCAAAAGAGGAGGATCGGGGACTCTCTGTGCAAATCATTTTCACAAAGCAGGTAATTACTTTAAGAGGGAATAGAGAGAGGGGGGGATAGGCGGAGTTCTATAGTCCAGCAGGCAGGAGTGATGACGCTAGTTAGGATTTCAGTGGGGCAATGTGTTGTAAGCCTGAACAGGAAGTTGGGGAACACTGGATACCTAGAAGATCGAAAAGTATTTTGCTGTACAGTTAAGTTATGAAGCTGGACGGTATGTATTGTATGTATTGGATAGAAAGTGGCCCATGTCAAATTTGCACCTTCTCTTCCCTTATTGGTTTATTTAGTTTTTTAATGATCTGCCGTCACACACACTTCACGGATTGTGGTTGGATGTCCTATTTCCCATCACAGTGTGACTATAAAGAAATGCAGTCATTCATGTTTATTCAGCCAAGTCTATTCTCTGTATGAACCTGAATCTTGGTATTTGTGTCATAAAGATCTTGTGTAACCAAGCATTCAGCAGGGGGAAGTCCGGCTTGCAGGGACAGAATACAGGATTTGTGTCTGATCTTTAGTGTTTGCCTGACTTATCTCACTGTTACCTCCTCCTCTCCTCCAATAGGTTTAACGCATTTTATTACTATGGATCTGCATCAAAAGGAAATTCAGGGGTTTTTCAACATTCCTGTGGACAATCTCCGAGCATCTCCCTTCCTCTTACAGTACATCCAGGAAGAGGTATTCCTCAATGTCTACAAGTGTTTTTTTTGTTTTTTTTTCAGACACTCAAACCTAGATAAGTAAAATGCCAGTGCAGAAAATAAATATTTTTTTTTTTAATATAAAGTGGGTAATGGTCCAAACTAGGGTTGTCCCAATACCACTTTTTTAGGACCGAGTACAAGTACCGATACTTTTTTCATTTACTCGCCGATACCGAATACCGATACTTTTTTTTAAAATGTGTCCCCAAATGCAGCCTTG
Organism: Rana kukunoris; assembly: GCA_029574335.1. Taxonomy (NCBI): domain Eukaryota; kingdom Metazoa; phylum Chordata; class Amphibia; order Anura; family Ranidae; genus Rana; species Rana kukunoris. Next base: position 22,019,679 of record CM056054.1, read on the forward strand.
TGTAGCCATGTGTCCCCAAATGCAGCCTTGTGTAGCCATGTGTCCCCAAATGCAGCCTTGTGTAGCCATGTGTCCCCAAATGCAGCCTTGTGTAGCCATGTGTCCCCAAATGCAGCCTTGTGTAGCCATGTGTCCCGGAATGCAGCCTTGTGTCCCCAAATGAAGCCTTGTCTCCCGAAATGCAGCCTTGTGTCCCCAATTGTGTCCCCAAATGCAGCCTTGTGTCCCCCTCCCCCAAAGGCAGCCTTGTGTCCCCCCCCCCAAAGGCAGCCTTGTGTCCCCCCCCAAAGGCAGCCTTGTGTCCCCCCCCAAAGGCAGCCTTGTGTCCCCCCCCAAAAGGCAGCCTTGTGTCCCCCCCCAAAGGCAGCCTTGTGTCCCCCCCCAAAGGCAGCCTTGTGTCCCCCCCAAAGGCAGCCTTGTGTCCCCCCCAAAGGCAGCCTTGTGTCCCCCCAAAGGCAGCCTTGTGTCCCCCCCCAATGCAGCCCTGTGTCCCCCCCCAATGCAGCCCTGTGTCCCCCCCCAATGCAGCCCTGTGTCCCCCCCCAATGCAGCCCTGTGTCCCCCCCCAATGCAGCCCTGTGTCCCCCCCCAAATGCAGCCCTGTGTCCCCCCCCAATGCAGCCCTGTGTCCCCCCCCAATGCAGCCCTGTGTCCCCCCCCCCCAATGCAGCCCTGTGTCCCCCCCCCCAATGCAGCCCTGTGTCCCCCCCCCAATGCAGCCCTGTGTCCCCCCCCCCAATGCAGCCCTGTGTCCCCCCGAATGCAGCCCTGTGTCCCCCCGAATGCAGCCCTGTGTCCCCCCGAATGCAGCCCTGTGTCCCCCCGAATGCAGCCCTGTGTCCCCCCGAATGCAGCCCTGTGTCCCCCCGAATGCAGCCCTGTGTCCCCCCCAATGCAGCCCTGTGTCCCCCCCAATGCAGCCCTGTGTCCCCCCCAATGCAGCCCTGTGTCCCCCCCAATGCAGCCCTGTGTCCCCCCCAATGCAGCCCTGTGTCCCCCCCAATGCAGCCCTGTGTCCCCCCCAATGCAGCCCTGTGTCCCCCCCAATGCAGCCCTGTGTCCCCCCCAATGCAGCCCTGTGTCCCCCCAATGCAGCCCTGTGTCCCCCCAATGCAGCCCTGTGTCCCCCCCAATGCAGCCCTGTGTCCCCCCCCCTCCCAATGCAGCCTTGTGTCCCCCCCCAATGCAGCCTTGTGTCCCCCCCCATGCAGCCTTGTGTCAATGCAGCCTTGTGTCCCCCCCCCAATGCAGCCTTGTGTCCCCCCCCAATGCAGCCTTGTGCAGCCTTGTGTCCCCCCCCCAATGCAGCCTTGTGTCCCCCCCCCAATGCAGCCTTGTGTCCCCCCCAATGCAGCAATGCAGCCTTGTGTCCCCCCCCCCCAATGCAGCCTTGTGTCCCCCCCCAATGCAGCCTTGTGTCCCCCCCCCAATGCAGCCTTGTGTCCCCCCCCCAATGCAGCCTTGTGTCCCCCCCAATGCAGCCTTGTGTCCCCCCCCCCAATGCAGCCTTGTGTCCCCCCCCCCCAATGCAGCCTTGTGTCCCCCCCCCCCCCAATGCAGCCTTGTGTCCCCCCCCCCCAATGCAGCCTTGTGTCCCCCCCCCCAATGCAGCCTTGTGTCCCCCCCCCAATGCAGCCTTGTGTCCCCCCCCAATGCAGCCTTGTGTCCCCCCCCCCCAATGCAGCCTTGTGTCCCCCCCCCCAATGCAGCCTTGTGTCCCCCCCCAATGCAGCCAATGCAGCCTTGTGTCCCCCCCCAATGCAGCCTTGTGTCCCAATGCAGCCTTGTGTCCCCCCCCAATGCAGCCAATGCAGCCTTGTGTCCCCCCCCCCAATGCAGCCTTGTGTCCCCCCCCCCCAATGCAGCCTTGTGTCCCCCCCCCAATGCAGCCTTGTGTCCCCCCCCCCAATGCAGCCTTGTGTCCCCCCCCCAATGCAGCCTTGTGTCCCCCCCCCCCAATGCAGCCTTGTGTCCCCCCCCCCAATGCAGCCTTGTGTCCCCCCCCAATGCATGCAGCCTTGTGTCCCCCCCCAATGCAGCCTTGTGTCCCCCCCCAATGCAGCCTTGTGTCCCCCCCCAATGCAGCCAATGCAGCCTTGTGTCCCCCCCCCCAATGCAGCCTTGTGTCCCCCCCCCCCCAATGCAGCCTTGTGTCCCCCCCCCCCAATGCAGCCAATGCCCTTGTGTCCCCCCCCCCAGCCTTGTGTCCCCCCCCCAATGCAGCCTTGTGTCCCCCCCCCCCAATGCCCTTGTGTCCCCCCCCCCAATGCAGCCTTGTGTCCCCCCCCCCCAATGCAGCCTTGTGTCCCCCCCCCCAATGCAGCCTTGTGTCCCCCCCCAATGCAGCCTTGTGTCCCCCCCCAATGCAGCCTTGTGTCCCCCCCCAATGCAGCCTTGTGTCCCCCCCCAATGCAGCCTTGTGTCCCCCCCCCAATGCAGCCTTGTGTCCCCCCCCCCCCCAATGCAGCCTTGTGCCCCCCCCCAATGCAGCAATGCAGCCTTGTGTGCAGCCTTGTGTCCCCCCCAATGCAGCCTTGTGTCCCCCCCAATGCAGCCTTGTGTCCCCTTGTGTCACCATGTTTCCCCCAAATGCAGCCATGTGTAGCCTTGTGTCCCCAAATGCAGCCTTGTGTCCCCAAATGCAGCCTTGTATAGCCATGTGTCCCCAAATGCAGCTATGTGTAGGTCCCCAGTGGCCTACCTGTGTCACACATTGACATTCTATTTTACTTACCCAAGAACTGCTCTGTTCTCCGCCCCCTCGTCGCTCACAAAAAAGTATCGGGTGAAGCATCAGGAGCAATTGTGCGAGTACAAGTACTCACACAAATGCTCAGTATCGATCCCTATACTAATATCGTTATCGGGACAAACCTAGTCCAAAACCTATGCTGGGTTTTATTTGCTGTTTGTGTTCCCATTTTAAAGATTTGCTTTCACTTCCTGTTTCAGAAGACACAACAGGAAATGAGGGAAAATCTTTCCGATAGGGTAACAAATGGTGATCAAAATCAGCTAGTAGGCTTTAACTCTCTCTGTCTTGCTTTGAAAAAATAAAAAAAGAAGAAAATAATTTGATCATTTTTAGTTGGCAGTGTTTTAAGTTGAAACAGTAATCAGTGACGGCAATATTGAAGTGAACTTGCACTAAAGGTAAACATTAAAGCTGAATTCCAGGAATTCAGCGACTTTTCAAAAAGTCGCTGAATTCCAGGAATTCAGCGACTTTTCAAAAAGTGAAGGCACGCTATGGGGGAGTTTTACTAAAACTGGTGTCAAAAGAATCTGGTGCAGCTGTGCATAGTAACCAAACCGCTTCCAGCTTTTATTGTCAAAGTGCCGGTTCACACTGTAGCGATGTCAGACATCACATGTGATTCGCACCGCACTGCTATGTAGATCACATCTGATGTCTGTGCGATGCGAATTCTGCCATACAGATTGTATGGCTGAATTCGCATAGCATTCGGCTCAAAATCGTGCAGGACCTTTTTTTTCTTTGTCTGCACCAGAATCGGATCACATGCGTTCCGATTACTGTCCGAATTCGCACTGCGATATAATCTCGGGGTGTCATTAACTTTCTATTGACACCCGCAGCGGTTTGCATTGGGCAGTGTGAACTGCCTGCGAGTTCTATGTAATGCGGGAATCCACACTTGAATTGTGCTGGTGTGGACCGGCACTAATTGGACAAGCTGAAGTAAGAAGCTGATTGGTTACTATCTACAGCTTCACCAATTTTAGAAATGAGTTAAGTCCAATTAGGTGCCCGTCTTCTCTGGGATCATCTCTAATTCATCTCTAATACATATATGTGACAGGTTTATTGCACTCCTGGAGGACACACGGCTGTGAGAGGAGAGAAGCACGCACAACAGCTATACCCGCTGCTTTTCTCTGCTGCCCATTCACAGAAGCCTTTGTATTTTGTGAACAAGTTCAGATAATACACAGGCTTCTGTGAATGGGCAGGAGGGGTGGGCATGGCAGTTCCAATGACTCTTCTCTCTTGAAGGAACTGAGAGGATAGTGAACAGCCTCAGAGCTCCAGAAGTTATCTTCCTAGAGTACAATAAATGTATTAGATGAGAATAATAGAGATAAGTCTACCAGGCAGCAAGCACCTTGTTGGACCTAGCTCATGTTATGCCTGCGGTTTTTACAAAGTAGCAGAGTTCCTGAAATTCAGCTTTAAAAGCAAGTGACAAGAGATACCTGCATATTATGTACCTTTTAAAGAAAATACATTACCTTTTATTTTATTTTCTCCTACACCGCTCTGTTTAGCTGCCAGTATGGAAGAGAATACCAGATATTCCTGGGTATAGACGAGCATGCCCTTTCATAGGTAGACAGTATTTGTGGTTGGGCATTGGTCCAGTGATGTCATGTAGGAGACAGGTATTTGTCCTGTTTAAGCTCACAGTTATACAGGACAATTTCCTCTCTCCCGGTGACTGAACAGAGTGGCGGGGGAACCAGAGAAAGGTATGAATGTGAAGCTGGCAGGTTCCGGAATTTAGTTGAACCTGATAGACACGCATTTCTGGAGCACGATTTAAAAACGACGCTCTGTTTACTACTTGAGTGTGCACCCTACATGTGCTGATTGCTTTTGATTGCAAAATGCACAGAGGCAGTTAGAGCGGGTCTGTGCCATGTGATAGATGTGATAGCCAGTCACAAATGTAAACACTGTAAGTGTTTACCTTTTTGAGAACCCTCTCCAGAATGGCAAAAGGGGGATGTAGGCAGGGGTCAACTTAGACCACGCAGGGTCACATAAGCACCAGTATCCCGAAGGGACACGTTGAACAGATAAAAACATAAACAAACAAATAATGCTATATCAGCGAGCACCAAACAGGGGGCTCGTAATCTGCACCTTATCGGGGGAGATTATAAGTTCTTAGCGGGTGATGCAATGACGACCAGCCACTAGGGTGTGGGCAACACAGATAGCATTGAGGGTCATCTGCGGATGGCTCAGCCATCCGAAGATGGGCCCGGAGACCGCCCCCAGAGGTTTTGAAACACGCGGGCCCATGGTCCACGGCCGGGGGAGGAGGGGGGCACAATGGCCTCCAGCAAACCGACTCCCACTAAGGGATCACTTTTAATGTAGGAAGGCAAGCAGCAGATTCAAGGTGGGGGGTTTTAATTGATTTGGTTGGGATTATTTTTATAAAAGTCATTTTGGTACAGTGTTCCATAATTGTCAGTCAAACTATCACAACGTTGAACAATGGCCTGGTAATCGAGGGGGATATTCAGACTTCTACTCGATTTGGGAAAGCTTTAAAGTGGAATTAAACTCCCCTGGTGTTTTTGTACCTATAGGTAATCGGAGCATGCGCTCTGAAGAAATGGCCGCCCATGCCGTTTCTCCATGGCCCGTGCCGTGACCGGTAGCTCCCGCGCGCATGCGCGAGAGTGACGTCATTGCGGCTCCGGCCAGTCACAGCGCTGGAGCCCGCGAACCCGGAACGATGACGGCCGTGTCAGCGATGTGCGTGCGCCGCTGCAGGGCTTCGATCTAAGGTAAGCATTTCATAATGGGCTAGTATGCGATGCATACTAGCTCATTATGCCTTTGTCTTGCAGGTTGTTTTTTTTTTTCTCGGGGGTTTACAACCTCTTTAATTCTAGTTATGAATATGTGCGTCTGTCAGAAAGAATGAACATGTGACAGAAGCATAGGCGGTCCCTCTAAATAAAAACATGATGGGGAAGGGTATCTGTTTTGCTGTGCCTGGCTTGAGCACTGTTTAAGTCATTGACTCGGAACCAATATTTAATGAGCAGAGGGAGCACTAGATCTAAAACCAATCACAACAATATCATGTATGCTTTAACCTGTCAATGTCGTTTAGAAATTGTTGAATCTGCAGCTCTCAATAAAATAATAGGGCCTTGTTCAGGCACTTCCTGTTATGAGGTGACAACAGTCCCTCAGTTGTGCTCCTGTGTTGTCACCCGCCCATTATCACACGCACCTCTGATTTTAGGGTAGAGCTTCACCGCTTTTAGAACTTGGGAAGCTGTATAAGTGAGCGGCATCACAGCCTCAACATCTGTTCGTTATAGCACTCCTTAGCTCAGCATCTGCCTATAATGTGACCTTCACTCCTATACTGTTGATAGCAGCCGATTAGTGAGAAGGTTGTAGAAAGTCTTATCTATGTTTACAAGGCCTGGAAAGGTATTTTAAGGAGCATGGGAGAGGCGTACTGCGCTTCACATGTGACTGTGTCCTTGGGTTGTTTTTGTATTACTTTTATTTTGACTGCCAATCGGGAGACATTGAGACCCAAGTACTGGTTACGGAACGAGACTGATGAGTAAAATTTAAGCTTTCATGCCCTTAAAGGGAAACATTGGTTTTGTGTCTGTGCTATTATAGTTTTTTTTATATATATATATATATATATATATATATATATATATATATATATATATATATATATATATATATATAAAAAAAAAATGAATTGTTGTGTATGTTTGAGAGACTGCGACTGAGGACGTACAGTTCCCACGACGTCCGAGAGATCACGAGAACGCCGACTAAGGACGTCCAGTTCTTGTGGCGTTCAAGATCACGAAAAAGCAGACTAAAGCCCCGTACACACGGTCGGACATCCAACAAAACTTCCCTTGGATTTTTGTCCTAATTGATTTGTCCGATCACACCCATAGCATACACACGCTCGGACTTTTCTGCAAACTTTTCTAAAACTTTCCCATCATCACGTGGTTGTTCTGCTCTTTTCTGCTCTTTACTGCCACCCTTTGGTTAACTTCTGCTATTGTTGGTTGATTTTAACATTGGTTCTGAGCATGCGCATTTTGTTGCCTGAAAGTTGGTCCGTTCGCAGACCCAACTTTTTGTCCGATGAAAGCCAAAAAAGTTGGTCCGATGGAACGTACACACGGTCAGACAAATGCGAAAAGTGTCGGATTTTGATGTTGGTTGGGCAAAAGTCCGACCGTGTGTACGGGGCTTTAGGACGTTCAGTTCCTGTGATGTCCGAGAGATCACTAGAAAGCCGACTGAGGACGTCCAGTTCCTGTGGCGTCCGCGAGATCACGAGAACGTTGACTAAGGACATTCAGTTCCTGTGACATCCGAGAGATCACTAGAATGCCATCTGAGGACGTCCAGTTCCCGTGACGTCCGACACATGGCGAGAACGCCGACTAAGGACGTGCAGACCTGCGGCTGGTCGTCTGGTTAAGGTGTTAATCGTTAAGAGATCCCAAAGGGGGTCTCACGAGAGTAGATTTTACAAAAATTCCAGGGGATATGTGGCCTTGCCGCATTAAGCACGGGGCGCATTAAAAGGGCCACAATTCGCCCGCAGCCCAGACTTTGGACATGCCTAGTATAAGCAGTCAGTATTATGCAAAATCACAATGCAAGAGCTATTAGATTAGGCCAGGGGTCTCCAAACTTTCTAAACAAAGGGCCAATTTACTGTCTTTTAGACTTTAGGGGGGCTGAACTTTGGCCAGTAGAAATGGTCCTGAAGTCAGTGGGGGAAAAAAAGAAACGATTCCCCAACGATCGTGTCAGTGGGGGGGGGGGGGGGGAATCGTGCCCCATCGATGGTGCCAGTGGGGGGGTTCGTTTTCATTTGTGTCAGTGGAGGGGGGGTGGGGGTAATCATGCCCCATTGTTGGTATCGGTGGATAAAACAGTGCCCCAAGGGCCAGATAAAAACAAGCAAAGGGCCACATGTGGCCCCAGGGCTGCAGTTTGGAGACCACTGGATTAGGCCAATGTATAGTGTGAGGGTGCCATCTAAAAAGGATCTCAAAAGTCTAATCTAGATATTATTTATGGATAGACAGTATGACATTTAATAATTGTAGATTGTATCCTGTAATTGACTATGCGCACAAAGTGTATAACAGCAAAAATTGAATAAAAAGAAGTGATTAAAAAAAATAAAATAATAATAATTGTAGATTATATCCAAGATTGGAGCAGGAGACTTCGAAGGAGGGTTATGGCATGCTGTAGTGGGCAGTTAAATGAGAGATAGGCAATGAAGATAGCATTTTGGACTACCTTGAGTATACGAGGGTACAGCCATAGCTAGATCGCCCATCAGTGGCAGGGATGTCGCTAACATAGGGTAGAATAAGCCATAGCCAAGCCAAAGGGAAAGGGTCTTGAGGAGTAGAGTAGAAGAGAAAGTAAAATGAGGGAGAAGGGAAGAATAGGGAGAGTCACCCAGGGTGAGCTGACCACCAGCGCGACATCAGATGTGATTAGTGTAACAAACAGCTACCATGGCATAAGGGCCGTCTCTTCAAAGTTTGGTGGCAAGTGATGTTTGATCTAGGGTTGCCCGATTTTATCGAATTTAGAAATCGAAATCTTGTGGATAGCTTTCTTTTTTGCGTGTATCAGTGTGCGGTTTACTCTGTTTTGCCACAGCTAAGGACGGGGACTTTCATGCCTTTGCTATTGTTTGATTTGTGGCTGTGAAGAGTTGGACCATAAGTTTGAATTGCTTACGCATTCAGGATGTCTGGTTTAATTTGTTTTCTCCTTTTTTATGATCAACAAATTATGTTTTTTCAAATAAATATTTAATACACAACAACGAATTTTGAAAAGAACCATGAGACGGCGCTGAAGAACAGCTTGCTTTGAGGCAGCTATGTCTGATTGAAACTTTGTCCTACCTAGTTAGGGAGGAGTCACTGCTGCGATGGCTTATTTGAAAACTGTCAATAGGGGACTAGACTTCCATCTTGTGGCTGGATAGGAGAATGCATAATATAGAAAAAAAATATATTAAAATATTTTTTTTATCTTCCCAACCATATTACAATTAGAAAAAATGTATAAACGGTATTATACATCAACTTTATACATGGGGGGAAAAAAAGTAATCCAATTTGGCATTAAAAGCAGACACTGGTTGGTTCCGTTGGATCGGTTTATGTTGGATATTTTAGTTGGTGTGTTTTGTTCTTCCCCAGCCAGCTGAATCATCTCCTGGCTTCCTACCTGTTTTAGGCTGGCCACATACTTGGGCAGTTGTGTTGCGTTCCATCACTTTTTTTCCCCACTATGTTTTTTTCCTTGTGTTTCAGTTTTCAGTGCTAAACAATTGAAATTGGTGTTAAAATCAGACTGACGTGGCTAGATATCAGCGCCAATTTTGACAGTGATGTTTTTCAAAGCTGATTGGAAGCAGCTGCTGTCTTTAAAAGCCAATTCCTAGTATATGGTCAACAGTGACACCGTTTCCCTGTAGGGGCTTGGTGTTGACAGACTTTGGCCTTGTGTCAGTAACATCAGCTTGGGACCCTTCTGAGATCCTTCAGAATTCATTAAAATATGCACTTGACATGCCTTTTGACCTTCTTAACCACTTTCATACCAGGCACTTGGGCACCTTCCTGCCCAAGCCAATTTTCAGCTTTTAGCGCTGTCGCAATTTGAATGACAATTGCACGGTCATGCTACACTGTACCTAAACAATTTTCTCACAAATAGAGCTTTCTTTTGGTGGTTCCCTGTTTCCCCAAAAATAAGACCTACCCTGAAAATAAGACCTAGCGTTATTTTACAAGAGGGCTGCAATATAAGCCCTACCCCGAAAATAAGCCCTAGTTAAAAATGCTTGTAAAATCCTCTCTATTACAGTAGTATATAATGTACAATGTGTGTGTTTCTGTAATATAACTGTGGGGGAGATAGCTCAGGCGGGTCACTGAAGCGCAGAATGGAGCTATAACGAAGGTATTTGGCACATTTATATTACAGAAACACACACATTGTGCATTATATAATACTGTAATAGAGTGGGATTTTACAAGCATTTTAGCTGAGTTCACACTGGGGATTCCTGACAGGCAGGGAGAGGGAGGGGGAGAGAAGACAGCACATTATATGGTAAGACCTACCCCGAAAATAATCCCTACTGTCTTTTGTTGGCATAATTAATATAAGACCCGGGCTTATTTTCGGGGAAACACAGGTATTTGATCACCTCTGCCGTTTTTATTTTAGCAACTAAAAAAAAGACCTACAATTTTGAAAAAAATAATCAATTTTTATTTTTTTCTGTTAATTTATTTTTGTAAATAAGTACGTTTTCCTCTTCAATTACGGGCACTGATATGGCGGCACTGTTGGTCACTGATGAGGTGGCACTGATGGGCACCAATGAGGAGGCACTGATGGGCACTGTTAGGCAGCGATGGTATGTGGCACTCATGGGCGGCACTGATGGGCACTTATGGGTGCCCCCTTCCCTGGTGGTCCTGGCGGCTTCCCTGGTGGTCCAGTGTGGGTACCTGAGGGGTGGCTGCGCTGATAAACAATCAGCGTGAACCCCCCGTCAGGAGAGCCACTGATCGGCTGATTTGTTGACTGGACTGTTCCTTTAAACGCTTGTGGGTTAAGGATGTATTTCTTGTAGTTGATGAGTTTCTATAGACGTACGGCAGCCTTTGTGATTTCTGGCAGGTCACATGGCTATTTTATCCTTTATCAGAGCCTGTAACTCGCAGGCTTCTGTTTCTCGCCACCCTTCCTCCCGCTAGAATGGTTCTCGGGAATGTCACATGATCTCCGAGCTGTATAATTACAGAGCAGATATAGGAAGCCGGGCATCTTAAATGTTCTGCTTGGCACAATAGAGGCGGATCGCGTTTCTGGCTGAACAATGAGCGTGCATTTCATTAGGCGGAAAACCTGGCTGTGACGGATCCGGTGTTCTGTGTAGGTGCATATTGGCTACATCCCCACTTCTCTCTTTTTTTATTTTTGTGAGCAGTGAATGAAAACATCAGTTTTACATGGATAATCGCGGCGGGGTGCGACCTCGGGTATTACAGTGAAGAAGAGTTTTGTGTGCGTCTTCATATTGCATATAGAACTGAGCAAGCAGTTGCTTGTTAGGACTGTCTGTGGGTTGCTAGAATCTTACAGGGTTGAAAAAAATAAAGCTGGCTGAGATGTGTTAATTTCAGTCAAGCGTCCATGTTTATGTTTCAGGAGGAAAACGTATTCCGGGCGCTCGGTTATTTCTTGGTTGGGCAGGATTCCCTTTACCGACTGGCATTTCACAGTAAGGTCTCAAACAGGGTTTGACAAATTTGCTTGGAATCTAGGAGTCGGCTAAAAAAGTTAGGAGCCAGGAAACGTGCCCTTCCAGCCGAGCTCGCGCGCAGAAGCGAATGCATACGTGAGTAGGGCCCGCATATGTAAACGGTATTCAAACCACACATGCAAGAGCAATAATTCTAGCCCTAGACCCCTCTGTAACTCAAAACATGCAAACTGTAGAATTTTTTTAAATGTCGCCTATGGAGATTTTAAAGGGTAAAAGTTTGTTGCCATTCCACCAGCGGACGCAATTTTGAAGCGTGACATGTTGGGTATCAATTTACTTGACATAACATTATCTTTCACAGTATAAAAAAAAAATTGGGCTAACTTTACTGTTGTCTTATTTTTTTTAATTAAAAAAGTTTATTTTTCCCCCAAAAAAGTGCGCTTGCAAGACCGCTGTGCAAATACGGCGTGACAGAAAGTTATGCAATGACCGCTATTTTATTCTCTAGGGTGTTAGAATAAAAAAATATATATAATGTTTGGGGGCTCTAATTAGAGGGAAGGAGAAGGCAGTGAAAAACACATTAGAATTGCTGTTTTACTTGTAATGCCAACAGCCACCACAAGATGGCGCCAGATCACAGAAGGAAGCTTAGGCCTGCAGCAGGTCACAAAGCCGTAACCTCAATTACCGGCCGGCGCAGGCCTGCCGCGAACGCACTGTGGGGGCGCACGGAGACACAGGATGGTGTATCCTGTTTCTCCGTGCGCCTCCTCCGGCCGGTAATTGAGGCTGCGACTTTGCGGCCTTCTGCAGGCCTAAGCTTCCCTAGGCGCCAGGTCGCTATTTCTTGTTGCAATTGCGACCAGGCGCCCAGATTTTGTCCAACCCTGGTCTCAAATACTCTGGAAATATAGCCCTGATGTATGAGGCTCTGTCATTTAGCTGCGGGTGGAAGGTATAGGCCAGTCATGGGGAACCTTGGCCTTATGGGACTTGTAGTTCTGCGAAAGCAGAATTACAGGTTGAGCGCCCATGGTATAGGCGCAACCATCCAGCCCTGCTGCCAGTATTCTGTAAAACTCTATGGGAAGCTGACAGCTCCTGCAACTGGATGGTGCACTGAGTGGGAATTATGTTTGGAGCAGTATGCACCCAAGCAGACTGCATTCTGTGTTGCACATCGGGGCACCATCCAGCCACAGCAGCTGTCGGCCTCTCATAGACTTATACAGGCTGCTGGCAGCAAGATTGGTTGGGTGTTGCCTGTACCTTCTACCCATGCGTAAACACCCAGAGCCTCATTGGCTAAATATCAGTGTTTATAAGGCCTAAGGTCCTGTTCACATAGAGTTTTTAAGGCGGCGTCGATCGGACCATCCATTGCTCTCTACGAAGCAGCGGATGTCAACGGACGTGTCTGCTGACACCTGCCGACATCTAATCCGATCCGGTCTGCTAAAAAAAAAAAAAAGATTGGATCGGATGACAGATGTAAATGGATAGGTGGTTCAATCGACTGCCCATCGAGGACCTGTCATCTGCCTGATCAGTGGAGAGATCCCCCCGGTAAAAAGGGTGGATCTACTGTGGGAATCCGCGTGAAAAGCGTCTAATAGGCTGGATCTGACAACAATTTTCTTGCGTCTGTGAAAAGCCTTTAAAAAGAACCCCACTTTTATCGGGGAAAAAATATAGCAAATAAAATGATATGGTATATACAAATTGCTGCACAAACCCTTAATAGTAATGTAATAGTATTACAAATTACAGCAAATTTCAATGCATTATGGCAAATCGGGGGTGTTGTGTACACAGGTGGCGTACGTTGCGCCCCCCTCTAAAGATGTCATTTCCTGCTTGTGTGATTGACTGGCTGATTTTATCACAAATCCGCTAAAATAGAAGTCACGTTTAGAAGCCTTGCCAGCAAATAGGCAGATTATATCCAGCATCCAATTTCAACAAGAAACCATCCAGAGGAGAGAGTTTTTTCCCAACAAAAGTGGAGTCACACTTTAAAGCGGAGTTCCACTTAAAAACGTAACTTCCGCTTTTCTGAACCCCCCCCCCCCCCCCCTCTGGTGTCACATTTATCACCTTTCAGGGGGGAGGGTATTTGCACCCAATTCTGGGCATAGACTCCCGTGGGAGTCACACCACTAAGCCGAGCCCCCCCCCCCCCCTCCTGGGAAACTAGTGAGGACGGGCTGCGCTGCTCGCGCATGTGCAGTAGGGAACCGGGGAGTGAAGCCACAACACTTCTCTTCATGATTCACTCTGATTCCCACTGAGGATGGCGGCGGGGTACCCGAGATACGAGCGATTTCTCGGCCTCGGCTGCCAACATTGCGGGCTCGCTGGACAGGTAAGTGTCCATTTTTTTAAAAGTCAGCAGCTGCAGTATTCGTAGCTGCTGGCTTTTAAAAAAAATATTTGGTTGAACCTCCGCTTTAAGGTTAAAGTCAGACATGTGTCTTAATCTCCTTTTCCTCTAAAGCCCAATCTGCATTCGGATTGCACTTCAGAGGCTACTGTCAGGTGGTGAGGAAGCAATGCGATATTTCCTCACTGTCTGTTTTAACTTCATATTTGCAGCGCTTCCCCGTTTGCGTGAATGTGTAGCATGTCGGGTAAACTCTACAATGGGCAGAAAGCTTTGTAACCCTGGCATGTTAAACCTCTAGTTCACTGCATATTGCAGTTTAAAGTGTGTGTTAACCCCCCCCCCCCCCCCCCCCCCCAAAAATAGATCCTGCTTTTTTAAAGCATGTTATATGACACGGTGCTTGTATTGTGTTATTTGACAGCCTCTAACACCTAAAAAACCTGGCTGATCCTGCCAGTTTCTCCCCACCCTTCTGTAAACTGACCACAATCATGGCTGCTGAGCCCTGACACCGTGGTCCGTTTGCTTGCCTCCTTCATTTGCAGCCTGCTCTCCTGTATCTCCTGTGTCCCCCCCCCCCTAACTGCCTGTCAGCTCGTGACAGTGCCGCCCCCTCTGCTCCTGCTGCTCAAATAACTCTAAATCTGCATGCACCATCCGTGCTGTCTCCTTATTCAGCGTCCCCCTCTGTGTGATTTTTTTTTTTTTATTAAATTTTTTTTTTTTATAAATCGCACACAGATGGAGACAATGCATAATAAGGAGACAGCAGGGATGGTGCATACTCGTTAGAGTGGTTTAACAACCACTTTAAGGGGAATGGGTGTCTGGCAGCAAAAAACACGGCTCAGCTATGCATTTTTGACACCGCCCCCCCAAACGCCATATCTAAATGAAGCCTCAAGTATACTTGACTACCTTGGTACATTTTTAAAAGCCCTGCTGAATAGTTTCCATCTCTCTATTGCACCTGGTCGCCATTATTTCCAAAACAGAAAGTGATGGGAAACCAAAATTTACAGTTGGCACCAGTACAGGAGGCGAGGGAATATCTTCCAATGGGGAAAGCTTTTTTAGGTGACAGCTGCCTAAGAGGGTAATTTTCTCTCACTTTGTGAAGATTTTCTCTCCTGTTGCCATCCGGGCACAGGAAGTGAAGATAAATCTGTCTAAGACAGGTATTTGCACCCATCTCCAGGCATAGACTCCTGTGGGAGTCACACCACTAAGCCCAGCCCCCCTCCCCCACTGTCTCCTGGGAAACACACTGTTCCCAGGAGAGAGCGGGGACCAGTGAGGACGGCCGTGCCGCTCGCGCATGTGCATTAGGGAACCGGGCAGTGAAGCCGCAACACTTCTTTTTCCTGATTCCCTCACTGAGGATGGAGGTGGGGTACCCGAGAAACGAGCGCCGACATTGCGGGCTCGCTGGACAGGTAAGTGTCCATTTTTTTTTAAACTCAGCAGCTGCAGTATTTGTAGCCTAAGAGGGTAGTTTTTCTCACTTTGTGAAGATTTTCTCTTCTGTTGCCATCCAGGGACAGGAAGTGAAGATAAATCTCCCCAATGAGATGCCCTGATAGGAGTGTAAACCCGTCCGCGACTCAAAAATAAACATATTGTTTATACAGAACAGTGATGTTTTTTGCATTTGTAGTCTTTCAGAATTTGTCCTTTTTTTTTGCACACTTAAAAATAGTGAAACACTCGGGTGAGAAGAGAAGGGTGACTGTGCCACCTTTGGCCGATCTTTGGGGTAATGGGCGATGTCCATATTTTTTTATTCTCATTATTGAAAAAAAGGGAGGAACTGCATTTGTGTACCTACCTTAAAGTAGAGCTCCACCCACCGCAGACTTGCATAATACAATTTGTGTGTTATGAAAAGCATGGATTCACAACGTTGTTGTGTTTTGCAGATTCCTGACTACAGAAATGCAGTCATAGTAGCCAAATCTCCTTCATCAGCAAAACGGTGAGTAAATTAGATGATTGTCATATCTCAGGACTATGAATCCTATGATATTGAGATTTTTGTTCACTTTCTTAGAACAGCGGGTGCCCCCAGATGCATGGGGTGTCAGTTCCTGTTGCCCTTTATTTTTACACTAGGGCCAACTTTGACAATCACAAGGATACCTTACTGACTTTAGACTCAATTCACAAAGTTATGTCCAATTAGAAAATTGTAGCCACATAGCAGAAGATAAAGCTGCTTGTTGTTGTTTTAAAGATTGTGTTTAAAGGGGTTGTAAAGGTAAAAAAAAATCCCTAAATAGCTTCCTTTACCTTAGTGCAGTCCTCCTTCACTTACCTCATCCTTCCATTTTGCTTCTAAATGTCCTTATTTCTTCTGAGAAATCCTCACTTCCTGTTCTTCTGTCTGTAACTCCACACAGTAATGCAAAGCTTTCTCCCTGGTGTGTAGTGTCGTGCTAGCCCCTTCCCTTGGACTACAGGAGAGTCAGGACGCCCACTAACACACGGCTCCTTTCTCTATCTGCAACGTAGAGAGCGTCCTGACTCTCATGTAGTCCAAGGGAGGGGGCGAGCACGACACTCCACACCAGGAAGAAAGCCTCACATTACTGTGTGGAGTTAGACAGAAGAACAGGAAGTGAGGATTTCTCAGAAGAAATAAGGACATTTTAAAAGCAAAATGGAAGGATGAGGTAAGTGAAGGAGGACTGCACTAAGGTAAAGCTATTTAAGGAAAAAAATTGTACCTTTACAACCCCTTTAATAATTATGCTACAAATATTAGTGTGTGCTGTAAATTGCCATTTTGCTGAAGCCCAGAGCCCCTAAGCTGAAGTAAATCTTTAGGCTATCAGCAGATCAGCCTCTACATTTTAGGCACAGTGCCAGGAAAAAAAAAGAGAGAGCCACTGGGCATGTGCAGAACAGGGTCAGACAGTGCTTTACTGCATTTAAACAGTATAGGCCAGTGATGACGAACCTTGGCACCCCAGATGTTTTGGAACTACATTTCCCATGATGCTCATTCACTCTGCCCTGTTGTTGAGCATCATGGGAAATGTAGTTCCAAAACATCTGGGGTGCCAAGGTTCTCCATCACTGGTATAGGCACTTGTTTTTAATGATTTACATAGTGATACCTGAAAAAAGGGGCCAGCGTGAAGTGATCTAGCAGAAATTAATTTTCTGATTAAAGATCCACTTTAAGTGCCGATTCACACAGGGGCGACCTGTCGGGTGACTTGGCTGCCTGACAAGTCGCGCTCCATGCATTGCAATCTAACTGTTTTAATAGGAGCGACTCAAGTCTCTCCGACTTAGAAAAGGGTTCCTGTTCTACTTTGAAGCGACTTCGGAGTGGCTTGCATTGATTTATATACAGATGTTGTTTTGCAAGCCGTGCCGAAGTCGCGCTGTACGGGGTGGCTTCAGAGTCGGGCGACTTTGAAGCCAGCACTAAGTGAGCCTGTCCTTAAAAATTCACACATCGTGTGAATCAGGATGACATTTTTCCGCATAACCAAATCTCATTATTACCTTATACAAAAATGATCATTTTTTGCGATGAGTTAAAAAAAAAAAAGTGCCCCCTGAAAGATAGCAAAAGATCACAAGATCTCTGGAAAAAAGGCGCACTGACGTCTTCATAAACTGCAGATGTTCATTGTTATAAATCAGACAGACTAAATAGGATCATGAGATAGGATAATAAAAACATAGCAATACCTTTTTAACCCTGCAAGGCAAAGGCATAATGTGCTAGTATACATCGCAAACAAGCACATTATGAAATTTTTACCTTTAGAATAAAACCTTCCTGCGGTGCGCTGTCACCGCTGAGAGGGCTTTCATATTCACCTGGTCTTCCTCCTGGGTTCGCGGACAGCCGGCATTTGTTTGGCCGTACCGCAATGAAGTCAATCCTGTGTTAGTCACAAAGATCGGCATGGGGCTCAGAAGGGACGGCATGGGTATGCCATCCCTTTAGAAGGCATGTGCCAGTGACATCACTGACTGCATATTGTGTGAATATCTCCTGCACAGTGCAGGTTTAGGAGATATTTATGGTACCTACCGGTAAGCCTTAGGCTTAATTTCCATGGACGTTTTTACAGCCACTTTTTTTTTGCCTTTTTTACAGCTTAGAAACGCCTGTCCGTGTTTCTTTAATTTTTTAAAGCTCAAAAACCCAGCGGTAGCATTTGTTAGCGTTTTTGCACGTTTTTTAACATCTGACGTTTTTACAGCTCTAACGCTGGAGCTTCAGAAAGCACTGGTCCTGTTTTTTTTTTTACAGCTCAAAAACATCATGGTAGGCATGAGGCCTTAGACCAGTGATGGCGAACCTTGGCACCCCAGATGTTTTCGAACTACATTTCCCATGATGCTCAACTACACTGTAGAGTGCATGAGAATCATGGGAAATGTAGTTCCAAAACATCTGGGGTGCCAAGGTTCGCCATTGCTGCCCTAGACTAACATGGAGAGACGTTTTTAAGCTGCAAAAAACGCTCAGAAAGGTGGCTGTAAAAACGTCCATGGAAATGAAGCCTTATTATATAGACTTATCTGTGGGTACAAGTGCTAAAATAGACTTTACTTCCACTTTAAGTAGGAAGTGGAGCCTGCAACAAAAAAAACACAAGTAGAAAACTCCCATATAATACTATCCTATACCCACTAAGGATCGACCAATATTGTTTTTTCGGTGCTGATCAGGCCGATGGGCAATATTATGTGCCGATATTCTGTACCTTTAACATTTTATATTTTTACACTTTTTTTTAATCACTGTTCTTGCTGTCACAAGGAATGTAAATATCCCTTGTGACAGTTATAGGCAGTGACAGGTACACTTTATTGATAGATTGGTGGTCTATAAGACCCCCAAACCCCTCCTCTGCACTTGACAGTATTCCAAACGTCAAGATCGGCGTTTTTTTAATACGTTCTATTTTTTTTAAAACTGGCGCATTTAAGATGCCAATAATCCGGTAAGTGATGTCATGGCATTGCTTCTGGGTTACTAGATCCGAGACCCGTAGAAGCATCAGCTTTGTTCAGGTCTTTGGCCAGCCAGCGGATGGGTTGCTCAGGCCTCCCGGTAGGACGGGAGACTTGGGCAGAGGCGGCGGGAGGGCAAGGATGTCTCCTCCTACTGCTTGTAACAGCCGACCGGCTGCTTGGCCGCATTGGTTGTTATTACAGTAAAGCCGACCTTCAACACTAAAGAACAGCACCGGCGTGATCCCTGCAGCTGCAATCATCACTCCAGTAACACCCCTTAAAGCCTTGTCGGTAATATCGGTTTAGTTTGCGACCGATACCGATTTTTTGGAAAATGCTGATATTGGCCCACAAAAATCGGCTTTACCGATAATCAGCCAATCCCTAATACTCACAGTTGATCCAGAGGAAGGAACAACCCCCCCCCCCCCCCCTCACCCCAATAAAGCATGATCCAATTTGCTCTAGCGAGGAAAAAAAATCCTTCCTGATGCTCTGCCAGGCCATCAGATATTTCCCTGGATCAACTTCTAAAATATTAGTATCCCATTATGCATTTAGGAAACAAATCCAGGTCTTTTCTAAAACAATCTACTGATCTGGCCAGAACTGATTCTTCACTCTACATTGCTTCCTTTTCAGGGATAGTTGTGTGTGCTGTTTGTTATACTTTATGCCTGTTAGAGGAGAAATGTCAGCCTGTATACGGCCCCCATGGAGGCTGATCTGCCTGATAAATGGGCTGTTGATGGAGGGTAAAACTGACAAGAGCTTGCATGAGACCTATACACACTATACAACCTTTGTTGTCTGATTTCCGTTAGATTTACCAAAACCATGTAGTGCAAGGCCTGCCTGATTGCATGCACATTGAGATTTTTAAGGTCTGACCTCATATTACTGTATTTATCAGCATATAACACACACCTTCATTTTAAGAGGGAAGTTACAGAAAAAACATACATTTTAAATAAAGAATTTTGTTTTCCCTGTTAAAAAAATAAAGAATTTTGAAGCAAAATTAGAGTCGGCACCCAACAAGGCAGCCTTATCGGTGCCCATCTGCAGCCTTGCAATTGCCCACCAATGCCCATCTGCCCACCATTGCAGCCTAATCAGTGCCCATCTGCCCACCATTGCAGCCTAATCAGTGCCCATCTGCCCACCATTGCAGCCTAATCAGTGCCCATCTGCCCACCATTGCAGCCTAATCAGTGCCCATCTGCCCACCATTGCAGCCTAATCAGTGCCCATCTGCCCACCACTGCAGCCTAATCAGTGCCCATCCCTGCCCACCATTGCAGCCTAATCAGTGCCCATCTGCCCACCATTGCAGCCTAATCAGTGCCCATCTGCCCACCATTGCAGCCTAATCAGTGCCCATCTGCCCACCATTGCAGCCTAATCAGTGCCCATCTGCCCACCATTGCAGCCTAATCAGTGCCCATCTGCCCACCATTGCAGCCTAATCAGTGCCCATCTGCCCACCATTGCAGCCTAATCAGTGCCCATCTGCCCACCATTGCAGCCTAATCAGTGCCCATCTGCCCACCATTGCAGCCTAATCAGTGCCCATCTGCCCACCATTGCAGCCTAATCAGTGCCCATCTGCCCACCATTGCAGCCTAATCAGTGCCCATCTGCCCACCATTGCAGCCTAATCAGTGCCCATCTGCCCACCATTGCAGCCTAATCAGTGCCCATCTGCCCACCATTGCAGCCTAATCAGTGCCCATCTGCCCACCATTGCAGCCTAATCAGTGCCCATCTGCCCACCATTGCAGCCTAATCAGTGCCCATCTGCCCACCATTGCAGCCTAATCAGTGCCCATCTGCCCACCATTGCAGCCTAATCAGTGCCCATCTGCCCACCATTGCAGCCTAATCAGTGCCCATCTGCCCACCATTGCAGCCTAATCGGTGCCCACCATTGCAGCCTAATCGGTGCCCATCTGCCCACCATTGCAGCCTAATCGTGCCCATCTGCCCACCATTGCAGCCTAATCAGGTGCCCACCATTGCAGCCTAATCGGTGCCCACTGCCCATTGCAGCCTAATCGGTGCCCATCTGCCCAATTGCAGCCTAATCAGTGCCCATGCCCACCATTGCAGCCTAATTAGGTGCCCATCTGCCACCATAATCAGTGCCCATCTGCCCACTATTGCCCATCTGCCCACCATTGCAGCCTAATCGGTGCCCACCATTGCAGCCTAATCGGTGCCCACCATTGCAGCCTAATCGGTGCCCACCATTGCAGCCTAATCGGTGCCCACCATTGCAGCCTAATCGGTGCCCACCATTGCAGCCTAATCGGTGCCCACTATTGCAGCCTAATCGGTGCCCACTATTGCAGCCTAATCGGTGCCCACTATTGCAGCCTAATCGGTGCCCACTATTGCAGCCTAATCGGTGCCCAGATTTGCAGCCTAATCGGTGCCCACCATTGCAGCCTAATCGGTGCCCACCATTGCAGCCTAATCGGTGCCCACCATTGCAGCCTAATCGGTGCCCACCATTGCAGCCTAATCGGTGCCCACAGCAATTGCAGCCTAATCGGTGCCCACCACCATTGCAGCCTAATCGGTGCCCACCATTGCAGCCTAATCGGTGCCCACCATTGCATAATGGTGCAGCAGCTAATCGGTGCCCACCATTGCAGCCTAATCGGTGCCCACCATTGCAGCCTAATCGGTGCCCACCATTGCAGCCTAATCGGTGCCCACCATTGCAGCCTAATCGGTGCCCACCATTGCAGCCTAATCGGTGCCCACCATTGCAGCCTAATCGGTGCCCACCATTGCAGCCTAATCGGTGCCCACCTGCCCATTATTGCAGCCTAATCAGTGCCCATCATTGCAGCCTTGTCCTTGCCGGATCTCCTGTGTGCTCGACTCGCAGTTACGACCAGTTCCGCCCAGAAGAAGACAAAGTCGGCTAGGGCTGCCTTGGAGGGGAAGGAGGGAACGAGCGCCACCAAAATACAAAGCCGGATCTCCTGTGTGATCGGCTCGCAGTCACGCCTAGTTTCCCTGAGGGGGCAGGACTGAGCATAACGCTGAGTACACAGGAGATCGCGGCTCTGTATTTCGGCAGCGCTCGTTCCCTCCTTCCCCTATATCGGCATAGAACACGCACGCGCAATTTCCCCCCTATTTTAACGAGGATAAAAGTGCGTGTTATACGCCGATGAATACGGTATATAGTTTTGGTAAATCTGAAGGGAACTTGTATAGTGTGTATCCAGGTTAAGGCATTTTTTTTTTCTACCTGCATTTTGATATTCATCTGACACTTCTGCTCTTACAGGGAAAGTATATCAATATTAGCGAATGATAAAAAAAAAAAAAAAGTGATCATCTTTTGGCTGCACAATTTATAATTAAAGAGTAGAGATTTAGATTATTACAATGTGACTGTTTTTTTTTTTTCTTTTATTAAACTGATCTCTTTTGTGCACACATATTATTGACACTAGATTTCCCCTGTGATAATTGCCGTCTAGATCCTACATTGGACTGGATTGGTTCTGGACTCTTCTTTACCTTGCTAGTCCCAGGCTAGGCCTGATTTATGGCTCAGGTGACATCCAGCAGACTGGATTGGTCCGTAGAGATCGGACAGTCTCCAGGACTGCTTAGCGAGGGGACAAGTTTGTGTGTTTTCAGTAACGTTTGCTGTAAGAAGCGCCTGTCATCGGCCTTTTCTATCCCGCAGAGCCCAGTCTTTCGCCGAACGGTTACGGCTAGGGATCGCGGTCATTCACGGAGAAGCTCAGGACGCAGAATCTGATCAGGTGGACGGGCGACATTCTCCGCCAGCCGTCAAGAACGTTGCCGCCATTCACCCGTCGTTGGAAATACCCTGTAAGAGTCTCATGGTCTGTTTTTTATACAGATGTGAACATACAGGAGCAATCCTAGCTGCAGCATGTATACCGTTGTCTGGATTGGTCTTCAGATGTGAATCCTCCGCTCTCTCCTGCTCCTGCAAAGTAATATGAATATTTTCCTTTGCTACAAAAAAAATAAGTTCCTCCAACATCCCTTCATTTTATTTATGTGACCAAACGCCTAGGCATTGTGATGTCTGCTGAGGGGGGGGGGATTGTTTCTGTATCAAATGTTTTAAGACTTCCATCTTTTCGAGGGGCATTGAGGATAGATGCAGCTAATTGGACAGTTAGTCGTTTTACATTTAATTTGTTATGAGAATTACATGGCCGCCATTGCTGACCTTCTGAATACGTTGGGTGCCTGGCTTGTATGGTGAGCCTTTGCCTAGCATGCAGACCAGGGAAGTTGGAGAGAAATCAGTAACTGTTATTTTCACATTTTGTTCCAGGTCAAAGATTTATATTATTTAAAGCGGTATTAAACCCAAAAGCAAACATTTTATTATTAAAGCTTATAAATCAATTTCCTTTTTTAGAATTTCTTCCTTCTATTTTCATCTGGTGATCCAGCCAGCAGGTCTGTATTTGAAAAACACAAGCTCTCCAGCAGAATGTATCCGTTTACAGGGATGAGACAAAACACTTGGGCTGGGTTCACACTATTGCAAATTGGAATCGGGATCTCCGCGTCCTAGCTGACAGGTAGGGAAGGGGGAGAGAGGGAGCATAGAGGGAGTGGTATAATGGTGGCAGGTTAACTGACCACGGTATCGGGGCTCCGCAGCCATTATAAGCGTGGTCGGTTTACAGAGGGGAAATTGGCTTAATTTTTGGCTTATTTTTTTTTATAAAACACATACACTGGGGCACATAACATTATCTTACTCAGGGGATTGTAAGAACATAAAGTGGCTTTATAACCACTTTAACACTGGCAGGGGCACTTAAAATGATCAGCTTTTATAGGGGTGATTAATATGAGACTGACGATGCTGCGGTCTGCTGTGCCCTTTGTTCTCATTCCTTCAGAGTTGTATATCGCTAATGCAGGAGGTGTGTTTGTGGCCAGATCACCAGGTGAAAGCAGAGAGGGGAAAGCCAAAGAAAAGGAAACTAATGCAGCCAACACATCTAAGGATTGGTAAGCTGCAATATATTCCATTTTTGGTTTTGGGTTTAATACCGCTTTAAAGCAAAAGACCAGGCAGAGCTGGCATTTTAAAGGTCTGTAATGGCAACCTCTGTTTTTTTTTTTTGGGACAGGTGTTCTTTAAATTAATTTAACTTAGAATGTTTTATTTAAAGTGTAAAGGTAAAAAATATTTTCTACAATTCCCTCCGATATATAACAATAAGCTCCACAGTGCATGTCGTTTATAAAAATATGCGGTATAATTGCTTGCTTACTTCAGAGCACCATTCGGCGCTCAGCTGACTGTCCGCTGGTCTCCTCTCCCGATGCGATAGCTGCAGGGGGGGGGGGGAACTTGGGAAACCCCCCACGGACGCAAGCCGAGAGGAGGGGAGGAGACTGGTGGGCAGTCACATGAGTGCCGAACTGTGCTGTGAAGCAAGCTATTATACTGCAGATTTTTATAAATGAGATGCACTATGGAGCCTAATGTTCTTTTTTTTTAAAGGGAACTATAGAAAAAATAAACAGTTTTTTTTTTTACAGCAGGAGGGGAGGATTGGGGAGCTGACAGGCAGAGAGGGTAGAGGACAGGAGGAGACAGGAAAGTAGGCTGCGGATGACGGAGGCACGTATGGATGACACTGATGTCTGGGCTCTGTAGCCCTGATATATCGTAGTCAGCGCAGAGAGGGGAGGGTAGAAACTGGCAGGATCAGCCAGGTGTTAGAGGGGGCCAAATGGCACAGCATAAGCACTGTGCTGTATAACATGTTTTAAGGGAACGCCATTTTTTTGGGGAGGTGCTTTGCCCACCCTAAACTTTTCCACCCTTTCTGTTCAGCTGCTAAATGCAAAATACCTGGTAATTTCTGATATATGTAGTAGAATGTGACTCTCTATCCCCCCCTCCACTCTTACGGGACTGGGATTTTCCCACTGTTTGCACCCAAGGGTTTGGAGAAAGTCGCCAACTCTGTGTAAGCTCTAATCCATGGGTGCTCAACCTGTGGCCCTTCAGCTGTTGCATAACTACAAGTCCCATCATGCCTCTGCCTTTTGGCAGTTATGCTCCTAACTGTCGGCCTTGCAATGCATCATGGGACTTGTAGTTCTGCAACATCTGGAGGGCCACAGGTTGAGCACCCATGCTCTAACCAGAGCAGTTTTTGGCTTACCCAGAGATGTTCGTATTCTCACCTGGGGGCTGAACGAAGGGGCAGAGAGCAAAGGAAAGGTGTGTGCTGCTGAGGAGGGGGGCATTAAAGTGACCCTATCATGTGAAAAATATAGAGCTGCCGTTGTGTACACCTTCTTCAGGTATGTTGGTTCTAATGCTTTGATTTCTGTGTTGTTTTTTTTGAAGTATGGAAATCAGGAATTCATTCACAGCATGCTCAAAAATTTTGACATCAAATACTAGGGCTGCAGTTTTTGAAAATGCTAAATGCCTGCTAGTGTCTGTTTAATGGAAGAATCACTTTACCATGACAGGACCATGGCATAGGTTTACTTTAAAAATGTCAGGTATGTACCGTACTTTAAGGCCCCTTTCACACTGGGGCAGGGGCGGCGTTGGCGGTAAAAAGCTGCTTTTTTTTTGTGGCACTTTACCACCAATTTCACAGCGCTATTTAGCTGCTAGCGGGGCGGTTTTACCCCCGCTAATGGCAGAGAAAAGGTTAAAACCCGCTGCAAAGCACCTCGGCAGAGGCACATTGCCGGCGGTATTGCCGCAGTGTCCCATTGATTTCAGTGGGAAGGAGCGGTGAAGGAGCGGTATACACACCGCTCCAAAGACTCCAAAGATGCGGCTAGCAGGACTTTTTTACCGTCCTGCTAGCGCCACCGCTCCAGTGTGAAAGCCCTCAGGCTTTCACACTGGAGACACAGCAGCTGTTTCGGGTCGGCTTGCAGGCACTATTTTTAGCGCAATAGTGCCTGCAAACCACTCCAGTGTGAAAGGGGTCTTAGAATCCCAGCTATGGACATTTTTACATTAGTTTAGCTTGTACCAATGTAACTATGCGCATACCATACCCGTGAGATCACGGTAGAAGCTGCAAATCACTGTAGTAGGCACCACTGCTACAGTGATCTCCATTAGCCTCCAGGTTCTGTGCATTGTACTCTACATAGAGGTCGCTCTCATTGTGCACACAGGAAGTCGCGCTCTCGGCGTGGGGGCCATACAGGGGACACTGCATTGGAGAATCAGGGCTGTGAAGTCGGTCTCCTCCTCATCCAGTCAGAGAACACTTTGCATTCACGAGAAAATGGAAAGCATTCTCTGAATGGAGTCCATGTTCACAGGTGACCTCTTGTGTTCAGTAAGCAACAGAGCAGAAATTGAACATGGGAACTGGAACACTGGACCATTGGTGTAGTAGTGGTGCCTACTACAGTGATTTCATGGGGATCCTGTAAGTACGGCACATACAGACATTGGTCCAAGCTTGACCAGTGTAACTGGGAAAACATGCCATACCCTTGGATTTCAGCTTTAACCTCTTTGCGCCGGCGATAGGCATATATGCGGCCTCTTTGTGGGTGGGCCTTAAAGGGTTTGTAAAGGAATTTTTTTTTTTTATCTTAATAGCTTCCTTTACCTTAGTGCTGTTTTCATGTCCTCATTGTTCGTTTTTGCTCTCAAGTTGCTGTAATTCTTCTCTGATCTCCACAGTCCTGGGAGCTTTCTCTATGTGGTCACTAATCAAGTAGGTGTGATTACTGTGTGTCTGTTTTTCCAAACCATCACGGCTCTGTCCATCACATAAGCAGAAAACATGCAAAAACTAAACTAGAGGTACATTATATCATTGATTTTTATCTATTTTTAATCGTTTTTAAAAGGAATCGGTTAACTATTATGTCTCTATACCCTTTAAACAGTCATTTCAGCAAAAAAAATGTTTTCCTTTACAACGTTTTTTTTGTCTGAGAGGTCATATATATGTGTACCAGAATGTAAACGGAGCCATGCCAAAAGCGCGCGCCCTGTGCGCGCCTGGCACTGTTACCAGCATCTAACGGACAGCTCCGGTCCTTTATTTATTCTCTATTTTGGCCCTTTGTTTAGAGAGTTTGGAGACCCCCAACATAGGGTTTTATTAAGCCCTTGTAATAGTAATTAAAAAATAATACTGTAATTTACAATCAAATATATTTTGGAAAAAAAAAAATTAAGGATTGCTGTAACCCAAAAAATAAAGTTAGCCCAATTTTTTTTGTATAATGTGAAAGATGATGTTACGCCGAGTAAATAGAATCCAAACATGCCGCGCTTTATAATTGCACGCACCCGTGGAATAGTGACAAACTACGGTACCTAAAAATCTCCATAGGCGATGATTTAAAAAAAAATGTTTACGGTTACCAGGTTAGAGTTACAGAGGAGGTCTAGTGCTAGAATTATTGCTCTCGCTCTGACGATCGTGGCGATACCTCACGTGTGTGATTTGAACACTGTTTACATATGTGGGCGCGACTTCCGTATGCGTTTTCTTTGCGGCGCAAGCTACTGGGGGACAGGGGTGCATTAAAAAAAATAAAATCGTATTTATTTTTATAATATAAAATTGTGTTTGTAAAAAAAAAATTCAATCACTTTTATTGCTGTCACAATGAATGTAAACATCCCTTGTGACAGTAATAAGTGGTGACTGGTACTCTTTATGGAGGGATCGGAGGTCTAAGGCTGCATTCACACCTAAGCGTAGGCGATTTGCGACGTTTTTTGCCGCGACAAATTGCAGCATTTTTTTAACGCGATTTGCCCGCGACAAAGCGCTGCGTTTTTTTAACGCGATTTTGTACAGGTCATTGGCACCAATGTAAAACGCCCAAGCCGCCCGACAAAAAAGGGTCCGGGACTTGTTTGAGCTTCAGGCGTTTTGGAGTGAAGATGTGAACCATCTCCATAGAGAATGCTTTTGAGCGTCGCGCTTCAGGCGACAAAATTCTCAGGTGTGAATGAAGCCTTACAGACCCCCGATTACTCCTTTTGCACTTGACAGTATTTAGATCGCTGAAAAGTATTCAGATCGCCGGAGGTGGCACATCATGGATCGGGTCTCCCGGTGAGACTAGAGGCCCGGTAAGAGCGGCATGTCCCCTCCCGCTCCTCCGGGATAACAATCGAGTGGCTGTGGGCATCATCCCGGCATAACCCCCGAAAGCCGATGACTCATATATGCGTACGCTGCGGTCGCACCACACATGTGACAAATCACCACAAACGAGTGAGAACAATAATTCTAGCACAAGGTTTAACTCTAAAGTGATGAGCTGTAAAAGCTTTTAAAGCGTCACCTATGAAGTTACAAGGATACTGGAGTTCTGACATTTTTGTTCTTGGGGTTAGCTATACTTTAATGTCAATAAAACATTTCTTTCCTGGTGCCACATTTGTTTGATGGGATTTATTTTAAGCTCCGCTAGAAGCTTCTTGCCTTCAGCCTTCACCCAAGTTCTACAGAGTCACATTTTGCTGGGACTGGTTTGGCTTTGTTCTGCCATGTAGTACTTGTTTGCTGTTCCGATGTGAAGATTTCCTTTCTCATCGCTCCAGTCTTTTGTGTGGACTCCTTTTGTATTGTGTGACCAGCTGCCCCTCCAATCGGGAAGCGCGGGGTAGGTGGTGAGCGCAAGCTACAGTCCTTATCTACGAGTACCGGCACCCTGACCTGCTATAATCTGGAGTTTCACACTGTAATCTGCCAAAGCCTGGCACTGACACCTCCTTTGGGGATAATAATTAAAGAAAACAAACAGTTGGCAGAATGCAATGTTATCTGTAGAAGGGAAAAGCTGTTTCTGCGGCGGAGGGATTCTCACGCTGGATGGTTGTGGGAATGGTTGTGATGCTGTGAGAAAGTGAATTTATTTTTATTATTATTATAAGTGATATACAGTAAAACCTTGGTTTGAGAGTAACTTTGGTTTGACAGCGTTTTGCAAGACAAGCAAAATGTTTTAATAAATTTTGCCTTGATATACAAGTGATGTCTTGATATACAAGTAGCGTCACGTCACAACTGAGTATCAAAAAGAAGAGAGGAGCCTTCAAGTGTAGCAATACGGTTACATTTAATGAAGGTACAACGTTTAGCAACTTATTGCTACACTTAGAGGCGCCTCTCTTCTCTTTTATACCATGTAAAAAAAAAAGCTTTGATATACAAGTGCTTTGGATTACAAGCGTGTTTCTGGAACTAATTAACGCAATCTTAAGTTTTACTGTATATACAATTTTTTTTTATTGTTTGCAGCCCGCAGCCCACAGATGGTTTTAGTGACATATTTTTTTCAGGCTTTTTCATCAGCTGCTGCTTTTAAATCGACTTGGATTATAGGGGAGATTAGACCGCTCACACTGTGAATGGACTGTCAGAGGTGGGATGTTTATTTCTCTTCCTCTCACGTATGCGAGTAATTTCATGCTCCTTCATACCTGCAAGTACTGGGTAGCACACAGGTGTCAAACACAAGGCCCACGGGCTGAATCCAGCCTTCCAGTCCATTTCATGTGGCCCTCGCACCTCTCCTGCAACTGCAGGGGGAGCTCCAGTCCTCCTCTGGTCCTCCTTCAGACCCTTACTTTCTGCTTTCAAGCAATACATCCAGCTTCTTTCCAGCAGCAGCATAAGGAAAGGGGGTGCACTGTGATGTAAGGGAGGGTGGGGGACTCAACTTCTGATGGTGGGGTGGCTCTTGACATCTAATGTAAGGGGAGGGGATGTGCTGGACATCTAATTTTACAGATACAACCGGCCCTTTTGAGGGAAATCATAATGCTGATGACGATGAAATTGAGTTTAACACCCCTGCTTTAGAGTAATGTTGGAAGGGGACAGCAGGGGGAGCTGAGCGGCTGAATAACTGCAGAGAGGGGAGGGGTCGGGTGAGCTGAGCTGCTGAATAACTGCAGGGAGGGGAGGAGTCAGGTGAGCTGAGCTGCTGAATAACTGCAGGGAGGGGAGGAGTCGGGTGAGCTGAGCTGCTGAATAACTGCAGAGAGGGGAGGAGTCTGGTGAGCTGAGCTGCTGAATAACTGCAGGGAGGGGAGAAGTCGGGTGAGCTGAGCTGCTGAGTAACTGCAGGGAGGGGAGGAGTCGGGTGAGCTGAGCTGCTGAGTAACTGCAGGGAGGGGAGGAGTCGGGTGAGCTGAGCTGCTGAATAACTGCAGGCAGGGGAGGAGTCGGGTGAGCTGAGCTGCTGAGTAACTGCAGGGAGGGGAGGAGTCGGGTGAGCTGAGCTGCTGAGTAACTGCAGGGAGGGGAGGAGTCGGCTGAGCTGAGCTGCTGAGTAACTGCAGGGAGGGGAGGAGTCGGGTGAGCTGAGCTGCTGAATAACTGCAGGCAGGGAAGGAGTCGGGTGAGCTGAGCTGCTGAATAACTGCAGGGAGGGGAGGAGTCGGGTGAGCTGAGCTGCTGAATAACTGCAGGGAGGGGAGGAGTCGGGTGAGCTGAGCTGCTGAATAACTGCAGGGAGGGGAGGAGTCGGGTGAGCTGAGCTGCTGAATAACTGCAGGGAGGGGAGGAGTCGGGTGAGCTGAGCTGCTGAATAACTGCAGGGAGGGGAGGAGTCGGGTGAGCTGAGCTGCTGAATAACTGCAGGGAGGGGAGGAGTCGGGTGAGCTGAGCTGCTGAATAACTGCAGGGAGGGGAGGAGTCAGGTGAGCCGAGCTGCTGTTAGGACTGATATGACTTCAGTGCTGCAAAAGTTTGAGGATGAGTTGCTTCACAGTGCATGCAGCTACAGGAGTTAGTGAGGGGCTCGTAAAGTTAACTTGAATACATAAAATTGCAGTAAACATTCCTGGAAAAATTGGCAGCATGTAAAGCAGTATAATATGACTTACTAGTTTCTGGCTTTAAAGTTTTTTTAAGGTGTGCCGTTTAGGAGACGTTATCCTTTCCTTCTATCAATTGTGTCTCTGGCGCATGCGCATTGGTACCCAGTTTGACAGCATGCTGAGTATGCCGTCAGACTGTACAGCTATGTGCCCTGTTTTTGTAATCCACGAGAGTTCTCATCAATCGTCAGTTCCTGAAAAAACCCATGTCACTATCATCAACACAGGGAGCGAGGAGGAACACTGATTCTACTGCTGGCCTTGCAGTAACCAATCAGGAGTAGGATATTTACAGGTGTATTCTGATTGGCTATGCGAAACTAAGGCACCATGGTAACCTTGGATGAAAACGAGGCTTGTTTTATTTGTATTGAGCATGTGCGAGATTCCTGCACTGAGGCAGGAGTACAGATGTGGAAGGAAAAGGGAGGTTGTCGCAAAGATGGCGCCAGCTTTTAGCCTGGACAGAGGGCCATCAAAACAAGCTGCATCAATAGTAAGGTTGCTGATATGATGCTTCAAAGTACAGTATATCACAAAAGTGAGTACACCCCTCACATTTTTGTAAATAATTTATCCTATCTTTTTGTGTGACAACACTGAAGAAATTACACTTTGCTACAATGTTGTATAGTGAGTGTGCAGCTTGTATAACAGTGTAAGTTTGCTGTCCCCTCAAAATAACTCAACACACAGCCATTAATGTCTAAACCGCTGGCAACAAAAGTGAGTACACCCCTAAGTGAAAATGTCCAAATTAGGCCCAAAGTGTCAATATTGTGTGGCCACCATTATTTTCCAGCACTGCCGTAACCCCCTTGGCCATGGAGGTCACCAGAGCTTCATAGGTTGCCGCTGGAGTCTCTTCCACTCCTCCATGACGACATCACAGAGCTGGTGGATGTTGGAGACCTTGCGCTCCTCCACCTTCCTTTTGAGGATACCCCACAGATGCTCAATGAGGTTTACGTGAGGAGACATGCTTGGCCCGTCCTTCGTCTTTACCCTCAGCTTCTTTAGCAAGGCAGTGGTCGTCTTGGAGGTGTGTTTGGGGTCGTTATGTTAGAATACTGCCCTGCTGCCCAGTCTCTGAAGTGAGGGGACCATGC
The DNA here is from genome assembly GCA_029574335.1 of Rana kukunoris. Lineage (NCBI taxonomy): Eukaryota > Metazoa > Chordata > Amphibia > Anura > Ranidae > Rana > Rana kukunoris. Next base: position 22,051,131 of record CM056054.1, read on the forward strand.
TCTGCTTCAGTATGTCACAGTACATGTTGGCATTCATGGTTCCCTCAATGATCTGTAGCTCCCCAGTGGCGGCAGGACTCATGCAGCCCCAGACCATGACGCTCCGACCACCATGCTTGACTGTAGGCACACTTGTCTTTGTACTGCTCACCTGGTTGATGTCACACACGCTTCACACCATCGGAACCAAATACGTTTATCTTGATCAAGCCTCATGCCATAGGTGCGCTCTGTAATAACGTGAGGATGATCTAAAACATACATTTATAAACCTATAAAGAAAAATGACCAAGCGCCATCATGTTGTCTTTGTCAAGCAAAGATTTTACGAATAACCAAATGAAAAAAAAATAACAAATGCTTTGAAGCTACATTGCCTTGTAGAGCAAAGCCACTGGCCGAATCTTCAGCATCCGACACGCATATGAATATGTCAGATGTCTGTCTGTGATTCAACCTACCAGCTGCTACGACACTGGAATGTCCCAGGGACACAGGGATCATGGCACAATGCTAGGTGACGGGGTCTCATTCTAGGCAAATGCAGGATTTGTAAGAGATCTTCCATTAGGATATGTATTGGGATTGATTTACTAAAACTGGAGAATGTAAAATCTGGTGCAGCTCTGCATAGAAACCAATCGGCTTCCAGGTTTTTTTTTTTTTGTCAATGCTTAATTGAACAAGCTGAAGTTAGAAGCTGATTGGCTACCATGCACAGCTGTACCAGATTTTGCACTCTCCAGTTTTAGTAAATTAACCCAATTGTATCAGAGAGGACTGTGATGAGGAATTTTGTGGAATGACGGTCAATCAGTAGGACAGGCACAATAGATTTGCCATAAAGTGATTCTAAAGCCTTAAGGTTTTTCAATTTAAAGCAGAGTTCCATCCAAAATTTGAACTGCCGCTTTTCCGGTTCCTCCCCCTCCTCCAGTGTCACATTTGGCAGCTTTTAGGGGGAAGGGTGGAGGAGATACCTGTATAATGCAGGTATTTGCTCCCACTTCCAGCGATTGATTGTCACAGAATCTCTGGCGATCTACGCCATGTTCGGCCCCTCCTCCGTCCCCATGCTGTCTTCTGGGAGACGCACAGGTTCCAGAAGACAGCAGGGACCAGTGAGGCTGCGCAGAGCGACTCGCACATGTGCAGTAGGGAACCAGGCTGTGTAGCCGCAAGGCTTCACTTCCTGATTTCCTTACCAAAGATGACGGCGCCTCCACCCCGGAGCTGAGGGGCGGTTCGGGTGAGGACATCACGGATGCCCTGGACAGATAAGTGTCCTAATGGTAAAAGTCAGCATCTACAGTATCTGTAGCCGCTGACTTAAAAAAAAAAATGTACTATGCATTACGGTGATCTATCCCCCACCCCCCCCCCCCCTTTTCGTACCCAAGCCCGATTAAACGATGTGGAAGAGCGCAGTATCTCCAGTCGCCGTCTCTCTCCTCATTGGACAGAGTGATAGTGGGAGTCATTGGCTCCTGCTGCTGTCAATCAGTTCCTGTGACGCGAGAGGCAGGGCCAAGTCCCACTGTCTGTGTCAATGAACCCAGCAGCGGGGCTCAGGAACGAGCACACACGAGTGCCCCCTATGGAAAGCGGCCTTCTATAGGGGCGACCGGCGAATAGGAGGGACTGGAGCACCAGTGGGGGACCCCAAAAAAAGAGGATCGGGGGCTGCTCTATGCAAAAGCAATGCTCAAACCAGGCAAGTATAACATGTTTGTTATTTTAAGTTAAAAAAATAAAGCTTTAGAACCACTTTAAATGTACAAAAGTCCCAGTTGTGTTTCTATACAAGTGCTGGGGCTGCAAATTATAAACAAAAATCCAATATGGATGTCCTGTGAATCAACACCTGTTTTTGCTGAGTGCTAGTTCAGTGTCTGTGGACCCATCCAGCGCTGACTCGTCATCATTTTGCCCTCTGGAAAGGTTCCAGCTTGGTATATTTCCTGGCAGAGATGTAGCTGGATCGTCTCTCTCTGGCAGCGACCTACGCGGTTTACTCACGCTGCTGGCATCTGTCTCCAGCAGATTAACCCCGTCACTTGGGGTCAGCGTGTAAGACTGGGAACTGACGCTGTGGTTTTATTAAAGAAACTTTAGTTATATTTCTGGAGGTTGTTTACTTTTTCCTCCTTCTGACATCCGCGCACAGAACGCAGCCCACGCTCGCTTCCTCCCAACATACACCATAAAAAAATGTGTTTTATCCAGAAACTTACTGACCTATCAGGATTTTCCTACTCGCTGTGCGTTACTCAATCTCAGAAGTGTGATTGGGTGGGCTGGTGAAATGCAAAAAACTTTCCTGCACTTCTTTTTCAGAATAGTGGGTGGAGCCATGGAGATCATTCCTATATGCCCCCGGGACCAACTCATATCCAGAACGGTTGGTTTCCCACCCACTGTCCTAAAATGTGCCATAATCCCCTCATTTGGGGAATCTGTGATGGATTGAGATATGTAAATGCCTTTTGTACATAAATACCTGAAAACTAATTATAGAAGCCAAAGTTTATACCAATAAAGCTGAACATTACACAAAAACTATCCTCTGCAGTTGGCCCCTGCAAGGGTTAAAGCCCAACTCCGGGGATTTTATAAAAGTCCACACTTACAGTGGGCTCACCACCCCCGCCCCTGCTGCAAGGGTTAAAGTGTTACTAAACCCACAACAGTAAAATCGGTCTGTATATGGAGCATAGCATGCTTGTTATACTCACTGTGTACATCTCTTTTTCTGACCTGACATAATGTGCAGGGTCCTCTTCTTGATGGAAACGGCGGCCCTCGCTGCGTCCATAGATTGTTAGGACAGGGAGTCATTCCTGGTGATGAGATGAGGGTGGGGAGCACAACAGTCTTGTGGGTTCAGGTGCTTATAGCCGTATTCGTGCACTTGCAACAGAAGAAACTGGGACCTTGAAGAAAGGGACATACCCCGAAGGCTTGTACTGGGCACCCCGCGATGTCGGCACCCAAAGCCGATCTGGCTCTCGGGTGGAGGCACTGCCATCTTCGGTAAGGGAATCAGGAAGTGAAGCCTTGCGGCTTCACTTCCTGGTTCCCTACTGCGCATGTGCGATCCCATGGTCACTGCTGTCCTGTCCCAGAAGACAGCGGGGAAGGGGGGGGAGTAGGCGCCGGACGCGGCATAGGACCTATGCCCGGAAGTGGGTGCAAATACCTGGATTACACAGGTATCCTCTCCCTCCTTCCCCATGAAAGGTGCCAAATGTGACAACGGAGGGGGGAGGAACCGAAAAAGCGGAAGTTCCATTTTTTTGGGTGGGACTACACTTTAACTGCTTGCCGACCAGCCGCCGTAAAACTGTTTTACGGCGGCAGGTCGGCTCTGCTGGGTGAGAGCACGTAGCTATACGTCACCTCGCCCAGTAGCCACCTCGCCCAGTAGGTCCCTGTCTCCCGTGCGCGTGCCCGGCGGGAGGGATCGCCGCCGGGCACCCGCAATTGCTCTTTACAGAGCGGGGACCGGGAGCTGTGTGTGTAAACACACAGCTCCTGGTCCTGTCAGGGGAGAAATGCCTGATCGTCTGTTCATACAATGTATGAACAGCGATCAGTCATTTTCCCTAGTGAGGCCACCCCCCCCTACAGTTAGAACACACCCAGGGAACATACTTAACCCCCGCCCCCTAGTGTTAACCCCTTCACTGCCAGTGTAATTTTTATAGTAATCAATGCATTTTTATAGCACTGATCACTATAAAAATGCCAATGGTCCCGAAAATGTGTCCGCCATAATGTCGCAGTACCGAAAAAAAATCGCTGATCGCCGCCATTACTAGTAAAAAAAAAATATTAATAAAAATGCCATAAAACTACCCCCTATTTTGTAAACGCTATAACTTTTGCGCAAACCGATCAATAAACGCTTATTGGGATTTTTTTTTTTTTTTTTACGAAAAATATGTAGAATACGTATCGGCCTAAACTGAGGAAAAAAATGTTTTTTTTATATATATATTTGGGGGGATATTTATTATGGTAAAAAGTAAAAAATATATATTTTTTTCAAAATTGTCGCTTTATTTTTGTTTATAGCGCAAAAACTAAAAACCGCAGAGGTGATCAAATACCACCAAAAGAAAGCTCTATTTGTGGGGAATAAATTACGCCAATTTTGTTTAGGAGCCACGTAGCACAAGTGCGCAATTGTCAGTTAAAGCGACGCAGTGCCGAATCGCAAAAAGTGCTCTGGCCTTTGACCAGCAATAGTGGTTAATGTGAAACTTGTAAACAGAATTTCCTCCTGATTTGTCTGGTTTCTAGGGAATTCTCCAAACCCCACATGGCATTGTCACTATTCCTCACATTTTTCCTTGTAACACATATTTACTAAGCAATGTAGGATTGCAGCTTTTTTGGCTGATTTGGGAGAACTAGACCACATTTGGAGCCCTTGACATGGCAATCGCTTTGATCTGTGAATGAAGGTTTCTGATTGGTCTCCAAATGCAGCGGTGTCCCGGTGGCCAGCGGATGATTTGTCTGTGGCAATAAAATTGGCTTGGTAGGTAATCCTTGCATTAGCCAGCCAGAAGCAGTAACCCAACCAGAATGGCACTTGTTAGCACAAAGCTGACAGATTAAGCCCATAATACTCATAACAGATTGGAAAGATTTGGTTCCAAATGAGGATTAATGTCTGCCTGTTACTTGGCTTTCCTCCTTCTTCTTTGCTTATAATAAATGGCGAGGCATCATATTTGGGAGGGGGACTGTGGGGCGGACATACCTTGTAGAGATGGATTACATTGGGATTTAACTCTTGTGCAGCGATTGCTTTGCAATTTTCTCAGGGGAGAAAGTTTACCGGAGTGAAAATGCAATGAGGTGTAATGGAGACGCGTCTCTGAATACCGAAACACTTGAAGCACCGTTTTTGAAGCACCGTTTTTGAAGCGCATAATTATTTTATACCTTCATTTGCTTTATAGCCGACTTGTGCCTGCGGGACGCTGCAGCGCATATGTTGTCCTAACTATCATTATTTTATTACTCGATACAATGACGGTTATGTTGTAACTGAATTGAGCCTAGCAAATGGTAATCATCGACCGCTTTCACAAATGCGCAATGCGCGGACATGCCATCTGTTTGTACTGACAATGCTGTTCCATGGCACAGCCAAAGGTACCAGAGTTGGCCATATTGGCCCCCTGAGAGTCGGTGCATAGACATGCCCCCCTCGCCCCGCGCCCGCATTATTGTATCGCAAGTCTCTATGCCCGATTTGAGCTATGATTAACCACTTAAGCCTGTTTTTTAGACTAATGTCGCGTACACACGATCATTTTTCGGCATGAAAAAAAAACAACGTTTTTAAAAACGTCGTTTAAAATGATGGTGTGTGGGCTTCACAAAAAAAAAAAATCGAACATGCTGCATTTTTTCACGTCGTTTTTAAAAATGTTGTTTTTCGGGTTGTAAAAAATTAGTGTGTGGGCTAAAACGACATTTTAAACCCGCGCATGCTCAGAAGCAAGTTATGAGACGGGAGCGGTCGTTCTGGTAAAACTACCGTTCATAATGGAGTAAGCACATTCATCACGCTGTAACAGACAGAAACGCGTGAATCGTCTTTTTTACTAACAAGGAATCAGCTAAAGCAGCCCAAAGGTGAATAGAACTTCCCCTTTAGAGTGCCGTCGTACGTGTTGTCACCATGATGGTGTGTGGGCAATGTTGTTTTTAATGATGAAGTTGAAAAAACTTTGTTTTTTGGACATGCTGAAAAATGATCGTGTGTAAGCGGCATAAGTGTTTACAAGTTAAAAAAAATTTTTTTTTGTTAGAAAATTACTTAGAACCCCCAAACATTATACATTTTTATTTCTAACCACCTAGAGTATAAAATGGCGGTCATTGCAATACTTTTTGTCACACTGTATTTGCGCAGCGGTCTTACAAGCGCACTTTAAAAAAAAAAAAATTTGAATTAAAAGATAAGACAACAGTAAAGTTAGCTCAATTTTTTTATTTTTGTATTGTGAAAGATAATGTTACACCAAGTAAATTGATACCCAACGTTCAAAATTACGCCCGCTTGTGGAATGGCTTCAAACTTTTACCCTTAAAAATCTCCATAGACGACGTTTAAAAAATTCTACAGTTTGCATTAGGGTTGTCCCGATACTACTTTTTTAAGACCGAGTACAAGTACCGATACTTTTTTCAAGTACTCGCCGATACCCGATACTTTTTTTAATGTCATGTGACACTGACGCCTGGACACTGACGCCTGGCAGGTATAGACTTTTTCTATATTATCTCTACTGACAAATGTTAAACCATGGGTTTTCAGAATACTAGGTTTGTTTCTGCCCTGAAGAAGCCCCACAGGGCGAAACATGTTGGGAGAGTATACCTTTGTACTGCTGTGGAAATAAGGAAAAATAGACAATGTTGATATGGATTGTTTTAAATAATGTAATCCAATTACTTGTGTATTTTTATGAATGAAGGTGATCATTGTCTACTTCAAGCACCTTTAAGGTTCCAAGTAGTTCCCTTCTATATTGTTTTATGTTAATGCACGAGGCTGGTGTGCCCTCTTTTTTTTTTTTTTTTTTTTTTTTTTACCTTTCTTTCATCTTCATTCCTGATCTCCTGAAACCTCTCTGTAGAGACTTTGTCTTTTTATACACACAATGGTTACATGGCATATCTCAGGAGGGGTTTTCTGATTGTAGCAACAGTGGACCACGTCTACATAAATTGTAGAAACAGCCACTTGTAGTCCTTACTAGAAGCCAGGGTGACAATGTAGGAGCACAACTGGAAGATGCCACAAGCCAGGGTGACAATGTAGGAGCATACTTTGGGAGACAGGAACAGAGTATTGCCAACCATATATCAGTAAGGCCCTCATGCACACGAGACGCTGGTAAACGCGTGTTCGGAGGCATTTGGACACTTTTTTCAACTGCCCCTGAACACATTCAATGTTATCCTGTCCATGCACACAGTCTCGTTTATTGCCGTTTTTAGGCAGTTGCGTTTATCCTCGTTTTTCCAGAAGCAAACAAATGGGTTCAGACGCAAACGTTTTCACGTTTCAGATTTAATTTATAGGCGTTTTTAAAGGTGACCTATTTTTTTTACATTAGAAATCTCAAAAATGATGGCAAATGATGAAAAACCAATCCACAACTCGTGGCAGGTGACGTGGCCAGTGGACAATCCACAACTTGTGGCAGTTGGCGTGGCCAGGTGACATGGCAAGTGGACAATCCACAACTTGCGGCAGGTGACGTGGCCAGTGGACAATCCACAACTTGTGGCAGTTGGCATGGCCGGTGACGTGAACAGGTGACGTGGCCAGTGGACAATCCACAACTTGCGGCAGGTGACGTGACCAGTGGACAATCCACAACTTGTGGCAGTTGGCGTGGCCAGGTGACGTGGCAAATGGACATTCACAACTTGTGGCCAGGTAATGTGGCAAGTGGACAATCCACAACTTGTGCCAGGTGACGTGGCCAGTGGACAATCCACAACTTGTGGCCAGGTGACCTGGCAAGTGGACAATCCACAACTTTTGCCAGGTGACGTGGCCAGGTGACGTGGCCAGGTGACGTGGCCAGTGGACAATCCACAACTTGTGCCAGGTGACGTGGCCAGGTGACGTGGCCAGGTGACAATCCACAACTTGGAGCAGTTGGCGTGGCAAGTGACACGCTAAATACAAGTATACTGCTGCTCTCTCACTCACTCACTCTCTCACCTCTCACTCTGGTCTCACACAATGGCTGAAATGGTTAAATAATACTGTTTTTTGAGCTAGGGAGGGTCTTATGATTTTTCCTAACCAAACGCTTATAAACGCAAACGCGGTAAAACGCTGCGAAAAAGCTTTTAGCCTTTAAAAACGTGTGTTTAGTAGAGTTTGCACCGGCGTCCCGTGTCTGAACAAGGAACATTATGGCAGGATCACCAGGCTTTATATATATATAAAATCTATATCTGTATCCATATCCATCTATCTATCTATTTAATAAAAGCTGTAGTTTTTAACAGATTAAAAATTACTTTATTAAAGAAGAAATGGGGCCAAAGCTCTTTTGGTCCTACTTCTCCTGTGTGTCACATGAGTGCACTTCATTCTGAACCCTAGTGCCCTGTATTCAGCCTACAGCAGGCTAAAGTCCACTGTCGGCTGATATCACTCAGCCAATCCAAGCTCTGTAGAAATCTCAACTTTACTGTCGGGATCCACCCAGATGCCCAGGATCAGCAGCCTGAACGATCTGCTCTGCCCCCTCCACAGCCCAGCACTCCAGTGAGTGCTGTGGAGGGACAAAGCAGAGAGCCGCTGACTGTCAGCAGCTTTCTGCTCAGTTAAGACAGAGAACTGAGTAATCAGCAGTCTTTGATCGCTCAGTTCTCAGTGTAGAGGTGGCAGGGGACAGATACAACGCCAGATCGATGCTGCATCCATTTAGGGGAGTATAAATGTTTGTTTTATTTAAATTCCACACTTCCCTTTTAAATTGCATAAACATGTTAAATCTTATGGATTTACATATACACTATTTTACCAAAAGTATTGGGACACCTGCCTTTACACGCACATGACATTTAATGGTATCCCAGTCTTAGTCCGTAGGGTTCAATATTGAGTTGGCCCACCCTTTGCAGCTATACCAGCTTCAACTCTTCTAGGAAGGCCGTCCACAAGGTTTAGGAGTGTGTCTATGGGAATGTTTGACCATTCTTCCAGAAGTGCATTTTTGAGGTCAGGCACTGATGTGGACGAGAAGGTCTGGCTCACAGTCTTCACTCTAATTTATCCCAAAGGTGTTCTATCGGGTTGAGGTCAGGACTCTGTGTAGGCCAATCAAATTCCTCCACCCCAAACTCACTCATCCATGTCTTTATGGACTTTGCTTTGTGCACTGGTCCAAATCATTTGGTGGAGGGGGGATTATGGTGTGGAGTTGATCTTCAGGGGTTGGGCTTGGCCCCTTAGTTCCAGTGAAGGGAACTCTTAAGGTGTCAGCATACCAAGACATGTTGGACAATTTCATGCTCCCAACTTTGTGGGAACAGTTTGGGGATGGCCCCTTCCTGTTCCAACATGACTGCACACCAGTGCACAAAGCAAGGTCCATAAAGATATGGGTGAGCGAGTTTGGGGTGGAGAAACTTGAATGGGCTGCACAGAGTCCTGACCTCAACCCGATAGAACACCTGTGGGATGAATTAGAGCGGAGACTGTGAGCCAGGCCGCCTTGTTCATCATCAGTGCCTGACCCAAATGCGCTTCTGGAAGAATGGTCAAACATTCCCATAGACACACTCCTAAACCTTGTGGACAGCCTTCCCAGGAGAGTTATAGCTGCAAAGGGTGGGCCAACGCACTATTGAACCCTACGAACGAAGACTCGGGTGCCATTAAAGTTCACGTGTGTGTAAAGGCAGGCGTCCCAATACTTTTGGTAATGTGTATTTTAATAATGTTTGTCAACACAGGTGTGTGTGTCCACATAGAAGCCTCTACAATAGACATGCAGGGTTGGTGATATAAAGACAGGTGCTCTTTAGGCATTAAGCATTCCGCAGTCTGTCCTGCCAGCACTGCATGCCGGAGCTCCTCAAGTTATATATAATATATCATCTGTTTGATCTGACAGCGGAGATGAAGGAAGCCTGCGGCGCGTCCCCAGTGACAGCATATTGTCTCTTTCCTGAGATATGTGTATTGCTCGGGAACGCTCTGCAGGTTGGCCGCCCGCGACTCCTCTCGCATTCGTAAAACGCTCCGCAGACCGAAGTCTAATATTTACACAGCGGGGTGCAGCCCGTTCCTTCCCTGGAATAATATCATCCATTTAACGGGAAGGTCCGGAACATTGGGCTGTCTGTTCATGACATTTGTACATGCTGGCGGGGGAGACGCAACCATTAATAAATGTTATGTCTGTTCATAATCACAGAGGGAATTTTGTGTGATCGAGAGAAGGATGAAAGATATGCTGTAAGGGCCAATCAGCTTCTAAGATTAAAAGCGTCGGCACCAAAAACGGGATTTCATTTATTTTTCTTGGTAGACTCTGGAGGATTAAACCACCAAATGTTTGTATGTCTCACAGACGCTGGTAGTGAGATCTCAGGGGTTTAGTGCCTAGGTGGGATTGGCAAGGGGGGGTCCCAGTCTACCTTTTGGATTATTAATCATATACCGTATATACTCGAGTATAAGCCGACCCAAATATAAACCGAGGCACCTAATTTTACCACAAAAAAACCTGGGAAAACGTGTTCTCGTGTATAAGCCCAGGGTGCCCATCTGCATGCCTCACTGTGCCCATGACTAGACTGACGTTTAACATGGGAGTCTATGGAAGCGGTGCCCGGCTTTGAAAAATTGGTGCTCCCCAGCCGTAGGTCCCTCAGACAACAAACTTTGCACCCTTGTAGAGGAGAAAAGGGGCTACATGTGTGCCAAGTTTTGGGTCCAAGGGACCTACAACCGGCCAGTACCAGGTCCCCAAAATTACCATTTAACATTTGAATCCAAGGAAGGGGTGCCCGGGTTTAAAAAAATCGGTGCTCCCCGGCCGTAGGTCCCCCGGACAACAAACTTTGCACACTTGTAGAGGAGAAATGTGTGCCAAGTTCTGGTTCCAGGGGACCTACGACCGGCCAGTACCGGGTCACCAGAGAAATGGCCATTTAACATGGGAGTCTATGGAAGGGGTGCCTGGTTTTGAAAAATATAAGCTCCTCGGCTGAATGTCTGCCGGAAAACAAACTTTGCACACTTGTAGAGGAAGAGGGGGTTCCCACACAAACTGTGTGCCAAGTTTGGGGTACAGGGGACCTACGGCCGGCCGGTACCGGGTTCCCAAATTCCGGGAGATCAGGCGCAAAAAGGTGACTCCAATATAAGCCGAGGGGGGCATTTTCAGCACACAAAAAAACGTGCTGCAAAACTCGGCTTATACTCGAGTATTTACGATATATTGGGTTCCTGAGAATCCAACTGGAGAGAGAATTTAAAGGGAACACCTACAACAAAGAAGGTTGGCTGGATCAGAGCTAGAGATTTTTGGTCTAATAACCACTGGAAGGGAAGTGAGGGAATCTCTCTGTACACTGTGGCCTGTGTGCCATATGTGGTCCGTTGGTAAGTGTTGTGTGGCTCATGGACCCCAGCAGTCTATAGTTGGATGATCTCCGGGATCGGAGTTATAATTAACAGTTTGTGTTTTTTTTTTTTTTCAGTGATGTTCCCTAAAGAAAAGCCCCCTATAACAGTTGTCGGTGATGTCGGTGGAAGGATAGCTATTATTGTGGTGAGTACCGAAGGTAAAGTACTGGAGGGGGGGGATGTTCAGAAAATTGGCATTGCCCTGATTGCTGCCCAAGTTGTGCTGGATTTAGGAATGGTGACAATGGCTTTCAATTCATTATCATTAAAGTTGATGCCCAGCTTTAACCCCAAATATATATATATATATATATATATATATATATATATATATATATTAGTGAAACTTCGGTTTAAGAGTAACTTGGTTTGAGAGCGTTTTTGATTTGCAATTTTTTTTATTTTTTTTATAATTCTGACTCGGTTTGCGCCTGTTGACTCGCAAGACGAGCAGAATTCAAGCTAAATAGGCCTGCAGTACCTCATTTGGCCTGAGGTACAGGGGCGCAGAAGCTGAGCAGAGACGAAAATTGGTCTGCAGTACTTCATTTGGCCTGAGGTACGGGGGGAGCAGGAAACAAGCCAAAGTGTCCTCGGGCCTTTTCACCCGTTTTTCGCCACTCCCTGGCGCTGCCCATTTCTGGCCGCATTCGGTATTGCGTCCCATGGAAGTCAATGCGGAACAAATAATTTCCGTTTTCAATTGAATTCAATGGTAAAACTCGCTTTGATATGCGAGTACTTTGGATTAAGAGCATTCTCCTGGAACGGATTTTGCTCGTAATCCGAGGTTCAACTGTATATATATATAATTTTCAGACACCCGAGAGAGTAAAATAGCGGTCGGTGCAACACTTTGTCACACTGTATTTGCGCAGCAGTCTTGCAAATGCACGTTTTAGAAAAAATACACTTTTTTGAACATGTCACATTTCAAAATTGCGCCAGCTCATGGAATGGCGACAAACTTTTAGGGCTCATTTCCACTGGCGTTTTTACAGCCACTTTTCTGAGCGTTTTTTGCAGCTTAAAAACGCCTGTCCATGTTAGTCTAGGGCCTCATGCCCACCATGACGTTTTTGAGCTGTAAAAAAAACGCGGGACCAGTGCGTTCTGAAGCTCCAGCAATAGAGCTGTAAAAACGCCAGACATTAAAAAACGCTCAAAAACGCGGCTGCGGCGTTTTTAAAGCTCCAGCTCCAAAAAAAAAATTTGTTTTTATTTATTTTTTTCTAAAATAAACATGGACAGGCGTTTTTAAGCTGTAAAAAACGCTCAGAAAAGTGTCTGTAAAAACGCCAGTGGAAATGAAGCCTTAATCTTAAAAACCTCCATAGGTTTTGTTACAGAGGAGGTCTAAGGCTAGAATTATTGCTCTCGCTCTAACGATCTCGGCGATACCTCACATGTGTTGTTTTAACATCGTTTTCATTGACGGGCGTGACTTACGTATGCATTGGCTTCTGCGAGCGAACTTGGCGGGACAGTACGCTTTTAATATATATATATATATTTTTTTTATTATTATTTATTTTACTTTTTATTTTGACAGTCCTTTTAAAAATAAATGTTTGTGTCACTTTTATTTTTATTACAAGGAATGTAAACATCCCTTGTAATAGAAAAAAAAAGCATGACAGGTCCTCTTAAATGTGATATATGGGGTCAAAAAGACCCCAGATCTCATATTTACACTAAAATGCAATTAAAAAATGTAAAATCCCCCTTTAAGAGCATTGGGCAGAAGTGACATTTGATGTTGCTTCCGCCCTCCAATGCTTTAGATCCAAGCATGGGGCTATAACAGTATTTACTAGGGTTGTCCAGATACCACTTTTTTGAGACCAAGTACAAGTACCGATACTTTTTTTCAAGTACTCGCCGATACCGATACTTTTTTTTTATTATTTCTTTTTAGTGTGACAGTGGCACTTTTTTGTTTACAATTTTTTTTTTTTTACAGTGATCTTTATTTTTTTTTATTTTTTTGAGGGGGGGGGTGTATCAGTGTGTGTGGTTTTTAATTATTATTGACATTTTTTTTTATTATTATTATTATTTATTGACTTTTTTTTTTTAAATCAGCCCTGTTGGGGGTCTTTGGAGAAATATCAAGGGTCTTAACAGACCTCTGACATCTCCCCTTTAAGACAGAGAAAGGGACTAAGAATCCCCAGTCCCTTTCTCAGCAGCCTCAACTGAAATATGTGGAGAGAAGCTCCTCTCCATTCATAAACTGAAGCATCGTAAACACAGGTTACGATGCTCAGTTATGTGAATGGACAGAGTCAGTGATCACTGACTCTGTTCATTCTGAAAATGTAGGAGCCAGGTTTAGCATCTCCTACCTCCGGCACGAAGAGGGAGAAGACGGCACGGAGGGGGCAGCACACGGAGCACGGGAGGGGGGTAAGAAGGCAGAGCACGGGGGGGGGGGGGAAAGGCAGCACACAGAGCACGGGGGGAGAAGGCAGCACTGGAGCACGGGGGGGGGGGAGAAGGCAGCACTCGGAGCACGGGGGGAGAAGGAAGCACACGGAGCATGGGGGGAGAAGAAGTCACGGAGAGGGAGAAGACGTCACGGAGGGGGCAGCACACGGGGGGGAGGCAGCACGGGGGGGAGAAGGCAGCACACGGAGCACGGGGGGGAGAAAGGCAGCACACGGAGCACGGGGGGGAGAAGGCAGCACACGGAGCACGGGGGGGAGAAGGCAGCACACGGAGCAACGGGGGGGGAGAAGGCACACACGGGCACGGGGGGAGAAGGCAGCACACGGAGCACGGGGGGGAGAAGGCAGCACACACACGGAGCACGGGGGGGAGAAGGCAGCACACGGCAGCACGGGGGGGAGAAGGCAGCACACGGAGCCACGGGGGGGAGAAGGCAGCACACGGAGCACGGGGGGAGAAGAGCAGGCAGCACACGGAGCACGGGGGGGGAGAAGAGCAGCACACGGAGCACGGGGGGGAGAAGAAGGCAGCACACGGAGCACGGGGGGGAGAAGAAGGCAGCACACGGAGCACGGGGGGGGAGAAGAAGGCAGCACACGGAGCACGGGGGGGAGAAGAAGAGCACGCAACACACACGGAGCACGGGGGGGAGAAGAAGGCAGCACACACGGGAGCACGGCAGGGGGGGAGAAGAAGGCAGCACACGGAGCACGGGGGGGGGGAGAAGAAGGCAGCACACACGGAGGCACGGGGGGGAGAAGAAGGCAGCACACGGAGCACGGGGGGGAGAAGAAGGCAGCACACGGAGCACGGGGGGGGGAGAAGAAGGCAGCACACGGAGCACGGGGGGGAGAAGAAGGCAGCACACGGAGCACGGGGGGGAGAAGAAGGCAGCACACGGAGCACGGGGGGGAGAAGAAGGCAGCACACACAGGAGCACGGGGGGGAGAAGAAGGCAGCACACGGAGCACGGGGGGGAGAAGAAGGCAGCAGGCAGCGGAGCTCGGGGGGGGGAGAAGAAGGCAGGCAGCACACACGGAGCACGGGGGGGAGAAGGCAGCACACGGAGCACTGGGGGGGGGGAGAGGACCGGAACACGGGGGGGAGAAGGCAGTACACGGAACACGGCAGCATGGAGAAGACTTGCAACTCCTCTAGTCTTCCCTAGTATTTACCATCAAAGTACTGAAGTACAGCTGCTGGTCCCTAATCAGTTGGCTTTTGTGTTGTACAGGTTCCTCTTCTATACTGAAATTGTTTAATTTCAATGCACACTGTGAGCTTCTCACTGTATGCATTAGATGCTGCCGTAGCAAGTCAAAGCCGGCCTCATTTCCTCTCTGAAGGACATCAGCATCATCAAGCTCTTTGCTCCCCCTCAGGATTACTGGCCCCAACCTTTTCATTTATTGGATTTCTGTCTTTTCAATCATTGGGGGAGCTAGAATCACATAAGGAAGTTACCTAGGGTAGGTCCTACATGAACATGCAGCCTGACTAGGAACCCAACCCAACCTGTGGCCCTCCAGCTATTGGAGAATTACAAGCCCCATCATGCCTCTGCCCTCGGGAGTCATGCTTGTTACTGTCAGCCTTGCAATGAATCATTGGGACTTGTAGTTCCTCAACAGCTGGAGAGCCACCGTTTGAGCGCCCATTGACATTTGCATAACTGCTTCCAAAAGCCAGCCCACTGCGTCAATGCTGAGGTCTCTTGAGAGGAGTACTGAGGCAGAGGGCTGTGATTTTTTCTGGATGCCATTTACAGCACTCTGCTGGCTCCTCCAACCAACTATAATATACTTCACAACAAAATGTCCCATCTCCTGGCTGTGTTTTTCTTTGTGACGCGTGTTTCTTGTTGTTTCCGCAGGATGACATCATAGATGATGTAGACAGTTTTGTCGCTGCTGCCGAAACGCTTAAAGAGCGAGGGGCCTACAAAATCTTTGTGATGGCCACACATGGTCTCCTGTCCTCTGATGCTCCGCGGTTAATAGAAGAATCTGCTATAGACGAGGTGAGGACATCCGGACTTTCTCTGTTTTACTCAATTGTCTCTCTCACTGCTTTTTTTTATTATATATATATATTTACGTTTTTCCAACATCACATCTTAAAAAATGGATTAAACATATATTATTACTACAGATACTAAAAAAATATATTAATCTGACCTTAAATTACACTTTTTGGGGACCAATGACATTATTACATTGATCAGTGCTATAAAAATGCACTGATCAATGTATAAATGTCACTGGCAGGGAAGGAGTTAACACTAGGGGGCGATCACAGGGTTAAGTGTGTTCCCTCAGCGTGTTCTATCTGTAGGGGGGATGGGCTTGCTGAAACATGGAAGAGATCACTTGTAGATCCCTGTCCTGTTACTAGGCAGGATGGGGAAATGCCTTGTTTACATAGGGAGTTTCTCGTTCTGCCTCTCCCCGCCGTGATCACTGGCCGCTGGCGGACATGGAGTCCGCGGGACCCACAGGCGTGCTCCCGCCCGCTATCCTGCTTTTACGATCTGACGTACAGGTAAGACTCCTTTCACACTGGGGTGGTTTGCAGGCGCTATTGCACAAAAAATTGCGCTTACAAACTGACCTGAAACAGCGGCTGCTATTTCTTCAGTGTGAAAGCCCCGAGGGCTTTTACACTGAAGCGGTGCACTAGCAGGACCGCTCCAAAAGTCCTGCTAGCCACATCTTTGGAGCGGTGAAGGAGCGGTCTGTATGATGCTCCTTTCCATTGAAAGCAATGGGAAACCGCTGCTATATCGCTGGCAAAGCGCTTCTGAAGAGGCGCATTGCCGGCGATATTAACCCTTTTTTGGCCACTAGCGGGGGTAAAACCGCACCGCTAGCGGCCGAATACCACCGCAATTCCGATGGTAAGCGCTGCTAAAAATAGCAGTGCTTTACAGCCACCGCACCTCCCGCCCCAGTGTGAAAGGGGCCTAAGTCAGTTTGCGCCGGAGAGCCAACCTGCCGCAGTATATGTGCGTTAGCAGGTCGGCAAGTGGTTAAAATGTGAAAACCACTTCAGATATGACTTTTAGGTACGCTGAAACAATAATACAAAGTAAAACTGAAAAAAAAAGAGTAAATTAATACAACGTTGTCTCAAGTTTTGTGATGAGGCCCATAGCGTTTCAGGGAAATTCCCTTTCTTCAGGGGCGTGTCCTTCTTTGAAGACTAATGATATATAAAAGGCATACAAAAAATAAGATCTATGTTATATCTTTTGCCAATCTTTATTTTTTGTATGTCTTTAAGATATCATTAGTCTTCAAAGAAGGACACGCCCCTGAAGAAAGTGAATTTTCCTGAAACGCGTCGGGCCTCCTCACAATACTTGAGACAACGTTGTATTCATTTATGATTGTTTTTATGTATTCTGAATTGTTATGAACTATATTCATGATTTTATGGGAGCCATATACCTGGCCTCTTGGACATTTATACGATAATTAAATGATTTTCAAATGTATAATTTTTGTTATTCTTGTTGCCTTTAACCACTTAAGGACCCATTCACGCCGATATACGTCCGCAGAATGGCACGGCTGGGCACAATCACGTACCTGTACGTGTCTCTTTAAGCCCCGCCGGCGCGGGCACGCGACCGGGTCCGAAGCTCTGTGACTGCGATCGGTCATCGAAGCTGAAGCTTAGGGAGAGCTGTGTGTAAACACACCTTCCACGTTCTTCACAGTGGCAATGTCATTGATCGCCTGTTCCTTGATATAGGGAAAGACGATCAATGACGTTGCACGTCCAGCCCCGCCCCCCTACAGTTAGAAATACATATGAGGTCACACTTAACCCCTTCAGCGCCCCCTTGTGGTTAACTCCCAAACTGCAGTTGTAATTTTCACAATAAACGATGCATTTTTATAGCACTTTTTGCTGTGAAAATGACAGTGGTCCCAAAAAATGTGTCAAAATTGTCCGATGTGTCCGCCATAATGTCGCAGTCACGAAGAAAATCGCTGATCGCCGCCATTAGTACTAAAAAAAAAATAATAAAAATGCAATAAAACTATCCCCTATTTTGTAAACGCGATACATTTTGCGCAAACCAATCGATAAACGCTTATTGCGATTTTTTTTTTTTTTTTTTTTTACAAAAATATGTAGAAGAATACGTATCGGCCTAAACTGAGGAAAAAAATGTTTTTGGGGTATATTTATTATAGCAAAATTTAAAAAATATTGAATTTTTTTCAAAATTGTCGCTCTATTTTTGTTTATATCGCAAAAAATAAAAACCGCAGCAGTGATCAAATACCACCAAAATAAAGCTCTATTTGTGGGAAAAAAAGGACGCCAATTTTGTTTGGGAGCCACGTCGCACGACCGCGCAATTGTTACTTAAAGCGACGCAGTGCCGAATCGCAAAAAAGGGCCAGGTCCTTAACCTACATAATGGCCCGGGTCTTAAGTGGTTAAAGTCCCAACCCCTTGCTAGGGGGACACCCCTTTTTTCATAATACAGTCAGTACTCTATAAAAAGTCAATGTTACATTTTCATAACTCAAGGCCACCAATCGGAATTCATGGTTCAGCCATTGGTAAGATCTATTGCTTTCTAGGGTTTGGCGGCTCTTTGGCCATTCTCTTCATCATGTGTCACTTGTTCTCTTCTCTTCTTCCAGGTCATCGTCAGCAACACGATCCCCCACGAGATCCAGAAACTGCAGTGCCCCAAGATCAAGACGGTGGACATCAGCATGATCCTGGCCGAGGCCATCCGGCGGATCCACAACGGAGAATCCATGTCGTACCTTTTCAGAAATATAGGAGTGGATGATTAACCCCTCCCCCCCCTCTTTGTCTATATAAATATAGATCTATTTTTTAGGAATTATACCAAGGGCCAAAACTGGAAGTGTACAGTGTACCTGTGCCGTTACAAGAGCTTACCTTTAATATTTCAACCAAGCCGTGTTTTTCAGGCTGACCTGTCTACCTGTAGATTCACCAGTCAATCGAGATTTTTTGTTGTTTGTTTTTTTTTTGGTTGTCTTATTTTTTGCTACTTTCTTTTTTTGTGAACAAAATGTCACCCAAAAGTACATTTGTTCCAAGCACCAGAGGTGTCGTCAGCAGTGTTACTGGTTGGGAGAGCTGGTTGAGATGTGTAGCACAGAGTAGACCTGTGCTAGGATGGATTTGTGATAATACCTTGTACAGCCCAACTGCCTATGTCCATTCAGTTTTCTGCTTGAATGTAGGGGGCATCAGAGTGACTCCGGGCATGGAGGAGGACCAGAGACTTGAGCACTGATAGATGGGTAAAGCTGGGCCATTGCACAGTAGAAGACTTCTCAGCGCAGGTTTCCTTCTCTGTGTAGCTGTTAGTATCTCCTGGATAACCAAGAAAAAGTAGCTGCAAATAAAGCATGGGTGCTCAAAGGGGTTGTAAAGGTACAATTTATTTTTTCCTAAATAGCTTCCTTTACCTTAGTGCAGTCCTCCTTCACTTACCTCATCCTTCCATTTTGCTTTTAAATGTCCTTATTTCTTCTGAGAAATCCTCACTTCCTGTCTGTAACTTCACACAGTAATGCAAGACTTTCTCCCTGGTGTGGAGTGTTGTGCTCGCCCCCTCCCTTGGACTACAGAAGAGTCAGGCTGCTCACTAACACACAGCTCTTTTCTCTATCTGCAACGTAGAGAGTGTCCTGACTCTCCTGTAGTCCAAGGGAGGGGGCGAGCATGACACTCCACACCAGGGAGAAAGCCTTGCATTACGGTGTGGAGTTACAGACAGAAGAACAGGAAGTGAGGATTTCTCAGAAGAAATAAAGACATTTAAAAGCAAAATGGAAGGATGAGGTAAGTGAAGGAGGACTGCACTAAAGGAAAGGAAGCTATTCAGGAAGAAAATATACCTTTACAGCTGTTGCAGAACTACAAGTCCCATGAGGCATTGCAAGTCTGACGGGTACAAGCGTGACTCCCAAAGTCAGAGGCATGATGGGACTTGTAGTTCTGCAACAGTTATAGGGCCACAGCTTGAGCACCCATGATTAAAGTAAAAGCCTACCAAAACTTTTTTAATCACTAGATGGAGGGGTCAGGGGTTAGCACCTCTGTAGGCTTTATTGCTTTCCGTGTCCATGTTGGGAGATATCATAACTTCCTATTCTGCTGTCACCTGGGAAAGGAAGTGAAATGAACACACAGGATGGGAGGTAAAGAATAATTCCAGGCATTGGTATTTTAGACATTGATCCAGCTTGGAGCACCGTAACCATGTATATACCAAACCTGGCCGATGCTCCTGGAAGCTGGAAATCACTATAGTAGACGCCGCTGCTTTAGTGATCTCCACATTCTGCCCACTGAACACAGGAGGTCAGCCACTTGGCATGAGCACCATTCAGAGGATGCTTTGTGTTTTCTGAATGAATGCAAAGCGTCATATGATTGGACAAGGGGGGAGAGTAGGATGCCACCAGCTTACCTCTCCGCCTCTTCCCATCACAGCATGCTTTGCATTTATTATGAAAATGCAAAGCATTCTGTGATTGGCCAAGGTGGAGAGCAGGATGACACCACCTTTTCTCTCCCTCTTCCCATCACAGCATGCTTTGTATTTATTATGAAAATGCAAAGCATTCTGTGATTGGCCAAGGTGGAGAGCAGGATGACACCACCTTTTCTCTCCCTCTTCCCATCACAGCATGCTTTACATTTATTATGAAAATGCAAAGCATTCTGTGATTGGACAAGGTGGAGAGCAGGATGACACCACCTTTTCTCTCCCTCTTCCCATCACAGGATGCTTTGCATTTATTATGAAAATGCAAAGTATTCTCTGAATAGGGCAACAAGTGTAAATGAGGTGCTGGATTTTCAGCTTCTTAGTTGGTCATTTGGATTCAAATGGGCAGTCGGCTCACGACAAAAATAAGGTGCCACTTAAAGAGGGGGGACCCAAAGTTGAAAATCCATCTATGAGAGAGCCAAACCAAAGCTGAATACTTTTACTATTGGTTCATACAAATGAAAGCAAACAGCCAATGAATTTCAGGAGCTTTACGTCCCATCCCCGCCCCCATCCCCCCTTTTCCCCCCAGGGCTCAGGTAATAGAAGTACAGGCAGTACCTTGGATTACGAGCATTATCACATGCTTGTAATCAAAGCAAGTTTCCCTATAGGAATCAATGGAAACTCAGATAATTGGGTTCACAGTCACTGCTGGTGTATGCAGTACCGCATTTGGCCAGAGGTGTGTGGGCACCTGCAGACACTTGAAAATGGAAGTTTTTTTTTCAAGCCTCACCGGCGCCCCCACATCTCTGGCTAAATGCGGTACTGCACACCTGAATCCTGCTAGTCTTGTGAGACCACGCTTGCAAACTGAGTCAGGATTAAAAAAAAAATAATTGCCTGTATTGCGAAACGCTCGGAAACCGCGTTACTCGCAATCCAAGGTTTCACTGTAGTTAGAACTCAGAAATAGCCCAATCACCAGGGTTAATTTGTAGGGTGTGTGTTGGGGGTACCATGGTTCTGGGCTTTCTTCCCCTTCATCCTGCACACAATCCCAATGACTGTGCCATTTATCAGTCCTCCTAACCTCTTATATGGCTGGGCGAATTGGATGTGCGTTTCTCTGCATCCAATTCGCATGACAGGAGATTGTGATTTTCTCTCTATGGAGCCGGTTCACATACCGCTGTGCGTCTTTGGCTCAGTTTCAGGGCCGAATTCAGGAACAGATTAGTCCCAGAAATGGAGAACAGGGACACACCGGATCCCTGCTGCGAGCCGCCTCCGGAGGTGTGAACCCAGCCTAAGACCTGAGCCCTAAACAAGGGTGGGATCCTTGAGCCCCTGAAACGCGTTGAATGTTTTTCGGTTTCTTGTTATAAACCATTGCTAATATTAAAATATTTTGGGCTCTTAGTCCTAGACCTTGGGTCTGGCACTCTCATTAGACTTTTTATACAGGCAATAAAACCTAGGTCTTATCAGGAGGTCCTCTGTCAGTTTTATCAAGGTCGGGAATAAAACTCAGAGGTCGTAACCCTTCCCTTAGACCCCTTTCACACTGGGGCGGTTTGCACAAAGAGAGACTTTGATACGTTTTTATTTTAACCCTCATGTCTGATGCCAGGTGACCCCCGCAGCCCCAGTTCACTATAACCCGCATGCAAACCGCACCGCAGTCTTGTGCAATTCAAATGCGACTCAGTGCGGTGCGATTTGAGTCCATTCAGGTAGAGGCACTTTTTTTTTTTTGGAGCCGCACTGCAACTGCATCGTATACTGGTTTTGTATCGTGGGATCCGGTGCGGGCGAACCACACTGCATTTGTGATTTGTATTGACATTTGCAGCGGGTCACTAACACAGTGTGGTGTGGGAATCGCACAGGGATCACTGTTTCCTGCGCCGCATATGGTTGAATCTAGGTCAGTGATGGTGAACCTTGGCACCTCAGATGTTTTACTATAGAACTACATTTCCCATGATGCTCGTGCACTCTGCAGTGTAGTGGGGCATCATGGGAAATGTAGTTCTAAAACATCTGGGGTGCCGAGGTTCGCCATCACTGGTCTAGGCTAAGTAGTAGGGTTTATATAGACCAGTGATGGCGAACCTTGGCACCCCAGCTGTTTTGGAACTACATTTCCCATGATACTCCCCTACACTGCAGAGTGCTTGAGCATCATGGGAAATGTAGTTCCAAAACAGCTGCGGTGCCAACTGCCAAGGTTCGCCGTCACTGATATAGACTGTCGCTTTACCCCGAATGGACATCAGGAAAGGTCCTCTTTTTTAACAGCAACTGAGAATCCATTTTATATGAAGGAAATTAATAAAATATTAATTGTTTCTTAAAGACTTTCTGTTTGGTAAAGTGCAAAATACAAAATTCAGGGTAAAAAGGGGGTAGAATAAAGTTTTGGGGGGTTTTATATGTTTATTATACTTTTTTTCTGAGATGAAGTAACACGTCTTGTTTTTTCTCCTTCTTCATTGGGCGGGTAGTGTTATTGTATATGAGCTTGTGGGGCTCTAATGAAGTGAAACGTTGTACCCTTTTCTCTGCTGCTCGTTGTTTAGACCAACCACAATAGCTGGTGGTAGATCCATCGTTCCTGAAAACGATCGGCTGTCTCTGGTTCTGCTCTGTGCTTCATCTCTGATTTGTATCCCCCCCCCCCCTTTTTTATTTTATATGGCCAGCAAAGCCTCAGGAGAGGCAGGTCAAGAGACGTCCATGTGCCTCGGCCCTAATTTATCTCGTTCCCGTGAATCCTTTTTTTTTTTTTTCTTTGTTTTGTAACAGATATGATTGCGCTTAATTGTCTAAAGAATATTTTTGTTTAATCAATGGAGCAACCAAAGTGACTTTTTTTTTTTTTTTTGTTCTTTTTTTTGTAATTGTGTTTTTTAATCGTGGCTCTTTTTGAGCGCTCAGTGACTTCGCTAAATGGATTGGCACATTTGTAGCAATCGGTGCAAGTTTTAGCGCCCTTTATTTAATAAAGTGCCTGGAAGGAAGAACTGCACTTTGTTTGCCCATCGCGGCCGACGACTCTTCTTCTAGGCACTTTTCTAAATAAGAGCGGTAGGTTTATTTACAGAGGCAACTTGCTGCAATCTATGGTAATCAATCGCAGTTCATCAGTCGGGCTGGGTTCACGCGATCGCCGCAGCAGGGGTCCGGTGCGTCCTCGTTCCTCGCTTTCAGGTCTGATTTCATCCAAAATTTTGGACTTAAAGGTGTTGTAAAGGAATTTTTTTTCCCCTAAATAGCTTCCTTTACCTTAGTGCAGTCCTCCTTCACTTACCTCATCCTTCCATTTTGCTTTTAAATGTCCTTATTTCTTCTGAGAAATCCTCACTTCCTGTTCTTCTGTCTGTAACTCCACACAGTAATGCGAGGCTTTCTCCCTGGGGTGGAGAAAGCCTCTTAAGGGGGCGAGCAGGAGTGTCAGGACACTCTCTACTTTGCAGATAGAGAAAGAAGCTGTGTGTTAGTGGGTGTCCTGACACTCCTGCTCCCCCTCAAGAGGCTTTCTCCACACCAGGGAGAAAGCCTGGCATTACTGTGTGAAGTTACAGAGAGAAGAACAGGAAGTGAGGATTTCTCAGAAGAAATAAGGACATTTAAAAGCAAAATGGAAGGATGAGGTAAGTGAAGGAGGACTGCACTAAGGTAAAGGAAGCTATTTAGGGGGAAAAAAAATTCCTTTACATCCCTTTAATTTGGACTTGAAATGGACCAAAAGACGCACAGGGCTCCTGTGCAATTTGCATCGGAGGCACAGCAGAGATATGTGAACTGGCTTCATAGAGAGCCGGTCACAATCTCCTGCTATTGCGAATTGAATGCTGAGAGCCCACATCCAATTCGCAATGGTGTGGACCCAGCCTTAGGGGGTTATTTACGAAAGGCAAAGCCACTTTGCATTACTTTCGTGAGCTTCCCCTCATTTCAGATCTAGCCCTCAGATTTACAGCGACTGCACTTGGAAGTGCAGTCGCTGTAAATCTGAGGGGTAGATCTGAAATGAGGGGAAGCTCTGCTGATTTTATTATCCAATCATGTGCCAGCTAAAATGCTGTTTTTTTTTGTTTTTTTTTCCTTGCACGTCCCCCTTTGATCTACAGCGACTGCACTTCCAGTGCACTTCCAAGTGCGCTTTGCACTTGTACTGCAAAGTGGATTTGCCTTTTCGTAAATAACCCCCTTGGTGTCCTTGTTTCAGTAATCCAAAATCCCAGAGTGGCTGCTGCACTTAGTTTTGCTGTGCCGAGGGGGCTCCTATCTCCTTGCCGATGGCAGCTTACATTTGAACGTAAATTGATTATTATAAAAAACAAAGCAGCAGTTGCTCAGCGTTGAGATTTCAGCTATGTGGTCAAGGAAATTGGTTTTTTTTTTGTACGCCAAGCCAATCTTGAACTGCGTTTTTTGTTCTAGTTATGTCTCCCTCACAAATAGCTCCCTCTACTGGAAGTACGAAGGTTTTACTTTTGAAGTCATGCCATGATTACTGCACCTTGACAGATGTCAGGCTTTGCTTATTTACTGTCACAATGTGCTTTTTACTCTTGAGGTGTATCTAGTTACACAGCTCTTATCCTTACCTGTATGGCTGCAGGTGCCAGGGAGGGCTTTCTAGGCCATTTCAGCAGCTACGGGGTTCATTGCTTTGTTGGGGGGGGCCTGTGAAGCATTGCTGAGCGATGTAGTAGGTGTGGATCCACTTATTGCAGGCTTCTTCAGCAGCACAAGGATATCGGACAAGAGTCCAACTCTGATCAGTTTTTGTGTCTTATTTTTATTTTTTTCTACTCCTGTCCCAAAGTTGACTCCGCCCCCCTGTGTCGATCAGGAGAGTTGCAGTAGTTTAAATGCGCAATATGTCTGGGGGGGGGGGGGGGGGGGCGGCGGGGCTACATAGTAACGCTTTTTTTTTTGTAGGAAAGCCTACTGAGAAATATGCACTTGTATTTATTTTCTGCAAATGAAGAGGGAACATGTAATAAAATATTTGTTTGTGTGACACGCATTATTGTCTTGTGTTTTCTTTTATTATATTACCATATTTATCGGGGTATACCGCGCGCCGGGGTATACCGCGCACCCCAAGCCTAGAAGGGAAGTTTAAGAGAAAAAAAAATACTTACATTTTGAATGCCCCTCGTCGGTGTCTTGCCCAGCGTTCATCGGCGTCCGTCTGCGGCCTTGGTGGTGTCCTCCCCGCTTCTCTCGGCTCAGAGCGCGCTGTCTCTGAGCGCCGCTGACATAGATCGAGCCGAGTGTACTGCGCACTTGGCTAGGCTCGGCCACGCTCGGCTCCTCTTGCATAAAGGCTAGGAGGCGGGACAGGGCGTGACCGAGCCTAGCCGAGTGCGCAGTACACTCGGGTACACTCGGCTCGGTCTATGTCGGCGGCGCTCAGAGACAGAGCAGATCGGCGTATAACGTGCACCCACGATTTTCCCCCGTTACACGCCGATAAATACGGTATGTACACTTCAGCAAATTTGCTGGCAATACCTTATCTGGTCTCTTTATGTATAAAGCTGTTTATACAAGTATTAAGCCCAGGTTCATTCTGGGCTGCGGGAAAGAAGCCGTGCAAGTTCAGTTGAACTCGCACGATGTCGGTCCCGATTCTGGCCGCAATTTCTGAGACATCTGTGCAGGTTTCTGCACAAATGTAAATCGCGGCCCGAAATCGCAAAGCTGGCTTTGTGCCCAGGGCACAGTCATGTTGGAGGGTGAAGAGGACCTTCCCTAAATTGTTCCCACGTAGTTGGAAACGCACAATTGTGTCATTTGGGGGCGTTCACACACATGTGATCATGTTAGTAAAGTAAATCCAGCTGGAGAGAGAAGGCCAGGTGTGTGTGCCCAGGTTGTAGGTGATGGCCATACAATGGTCAGTGCACAGATGTCCACCCTTTGTGCTGAGTGCACAGCTCCATCTGTTTTCCTGACCTCTGCTCCATTACACCAATTTGCAGCATTCAGCAGATGCATGTTCTCCGGCCCTAATGTCACCGTGCCTCATTAGAGGTGACTCATTGTCTCAGCAACGCAAGACATGCTTATCTCTTGTGTGTTTGTGGTTCTGTCAGCAAATTCTGCAAATGGCTTCCCCACATTTATATTGGCATGTTCCCGGCATTGATGCAACCTCCTTTTTTTATTTATTTTTAAGGAAACAATAAATGGAGTCTGCCATTGATGAACTCTCCTAAAAGTGCTAGCTCCATGGTTGTCATGTTAAAACATAAAAACAAAGACCAAAAATGAAATATATTGCAGTTTATCAGTCCTTAGGTGGGGTGGCTGCATTTGTTTTCTCGTTTTCATGATTTTTTTTTTCCCACCCTTAAAGGGGTGTTCCAGCCGCAATTTTTTTTTAAAGTCAGCAGCTACTAACAGTGTAGCTGCTGACTTTAAATAAGGACACTTACCTTGTCCTACTTGCCCGCGCTGATGGCCCCCCTGACGCCGGTCCCACGATCGATCCACTGCTTCACTGCCCATTTCCTACTGCGCCTGCGTGAGTCTCACGCTGGCTTGTGAATGGGCGGCTGCTCTCTGAGAACACACACAGTTCCCAGAAAGCAGCGCACCCCATTCACAAGCAGAAGAAGCAGAAGAAAAGACACCGCGGTGTGGAAGAGGCAGATTACGGACTTCCGCATAGCAACAGGTATTTCGGGTGAGTATTTTTTTTTTTTCACGTTTTTTTTTATTAAATTTTTTTAAGCTAGATGGGCAAATGTGGTTTTCCTGGGTGGAACTCCGGTTTAATTTTCACCTGGTGCTCCTGCCAGTAGCACACTTCCTGTCCTAGGGTGACAGTACTTACCCACCATTATGTATCTGGAGGAGCAATGTTTGCACCCTTGTCTCATTAGAGTTTAATGCACCCCCTTCTTGCACCTCTCTCTACTTTCTTCCCCCTTCTTGCACCTCTCTACCATGAACCACCATATTGCACCTCTTTCCATTTTGCACCCCCTGCTTAAACCTCTCTCTACTCTGCACCGAATTCTTGTGCCGCTCTTTACACTGCATTCCTTGCATTCACCTCTCTCTACTCTGCATCCCCTGCTTGCACCTCTGTACTCTGCACCTCCTTGTTGCCCCTCTCTCTACTCTGCATTCCCTGCTTGTACCTCTACTCTGCAACACCTTGTTGCCCCTCTCTCTACTCTGCATCCCCAGCTTGTACCTCTACTCTGCACCACATTGTTGCCCCTCTCTCTACTCTGCATCCCTTGCTTGCACCTCTGTACTCTGCACCCCCTTCTTGCCCCTCTCTACTCTGCATCCCCTGCTTGTACCTCTGTATTCTGCACCACCTTGTTGCGCCTCGCTCTACTCTGCATCCCCATCTTGTACTTCTGTACTCTGCACCACCTTGTTGACCCTCTCTCTACTCTGCATCCCCTGCTTGTACCTTCTGTATCCTTGTTGACCCTCTCTCTACTCTGTATTCTGCACCACCTTGTTGCCCCTCTCTCTACTCTGCATCCCCAGCTTGTACCTCTGTACTCTGCACCACCTTGGTAGACTTCAGGCTTTTATAAACAGGCCCCTCAGGGACTTTTAGGGATTGTTGGCTAAATTCGGACCTCAAACTGACGAAAAGACGCACAGGAATCCTTCATATATTCACACCAGAGCCGCAGCGGAGATATGAAACTGGAGAGAAGAAAGAGGTTGCGTGACCATCTTTAGCCTTTTAATCCTTCAGGAGAGGTGCAGTGGAGTGGAGCCAGCACATCCCCGCAGTAACACCCATTGCAACGGAAATGACATTTAGCAAACATCTTGCCTATAGATACCAATACACATGGCTTTACAATATTCAAAATTCAATTCCAATAAGCAGGGCTTTTTTTTTCTCTCAGAGAATGGGTGCTGGAACTCCCCCATTTTGGATCACTCCCTGTCTCCGCCCCTACCCACCTCTGAGCACCACCCCTTGGCACCACATCCCAGTACCACCCCTTTTAGAGAATACATAACCAAGTATCAATTTTGTGGTGCTAAGTCATTTTTTTTTTAATATGTTACACATTACAAGAAAACCAGTAAAGTGGATCCCCCACAGCAGAGACCCCTACAGCAACAATAGACCGCCCAGCAACAATGGACCCCAACAACAATAGGCACCGGCAGTAACAAGAGATTTCCCAGCAGCAGCATCGACAGCAGCCAGCAACAATAAACCCCTCCCTCAACAGGAGATCCCCTTCAGCAACAATTAAACCCCCAGCAACATAAGCCCCCCCCCTCTCCCCAGCAACAATAGATCCCCCACCAGTAATAATAGACCTTGCCACTACAGATCCTGGTTTCCTTACCATGAGATATTGAGGCATCTTGAATTTCTAGCACATTGACATTGAAGACCTGTCCAAAGCTGAATGGTTTAGCAACATACCATAAATATTTGAACTATAATTTGGAGAAATCGGGCCTGCACTGGGTTCTGTCTGCTAATAGCATGCATGGATGGTCTGTTAACTGTCATCGGAGTTGTTTTGGTTACTGTTTAATTTCACACACCTTGCTGTGACACATTCCTCTTTTAAAAACCTCTCGGTTTACTTATTTTATAGAAAATTAGAGCTGTCTCCGTTTAATATACAAGGTCAGAAATACAACATTTTACAGTTTTCTTCCGGAACTGTAAGCAAGAGGACGTCTTCCAATGGGGATGTCCACCTTTCCTCAACATTTACCATTACAAAAAGTCACAGGGAACCTTAAAGAATCACTAAAGGACTTTTTTTTTTTTTTTTTTAGCTAAATAGCTTCCTTTACCTTAACGCAGTGCTGTTTTCATGTTCTCATTGTTCGTTTTTGCTTTGAAGTAGCTGTAATACTTCTCTGATCTCCACACTTCCTGGTTGTCTGGCTCCTTATGAAAAAACTCATGGCAGATTTTCACTGTGGTCCAAGCTGTGTGTCTAAAACTCCTCAGATTCATTTTAAAAACAAAACACTGCCCTGGATTTGTTTGTTTTTGTTCTGTGTGTCTTCTCTACTTCACAGAAACATGAAACCATTTTAAAAACGAAAGTGAAACTAGAGGCACCATTATATGATTGATTTTTAATCATTTTTAAAAGGAATCAGTTAACTTTTATGTCTCTATACCCTTTTTTTCCTTTAATGACCCTTTAAGGTCCATAAAGACACGGATGAGCGAGTTTGGAGTGGAGGAACTTAAGTGGCCTACAAAGAGTCCTGACCTCCACCTGATAGAACACCTTTGTGGTGAATTCGATAAGGGACTGGGAGCCAGGCCTTCTTGTCCAGATCGGTCCTTTACCCAACAAATGTGCTTCTGGGAGAATAGTCAAACATTCTCATAGACACACTCCTAAACCTTGTGGACGGCCAAATCAATATTGAACCCTACGGACTAAGACTGGGATGCTATTAAAATTCATGTGTGTGTAAAGGCAGGTGTCCCAATAATTTTGGTCATAGTGTAGCTTAAAAGATGACTGGTGTCAGTGGGGACTTATCTAAGAGGAAGAAATCGCTCTTTGTTCTAGGAACCTCTAGCAATGGTTTCCTGGTTGGGAAAGGCTGGGGACACCTCTTCCAGTGACGACTTTTCTCTTTGTCCAGATTTCCCCAGTGCCTCAAATGCATCCAAATTCTGGGGCTGAACTGAAGCAACGTAGCCAAAAACATTTCCATCTTCTAAATGACAGCTGTGCTTAAAGTATCCTTTTCCATTGCTAAAGCAAATGTGAACTTGTTGCCATTTGTTGGGTGACTTTAACTTTATACTCATTGACTGCTGATCCCCCCTCATTGGTATCTCACAAACTGTATACTAGGTCCAGAGGAATAACATGCTGATGCAGGGGCGGACTGACCAATGGGACTCTCAGGCACTGCCCCAGGGCCCCATGCCAGGCTTAAATTTACGACAAGAAAAGTTCGATGTGAGCTTTTGGTCGGAAATTCAGACCGTGTGTAGGCTCCATCTGACTTTTTCTGTCGGAATTTCCGACAACAAAAATTTGAGATCTGGTTTTCAAAAATTCCGATCGTCTGTATGCAATTCCAATGCGCAAAAAAAAAAAACATGCATGCTCAGAATCAAGCAGAAGAGCCGAACTGCCTATTGAACTTCATTGATCTCGGCTCTTCGTACGTGTTGTACCTCACCGCGTTCTTGACGGTCGGAATTTTGTGTGACAGTGTGCATGCAACACAAGTTTGAGCCAACATTCTGTCGGAAAAAAATCCACAGTTTTCTAGTCTGATTTTCCGATTGTGTGTAAGCGGCATAGGATTAGCAAAGATCAGGCAAGGGAGGACACGAAAATCAGACAGGATTATGGTCAGGAGAACAGGCCGAGGTCAATAAGCAAAGTACCCAAAACAGGTCATAGAAGAATTTGGGTACTGGGAGAAAACAGTAGACATGGAAACAGTCATAGATCACTGGTCATTTTCACAGATTATTGTTTCAAGATTGGGCACACAGGCACACATATGCCTGTGCCAAGCAGTGTTGCCAACCTACCAGATTGAAATTTACTGGAACGACACCCGAAATTTACTGGCGCAGCCATGTTTTTACTGACATTTCACAAAAGTTACTAAATTACATTTTTAGGTGCAAATTGCAGTATTTAGGCTTCAAACAGGTACGCTAGGCAAATAGCAATGTGATTTAAGGTAGATATTAAGGTAATTTTCGATATAATAAGGGCAAATTATTTAGTCACATCACCCCCTGCCTCCATCCCTCTCTGCCACCAACACCCCCTGCCTTCACCCCCCTCTGCGGTGCCACACTCTCCCCCTGCCTCCAATCTCCCCCAGGACCCCTGCCTCCAATCACCCCCTGTCTTCTATCGTGTCCTGGCTCTATCCCCCTCTGCCATCAACAACCCCTGTCTCCATCCCCCACCCTCTGCAGTGCCACCAACATCCCCTGCCTCCCATTACCCCTTGCCACTAACACCCCCTGCCTCCAATCTCCCCCTGCCTCCATTGCCCCCTGCCTCCACCCCCCTCTCTGGTGCCACTGCAGCCACCATCACCCCCTGCCTATAATCTCCATGCGCAGTCCCAAGCCGAACCGATCTCAGCTATTTTTACTGGCACATTCCCGCAACCACGGACATTTACGAATGGAGGAAAAAAGTGCCTGTTTTTACGAACTGTCCTTAAAAATACGGACGGTTGGCAACACTGGTGCCAAGTAGTAGCCCTGTGTGAAGGGCCATGGACCAGAACATATGCATGTAGGCAGCCACCAGCTTCCCGATAGCTGAAGCTGAATAGGTTCAAATGAAGCACCCTTGGCTTGTGCCAAGGGGTATGGTGGTTTGTGCCAAGGGGTATGGTGGCTTGTGCCAAGGGGTATGGTGGCTTAAATTAGAGACTCCTGAGATTTGATTTCATAAACTGGGCACAGCGGAGGAGCAGGACGATGTACAAGAAAAGGCATGGGGGGAAGGAGACCTGACAGGTGGGACCTGATCTAGATAATACCTTGTTTGTTTAGATGCTGCTGTGGCTCAGCCTATAAATTTGGAGGTTTGTACTTTGTGTCACTTATATCTGCCTGAATGCTTCCAACACCAACAACCAGATTAATGATCAATTACCCCAACCTGCTGCTCGTAGTCAGCACTTCTGCCGCTGACCCTCCACATCGTGGTGCTTCTTCCTCCAGTGCAGGGAAGAAACAGATCCAGAACCATGGAACAAAACACCACCATGACCCAAAGTCCTGCGCAACAGTTCAACATCTCCGACATCATCGTCATCGTGGCCTATTTCATGCTGAACGTGGCGGTTGGGATTTGGGTAAGAATTTTTTTTTTTTAGCCAATGTAACAATCCACAATGCCTGTCAGAACTATTCCAACTAGTTCGGCACTATTTTTGCCGCCCAGGAAAGTTTAAAATTTGTCATCATTTTACGATTGTAATTTTTTTCTACTTACCGTACATTTATTTGTGCGGTGATTGCAAAGAATGTGGGGGTGTCTTTGACTATCACGTGCATAACATGCAATCTTTATTCATGAATGCAGAATAGACAAACCCAAACTTTTTCCATTTTACTCAACTAAATTCTGCGTTTTTTTTTTTTCCATGATCAGTTTCAGTTTTTTATTACAATGTGTACACATAATGCCAATGGTGGCTAACTTTTTTGAGGTAGTGGGCAAGCCCGGACTGGGACAAAAAATAGGCCCAGGCATTCTAGACTGAGCAGTTCATTCTTTTTTTAAACTAATTCACAAATAATGACAACTAGGTTACAGTACATCATTTCTGCTTGCTGAATGTTTGCTAGAGGTTACTGCTCATCCTTACAGTTTACTAATTGGTTGCTAGAAGTGACAGCACACATTACGGCTCACTGATTACTTGCTATAGGTTACTGCACATGATTTTTGCTGGTTGATTGGTTGTTAGAGGTTACTGCACATCATTACCGCTCACTGATTGGTTGCCAGAGGTTACTGCACATCATTAGTGCTCACTGACTGGTTGCTGGGAGGGTTGAGGGATGGAATGAGTGGCGATACTGGGAAAAGGGGGCAAATGCCCAGTGTCATAGGCGTGCGCACACGGTGTGCCAGGTGTGCCCAGGCACACCCTAATCAACCTTTACAGCACAGATTTCTCCTACTTCCTTGGCTCCCTCTGCAGTGCTACCATCTTCCCTCCTTTCCTGCCAGCTGTTGCTGCAAGGATCTTTTAGGACAGTGATGGCGAACCTATGGCACGTGTGCCACAGCTGGCACGTCAAGCCCTCTCTGTCGGCACTCCAGGGGAATCCCCAGCCAGGCAGTGGCTTTTTTCAAAAGCAATTAAAAAATAAATAAAAAAAACATTATTTTTAATGCATAAAAACACAATATAATATTGAATTGTTTGGTAAAATATAAAAGATGATGTTACGCCGAGTAAATAGATATCAAACATGCCACGCTTTAAAATTGCGTCTGCCTGTGGAACACCCCCAAATTACAATATCTAAAAATCTCAGCCATGACACCTGCAATATAATAGAGGAAGCTGATTGGATCTTCTGTACTTGCATCTCACGCCTGTCTAGACTCTTATAATTTGGAGTCTAGACCTCTGGTAAGAAGGCATTTTATATCAATATTGGAGGCGGTGCACACGTTTTGATCACCCATCAATTATACTCACTGTTACTGGATGTTCATCAAGCAATTCATCTGCACTATTTAGATCAGCACTAATTGTTCACACTTGTTTATTCAATATCTATGTTTAGCGCAGCAAAATGTTTTATTGTTTCACGTTTACCGCGATTGATCCTGTTGTGTTGTTGCCACTAGCTTGCACTTTTATATTCAGTCTGTATACCTGCCCAATATAATTTTTTGTTTAAAGGGGTGTTCCACCCAAATGTAATGTTTATTAAAAGTCAGCAGCTACAAAAAGTGTAGCTGCTGGCTTTTAATAAACATTCACTTACCTTCTCCACATTCCAGCGACGCGCCGACCGGGGCTCCGCTCCTCTCCCCCCCTCCCCGGCCGGCGTCTTCATTCTAGCTGTGGGCACCCAGCCGTGACAGCCTTCGGCTTCACGGCTGGGCACCCAGTGTGCATGCGCGAGCCGCACTGCGCATGCGCGCGGCTCGCCGCTGATTGGACAGGCGATCGCCTAGGACCTGTCAGTGTCCTAGGCCATCGCCTACAGGGAGGGGCTGCAATAAGGCGATTAAGCCTAATCGCCTTACCAGCCCCTCGGCGGAAGCAGGAAGTGGGACAGGAAGTCCCATTCCTCCTGAAGCCCCCACTCCCCCCCCAAAAAAAATTACATGCCAAATGTGGCATGTAAGGGGGTGTGGAGTGGAACAAGCGGAAGTTCCATTTTTGGGTGGAACTCCGCTTTAAGTTGAACCATTTGCCAACAATCTCAGGTATGAGTATGGTGACAGAGTGGTTTTCCTGTACCTAATAACGTACCTAGTACTCCTTCATCTTTGGTTTTGTCCCTTGTTAACCACAGAAAACTTATCAGGGGTGGGCAACTGCGGCCCTCCAGCTGTTGTGGAACTACATGTCCCATGAAGCATTGCATGACTGTCAGTTACAAGCATTAATCCCACAGGCATGATGGGAAAACTGACAGTTACTCCCAAAGCTGGAGGCCCACAGTTTGTCCACCCAATGCCTATAAGGCTGCATACACATGATCAGACATGTCTAATGGACCGTTTCCAGCGGACCACGCTGAAGTTGTCTGTTGGTCTGATGTGCGTACACACCATCGGACAAAAATCCCCTCGGACCAGAACACGGTGGTGTAGAACACAACGACGTGATGAAAAAACGAAGTTCAATGCTTCCAAGCATGCGTCGACTTGATTCTGAGCATGCGCAGGATTTTTGTCCGATTCTTTCGTGTCCGAGGGACAAGTTTCCAGCGGACAGGTTTCTAAGCATGTCTAGAAACTTTTGTCCGCTGGTAAACGGTCCGATAGGCCGTACACATGATCGAACATGTCCACTGACTGGTACGTGGAGAGAGTCAGTGTGACTATAAAGTGGATCTTTGCTCCATTAAAGATCCCAAGATCGAACACCACAAAGTGACTGCAATTACCTTTATCAGAAAGAAAAGCCTCTCATGTGCTGTTCTCTCATTTAGTTTCACTTTATTACTTTTATCAACTTCTCTTATTTGCTCATCTTTATAAAGGACCTTGTTGATCCTGCTAGAAATCCAGTTAGCTTGTAGATTCTTTTACTTTGCCTCTGTTGCACTGTTAGGCTAAGGTGACCAGATTTTTAAAATTAAATCCGGGGACATTTTTTTTTTTTACTAGTAATGGCGGCAATCAGCGACTCTCTGCCCATCACCACCCGCCTCACAGCCTGTCAAGTCTTACTCTCTGGGCCCGGTTACTACTGGGTGGGGAGCGGAGGAAGATCACTCCACCAGGATAGGCAAGGAGATAAACAGGCAGGCAGCTGACAAGGACTTGAGCCAAGGCAGAAGAACATGCGAGTGGAGCTGAATGGGCATGCGCCCGAAACTGAACATGATCATCAGAAAGTGGCACTGATAATGGAAAAAAATTCACCCCCCCCCCTAAGCTAGTAGGAGCGGCTGAGTGGGGGGGGTGTAATTCAGATTTTGTTTTTATCCTGCACTGATTGTCTTTGAAATGTCCCCAAGCCCCTGTTCAAATCCAATCCGGGGACAGACTTGGTCTGGGGACAGTGTCCTCAATCCAGGGACGGCCCCCTGAAACTGGGGATGTCTGGTCACCCTATGTTAGGCCCCATGCAAATTGGGCATTTAGCCATGTTGCATGGGTCACTGCCATTTAGCTGGAGCAGAGGGTACAAGTGCCCCATCCACTTCTGCTGCCAGCAGCCTATCAAATTCTACATATGAGAGATTGGCAGTTGCTGTAGCTGAATAGGGCACCTGGCGGTATGAATGTTTACAGCAGTATGTGCCCAGGGAGGAATGCCCTGAAAACAAAGACTTCTTGTCTCTGGGTGCATATTGCCCTAAACGTTTGTACCACTAGGTGCAACATACAATACCGACCAGCACTGATGCCACCCCAGTTCTCTCTGTAGACTATAAAACACAATGTAATGGAGAAGAGGAGAGGGGGGGTGTTTTATAGTCAGGTCCTAGGGTTACAACTGACAACAATGCTCCTCCATAGACACAGTTAAGTGACAACTATGCAAGACTGAAGGGAAGGTTGGAGTTCAACTGTAATTTCATATATTCTAAATCACTTTCTTTTTCCTCTCCAGTCTTCATGTCGCGTGAACAGGAACACCCTGAATGGATACTTCCTAGCAGGGCGCAATATGGCTTGGTGGCCTGTAAGTATATTGTATATATATATATGTGTGGCTTGCAAGGGCTTGTCATGTTACAAAATGTTTTTAAGGCTATTTGTAAGCATAACCCTGTCCTGTTACCATAGCAACACTAGGAGTTAGGTTGCTGGAGTTAGGTTTGACAGGCAAACTGACCATCTTCTTAACCACTTGACCTGACCTTTTTTTGACAATTTTGTTTACATGTAAATATCAGTATTTTTTTGTTAGAAAAATACTTAGAACCCCCAAACATTATTCTTTATTTTTTATTTTTTTAAAGCAGAGGCCCATCCTTTACCTGCAGACATTCCTGTTTTCACTTCCTCATTGTTCGTTTTTCTCAGAAGTTGCCCTATATCTTCTCTGCTCTGTTCACTTTCTGCTTGTCTGATTGTTACTCACCACCGCGAAGGGAGGCTTTACTGCGGTGGTCAGTAACATGCTCGCCCCCTCCTGGGAACTACATCTGTGCGGCAGGACGCGCTCTATGTGTTAGAGACTTCAAGGAGGTGTGAATTACTGGGCGTGCCGCAATGCATACTGGGAAATGAAGTTCTTACATGATCGAGCGCCACAAACCAGGAAGTGAATGAGAGAACAGAAACTAGAACGCCAGAGGTGATATAGATGAAGGAATTTAATAGGTATTTACTTGTTTTTTAACAGAATCATTACACTATTCTGCCTGTCTACCTTGCAGACATTAATTTTAGGCAATTTTTTTTTTTCTTTTACAACTCCTTTAATGCAAAAGCAAACACAATACATAACCCAATTGTTGGTAAAATAATAAAGATGATGTTGCGCCGAGTAATAGATTTCCCCATGACAAACAACGTAAATTTTACTATCCATAGTAAACTACTGAGTTACCTCACATGTGTAGGATGATCGCTGTTTGCATGCGTGTAGGACAGGGGTGGCCAACCAGTGGCCCGGGGGCCACATGTGGCCTGCGGAGCCCTCTGATGTGGCCCGTGACCTCCTGCTCTGGAATGGTGGGTTGGCAAGCCCAGATCGCAGGTTGCCAACCCACCATGCCGCAGCATCAGTGTTGTGAATGAAGCTGGTGGTAGAGGAAGAAAGCGGCTGCGGAGCAGAACCCCATAAGCCATTGCTTCCTCTACTGTGCCGGCTTTTGCCACAGGCAGAGTCTATGGAAAAGTTCAGCTAACCTGCAGCATAGACACAGGTGCACTATGCTTTAGTGCAAAAGCAGTCTTAGACCCCTTTTTTACACCATCAGCCCGACCAAATGGAACCCTCAATGTACCTCCTATAGAGCGACAGATGTCCGTTTACGCCTGCCTACCTCCAACCTGAAAAACAGAAAGAAATTTATCCCTTTCATCTGGGTGGATCAGAGGGCATATAGAGTAGCCGTGACCTGTCATCCGCCTGCTCTGCTCCTTGTGGCCCTCGACTGATTACCAATTTGCTTAAGTGGCTCTTGCTCTTCAAAAGGTTGGGCACTCCTGGTGTAGGACCACATGGGGATGAGGGCACCTTTAAAAAAAAGGATTATTTATGTATTTATTTTTACACTGTCACTTAATTTTAATTTTTTTATTTTTATTGCTGTTACAAGGAATGTAAACATCCCTTGTGAGAGAAATAGGCATGTGACAGGTACTCTTTATGGAGAGATCTGGGGTCTGTAAGACCCCAAATCCCTGCTCTGCCCTTAAAACAAAAATTGATCAAACCAAGATCTGTGTGTTTAAATGCTTTTGATTTTTGAAAATGGCGCCATTGACATCCTGGTGAACTGGAAGTGATGTCAGGTCATCGCTTGCAGGTTACTATAGCGGAGAGCGGAGCAAAGCTGATCCGGTCTTTGTCTGGCTCTCTGATCAGCCAGCAGAAGTGCCGGCTGGTCGAAACAGGTGTCATGGTGAGATGGGAGATCCCAATAAAGCTGCAGAAGGTGGTTGGAGGGGGTGGCTGAGGTGTCCCACTGCCCGTAAAAGCAATCCTGCAGCTAGTTAGCCATTAGGATTGCTTTTACAAAAGAGCTGACCACCGGCTTTAAAAAAAAAAAACGGTACAGGGATAATACCTGGAGCTACAGGCATCATCCCAGTATATCAACTTGAAATATAGCGAGGTACGGAAGTGAAGGGAAATTTTCCCAACAAAACAGAGGACAGCAATAAATAAACTCAGGAAGTAAAAGAAGGGTGTCGGATGCTTGATCTTATAAAGCAGTAAATGTCAGGTCATAGAGGGAATGATTCTCCTTAAAACAAACATCCAGGGAGTGGTGGATGATGGTCAGCTCTGTGGTCGAGTAGAGATTGCGTGTGTAAGTGCTAAAAGCAGAACATAATGCAATTTAATTTTTATTCAGACTCTCATTTCATTAAAAATCCAACGGGTTTCAGGAGTTCAAAGGATCCACCATCATCAGGTCTTGGTACTGTTGAACAAAGTATTTATTGGACTGAAAATGTGAGGAATCCTCTTGGGGTATGATCACTCCAAATGCCGATTAAACAAGGACCCCTCCAACTTTATCCCTCGGCTGATATGAATATGCATGATTATGCCCAGATCTTCTATAATTGTTCGTTGGTCTGATCTTCTGGGCACCTCCTCTCTGGGCACCTTCACTCAATCCATCTTGTCCAGTGTTGCAGAGCCTCTGAACGTGGATCACAGAAAACGTTAGCTAGCTGTAACAAACCGCGGCAGTAATCGCATGGGGAAAGGGTTAAACGTCTAGCTTCGGGGATTACAGCTGTAAGGATTCACTGGGATTTGTAAGATGGATTAGTCGGAGCTTTTTGGCTTTTGAACTTATTCAGCTTCTTGGCACAGATACCCGAGCTTCTGTTCCTGAGAGATGCAATCAGACGTGAAAGTGGGCCTCCGAAAACCGTCTCACCAGTCTCATTACTGCTCACAGGTCATAAATTATCCAATCAAATCGCAGAGATCAATATTTCCTAATTAGGAAAGTTCAGTGGTTCTCGCCACCCGGCTGGCTGAGGTGACCTACAGAGTGACTACAAGTCTCAGCATGTCCTGGCAGTTGCAGAAGTGTCCACCTACCCCTTGCTCTCCTTTATACATATAATTTTATTTGTATATTATTATTTTTTTACTAGACTTAACCTATGCAAACAATTATAGTATAGTAATTATTATAGTATGATGAACAATAAAGTTATAAACGTTCAAAAGAAATGCTGCAGAAAAGGGGTCAGGACGGTAAGGAGGTAGGCTTCATTCAGACCTAGGCGTTTTGTCGCCCTACGCCTGACGCTGAAGCAGCCCTAGATACGCTGGAGGGGCGAATTAACATTGTCGGCTATGGAGACGGTTCACATCTCCACGCCGAACGCCCAAACGCCCGTACGCCTGAAGCTCAAACAAGTCCCGGACCCTTTTTTTCAGGCGTATCGGGCGTACGGGCATAGCCGGCAATGTTAATTCACCTCTTCTGCAAAAAATCAATAGGCGTTTTGTCGCCGCAAATCGCGGGGACAAAACGCCTATTGATTTGTCGCCGCAATACGCCGCTACAGCGTACGCCTAGGTCTGAATGGAGCCGTAATCTCCTTAGAAGAATATAAATTAATAACGTAGGGAACATACAACACAATTGTTTTGTTAATATAAATACATATAAGATAAAGAAAACAAAACAAAGAGAGCAAAATAGTATATTTTCTGGAAGGAATGATTCAGGGCTCTATTGGAGTACAAGAGCCACCTGCATCCTAACAATAAAGGAAACTAGACAGCAATGGTGGCCTTTGTCCTAACAACAATGGATGCTAGGCGGCATGAGCTTTCTGCATGCTGGCAACAAAAGATGTTAGGCAGAAATGGTTGCTTGTGTCCTAGCAACCAAAGTCCCTAGACAGAAAAATCCTCCTGCGTCCTAGCAACCAAGGACGCTAGGTGACAATGGCTGTCTGCATCCTAGCAACCAAGAGTGATAAGCAACAGAAGCTGCCTGTGTCCTAGCAACAAAGGAGGCTAGGCAGCAATGGCTACCTGCGTCCTAACAAAAAAGCTGCTGCTGAAACCTCGAAAAAAAGGATGCTAGGCAGCAATGTTTTAATAAAAAGTTTTATTACTATATACTTTGGATTCACTAATCAGTCAGTGTGTTCACCTTAGTCTCTCTAGTTTTCAGCTCTTCATGTCTGAAATATCTTTTTTCTCTATAGGCAGCAATGGCTGCCTGCATCCTAGCAACCAAGGAAGATAGACAGCAGTAGCTTCCTGTGTTCAAACAACCAAGGACACCAGGCGGCAATGACTGCCTGCATCCTAGCAAACAAGAATGTTTGGCAGTAGGAGCTGCCTGTGTCCTAGCAAAAAAGATGCTTGGTGGCAAGACCTGCCTGCATCCTAGCAAAAAAAGACGCTAGGCAGTAAAGGCCACCTGCATCCTAGCAACCAAGGATGCTAGGCAGCAGAAGCCACTTGTGTTCTAGCAATGAAGGGCAATAGGTGACAATGGCCACCTGAGTCTTAGCAACCAATAGTCCTAGCAAAAAAGGATGCTAGATAGCAAGATCTGCCTGAATCCTAGAAACAAAGGATGTTAGGCAGTAATGGCCACCTACATCCTAGCAACCAAGGATGCTAGACAGCAGTAGTTTCCTGTGTCCAAGCAACCAAGAACACCAGGAAGCAATGGCTGACTGTATCCTAGAAACAAGAATGCTAGGCAGTAGGAGTTGCCTGTGTCCTAGCAAAAAAGGATGCTTGGTGGCAAGACCTGCCTGCATCCTAGCAACAAAGGATGCTAGGCAGTAAAAGCCACCTGCATC
This sequence comes from Rana kukunoris, assembly GCA_029574335.1. NCBI lineage: Eukaryota > Metazoa > Chordata > Amphibia > Anura > Ranidae > Rana > Rana kukunoris. The sequence goes on from CM056054.1 coordinate 22,091,953, forward strand.
CTAGCAACCAAGGATGCTAAGCAGAAGAAGCCACTTGTGTTCTAGCAATGAAGGGCAATAGGTGACAATGGCCACCTGAGTCTTAGCAACCAATAGTCCTAGCAAAAAAGGATGCTAGATAGCAAGATCTGCCTGAATCCTAGAAACAAAGGATGTTAGGCAGTAATGGCCACCTACATCCTAGCAACCAAGGATGCTAGACAGCAGTAGTTTCCTGTGTCCAAGCAACCAAGAACACCAGGAAGCAATGGCTGACTGTATCCTAGAAACAAGAATGCTAGGCAGTAGGAGTTGCCTGTGTCCTAGCAAAAAAGGATGCTTGGTGGCAAGACCTGCCTGCATCCTAGCAACAAAGGATGCTAGGCAGTAAAAGCCACCTGCATCCTAGCAACCAAGGATGCTAAGCAGAAGAAGCCACTTGTGTTCTAGCAATGAAGGGCAATAGGTGACAATGGCCACCTGAGTCTTAGTAACCAATAGACTGTATGCTTGTGTGCATAAACATCAAACAAATGTTAAGTGTGCACAACGCTTGAAAAACGTGAAACGCAGGATCTTGCTACCAGCAATATTTTGCTTATGTTGAAGAACTCAAATAGTCTATGTAAATGAGCCTGACAATGCTCACGATGTTCAAGCCAGGGATTCCAAATTCTGTGAAATGGACCAGTATTAATCTTTTGGATATAGGTTATTTACTTATTCAAAATATAGGAAAAATAATAAGCGCATCTTTTCCTAAGCAAATCTGAAAGAATATTTATAAACAAAGTTCCAAAATGTTTTAGAGTGGTTGTAAACTCATACATATACCCAGTGAAGTGACTGTCCTCAGATGATACAAAAAGATGAAACAAATCCTCCTACATACGTTGTACCCGTTTATCTGCATTCTTCTCTTCTCTACAAAAGGTCCAGAATGTATAAAGCTTGTCTGAGCTTTCAAAAAACAGCTGAAGGAAAGCTAAGAGCTGACTAGAGGGAAGGAAAACATCCCTTTCACACAGCACATATGAACCGAGCTGAGGCTGTCAGCCACAGACTGTGTGCTGGAGATCCCTCCCGTCACCTTTTTTCTCTAGGTGTCAGGAAAACTTGGCAGAAGTGATTAATGCAGATTTCAGGGGAACAAAGCAGCAGACAGAAATGACACTTAGTTCTCTGGATTAAGACAAGTACACACTATAGAAGGATATGTTTTATTCATATTTCTTGTCAGAGGTTTGTACTTTAAGCACTATATATATGTATATATTTGTAGGTTCCCTGGTGTAAATAACAGTCATTTCATGAGTGACACAGGTTAAAAAAAAATCCTAATACTGAGAACACAGCAGTTTATACAGAAATCATGATCTGTTATTGTAATGAGGAAGGCTTATACCTGTCTTTCTGTCTTACACCATGTCAGATTGGCGCATCCCTCTTTGCCAGCAGCGAGGGCTCCGGGCTGTTTATCGGACTGGCGGGTACTGGAGCAGCAGGCGGCATCGCGGTGGCTGGATTTGAATGGAATGTAAGTACCATGATGGGATGGCGCTCACCCTGGAAAATATGCCAGTCTTCTTATCTCTGTTCTAATCGTAACAATAGCAGTCAATGTTGTTTTTACTGGCCAGGCTGATGCAAGCCAAGATGGCACTGAGCTGCCTGTGAATGTTGGATGAGTGAGCAACAAAAAAAAAATAACAATTCTGGAACGTTACCTCCCTGGTAGCAGCCAAGGATCTCAGTCTTGGCCCTGCTTCAGAACAAATAACAAAAAAAAACAGCCGTTAACTATAGAATGGCTACGCCAAGCTACACTGATCACCCTCCCTGTGCACCTTATGTTTCCCCTTGCTGCCCAGGCCCTCCTGTGTGCCCCCCCTACCCCCGCAGTGCTTCCATCCTCTCCTTCCCTCTAGCAGCTGCAGGCACACAATACGATCCTTCAAGTATGAGAGTGGGGGAAGGGTCCTGTAAATATGTCATATTTACCAGCCCCTTTATCTGTACCGATCACTCACTGTGTTCATTCATAACTGAAGCATTGGCTGTATGAGGCCCTGTGTCAGTTTTTCTGTGTGGGGCCCCGTATCAGGTTGTTGAATAACAGAACGGCAATGTCTAATCACCAGAGCGGCACCATGTCTGCTTGTAAGTGGGTGGTCGGAGGGTTAAAAAAACACAGATCAACTACCTCCTTTTACTGCTACCTGATCACCCCGTGTGAACAAAGCCACACAAATATAAAAACCTGGTCCATTGTTTGTGTGTTATTAGCCTAAAGTGGTTGTAAAGGCCCCCCTAAAACGTACCTGAGCCCCATCTTGATCTAGCAATTTGCACAAAAGCCTCAGCTGTCACAGATCGCTCCCTCATTGGATGAGACAGGAGCGGTAGATGTCAATCACAGCCAGTGAACCAATGAGGAGAGAGCGGGGGTGGGGCTGAGCCGTGTTCCATGTGTGAATGGACACATGGAGCAGCAGCTCGGGTTCCCCCATAGCAAGCTGATTGCTGTGGGGGCACTGGGCAGGAGGGAGGGGCGAGAAGCACCAATGGGGGACCTGAGAAGAGGAGGATCGGGGCTGCTCTGTGCAAAACCATTACACAAAGCAGCTTAGTATAACATGTTTGTTATTTAAAAAAAAAAAAAAAAACTGAACCTTTAGAGCCGGTTCACACAGGGGCGGCATTACTTTGGGGGCGACTCGGCAAGGTGATCTCAAGATGACTTCAGAGGCGACTTGCAAAATGACTTCTGTATAGAGTCGCCCTCAAAGCCGTACAAGAACCTTTTTCTAAGTCGGAGTGACTTGAGTCGCTCCTATTAGAACGGTTCCATTGACTAGAGCGGAGCGCGACTTGTCAGGCGGCTGAGTCGCCTGACGAGTCCCTGCATGAACCGGCTTTTAATATTACTTTAAAATTATTACAGGAAAGGAATGTTTGTAGATTAAAACAAACTGTGCGGGTCTGACAAGAGTTGAATAAAGTCCATGTTATAGGTGTAGGCAGGGATGTATTCTGGCCTAGGCCAACAAGGCCCAGGCCTAGGGCGGCACTTTGTGGGGGGGTGGCCCTCTGTCCTCTTCCCATGGCATCCCTCTCTCCTCCTCCCAGGGTGTCCCTCTCTCCTCCTCCCAGGGTGTCCCTCTCTCCTCCTCCCAGGGCGTCCCTCTCTCCTCCTCCCAGGGTGTCCCTCTCTCCTCCTCCCAGGGCGTCCCTCTCTCCTCCTCCCAGGGCGTCCCTCTCTCCTCCTCCCAGGGCATCCCTCTCTCCTCCTCCCAGGGCGTCCCTCTCTCCTCCTCCCAGGGCGTCTCTCTCTCCTCCTCCCAGGGCGTCTCTCTCTCCTTCTCCCAGGGCGTCTCTCTCTCCTTCTCCCAGGGCGTCTCTCTCTCCTTCTCCCAGGGCGTCCCTCTGTCCTTCTCCCAGGGCGTCCCTCTGTCCTTCTCCCAGGGCGTCCCTCTGTCCTTCTCCCAGGGCGTCCCTCTGTCCTTCTCCCAGGGCGTCCCTCTGTCCTCTTCCCATGAATATGACAGGGATGTGGCTTTGACAGGAAGGGGTGGGTCATATTTAAATTAGGGGGTGCGCAAGTTTAGTCAGGCCTAGGGCAGCAAAAAACCTAAATACACCTCTGGGTGTAGGCCATGTACATACAATATAAAGCCTGACTGGGATACGCCCAGGACATTGCTAAGTATTCCCAGGATGTTGCTATATGAGGCCTAGTCATTCCTGCTTACCTCCACCATCACAGGTGTGAGCTCTTTCTCTGATTCAAACCCCCTCACATACTCCCTCTCTCCCCTGATGGAGTAGCTTTGAGCTCAGCATTTGAGATCTCCCTCTTGTGATGGTGGAGGTGAGCAGGAATGACTAGGCCTCAATTAGCAACATCCTGGGAGTATTCCAGTCAGACTTCATAAGGTATGTAAATGGCCTACACTTATAGCAAGGGCCTTATTTAACTTTAGTCAGAGCTGCACAGTTAGTTCTTATCTACATTTGCCCTATTATCTGTATAGGCATTTTTGTGGTAAAAGTGAACTTGCCCCTTTCACATTCGGGCGGGAGGTGCTGTGGCGGTAAAGCGGCGCTTTATCGCTAATTTTGCGTTGCTATTCGGCCGCAGTTTTACTCTCTGCTAGTGGCAGAGAAACAGTTAAAACTGCCCGCAATGCGCCTCTACAGAGGCGCATTGGCGGTGGTATAGCCGTGCTGTCCCATTGATTTCAATGGGCAGGAGCGGTGACGGAGCGGTATACGCACCGCTCCAAAGATGTGGCTAGCAGGACTTTTCTCCCAGTCCTGCTAGCGCACCGCACTGCTCCCTCGGGCTTTCACACTGGAGAAACAGCAGCAGCTGTTCAAGGTCGGTTTGCAGGCGCTATTTTAAGCGCAATATCGCCTGCAAACCGCTCCAGTGTGAATGGGGTCTAAAGGGTAAGTTCGCCTTTACAGAAAAATCTGTATGGTGAATTTACACTAGACAGTTTTACTGCGGCAGGTTGGTTCCCCTGGGCTAACCTCCGTAGCAATACGTCGGCCACTTTAAGAGCACTAGGGGGCGCGCGCGACGATGGAGCTGATGCACGTGACCGGCGTCAGCAAAAGTTGAACACCATGTTGCATTTGCCAGGTGATACCACCTCTGAACGTGGCTTATTCAAGTGAATGGGGCCACTCTGCAACCTTGCACTACGGTTCCATTTTAAGAGGGGTGGCAAGCACTGCCACGTGTATAAATGGGCCCTAACTGACTGAAACCAAGGAAACAGGACTGTTGCCCATAGCAACCAAAGAGGTTTCATGCTCCTGCTTTTGGGAAAAAAGAAACATGAATGGTTGCTATGGGAAACAGGCTATAAATTTTATGTTACTATAATAAGAATGGGCCTTAATTACTAGTGTCCGAGGTCACGGTGCCATTCACACTGATGTGGTGCGGTAACGCAAGCGTCATAAGCAACAAGCATTTATACGCATTCCATGTGTCGGCATGTTTTCAATGACACCCCAAAGCACTAATGGAAAGCGCATGCAATGCAGCACATCAGAATGCATGTTAACATTCCGCCATGCATCAAAGCACGCCATGGTGCAAAATATGGTGAATGTCCAATTCTTCCATTGTTTTGATGTGTTCATTTGAATGGTCTGTCCTAACGTAAAACCTGCTAATGTACGTGCGCTGATGCGATGTACCAGGACTCCAAGGTGTGAATGGGCCCCAAAAGGATGCTCATAAAAGACAAATGAAAGGAAGCATGTGATTGGCTGATCTAGGTGACAGAACAATTTCTCTTTCAGGCGGATGTTTCCTTTGTATATCTTCTCTAATGATGAAATATTCTGTCTTTTCCAGGCAACATATATTTTACTAGCCTTGGCGTGGATTTTTGTGCCAGTGTATATCTCCTCTGGGGTAAGTACTCATACATGGGTGGTATCTTTTCCTGTTTGTGATCTTATTGGGGACTTTTACCTCAGTTCCTGTCCCCGTGGCACCAAGAAATGTGGGGGCACCTTGATGTCACTCCCTGTTCTGACAGGAAATGAAGAAAAATCTCTCTATTAGCGTTTGCTTAGACTTGCAGTGGCGGGGGTAAAATCAGCCACATTGTTACCCCCCCCCCCCCCCCCCCACCACCACCACCACCACCTAAGGCAGCCGGAAAGAGATGTAAACATTCTCAGCATCATGGGGCATCAAAAATTAACACCTGAATAGGGCCATGAAGCACAGGGTTGCGGTGCAGGTTTTTAGGGGTTAAAGCAGGTGGTAAGGAGACGACATACCACCTTATTACCACATGTAGGATTCTGAAAATTGATCACTTTTCAGAGGTGTGATAATAACAGCTGCATGTCTAAACATAGGCTTAGGAATACAGGTGACAACAATAAAATCCAGATGTGGCCCCTTGCTTGCTTTTATCCAGCCCTTGAGGCACTATTTCATCCACTAATACCAACAATGGGGCATTATTCCCCCACCCACTGAGACCTAATAACACAATTGGGCAAAATTACATCAATGATGAGACATTCCTCCCACTGACAACAACGGTGGGGCATTGTTAATTCCCACCAACATCGGGACCTTCTCCACTCCCATTGGCCCGCCTTCTGACACCAGCGATGGGGCACATTTCCTGCCACCGACACCAACAAAGGGGGTACAATCTCCACCCTACTGAGACCAATGAAGGGGTACAGTTCTTTCCAATGACACCAATAATGGGGCACAATTCCTCATTGGGCCCAATGACACCAATGATGGAGCACAATTCCTCCCAATGACACCAATAATGGGGCACAATTCCTCATCGGGCCCAATGACACCAATAATGGGGCACAATTCCTCATTTGGCCCAATGACACCAATGATGGAGCACAATTCCTCCCAATGACACCAACAATGGGGCACAATTCCTACCAATGACAACAACGATGGGGCATTGTTTATTCCCACCAAAGTCGGGATCTTCTCTACTCCCATTGGCCAGTTGGGTCCCCCTAAAGTCTGAGGGAACGTAAACTGGCCCCCTATTTAGAAAGTTTGGAGACCCCTGTTCGAGTGCATTATAAAAAATAAAAACAATTTTTAAAGCGGTTGAAAAACTGCATATACAATTTTAATTTTTTTTAAACCTGAAAGGCAAAAGGCATAATCAGCTAATATAGCACTGCATACTAGCTGATTATGAAATACTTACCTCGGCTTACCTGTAGGTAAAAGTCAAAAAGTGGAGTTTACAACCACTTTAAAGGAAACGTAAAAAAATATTAAAAATGGTAGCTTGCTCTGAACAAGAATAAATCTGTCCTACTAAACCACTAATTGTTGGTAATTAGTGGTAGGACACTGTCACCTAGTGGCAGATCTATGGTAAAGCAACTTTGAAAAGCAATTTATGGGGCCTAATCCTGTATGTATATAAAGGTTCAAATTGGTTAGTTATCTGTTATTCCCCCAAATTTCATAAGTTTTACCTGTTTATAAATTCTATCCTTAAAGATCAAATGTTTCCGCCATTCAAGGAAACTATTTAACTTGGATGTTTATTTGACAAATTAAACATTTATTATAGGGTGCCCCTGTAACTGAAGATTCACAGGGCATTATTATTTTCTAAAGAGAGAGTACAGGAGATGCATTTTGCCATCAGGCTTTCTCTTTTCGACTAAACCTGTGTACGGCCCCTCTGAATAAATTGTGGGGGAGGGATCTCTCCTCTATTCTGCTGTGATAGTGAAAGGCAGGGAGGAAAAATCTGCTCCTAAATGGCAAGACTGCGGGCTGCCATTGTTTAAAGCCTGGTATATAGCTTGAGCTACTGAGCTTTGTAAAAATAAAAAATAAATTTCACCAGAAGAGTTAGGAATAGACAGGTTAGAGCCTGGTCACAATGGTTACAATTTTTATAATTTCCATATATATACTTAATCGCATCTCATTTAAAGTCCCAACCTTCCATTTTTTTTTACAGGAATAGACAGGTTAATTGTTTTGAAAATGTCCCTAGAGCAGGGGTCTCAAACTGGTGGCCCTCCAGCTGTTGCACAACTACAAGTCCCATCATGCCTCTGCCTGAGGGAGTCATGTTTGTAACTGTTAGCCTTGCAATGCCTCATGGGACTTAAAGTTTCGCAACAGCTGGAGGGCTGCTAGTTTGAGACCCCAGCTCTAGAGCTACACTTGCTATATCTGAATACAAAATATTAAAATGCCTGGGAGCAGGGGGGGCGAGCAAGGAGAGGAGCCGCTGGCACCGTCTGGTTGTTCAAAGCGCGGGGAACATAACAGCTTTCAATTCAATAGCTGTCTTCCCCGCCCGCTGTCATATACAGCCCCTCCCCCTTGTCCGGGCACTTTGATAGACAGATCACCCATCCCAGGATTGGATGGGTGATCTGTCTATCAAAGTTTCCCGGGCGAGGGGGGGAGGGACTGTATATGACTGCTCGAAGCGGGGAACACAGCTATTGGTTTTAAAGCTGTTATGTTCCCTGCGCTTTAAACAACCAGGCGCGGCGGCTCCGGCTCCTCTTCTCTCACCCAGCACAGGTAGGCTGCACTGGGGACATTTTGCTGCACTGGGGACACATGCTGCACTGGTAGACATGGGCAGGCTGCATTTTTGGGCACGGATAAAGTTGTTAATATTTATTTTTATAACTTAATTCTGCATAAAACAAGTGTCATTTCATGAGATAATTTATGAGGGCGTGTCTAGGGGCAGGACATGGTAAGGATTGGGCGGGGTAACTGGTGGTGAGTATGGCATAGTGTAGACTGGGGAATGTAATGTACAGCATAGTGTAGACTGGGCAATGTAATGTATAGCATAGTGTAGACTGGGGAATGTAATGTATAGCATAGTGTAGACTGGGGAATGTAATGTACAGCATAGTGTAGACTGGGCAATGTGATGTATAGCATAGTGTAGACTGGCCAATGCAGGGATGGACTGGCCATTGGGACTACAGGGAGTTTCCCGGTGGGCCGATGGCTCAGTGGGCCAGCTTCAGTGACAGCGGACCGCCGCCCCCCTCCGCTCCTTTGTCTCTCTTTTCCCGCAGCGCTTACCTTCTCTCCCTCCCCGCAGCACAGAGAAGCAGGGGGAAGACCAGAGAAGCAGGGGGGATGACAGAAGAGCATGAGGGAGGGGACAGACAGCTGACTCAACAGCTATGGCCTGGGAGTTTCTCACTTCTGCCTAATCTTGTCCCATAAGGGGGGGGCACCAAACTTATTCTTTGCCCCAGGTGAAATAATGTCTAGCTTCCCCAATGGTACTGCCTATAAGAGTACCAGTACCAGCCGTTCTACTCTAATAAAGTAGAATGGCTAGTGGCTAGTGAAGGGGGAGAGGGGGATTGGGTGGCCTGGGGGGGTGCGGGGTTGTCCGGCCTCCATGAGAGAGACCTGTCAAAGTGGGCGAGTCTGGATGAAGTCCAGGGCCAAATTGTTGTCCCAGTCCAGCCCTGGGGCAATGTATAGCATAGTGTAGACTGGGGAATGTAATGTATAGCATAGTGTAGACTGGGGAATGTAATGTATAGCATAGTGTAGACTGGGGAATGTATAGCATAGTGTAGACTGGGGAATGTAATGTATAGCATAGTGTAGACTGAGGAATGTATAGCATAGTGTAGACTGGGCAATGTAATGTATAGCCCAGTGTAAATACTGAAGCAGTTTGTGGTACATGCCGTGTTGTAAGTGGAGAAATGTGCTGGTATAGTCACTACTTTATAAACACAGGAAAACTATCAGAGATTTATGTCAAGGATCTGATTCAGTCTCCATGTTTTTATGAATAGATCGAATTTTCCTCTTTTTCTGTGTACGTGGAAATGAAGAATACTGCCAGTATGATGATAATATATATATTTGTTGTGATAAACGGCTGATGACACGATCCTTTCCTTTCCGTAGATTGTTACCATGCCGGAGTATTTACAAAGGAGGTTTGGTGGAGAGAGGATACAGATGTATCTGTCCGCACTGTCTCTATTGCTGTCTGTCTTCACCAAAATTTCAGTAAGTGACAACCCCTTGTCCTGGTGTCACAGGAATACAAAAAAAGTAAAAAAAACAGTAGAGCCACAGGAGGCAAAAACCTAATAGAAATGTTATCTATTCCTTACTCTACTTTGACACTATGTGTTTTGGTACACGCAAACCCACATATGTTAGAATTATGTGTGGAGGTGCCATAAGGAATTAATAGCATGGTCACACATCTGCAAAAGAGCTGTGCTTTTTAGTGCATTGTGGAAAAGGTGCGTGATTTTGCGTCCGTTACCACAACTTTCTGTCCTTGTACAGCAGCGGTCCCCAACCTTTTGTTACCAGGGACCACTTTCATGCCAGCCAATATTTCCAGGGACCAGTGGCGGATTGGGCAGGCGACTGGACATTCATGGAGTCTGTACTTAGCCACCCCTTACACCACAACCTACCTCTACAGTGTCCACAGTCCCCTTTTACATCCCAGTTCCCCCTTTAAAGCAGTTCCACAGTGTCCTCTCTCTTCCTTTTCACATCACAGCCCCCTTTATATTAGAGTGCCCCTTTACAGTGCAGTCCCCTGATGTAATGGGGACTGCATAGTAAAGGGCCACAGCCCCCTTTATATTAGAGTGCCCATTTACAGTGCAGTCCCCTGATGTAATGGGGACTGCATAGTAAAGGGCCACGGTGATGTAACAGGGACTGCACAGTAAAGGGGCACTGTGATGTAACGGGACTGTGCAATAAAGGGGGTACTGTTATGTAATGGGGACTGCACTGTAAAGGGACACTGTAATGCTTGCACTGCAGTCCCCTTTATATCACAGCCCCCTGTCACAGTACCCCTTGCAATCACATCCCCCTCCATCAAAGTGCCCCTTGACGTCATGCCTCCCTCCTCTCTTTTCTCACTTCCTTATTCCTGTGTCTGCCTCCCTTGTACAGTCATATCTGTGGCAGGGTAGAGGCAGATTTAGCCATGTGTCTTCTCTCAGGGGCGGGGGAGAGACCCAGGAGAAGACGCATGGGCTCGGTGACCCATCCGCCCAGCAGTCGCCTCTTGCTGCACAGCCCGGCCATCAACAGGCCACAGACCGGTACCGGTCAGTGGCCCGAGGGTTGGGGACCCCTGCTGTACAGAGCGCATATTGAAAGAGGGGAAAAAAACAGCACAAGGAGCCAATCAGTTCATGTTGTAACAAAACGCATGCTGATAGGAGGTGAAAACAGAGTGACAGTGAAATGAGCTCATCATTGGGCTGCTTCTCCGATCACTGACAATGCACAGGTTGGAGGTGGGCCCATGACAACCTGAACTCAGAGGAATGTGGATTGATTAATGCTGGCCATCATTCAACCTGGAAGACTGAGGACATTTATTGGTGGGAAAGTATCTAACTGAAATTAATTTAAAAGTAAAGTATTGCAGTAAAAGTTGCAATATTATTATTATTTTTTTTAACTACAGTTCTGCTTTGAATAGCACATTTATTTGTAAAGGTCAATGCTTTAGTCCAAACAGAACAGTTGTGAAGGATTTGGTTTAAAAAAAAAAAAAAAGGAGCTACAGTGTGATAGCTGGGAAGCTATGGTTATGCATTCCTCTATTGTGTAGTTCATGGGTCTTCAAACTACGACCCTCCAGTTTGAGGATCCCTGGTAGTTATTCAAATCGTTTTTTAGTACCTTCCAATGGTTGAAAATGTCAAGCTGAATTATTTCCTAAAAGAAAATCACAATGTAGGTTTCATAGGGTTATAAGAAATGCAGTACTTTACCTAACCACTGTGGGGAGCTGTAGGACAAACTATAAAAATGACTGACAGTCAGTGAAACTGCTGCACAGGGATTAACTTATAAAAAGTTAATGATGTTTCTTCAAAACACTCATTGGATTGCAGTTAACATCTCTTTGGCAACAATTTCTTATTGTAAGAAAAACTGGTAGCCCTTCCTAACATCTAACATTACATTATCGCTCTAACTGTATTCATTTATTGATGGGCTTATGTCTAATCAAACATTTTAATTTCCATTCTACTTAATCAAAGCCATTGTAGAAGAAGTTTCTGCAGCAGGCTCTTATTTTATATTTGATGGTTCCAGTGCTACGCTTTAAGGCAATTGCCATTGGTCTCATAGCCACTAAATCCCAAGAAAGCTCATACTTCTTTGCCAGTACACATTTATTAAGGACTGTGTAGTGGTAGTAAAGGCTACAGTGATAAGGATTCTTCAAAACGCTTACATTTCTGCATTAAAAATGCATTACATTCAAAGAGAAGGAGGATATTTTTTTTTTTTTTTTACAGCAAAACTGCCTTTAAATGACTCCTGGGAATTAGGGAAGCCCCTTTTATGCTATCAGGTATCATATCATTGGGCCACAAAAAAAAAAAAGTAAACTTTAACCCTAATCCTAGCACTACTCCTAAAGTTGACCATAGAGCACTAACCCTAAAGGTAGCTCTGGCCTTAATAATAACTAAAATCTTTACACTAACCCTAAAGGTAACCCTATTACTAACCTTAATGGTAACCCTAGCCTTGGATGTAACCCTAATTTTTGCACTAACCCTAAAGGTAACCCTAATGTTAACTCTAATTTTGCCATTAACCCTAAATCCTGAACAAAGTTTAAAGGTAACCCCAGCCCTAAAAATAACCCTATTGCTTGCACCAACCCTAAAGCTAACCCCAATCCTAGTACTAATTCTAAAGGTAACTCCCAGTCCTAGTTCTAGCCCTAACCCTAAAGTTAGCCCTAGATGTAACCCCCTTCACTAACTTTAAAGTAACCCTAACCCCAGTACAAACACTACTGATAACCCATGCACTAACTCATAGGCCGCGTACACACGATCGAACATGTCCGCTAAAACTGGTCCGCAGACCAGTTTCAGCGGACATGTTCGATCGTGTGTACGGCCTAGCGGACAGTTTTCCAGCAGACTAAAGTTTCTCAACATGCTTAGAAACTTGTCCGCTGGAAACCTGTCCGTAGGACATGTCCGATGGTTAGTATGCCCAACCATCAGACCAAAATCTCCTGCATGCGTTGAATTGATTCGACGCATGCGTGGAAGCATTGAACTTCCTTTTTCCAGCACGTCGGTGTGTTCTACGTCACCGCGTTCTGGTACGAGGGGATTTTGGTCCTATGGTGTGTACACACATCAGACCAAAAGACTCGGCAGAATACGTCTCCCATCAAGTTTCTTGATGGATTCTGCCGAGAAAACCGGTTGTGTGTACGCAGCCTAAAGGTAACCCTAATCCTAGCACTAACCCTAAAGGTAACTCTAGTCCAACTGCTAACCTAAATCTTTGCAATAACCCCAAAGACAATCCTATTATTAACCCTAATGTTAGCTCTTGTACTAGATGTAACTCTAATGCTGGGTAAACACAACCGTTTTTCGTGTTCTAAAAAATTATGTTTTTTTTTAATGTCATTAAAAACGATCGTTTGTGGGCTTCAGAGCATTTTTCGGGTTCTAAAAAATTGACAATTTTTTTTTTTTTTTTTCAAACATGCTCTATTTTTTTCACGTTGTAATTTTTTATTTTTTTATCAATAATAGTGTTATTTAGAAATTTCCAATACACGTATACATGTAAGATCATTCACATAAGCAACATCTAGTGGAGTGGTCATTACTCTACATGACAGTGTCCAAGGCTTTATCTGAGTCGCTGTGTACCTTCATACAAGGCAGCTGAGAGTCTGTAGTGATTCACAGCCACATAGACCAGTTAAGTGCAAGGTACAAGAAAAGAACAAAAAAAATAAAACACACGTCAGTGCAGCAGTATACTAGTGAACAATCTAGAAACAACCTTGATTGCACGGGAAGAGATAAGAGAGAGGAAAAGAAATAGCAAGAAGAAGAAGGGGAGGAGGGGGATAGGGGGAGGCAGGAAAGGAGGGGGGGGAGGGGAATGGGATGGTAAATCACCAGTGTGGTCTTGGTACCTGATCAGGGTGTCTCCTCCCGACTGAGCCAAAGCTCCCAAACCTCGTCGTGGGCCTCCAATCTGTCCATCATTCTGGCCGTCATCCTCTCCATTAGTTCCACATCCTTGATCCTTGCATATAGGGCTTCGGGGGGGGAGGGGCAGGGCGCTTCCAATGTAGAGCCACCAGACATCGCGCTGCCGTGAGGATATGTCTGGTCAGTTTCTTGTAGGGTGCCGGAAGGTTTGGTGGGGGCAATCCTAATAAGTAAACTTTCGGGGTCACGTTGTAATTTTTAAGGTTGTAAAAAATTATCGTGTGTGGACTTTAACGACGTGAAAAATCAGTGCATGCTCAGAAGCAAGATATGAGACGGGAGCGCTGGTTCTGGTAATAATGGAGTAAGCACATTCATCACGCTGTAACAGACAGAAAAGCGTAAATCGTCTTTTACTAACACAAAATCAGCTAAAGCAGCCCAAAGTGTGGCGTCATCCAAATAGAACTTCCCCTTTATAGTGCCATCGTACGCGTTGTACGTCACCGCGCTTTGCTAGAGTTTTTTTCACGATCCTGTGTAGGTAAGGCCGTTTTAATGATCGGGTTGAAAAAAATTCATTTTTTCTAGACCCTTAAAAACGTAATTTTTTTTAGAACCCGAAAAACGGTCGTGTGTACGCGGCATAACTTTTGCACCAACCCTATAATATTTTCACAAACCCTAAAGTTAACCCTAACCACAGTACACCCCCTACGGGTAACCGATTTGTTGCAGGTGGTCCATTGTTTAAGGCAGCAGTCTATTGTATCTGGGGTGGTCTCTTGTTGCTGGCTGCAGGGGATCTATTTTATTGCTTTTTTTTTTTTTTCTTTGGTTCTCATTAACAAATTTTATACAAATTACTTAATATCTACCTTTTAAAAAAAAAAAATTGCTTAATACCACAAATGGTACTTTGTTCTATATTCTCTCAAAGGGGCAGTAGTGGGAAGTGGGCATGGGTGGAACAAGGAACGATGCTCTGAGGTTGGTAGGGGAGTTAAGACAAGGGAAGACTTGGAAAGGGAGAGTTCCTGCACACCTATTCTCTGAGAAAGAAAAGCCCTGCACTGCTTAAAAAGTGTTCCTTTATTTTTTTTTGATCAGAGTATAGCATCAAGTCAATTATATATATAGTATTCCTTACTGATTTTTTTTTTTTTTTTTATTTGTAAATCATCCCTGGTAAACATGTTCTTTGTGTTTAGTGGCTGCTCTGTTGAAATCTTTATTCCTCTGCCCCCCCTCCAAATACCCACACAGTCGTTGTGCATGGAGAATGCATGCTGAGCTGCGCATGCAGCTCACTGTACGTTTAATATGGGACTGTGAGCAGTCAGGTGAGTGTGTGTTGTTGCATGTCTCTTATGCAATAAAGGTTTTCTAAAAGTTGGGTTTAGTTCCACTTTAAGCTTTTTTATTTCTTGCTGTAAACCATTAGGCCTGAGCCATTCTACTTGTATATTATATTGCACAATGCCTGTGTGGTGTCAGCCATATTGGGTTAGGTTGCAGAGTATAGATATCTGCTGACCTGACTATGACACTGTGTGACCTGTCACTGTTTACATCTTGTCCTCGCATAAAGCGATCATCTCTTTATTCCCTCTTCGTGTTATTTTGGGGTGTCCTCTCACGCCCTGTTGGGGAATTCGGACGCCTTTTATTGCAAGCTGGAGGCCAGGGCACGCCTGTCATCTATCTGTATGCGGGACATAATATTGTCACATGTTGTGTCTGGAGAGCTGATTGAAGTTTTCAGAGGCTGTAAACAAAAGCTCTGGCGGTGGCCATTGTCCGATGAAGTGCACAAATACAAAGCGGAGCACAAAACACTTTACATGAGTTCACTGTCTCATATCAGAGAACTGCGCCATTTACGAAACCAGATCTAGAGCAGGCAGGAAACTGCACAAAAGTGCAATGCTGGTAGGATAAAGTCTGACAAAAGAAGCAATTTGCATTTTAGTGGTTTAAAGTTTATATCTGCGTAAAAAAAAAAAAAGAAAAAAAAAACCCTCTATGCAGCATGTTGTATACTTTTACAGCCCAACACCATAAATTACAAAAACAACTACGGTACCTTTGCTGCGGGGCCTCCCTGCACTGCAAGGGTTTAACCAGGGGCGTTAAACTCAACACTCAAGTGTTTGTTAACCCAAAACAATAAAAAAAAAAAATTCACATCTTGGTCCCTTACAGCAGATTAAACAGCACGGTGCTTGTGTTGTGTAATCTGCACCCCTTTAAACTGTAAAAAAAAAAATCCTGAACCTGCCACTTCCTGTATGCCCTCTCTATACTGACCACAATAACCAGGGCTACTGAGCCCAGACCACCGTAGTCAGAGTGCGTTCCTCCGTCACACACTGCCCTGCTCTCGTTTCTCCCCCTCACTCCCTCCTTCCTGCCTGTCAGCTCCTTCTCTGTCTCTGCTCCGCCCCTGCCACTATTATTAAAAAAAAATATTACACTGGGTCCCACACCACTTGTATCAGAAAAAGTAGATACAACTGGCCCTTTGAGTGCAACCATAATGCTGATGCGGCCCCTAAAGTGTTTGTTCAGCCTATTTATTAAAAACTGCCAGCAGCTCTCTTAGAGGCTGGCATACCACACTATGTAAATCCTTTGTAAAAATGAGCATTGTAAATAGCTATTTAGAGCTGTCGTCAGGTCGGTCACGTGACTCGTAGCTGCTTTACAGGCAGGACTTCTGCTGGAGGAGCCGAGAGGCCACGTGATCTCACCCGGCTGATGTCAGAGGGAAAAGCGGCCGCGGTCATAGACCGGCCTGAAGACAGCTCTAAATAGCTATTTACAACGCATCAGCATTATGGTTGCACTCAAAGGGCCAGTTATATCTACTTTTTCTGATACAAGTGGTGTGGGACCCAGTCTAATAATTATATGCAGATATCCAGAGCACCCCATTACCCTTACATCAGATGTTAATAATGTATTTAACTATTGTTGACGTGTAATACAGCTGTTTAGGTAACCGAGTAGCAGAGTCCTTTATACCTGAGAATAATCTATGGAATTTGCATAGAAAACACACAAACACTGAGCTCATGCTGACAATGCAGATGTAATACTACCTGACTGCTAGATAGTTGTGACCAGATTTAGAAGAAGTACGTGATTTTTTATTTATTTTTTTACCCCATATTCATACTTGGGTGGATTACTGCATCTGTCCTTCGCCGCCTTTTCACTGAGAACTGAGCCACCAAAAACCGCCGATGGCTCGGTTCTCACAGTTCCCCCGAGTGGAGAGCTGCTGCCTTTTAATCAGCAGCCCTCCTGCTTTTGCTCCTCCATGCTCATTGGAGCGCTGAGCTGTGGAGGGGTGGGGGTGGCTGTCTCAGCGGCTCGCTGAGAGGCTGAGGCGCCTATCGGTCCAGGCACCTGGCCCATCTGAAGTTGGGATGATGCGGTGCCTGGACTGAACTTGGTGACGTCAGCAGAGAGCCGACTTCAGACTGCGCTCTGCTGAAAACGGGTCGCACTCCTGTGACCCTCAGGAAAAGCCCAGCCACATGAACTCAGGCTGGACTTCTCCTTTAACATTTATGTAGTCCCATACCTTTTATCTGTCCCCTTCTAGTCTGTTAAATAAACCCTTTCAGTGGTAATGTTACATTTGTTTAATAAAGAGCAAAAAATACCTGTTGATCCTGCCAAAAATCCAGTGATGCAATGTGCACTCTCAAGCCATAATATCAGGAATTAAGTTAGAACTATAGAGCACTTCAGCCTATGTTATGGAGGTGAAGAGAGGAGGCGGTGTTCTGTAGTTCCAGCACTTCCCTCTCCGTCCTAGAGTCACAACGCTGCTCCTCAATAGATACAATCTAGTGCCAGAATTTCAAAACGCGGGTTGCCGGAAAGGTAAGTATAGATTTTTTTTTTTTTTACAGCCTGAGCTTTTTTTACAGGTGACCCTTTGAGACTCTCCCCTCTTAATACAAACTAGAAAACAATAATGGGCTCTAGGCTAGGCCTTCATTTAGGTAACAATACATACATTATATAATGTTAGTTTTACTACTTTTTATATATGATATAAGCTTTTGTGGCCCTGTATTAAAGAGGACCTGTGTCTTTTTACCATACAATTCATCAGATAGTGTGATGCACAATTTGAAGGTTCTGTTATAAAATGAATCGGACCAATTTTTTATTTTATTTGGGGGGGGGGGGGGATAAAAATGTGATGATCAGATAGTTGAAGAGTATATTTCAGAAGCACCTTTATAACCAGGAGCTGTTTTTAGTCTTATGTCCACAAACAGGAAAATAAGTGACACCTGGGATGGATTTAGTAGGCAGATGTCTATGGGCTCCCCAAGCTGAGAAGTTCCTTACAATCCATGTTCCTTTTGTGTTTCTTTACAGACAGACCTGTATTCTGGGGCGCTCTTTGTCCAGGTGTGCCTGGGATGGAACCTCTACCTCTCCACAGTCCTTATGCTGGTAGTGACGGCACTATACACCATTGCAGGTGGGACTGTGACCATATTTGTCATATAAGCACAATTGTATTCATGTACAACATCTGGAAGAATAGAAACACATCTGTGCTATTTTCATTGGTTAGAGGAGGAAGCACAACACCTGATTGGTCTTCTAGGACATCTCAGACAGTTCCTTTTCATCAGAGGTGGCCAACCAGTGGCCCGCGGAGCCCTCTGATGTGGCCCGTGATCTCCTGCTCTGGAATGGTGGGTCGGCAGGCCCAGATCGCAGTTTGCCAACCCACCATACCACAACATCAGTGTTGTGAATGAAGCTGGTGGTAGAGGAAGAAAGCAGCTGCGGAATATAGCCCCATAAGCTGATGCTTCCTCTACAGAGCCGGCTTTTGCTACAGGCGGAGTCTATGGCAAAGTTCAGCTAATCCGCAGGATAGACACAGATGCACTATGCTGCACCCACAGTGTGGGTAAACTGCAGCACATCAGTGTGAAAGCAGTCTTAGGCCCTTTTCACATGATCAGCCCAACCAAATGGGACCCTCAATTCACCTCTATAGAGCGACAGATGTCTGTTTAGGCCTGCCTACCTCCAATCCGAAAAACAGAAGGGAATTCGCCTACTTTCATCTGGGTGGATCAGAGGGCCTATAGAGTAGCCATGACCTGTCATCTGCCCGCTCTGCTCATTGTGGCCCTCGACTGGTTACCAAGTTGCTTAGGTGGCCCTCGCTCTTCGAAAGGTTGGGCACCCCTGCTTTAGGTTCACGGTCATATTGGGTGAAGGTTAACCTTGTACTGGCCCTTTTAAGCACATATTTACCATGGCTATGTATTATTATGAGGGTCTTCTGTGTGGATAACAACAAGAACCTGGGGAATGCCCAGGGAAGTTACAAAAAAGTTGAAGAGAAGCGAACTACTTTTTGCAACATTTTGGGAAAGTCAATGAGCATATATTTAGGAAAAGCACCACCTTTAGAGAAAACAACATGTGGTTTTGACCTATAGTAGTGCTCCTAGTCCAAACCCACCCAAGTGAGCCTACAAGGAAGTTGTCACTGTAATGATCCAATCATAAGTGGGCGACACATTACTGGCCATTTAGTCACAATTATATATAATATGCCCCCTGTATATGTGTGGTTGTGAGGCAAATGCCCCGGCTGCAGATAATTGGCCAGTACAAGGTGGCAGCTTCCTGGTGGGCTTGCTCAAGTAGGTTCAGATTAGGATCCAATCACACCTGAGCTCATTACTGATCTGATCAGTTGAAGTTATAAGCAAATCAAGACTTAACCCGTAACCTTTGTCCCAACCCTTTAACCTGCTGAGCATCCCAATTTAGTAAGGCTGCCCATAACAGTTAATTGGACCATTTCAAAGAGAAAAATGGAGACTTCCATTGCTTACCTCCCCCTGATTATATTGATATAATGGATCCAATGATTTATGTCACTGCCCTAGAACAATTATGTAAGGGAACTCTGTGTAAAGTTAGAAGCTACACTATATAGCAAAAGTATTGGGACTCTTGTTTTTACACGCACATGAACTTCAATTGCATCCCAGTCTTAGTCCTTAGGGTCCAATATTGAGGAGGCCCACCTTTTTACTGCTATAACAGCTTCAACTCTTCTGGGAAGGCTGTCCACATGTTTGACCATTTTTCCAGAAGCACATTTGTGAGGTCAGGCACTGATGTTGAACAAGAAGGCCTGGCTCACAGTCTCCACTCCAATTCATCCCAAAGACGTTCTATCAGGTTGAGGTCAGAACATTGTGAAGTTCCCCCAACCCGAATTCGCTCATCCATGTCTTTATGGACCTTGCTTTGTGCACTGGTGCACAGTCATGTTGGAAAGGAAGGGACCATCCCCAGAATGTTCCCGAAAATTTGGGAGCATGTACTTGTCCAAAATGTCTTTTGGTATGCTGACGCCTCAAGAGTTCCCTTCACTGGAACGAAAAGGGCCCAACCCCTGAAAAACAACCCCACACCATAATCGCCCTCGCCCCCCCACCCACCAAATGATTTGGATTTTTGCACGAAGCAAGGTCCATAAAGACATGGATGAGCGACTTTGGGATGGAGGAACTTGACTGTCTTGCACAGTGTCCTGACCACAACCCGATAGAACACCTTTGAGATGAATTAGAGCGGAGACTGCTCGCCAGGTCCAACATCAGTGCCCGATCTCACAAATGCGCTTCTGAAAGAATGGTCAAACATTCCCATAGACACACTCCTAAACCTTGTGGATGGCCTTCCCAGAAGAGTTAAGGCTGTTACAGCTGCAAAGGGTGGGCCAACTCAATATTGAACCCTACGGACTAAGACTGGGATGCCATGTCCATGTAAAGACAGGTGTCCCAATACTTTTGGTATATAGTGTACATGTTTGGGTTCAGTACTCAAAATATTAAGGCAAGATAGGTGACACGATGGCCAGGCAACACACATTTGTAGAAAGTTAGTGATGGTAGCCTCCATGTTTTTATCAATTTCCTTTAAGGGGCCAATAAAAATGTAAAAATAGGCATATTTTTGCAGCAATATCTATCATTAATATACTCATTTTTTTCACTGAAGTTAATCTCTTAGTGCTCATTAAATTTGTGACAGGTATTGCAGCCCAAAAAAATGTATTTGTACTAATATCTTCTGACTCTTACCTAATCAAGTGAAAATCTTTCTAGTGTTCTACTTTTTTTTATTTCTAAAATAAATCCAATTTTTTTTTCCGTTCTTTTAGGAGGTTTGGCCGCTGTGATTTACACTGATGCTCTTCAAACTGTCATCATGATTGTGGGTGCCATTATCCTGACTATTACAGGTAATTAATTATCAATGTTCTTGCCCACTGTACAACTGAGGTATCCATGTAAGTTACATATCTAGAAAAGACGCAAAAGCAATGATAAACCAGTCATATTATTTAAAAATTAAAGCCATGACTTTTTATTTTAGGTGAGACAGAGTAGAAAGGGGCTAGATACTCAGATTTTTGCTTCCTTGGTCTCTTCTGTCTTCCTTATTAACATTTGTTTCTTAAACTTTTTTGTCTTGCGGCACACCTGAAAGGATTTGCAATGCAGCCTCACCGGTGCCCATCAATGCAGCCTCACCGGTGCCTACCATTGCAGCCCCACCGGTGTCCATAAATGCAGCTTCATCGGTGTGCATAAATGCCACGTTACTGGTGTGCATAAATGCAGTTTGATCACTAGGACAGGGCAAATGGGGTGTATGGGGGGGGGGGGGGGGTGATATGTGGTGGTCAGCTGGGGGTGTCAGTGTCTCTCACCTGGCATCTCAGCGGGTCCTTGCATGCCACTGCCTCCTGGGGGGGTGATGCTCCTGTCCCTGGGGTAAAGCTACTGTCAGTGCCCAGCCCTGGAGCCTGAGCCAGGGCCAGTCAGGCTGGGGAGGAAAGTAATGATGTTGGTCGTTCTCTAGCCAGGAGATTATTTCTCTCTGACTTGTTGCAGCTTCTATTGCACATTGCAAGAAGCTCACAGCATGGAGTGAAATCATAGTAAGCCACTTGAGTAGAGGAGATGAGTCTGTACAACTGTGCAAGGCTGAAGGAGAGGTTTTATTTATTAATATACACCGTGATAGTCATAGCAATATATGCAGCAGATCGGTGCTTGCTTTCATAGATACGACTGTGATAAACTGGAATTTGATTGGTCATTCTGGATCGCTACACCCTTGGCGCTCTTTGTACTGCTGAAGTCTTTATGTGTAGGCTTTAAAGAGCCACTGGTCAGCGGTGACGAGGGGTTGAGGACCCATTCACACTGAGTAATGTAGTAAAATGCATTTTGAATGGTGCTACAGTAACACATGTTAAGGTGTGTGTGTGTGTGTGTGTGTGTGTGTGTTAACACATCTCAGTTCAGTGGAACAGGTTAAAGCAGGAAGTACTCACTTCAGTGATGCAGCGGTTACATCCCCAATGGGCCGCTATCATCTTTTCCCAGGCTATTTTCCAACTGCTGTTTTTAGCCCCTTGATTGGCAGGTGGCAGAATGACATCATCCCGCACATGTGCGCAGGAGTCAGTCATTCCAGCACAGCCAGGAATGTGTGTTGGGCTGCGCATGCTCAACGTGTACTCCATAAAATATTGTGATCAAGCAGGTAAGTGTATGTTATTGCAGAAGAGACATTGCATGGTCTCCTAAAGTGGTAGTAAACTCCCATGCATAATTTTTACCTATGATAAGACTTTCTTATAGATACTGTAAATATCTCCTAAACGTGCACCATTTAGGAGATTTTTACTTTACATGCAACCAGTGATGTCGCCGACACATGCACTCTAAAGGAACGGCCTACCTGTGCTGCTCCTTCAGA
Source organism: Rana kukunoris (assembly GCA_029574335.1). NCBI lineage: Eukaryota > Metazoa > Chordata > Amphibia > Anura > Ranidae > Rana > Rana kukunoris. The sequence continues at coordinate 22,114,306 of CM056054.1, forward strand.
GTCCTGTACCATAAATGGCTGCTCCAGCACGCCTGCACAAAAGTGACGTCATCACACCGCCAGCCACTCACACAGCCAGAGCCCGCGAACCCGGAAGGAAGACCAGGTGAAGCTGGAAACGCCTTCAGTGGTGACAGCGCTCCGCTGGTGGGCTTCATTCTAAGGTAAGTTTCACATAATGTGCTAGTATGACATTGTCTTGAAGGGTTTAAAACAAAACAAAAAAGCCAGTGGTATACTACCACTTAAAGCGCAATTTGCATTCGGATCTCTCTTTAAAGAACGTTTGACAGGTGGTGAGGAGGCGCTGTAATTGCCTCTTCACCCCTTGCTTTAACCTCTTGATCCCTGCACCTGCGCACTGCAACTACATGAATTGCGGGGCGCTTGCAGAGCAGACCCATTCACTGTTCACCTGCCAAAAGCAACAGGGGACACAATTCCTTCACTTCATGTCCCATTCCTTCCCAGCTGCTACCTCTGCAGCTACAGGGGGGCAGTGGTTGGGGAGCACTTAGTGGTTCCTAGGTCACTTCGGCAGAAGGAACCACTGAGCATGGTTACACAAGAAGTCAGGATTGCAGTTTTCATCTGTGTCTTTTCAAACATCCTCCCCTTTATGAGTGATTTTTGTTTAAAACAGAACCTGTCAGCCATGTTGTTTTGCTGTATGTCAGTGAGCACCATTAACAGCAAATATGGTGTAAGCTGATATCATTACATAGCTATAAATTAGTAATAATCTGATCTGTTATTTCAGAGTTAGGGTGTGCATTCTATATGACATGGTGTTTCCTGTTCTTCAGTGCTATGGTTACATTATTCATCCAGGATGCTCTTTGTTTTCTATTTTTTTAGTCAAATACTCCACCCAGCTGATGTGTTCTGATACAAATGGACCAGCAGGACTATGACAATATGATTTGAAAATGCAAATAGTGTTTGTCTGTCTTGAAATAGAGCAGGTGCCCTAAGAAAAAAACTCCCAGTGTTGTAGGGAGGACAAACATTCATTGATAGGCCTGAGAGAACCCAGAGACCAGGCCCCGGGCTGTACAGAGGACAAAATCTCATTGAAAGGCCTGAGAGAACCCTGAGACCAGGCCCCGGGCTGTACAGAGGACAAACTCTCATTGAAAGGCCTGAGGCCGCGTACACACGTCCGAGAACCTCGTCGGGCTAAACCCATCGTTCCGCCCGACGAGGTTCCCGATGAGCGGTCGGAAAGCTTGTCGAGACAAATTTTCTCATTAAACAACAAGGAAAAAGAGAGCATGCTCTCTATTTGGCTCGACGAGCTTCCCGACGGGACGCTCGTCAGAAGTGTACACACGACCGAGAACCTCGGCAGAATATGTCTCCCAGCGAGCTTCTCGCTGGATTCTGCCGAGAAGCTCGGTCGTGTGTATGGGGCCTCAGAGAACCCTCAGACCAGGCCCCGGCTGTACAAAGGACAAACTCTCATTGAAAGGCCTGAGAGAACTCTGAGACCAGGCCCCCTGGCTGTAGGGAGGACAAACTATCATTGAAAGGTCTGAGAGAACCCTGAGACCAGGCCCCCCAGCTGTATGGAGGACAGACTTTTATTGAAAGGTCTGAGAGAACCCTGAGACCAGGCCCCGGGCTGTACAGAGCACAAACTCTCATTGAAAGGTCTGAGAGAACCCTGAGACCAGGCCCCCCCCCGGCTGTAGGGAGGACAAATCTTCATTGAAAGGTCTGAGAGAACCCTGAGACCAGGCCCCCCCAGCTGTATGGAGGACTGACATTTATTGAAAGGCCTGAGAGAACCCTGATACCAGGCCCCAGGCTGTATGGAGGACAGATAGTTTATTAAAAGGCCTGAGAGAACCCTATCTGTCCTCCATACAGTCTGGGGCCTGGTCTTAGGGTTCTCTCAGACCTTTCAATTAAGTTTTGTCCTCCCTACAGCCGGGGGGCCTGGTCTTAGGGTTCTCTCAGGTCTTTTAATAAACTAAGACCAGGCCCCCCGGCTGTAGGGAGGACAAATCTTCATCTGAAGGTCTGAGAGTACCCTAAGACCAGGCCCTGCGCTGTACAGAGAACAGACATTTATTGAAAGGCCTAAGAGAATCCTGGCCTAGGGCCCAGTAAATTCTTCTAAAAGTGTAAATGCCCCAAAAGTAAACAAAATGTATGCTCACACAATAAAGTGTGACAATGCAAAATATATAATGAAAAGCTGGAGGGATCTAGATGGGGCAGGGGTCACTGTTGGGGGATGGGAGTTTTGTAAAGAGCTAGGGGACTAGGTGATTAGGTTTCTGGAAAGGTCTGGGAGAAACTGTGGGGGATGCCGTCTCTAGTGGGGGCTGGGGCTCTCTTCAGGAGGCTGGGGACTTTGCAGGGGCACTGTTGGAGACTGGAAGATACTACTGGGGCTACCGTAGGAGGCCGGGGGACAATGTAGGACACTTGGAGGTTTGGGGCACTATGGAGGGGCTGGAGGCTCTGCAGTAGGTTGGGGGGCAATGTAGGGGGTGGGTGACGCTGTGGTAGATTGGAGAGCACGATGGGGAAGTTGGAGTTACTGTAGTCCACTATGAAAGGTTCAGAGGCCCTGTAGGAGTGAGGTAGTGACCCCAGCCCGATGGTTGAGACCATTCTTCTAAATTCAGTGATGGGTTGTTTGCCATTACAAATAGGTAAAATTACACATGGTTATATTTTGTGATAACAGCGGCTCGCCAATCCGATTGAAAATCTGAATGTTCTATTAAACAGTTGTTACTAAAAGAGACTGCATATCACATAGTAAATACTTACCTCTCCTCCGAAGATGAACACAGCTGTAAAGATGAGACATCACCAACTGAATTCTCTTCAAAAACCTGACACCCCCGGGAGTCTCTCTCTCTCCTAAAGTTAAGAATCAATGTCTATACTGATGCCATCATTAGGTGCACAGCCCCGGACTTATGGACAGGATGGGGTTAAAAAAGATAATGGGTGAATATTTCCAGCCTGTTGAAAAAAAAACTTTAGTGCTCATTAACTTAAAGCCCAACTCTGAGGTAATCATATTTATGGCTTAAATGGCTTAGTAGTCTCTTCCCTGTCTGTCTGACTGTTCATAAAACAAAGCCTGTGATGACACTGCAGATTTTTTTTCCATTGGGTACAAAGGTAAGTACAACACAACAGTTTTGAGCATCCCAACTCTTCCTCAGGTGTGGTGTTATTACAAGATAATGAGATATATTTAAATACAAAGAGTACTTACCTTTTGTAGCTGCGAAATACATGTCTCTAAAGACTGCAGCAGAAAATTGGAGTGTAGAAATTTGCAGTATTTATCAGTCTGAAGTCTGTCTTTTTTCCTGCACTTTCTCCATCATCTTTATTGGATTATGTCGACTATATGCACCCCACTATATAGGCTATATTTATGCCTTTTTTTGTTGCTGGTACGCAGTTCAGGCACCTTCAACACTGGCTGTATGTGTTGGCAAGGTGTGCTGGATGGTCGATCGATGCTGGCTACTGGGGAAGTATTGTTTGCTCCTCTAAATGTTCTCATCATTGCATTTAATAATAAATGGTTTCACCTGGCTAGCGATTAGAAAATTGAACAAAGGTTATTAAAATAGAAATTTTCAAACAAAATTTTTCTAGCGCATGGCCTGCTTTACTATTGGAATAAACACTGCGGTTATCCTTATGCGTTGTTTGGTATCTTTCATTTTACATGGTAAAGTTGAGCCTTTGAGCGACATCCACCCTGATCCCACAGAAATAAAAAAAATCACACGCAGTTCACTTCGACCAATGTGGTTCACTCCAAACAATGGGTACATACTGGGCCACTTTTTTAGTCAGCCTCTGAAGCAGCCGGGAGAGTCCAGGGAAACCGGTCAGGCGATTATGCGTGACCACCTCTGATGTTGTGACCACAACAATATCACCCTGAGGATTTGAAGCATGGCACAACCTGTAATGACTAAGCATTGAGTACCCTAGGACTAGATAAGTACCTGTTCATATTTTATATTAAAAGGGGTTGTAAAGATACAATTTTTTTATTTTTTTTCCTAAATAGCTTCCTGTACCTTAGTGCAGTCCTCCTTCACTTACCTCATCCTTCGATTTTGCTTTTAAATGTCCTTATTTCTTCTGAGAAATCCTCACTTCCTGTTCTTCTGTCTGTAACATAGAAATGCAAGGCAATACCTTTGAACCAGGCGATTTTTCATGACCACCACTGATGTTTTGACCACAACAATATCACCCTAAGGATTTAAAGCATGGGACAACCTGTAATGACTAAGCACTGAGTTTGAAGAAGTACCCTAGGCCCAGATAAGTACCTGTTCATAGTTTGTCTTAACCACTTAATCACCAAGGACGTCCATGGACGTCCTGAGCTTTGTGCAGCTACAGGCATCATTCAGATATCGCCGTCTTCAGCCGGCGATTCTGTGCACCAGAAGAACGATCAAAGCGGTGATTCCGACGCTTGATCGCTCTTATAGGCAGCGGGAGGGGACGCCCCCCTCCCGTTTCCATCCGATGCTTCTCTGGGCTCTCGTGTGCCATCAGGGGCCCGGAGAGCGAATCGTCCGGCGTTCATTGGTGAAGCATAAAGAGGACTGTGACCAGACAGTCACCAGTCATCTCTATGACCGTCGGAGGCCCGGGCGCAACGTTATGATGTCACGCCCGGTACCCGGAGGTAAACAAAGCAGTGATCGCGGCTGTCGTCATGTAATCGGTGATTTTTTTTTTTTTTTTTTTTCACCGATTTCATGCTTGCAAGCCTGGAGGAGAGATGTGGGGTCTTATTGACCCCACATCTCTCCATAAAGAGGACCTGTCACACACTATTCCTATTACAAGGGATGTTTACATTCCTTGTAATAGGAATAAAAGTGATAAAAAAAAATTAAGTACAATTAAAAAAAAATGATCTCGTGCGTAGAAGCGAACACCCATGCTAGTCTGGCCCACATATGTAAACGCGTTTAAACCCCACATGTGAGGTATCGTCGCGTGCATTATTGTGAGAGCAATAATTCTAGCACTAGATCTCCTCTGTGACTCTAAACTGGTAACCTGTCAAAAAAAATTAAAGCGTCGCCTATGGAGATTTTTAAGTACCGAAGTTTGGCACCATTCCATGAGTGTGCGCAATTTTAAAGCGTGACAAAATAGATATCTATTTACTCGGCGTAACATTGGCTAAAAAAATTATTGCGCAAATACTGTGCGAGAAAAAAAAGTTGCAATGACCGTCATTTTATTCCCAAGGTGTCTGCTTTAAAAAAAAAATATATATAATGTTTGAGGGTTCTGAGTAATTTTCTAGCAAAAATAATTGTGTTTTTTACATGAAGGAGAAAAGTGCCAAAAAAAACTGGTGATCAAGTGGTTAAAGGAATAATGACTGTGTAACAACTGACCTAGTCTGGACTATGCACTCCTTAAGGATCTCATGGGATTGTCATTGGTAGCCCAGTGCTTTATAGACGGTTAATCCACTTTTAGTGTGAGGGAGGGAGTCTAGTATACAGGGTGATCCCACTGTTGAATATATGAAATACATTTTACATCTTGTTCCTGACATTTTAACCTCCTCTAGACCACTATTACCAGCCTCCGGATACATTTATTCCAGCATTTGATTGCTTTCACTATTGCCATCGGGTCATGTTCATTTTGGAGTTGGGATTTTGGTGCAACATCCATGTTTTCGGTGGATGATCTTTTAATTCTTTACCTCACGGGATAATTTTGCCAACTACCAGGGTGTATTATTCCTTCAATATTTATTCCTCCAAGTAGCTTAGTGCATATATAGCGCCAACTGTTGGCACTATATAAATCCTGTATAATAATATATAGAGGACATTATATATAATGCATACGACATAATAGCATTTATGGTTTCACGTATGAGATGGTCACATTCTTTTAACAATGTATGTGTTTTGTCAGATGTGTGTTTTTACAGGTAGCTTTCTATAACTTTTTTTATACTATGCGAAAAACTAAAAGCTCACAAGATTTGCGGTCCAAGGTCCTAGACTAACGCTTTACCAATCAGCATTTGGTTGGAGGAGAACCATTTGGCATTCAGGAAAAAGCTCAAAACCCATCTCTTCTGAGAAATGTACGCCAATAGCCCAGAGGCGATTTAGTTTGCATGTGCTGCGCTATATAAGTTTCTCACTCACTCACTATTAGGCCGTGCACACACAATGAGACATGTCCGCTCAAACATGTCCGACGGACCGTTTGACGCATGCGCAGAGATTTCTGTCCGCTGGTTAGTGTACTTTAGTGCTTTGAAATTTGTCCGCTGGGAAAACATGTCCGCTAGCCCTTACACACGATCGGAGATGTCTGCTGAAACGGTCCGTCGGACCAGTTTCAGCAGATAAATTCGATCGTGTGTACGCGGCCTTAGGGCCAGTTCATACCAGACGTAGTTCCGTGCACATTTTTTCTGCACTAAAAATGCATGCAACATGTTTTCCATGTATTCCAATGGCTCTAGTTTACACGATGCAGTTAGTTTCTGGTCAGTTTCGGGTGCAGAAACTAACTGCATGGTGTGAACTAGAGCCATTGATATACATGGGAAAACACTGTGCATGCATTTTGTGCAGAAGTAATGCACACGGAACTGCATCTGGTGTGAACTGGCCCTTAAACTTTTTGCTTCCTTGAGATGTACGGTGGGCTGGGAGATTTTTTGGCTTGTCCAGTGTTGCGGTGATCGAGCTAAATTCAGTTTTTTTTATTCTCGAGTTTTACATATGATTTTTGCCGAAAGCTGCCACTCCTATCCTTTTCTCCCTCCCATCTATTTGATGAGGACACATAATACTTTTTTTTTATTTTCATTGACATTATAGTATAGCTAGGATTTACCTTGAGGGTTCTTTCTTTTCTGAGTATTGCTACATACAGTATAAACAGGCGCAGTGTGAGATCATTACCCAAACTGAACTGAAAAGTGACATTATGGCCTGGAGATGTTTTTATGCTAATAATTCAGCTATTCTGATTCATGTTGTCTAGTCTTACACCCTTGAGGGGTGATCATTATAATTCACAATTATTTCATAACTGTTTAAAGTTTATGTAAAACCCAACAACTGACACTTTTATTTATTTTTTGCCTGTTCACCTGCTAAATACACCACTGAAAGTGTTTTATTATATATTTTTGATAAGTGCAAAAAAAAATCATATTTTGCTAGGATTATTGTAAATGGACAACTTCCTGTGCTCTCTGCAGAGAGGGAGGAGCTATGGAGATGAGGAAGGGGTAGGAGGGGTTATTGAGATGAGCAGAAAGCTGTGTTCTTTGTAATCCATCAGAAATGAAGTAGGCAGGGCTGACACTTTGGAATTCAAATCTGTTTGTCACATTAAAGGATCACTAAAGTATTTTTTTTTAAATAACAAATATGTTATACTTGCCTCCACTGTTCAGCTAGTTTTGCACACAGTGGCCCCAATCCATGTCTTCTTGGGTCCCTCGGCAGTCGTCTGGGCACCCGCCCAATTCCCCCCCCCCGTAAGAGCTTTCCACCTTCATGCGAGCGAGCCAGCCATAGCCGCCGACTGTATAACTCGGTCCTGCACCCCGGCACGGATGTGATTGACATCAGCGCCAGTATGGATCGTTCTTCAGAGCAAATAAGGCCTAAAAGAACTGTCTAGTATGCACAAAGAAACCAATCACATTCATCCCTTTTTTTTTGTTACTCTATACTTTTTACTATACTATTATACTAATTATGAAGTACAGATTCTTGTTGTTAGGGGGGCAACACAATTTGTTGAAAGAGGCCAAACATATCACCCAGCAGTGACATGCACAGAAAAAAAAAATCGCGACACCAGGAAAGATTTTAAATTCTGCATATATTTAAAAACAGCTAAAAAATAATACATACAAAAATATTATCTCTCAGAACTTCCACATACACAGACTTAATCCATACGGTAGTGCAAAGCACAGTGGTGATGTGTTAAGCACAGTAACCCATAGCAACCACATATTGTTTAACAACGAAACTCAAAGATAACTTCTGATTGGTCGCTTGGGATTACTGCGCTTTGCACTTCCTGCTTGATTAAGCCAATGAGTCTCCTAAAATGGCACACCAGGTGGCTTTAAAAAGGGCATACAATCCAAATGGTCACACAGTTTATCATATTGCTTGACAGCTCCACAATATAGCCACCTGTTTCCGTGTGCAATACGCCTAACAAGTCGTCTTATTGCTATTGTACACCGAGCCCCTGAGGACACATCGCCAAAGTGTTCCTAGACAATCACGCAATTTGGATACTGTTACAGACATAGTGGACGCTTGCCAAGAGCTCACCTGACTAAAACAGGATTACTAGTGTCAAACATAGTCGTCTCGATGCAAACTATTTGTTACCAAAGCTGCAAAAGACACCTGATGTGATATTTACAAAAAGGATTTATCTGCTATAAACAAAAGGTTTGGAAAAAGTGAGCAAAATGCTAGCCATTAACCCTGTGACATTCTACCCGCCGCTACTGTGATATGATAAAAACAGCCGTTGCCTCTGGAGTGTTGCTAAAACCATAGGGATGTGTGTGTGTATATAATATATATATAAAATAAAAAAATAGCACTGCTATTCATCCTGTGAAACCGTGTGTACACTTGTTCTGTGAAAATAAGGCCAAAAACAAAGGTTATTAGGTTATTTTCTCTCCAGATCAAATGTCATTCATTCACAATAGCATGAATCAGGTAAATGCCACTAGATGGTAATGATGAGCATTGGGAAAAAAGTATTTCCTATGAATATCTACTCACCATAGTCGGTGTGATACTATCCTGACTAACTCTATTCTGTATGAACATAGCCCAACATAAATGTTTTGCCCTCATTTGCAGTGATCGAATGTACATGCAATTTTTTGTTCAAATATTGTTATTCATGTATAACAACGGACATGTCAAGGTACATAAAATGTATTTTTATTTTTTACTGAATTCTTGAATATAAAGTAACATATCATATGTAAGTAAGAATAAGGATTTACGTATGTAGCAATGTGCTGGGGTCCTGTCACACATGCGGACAGTATGTCCGTATTTCATCCATCAGTTTTTGGTCACCACTAGGGTCTGATTCTGCAAACGGAGGAAAATCCTATTTTTCCATCCATCTGCGGATCGGATGAACACTGACAGACGGTCCATGTTCATCTGATTCCTCTCCCCCCCCCCCCCCATAGAGAACGTAGATCTGACAGGGACCGCCCTGTGGTCTAATGTTGGACAAAGATAAGGCCTTAGCTAGGGACATGGATTGATGTATTATTCACAACCAAGGAGTCATTGTCTCCATAGACGAGACTTAGGTTAGAGGGCCAGAAGTTCATGTTCAACTTAGAACAAGTAGATAACCGTATGTAGGACAATATAATGTACATGCAATTTCACAGGAGAAATGGCTCTGCAAACTTTTTATAAGTTGTACCCTACAGTGTAGATTTTGAGCTGCTGAACAAAAACTGATTTGCATTTACTATTTTTGCTTTTTTTCCTCCTTTTATACAGCTTTTAACGAAATTGGGGGCTACCAAAATCTACAGAAGGCTTATACTGAGGCTATACCAAGTCTAATAGTCCCAAACACCACATGCCACCTTCCTCGGTCAGACGCCATGCACTTATTCCGAGATCCAGTCAACGGCGACCTTCCTTGGACAGGAATGACCTTTGGCTTAACCATCATCGCAGCTTGGTACTGGTGTACCGATCAGGTAACAACCGTTGGAAGATAGTGGTTTACCAATTGCCAAACCAATGTGATAAAAAGCGTAATAAAGAGAGTCCAAGTTGGCTAGTCAAATTTCAAAGCGACAAAACAGCAGATATAAAATGACCACTAAAAAGACCTTTGATATTATGCTACTGGCTCTTCCAAGCGATATTAGTAGCTGGAAATTTGCAGCCACCATTAAATGGGAGGTCAAACAACCACAGCTTAAGGCAACTTCTGGGAGGAACACTAGGGTTTCAAGGAACCTCGTTTGAGAATGGCTTCTCTGTAGTATTCCCCTTCATTCCCTTGTGTAGATAACCCAAAGCTCCGAGACTGCTGCTGGTCAAATGCCATTTTAAATGCGATATCAGCAGAGTCAAAGCCGTCACTCAATAATTATCAGGACCAGGTGAAACCCTGCTAACAATTTATTGGGGCAGTGGCAAACATACCCTCTTTACAGTGGTGGTCACCGTACCATCTTTACAGACAGCTAAAAACACCATAGATGCCGCCGCTGGCTCTTCTAAGTGATATTGGTCCCTGGAACTTTTCAGCCACCATTAAATTGGTGGTCAACTCGCCACAGCTCAAGGAACCCTCAGCAACCTCTGGAGGAACCCTAGGGTTCCAAAGAACCTTGGTTGAGAGTGGCTGCTTTATATTATTCACCCTCACTCCTCCACTAATTCCCCCTCACTCCTCCACTGACAGCTGGTTATGTAGGAAGGTGGAGGGAATGGCGAAGGATCTGGGCCAGCATACAGAGTAAATGGGCTGTCCCAGAAGAGGCAAGGACTATGATGTGAAAGTAGGGATTCGGCTGTGCTAGGCCTGGAATAATCAAATTTTCTAGCAAGTTTAAAGGCACAATGCAAGGCAATACAAAATCATCTATGGAAAGGAAACAAAAAAAAAAACACTGCCAGTTAGCATTTAAACTTTAAGTTGATGACAAGGTCTCTTTAAAGACAGAACGGTAACCTGCACTGGGAGAAAGGTGTATGCTACCATTACTATTTGCCTGTCTGACATGATGATCCAATGGCTTCGGTATTTTCTGAGTTAATGGCCAGGAACAAGTAGATCAGGAGCTATATTAGACTAGGACTCAACATACTGCCCAGGTCACTGTCTCAATGTTTGGAATCCACAGACAAGCCAAGTAACTTGCATTTTTTCAAGAGGTCAGCAGTGGCAGTATTATATTGGTTATAGTACAGCTTTTCTTTAAGGTGGGTACTTGTCACATATCCGCTGCTATCCCCCAGATGTCAGGAAGGACAGAGGATATGGAGCCAAATGACTAAATTCCCTTTGCAAGGCAACAGTGCCTGCTACACTAAAGCCTCGTAAACACAATCGGACATTCCGACAATAAAACCATGGATTTTTTTCGACGGATGTTGGCTCAAAGTTGTCTTGCATACACAAAAATTTTGTCGGAAATTGCGAACGTGAAGAACGCGGTGACGTACAACACATACGACGAACCAAGAAATATTAAGTTCAATAGGCAGTGCAGCTCTTCTGCTTGATTCCAAGCATGAGTGTTATTTTGTGCGTCGGAATTGTGTATACACACACACACACACACACTCGGAATTTCCGGCAAGTTTTGTTGTCGGAAAATTTGAGAACCACCTCTCGAATTTGTTGGTCGTAAATTCCGACAGCAAATGTCCGATGGAGCCTACACACGGTTGGAATTTTCAACCAAAAAGCTCCCATCAAACATTGGTTGTCGGAAATTTCCGACCGTGTGTACGCAGCATAAGTCTTGCCTAACCCTGCAGGCAGATATGATTTTATTGCTCCCTCAAGTAGGCATGATGCCCTTTTATATTCAATGCCCTTGCTATAGGTGTAGGCCATTTACGTACCTACCAAAGCCTGGCCAGAAAACTCCCAGAAATTACATCATCCTATCCTTTACACTCTCAGCTCATTCAAACCTCCTTGCATGAACTTTCAGCGATGGGGAAGATAGTGGACCACACATGTGCACAGGGTTTAAGAACTAATTCATGTGATGGTGAAGGGCAGCAGTAATGGCTCGGAGTGTCTTAACATACTAGCAACAAGGCAGGAGGAAAGAATGCCCATCTGGGTGTTTTTGGCCAGGTTTTAGGAGGTACTTACGTAGATGATCTACACCTATAGCAAAGGCTTTAGTCAAAGCTGCACAGTTTTTCATCTACAAATGCCCATTATGTGCATAGGCATTTTTTTTGGCAACAGTAAATGAACCCTTTTAAAGGTCTCATGTGCGCAATGATAAACTTGAAGGGTTCAAACTAACGGACGGGTAGAAATGTGGAGTCAGGAAGCATACATATATAGACCCTACACGGCCCATTCCTCTGAATTGGTGCCAATAATCCAAAAATTTCCAGGACATGTTTTAATTCACTGCAGCCAACAGGAGGAAAATAAATTCAGGTGTAGAAATAACGGACATATATATAATTGTAAATCTTACCATAAGTCACCAATTTTTTTATTTATCTTATTTTTTGTTTCATGTTAAAATAGTCACTTCTCACAAACAAATTCAAGGGTACATCTCCATGTCTACAAACAGTGACCTGCATCAAAGTTCACACTTGTGCGGTACGGAAATGTACTCAAAATAGAGGGCACAAAGAAAGGGCATTTTTATTTATTTTTGCAGGCACAATGCAGGGTCATTAACTGGTAATGACACCCCTAAGCACCTTGCTAAAGTGCTTGAGAAATTGCACAATAAGACACATGGTAAAGTATAATGCGTTTTCACGTGGTGCAATTTTGGCCTTGTTTAAGTGTGCGTTGAGGACAGTGCACTCACACAGATTTCAACCTTTGAGAAGTGGCTATCTCTGTGCAGCGCTGCACCCCAATTGCCATCAGTGGGATTGCCTGCATGGAACACCTGTGCATTGCCATGTGGGTTAGCACAGTCTTGCTTGAGTGTACGCTACAGAATGCCATGTGAGAGTGAGGCCTTCTTTGGTGAAATTTAGATGCATAAATAAGCTGCCTTAGCGCAATGCAAGGTAATGCATGAACACTGGCCCCATTGCACGCATTTGTGAACCTAGCCCTTGGGCTTTTGTAGCGTTACCGATACACACAGACGGCAGCCATTTTGTCAGTTAGCCAATGTTCCAGAGTAAACAGTGCACCTTGTCAATAGGAACATGTGGCTTGATTTTTTGTTCTGTGATGTTCCTAAGTGAATGTATAAGCCGACTATGGAGTCACACAAAATGGCTGCTGCACTTCATAGGCAACTTGTGAACTTCTAATGTATGGCCTGTGAGAACATCAGTTGATGTGAGAAACTAGGATTGCCTTAAATAGTACATAAGTACCTAAAACTGTTGCAATTTCTCTCACATACAGAGATCCGGTATATTATATACATACATACATACACACATATATACATAAACTTACATATTCACATACATACAATTGCAACTAGCTTAAAACAGTAAACTATTCCAGGAGAACCAGGTGGAAATAAAACACATTAGCAAAACTTAGCTTGAGGAACACACAGCTCTTTGAACCTGTTTACCAAGGAGAGGATGGACAGTAGCGGTGCTGTTTAGTACGGTGATGTAACTGGGAGACACGGATGTGCCTCATGACTGAAAATGGCTGAATGAGTGTCAGATCTCCGACTCGGAAATTAAAAGGTACAATTTCGATTGGTTGCCACAATGGACACAGCCATTGTTTTTTACCCTAAGGCCCACAAAACACTTGCAGTAACACTTTCTAGTTAACAGGGCATGTCCAGCTAAAGCTTTTCTGGTGAGGATGGCGGGGGGGAACGCAAAGGATTAGAACCTTCTTTCAAGTTTTCACTGTTAATTGGGTCTCTATTACGAGGGCCATACGCGCATCGACAAATGATAATTTATTTTCTGATCGATTATTCCTTTCAGAAGATATCGATCTATAGTAAGTAACCCAATCCCAGGGAAGCAAATTTCCATCTATAATTATTGATTGTATCTGTTTCAACCATGTAATCTGACTGATTAAAATATGATTGTATTCATGAACAAAGTATCTTGGTGCTGCCAATTAATGCAAAACCAACATTTCTGCCCTGTTCAAATCAGATTTAAACTGAGTCTGATGTCTCATACACACGGCTAGGATTTCCAATGGGAAAACTGCAATGAGAGCTTTTGGCCGGGAATCTTGGCCGTGTGTACGATCCCTTGCAGTTTTTCCGTCAGGAAAACCGTCAAAAACCGCCGGCAAAAAAGAAAGAAGAGAACTGGCTCTTTTTTTTTTTCCCCTGTGGGAAATCCTGTGTGTACGATGTAGAAGGTCGAATTTTGAAAACATTATTTTTTCGAAAATCTTATCTAAGAATTTTTGTTCGTATTTCGCACCATTAGTAGGCTGCAGCAACAGCCGATTTTCACGCGGCCACTGAATGTTAATAAAACAGACATGTTGGAATTTTTTGTTGAAAAAGGAAAGATTTTCTAATCAATGATGGTAGAATTGTGAGAGAAATATAATCGAAAATGTGAGAGAAATGTAATCGAAAAAGATTCCTAGACCCGTAGGAACATGAGGTGAAATTGAAGGTTTGGTTGTTCGAATTTTGAACTCAATGATGGCACCATCAGATCACAAAACACACATATTTTTTGATCTTCAAAAGAAAATGCTTTCGAAATTCGACCATGTATGACCTGCCTAAGCCCTAGTTCACACTGGTGAGGCTCTGAAATCGTGCTACTTCAACGTGATTTAAAAGCTGCAGATGAGTGCGATTTGCAACGCTGATTTCATTGCAGCTTGCGACTTTGTTTAACAGAAGCCTATGCAAGTTGCAATGTAAAGCAGCAAAAAATTGTGTAGGAACTTTTCATAATCGCTGCAACATGGGTCGCGACAATATAAACGGTTCCATTGCCAGGACTTGTCATTAAGGGAAGTGCAAATGCTACTATTAGAAAGATTTAACCCCCCCCCCCCCCCTTAGGCTGGCCCTAGGTTACTTTGATTTTGTTTCCCCTCCACCACAGGCTAAAAGGAAAGAACATTTCTTGAATCCCCCCTGCTGTGCTATTGTATGCTGGTGATGGCGGGAGATTTCCCCAATCATGGTACCACTGTGACAGAAATTTGTATTGCTCTGTGCACTGCTGTTGCAGATTTTCCCAAACTTCCTGTCTAATGGAACCAATGTCACCAAAAGAGAAAGTGGGGGGAAATGGAGCCCCAGATGGCAATTAAATAGTGGTAGGGTTTCCAATCCTTCCTCAATCTAAAATGAAAAGCTTTGGCTGGACATAGATTTTTAATTTTCAATATTCCCGTCATGTACAAATCCCAGAGGCAGCCATTTAGATGGGTTGGCCATCTGGTCCTTATAATGCTGGTTAGAATATACACCGCAGGCTGTGACTTTGAGGTGGCCATTTTTGTGGGTTAAACCATACCTAGCAAAACAGGCCTTCTGTGGTGAATTTTGTGAACAGAAACTGTTGCATTTTCAATCTAATCTATGAAGGTAGAATGGCCATTTCCTTTCATATCCTGTAACATACAAGGCCTATTGTAGTATACTGCTGCTTTTTTAGGATATGGTTGCCATTTTGTGACAGGACAGGCCTCCTTTTCATAAGCAATGATTAATTTTACCACACAAAATGGCCGCCTCCCTTCACTGAGGTGATGGGGTACACTGTGCCCAAACCATGCACTTTCTTTACTCACTTCTTTAATCTCTCTGTGTGACTCCCTAGGCAGTAGGGCCAAAACGTTGACATTTTTCACAAAAAATCTTTTCATCTTTAAACCAAACTGACTTTTGTAGTTGAGGTTTTACTCCTCAGAAACAAACGAGCTACAAAGATCTTTGTTTTCAGCCTGATCATTATGTCACTTACTGAAGAGCTCAACTTAAGCAGCACCAATTAAGAGATTCGTAAAACTAAAAACTTAAAATGTTCTAAATGAAACAACTAGCCCATAATCCTTAAAGTGAACCTGTCATTCTACAAATATGAGAGTTGTTATTGCCAACATGTCTTTAAAAGGTGCAAATTCTGGAACAGTCATTATTATCTTTATACCATTAAAAATAAATTGTCCCAAAATTTATTTTGACAAGTTTCCTAAACTTAATTAGGATTACCCAGTAAAAAGTTCTTATTCTTAGGTGGTGCAAGTCATAGAATTCAATCAGAATCATCTTTTACTAATAAGCTGGGTAGAGTGAATTCTGAATTACCACTTAAAGCCCATTTAAGGTTTTAAGCGTTTTTTTTCTCCCTATATAGTTCTTTACTGCCCTAGGTTATATTTTAACCACTTCATGATGGGTGGGCGTCCTTGAATTTCATCTGTTATACTGGAATGATTCCTTCAGCTACAGGCATCATCCCGGTATCTTTTTCTTCAGCCAAACATTTGCTGTGTTCTAAAAGCCTTCCTAGCAGTTTATTAACAGCTGGATTGCTTTTACAGGAAGCAGGAGGGGACGTCCCCCTCCCCAGCCTCTCCTTGTCCACCGGCACCTCTCCCGGCTCTTCCATGTGATTAGGGTGCCCAGTATCCAATGTGGCAGTGCAGCTGGGTTGCCATAAAGCTGGCCGTGAACAATATGGTTCCCAGCAATCTCTAGGGTGCTGGGAGGCCAGAAGCGATGTCATGATGTCACTTCTGGAAGATGTAAACACTGCCATTTTTTTTCTGGAATGCTGAGGTTATTGACAGAGGGCACTGGCAAGATTGCCCAAACTGCTGGCCATACACAACTCATATATAAGGAAAGTGGAGACTATAAATATTGAGATTGTTGTTACAAAAAGTCTATGAGATGGAACATCTATTTCAGGGACTTGTTGGGCTTCATGAATAAGAGCTCTCTTCTGAGTAAGGCCACCACATACAACAGGTTCACTTGGAGAACATTGGGCAGAGTCTCAGACCTGTAATAATATATTTTTCACAGAGAAATTAAACCAGTCTACGCAAACAATAAAAATTGACCTGGTTCAATGTAAACATAAAGCGCGGTAGTGCAGTAGATGCAGAACCAAAAGAACAGGCAGAGAAGGTTGACATTAAAATCCCTCATAAAACTTCTGCACACCTCACCAAGCATTTACAAGTTTCAGGCAGTCCATGGTCAGCACATGGTCGTGGCTTTTTCCCAGAACATAAAAGGCCATGGTAATGGCCACTCGTGATTTAGGCACAGTCCTTCATACATTCATATAATGTACTCTTCCATGACCACGTTTATAGATTATTCTTTGTCCCTTCACACAAGATTGAATAGGCAAGTCTATAAACGCAGCTTTTTCACAGGTCCTTGTGCCCCGGTGGGCCATGACTTCTCCTCCGAGAGTCCAGGCTTGCTGTCCCAAGCTTGCTCTTGAGGTGTTTGGTTTGGGAGAGCTTAGAAAAAGGAATTCCAAATGGAGTTGATGCATTATCAGTGGGCACAGGGCTCTGAGATCCAGGGCTGGTGTATCCTTTGCCATAGTCCTTGGCGCTCCACAATCCAGGTCTTGACGCAAGCCCTTCAGATTTTCTGTTGACATGGCGGTATGCGCTGGGGCCATCCATGCCTACTTCTCTTTGCCCTCTGCTATTGCCTACATTTCGGGCCCCGTGCTGCGAAGAGAATCGGTCATATCCTCCTGGGGGCCCATTGGAAGTGTACTGGAAATTGTTTTTCTCCTTGAGGAGCAGAAAGAGAAGGAAAGCGGGTTAGTAAAACAGGCAGCAGGCCAGATTAGTCAGTTAGGACCACAGATGTAAGACCCAACACACACACATGCGTTGAGGACATATAGCACAGGCCAACGATAAGAAAGAATACTATAGCAAGCGACTTCCAAAGAACTATTTGTGTGCAAGATAACCACATTATATTATTCCATTATAAATTTTATGAAGGCTTTAAACTTTAGCAATTCATTGTAGTTTTTATGGAATTCCTATACCAAGTACTTGTGTATTCCCCTCTTCCTGTTTAGTCACTTCTCTTTCCAGATGAGAATTTCTGCACCAGGAAATACAAACTGGGCTCCCATAATACAATGGGAATGAGGGGGAACGTTCCTAGCTCTGCTTCTACATAAGCTTCAGGGTTAAATTATATATATATATATATATATATATATATTATTATATATATATATATATATATATATATATATATATATATATATATATATATATATATATATATATATATATATATATATATATATATATATATATATATATACACATACATATATACACACATATACATACACACACACACGATCATTTATAATGGAGCCTTTTTCTTTATAATTTCAACAGCTCTACATTTCAAAATGCCCCTTTATTTTTTATCTCTCCTATAAAAAGTGTACCTGTCATAGCGTACACAAAAAAAAAAAAAAATAGGGCGCAGCTGCATCTGGGGCCATACATATCTGCTGATTCTACACTCTGCATACATACCTACCTACAGTCACTAGAAGAATTGTATGTGTCCAAACTCAAGTACTTTGGGTACATAATTTTTTGCCGGATCTTTTGTTAGCCCAGCCAGCAAGAACCTGAGTTCCAGGAAGAAAATACACATATGCCTAAATGCATAAGCCCTTAAATGTGAACGTCATATTCTATCACTAGAGGGCAACGCTGGCCCATGGCAGAGAATTATCAGATGACAATGCAGGTGTGATTTAAAAGTTGCGGAAACCTGTCAATGGCCTTGTGCGAGGTTCCCAGAAACCTTTAGTGTCAGTTTAATATTATACACTGCACCTGCTCGCTGAACCTCATTTTATGGGGTATTTAAAAAGACTTGTCCGATTTGCTAGCGACAACCAATAAGATGCTCCTTCGCATTTTCCCAGGTGGTGGATGGGACGAGTCTTTAAAAAGTTCTCATCCATTGCAACCAGGGGCTGGTCACGCAGGGCTGGTCTGTTCCGATTGTTCCTCCATCTTTTGATGGAGGAAAAAGACCCATGTAATCCCATGTGGGCAGCCAGATGTGTATCCACCCATCGCCCACATACAATTAGGTCATAAGAAGCGGACCTGGACACAAGCTTTTTCTGCTCGAGCCGATGAACCTGAACGGACCTCTACTGTAGGTGGTTATGGATGGATGCATGTCTACTTGCATCCAACCACCCATAGAAATACAGAATATGCAGTCCATTTTTGACCAGTGTGTGTGTATATATATATATATATGTATGTCAATAACAGACTGCCGGTGTTTCGTCAGAATTGGTAACGGAAGTGACGTTCCGTCACCGCCATCTTGCTACACCCCACACTCCTCCATAGTAAGGATACACTGAGAAGGGGGAAAGCGGACATCTTGTTGCATCCACTGGAGTTTTGCATTTTACACATATTTTTACAAGTGAAGTTTGTTTATATAGTGAAATCCAGTACTCAGAACTCCATATGAATGTTTATATGTGGAATTTTAAAAGCAGCAGTGTTCTGTCAGATTAGCAATACTGAGATGAGCAGGCTTCCTGCTGCTTTTAAAATTTTACATCTAACCAGTCAGACGGAGTTTTAAGTACTGGATTTCACTATATAAACTCACTTTACTGTTAAAAATAAGTGTCAAATGTAAAACGGTGGGTGTAACAAAATGTCCGCTTCCCCTTCTCAGTGTATCCTTATGGAGGAGTACAGGGTGTAGCAAGATGGCGGCAATGTAACGTCACTTCCATTACCAATTTTGACAGGTTGCCAAATCTGACGAAACAGAAAAGCCCATGCAAAAAAGGGGCCTTAGGGCTCATTTACACTGGCAATAACATACATGTGTTCATACAATATTTCTTAACATGTGCTTTCATGTTATCTGTGGTTATAGAAAATAGAATTTTGTGTGTTCAGGGTCAGAGTAGATTCTCTGAATGCAAGTACATTTGGGCCTCATTCACATGGGATGTATTAAAGTGTATGCCTGTAGAAGGGCCATGTTTACCAGCACAGGGATGCAGAGGTTTTCCATGCATCCCTGTTCATGCAGTCTCATTGATGTCAAGTGGGGACCCAGCAGCTGCACTGATACAGTCGCTACTCCCAATCTGACATCCTTGTAGGTACATGGTCCTGAACACACACAGTGCGCTTGGGACCGTGCACCTGCACAAATGTCATATTAAAAAAAGCAGTGTCCATGTCTCTGAAGCTGCTGCATCCCAACTACCATGCATAGGTATGCATGCATGGGCTGGCAACTCAAACAGACATTCAACATTTTTGGCAAAGCACGGTAGGGTGTTACAGTGCGATGAGGTGCGCTGCAACACGTATGTTGGAGCTGCGTTGCCTTTGTGTGTTGGGATGCCCTTCAAAAAAAAATAGCACTAACACACATCACTTGCGTTGCTAGAATGCATGCAAAACCACAATGTCAAAGAGAAAAATCCAACATTTACAGGAATAGGCATTAGCAAAATCTTACAATGGTGACACCTGTTGACTGTGCAGGTTTAATCCCTCTTGTGTCTCAGGTACAGGAAGTCAGGGGAAGCCTCCCAAGTGGGAGCCCAATACAAACTTGGCAGAGTTATTTTATTTTGTTAGATCCCAGTTGGGCTAGATCTCAGTATCTACAAATGAGCCTTTTCTTTTTAATATAAAATCGGGTACGAGGCTTTCAATGCATTAAAAAGATCTATTCTCATTCTCTCATTTTATCAGGTCATTGTACAAAGGTCCCTGTCTGCCAAGAACCTGAGCCATGCCAAGGCCGGATCCATCCTCGCCAGCTACCTCAAAATGCTGCCTATGATCTTCATCATCATGCCAGGGATGATCAGCAGGGCTCTGTACCCAGGTAGGAAGTCCAATTGTAATAGAAACTTGCGTTTTATTAAGTTTGACGAGTGCTTCTCGAGTTTGAACTGTTCGCTTACCAGAGCGGCCGCCAGCCATTCTGTACATTGGACATTAGTGGATATACAGTATATTGCATATATTATCAGGCAGTGTGCCCAGTAAGTACAAAACCTCAACCTCGTTCCACCGTCAGATTTAAAGTGCTGCCTTTGCCGTATATATGGGCAAATAAAGTACGGTATATTACAATCTACTTATGACATCCAACTAATTCACAAATGGGTACAAGAAGAAGAGTACCGCAAAGGACTCCTGCTAAATTCCCAACATGGGAAAAGAGAACTCTTTTTTTTTTTTTTTAGCCTTAACAT
Source organism: Rana kukunoris (assembly GCA_029574335.1). NCBI lineage: Eukaryota > Metazoa > Chordata > Amphibia > Anura > Ranidae > Rana > Rana kukunoris. The sequence goes on from CM056054.1 coordinate 22,135,317, forward strand.
TTTTAGGCTGAAAGGTGCATCCTTGCCACTCCCCATAACTATTTCAGAAAAAATAAATAAATTCTACATGCTTAACAGAATCATTGCCATGCAGAAAACAGTCACCATGTGCAAAACATATTCTAAAATCAAAAACTACTACAACACAGTATTGATTAAAAAAATAAAATGTTGCGCAGCCCAAAGCAACTGAATTTAGTTATAGGTGCCTAAAATAAGCCATAAAATGAAGGTTCAGCCCAACAGAGAGTTTAAAGTATAAAAGTTCACCATTATAAAAAATAAAAAGCACATCTATTTTCAGGTAAAAAAAAGTGCATTTATTTATTTTTTTGTTAGGAGCCTGCAAAGTATTACAAGCTGTCTGCTCATACTGGCAGGCAGTTACACAATGAACTACCTAGAGTGCTCAACAGCGAACTGGTAGTGCATTGAGAAGCACAAGCAGACATCTGCAAAGATTGTCAGTACTTGTAGTCCTCCCATTCACAGAACTCTGAATAAATAACACAGCTGGGTGGGCAAAGCCCAGCATGGCAGTATAAATTCTGACAGTAGGTACGGGGAGAAGATCCCCACTCACTGTCACGGTGGGCCTTGGGAGGGATGCGGGAGCTGCTCTAACAGTATCACGTTGCATCCTAAATACAGGTGCAACATGTTACAAAAGGTGAACTTATCCATTAAAGGCTGCATTCACACCTAGGCGTAGGCGGAATGCAGTGTATTTCGGCGACATGAAATAGGCGTTTTGTCCCCGCGATTTGCGGCGACAAAACGCGCCTTGTTTTTTGCTGGAGGGGTGATCTTTACATTGTCGGCTATTGCCGAACACCTGACACGCCTGAAAAAAAGGGTCCAGGACTTGTTTCAAGCTTCAGGCGTACGGCGTTTTGGCGTAGAGATGTGAACCATCTCCATACCCGACAATGTAAATTCGCCCCTCCAGCGTATTTCAGGCTGCTACAGCGTGGGGCGTAGGGCGACAAAATGCCCAGGTGTGAATGCAGCCTTAGAGTCAGAGTTAATAGATCTCTATATTATAAATTAAAGACCTTAAATAAAGACATTAGGATGTAAAAAGGAGGAATGCCGCAAGGTTCCATGTTGCCATTTAATTTTGCGATAATTTATCATTAAAATTACCATTTCAGTGTTTGCAGAAGGCACAAAGTAGGGTAATACAATCTTAATAAGAGATCTGTAACGCACCAGCTGACCTAAAAATATTGGATGATTGGGCATTACCTAGCAAAGGTGCAATAGGAAAAATTCCCAAGACCAATCAAAAAAGGGGGCTATAAACATGCATGCAACATACAGCCTGAGGTTGGGGAGGCGGGATCTGACTCGCAGACTCAATAACAGCATGCAGTGGCAGCAATCTGCAGCTTCTGTAGCTAGCAAAATATTTTCTGGCAAAAAAAAAGGAGCGCAGACTCAAGATAAAAAAACCCTGCTCCTTTACACAACCACCTCACCTGGAATCTACTATACAGTTTTGGTCGCCATTTGACAAAAAAGATGCCCTGGAACTGAAAAGAACATAGAGAGGCATAATGTAGTTTAATGAAGGGGCATAAACGACCCAGAAAAGGTCGTTTGACCTAAAAATTTATTCACATCCAATGAAAGATTCTTAACATATACACAGTGTAAATTCAGAGCTATACAAATGTACATTAAATGTACTCAACAAAATACAAGGGTGACACTTGCAGCAAACATATTCTTTCCACTCTATTCAGCAAAGAAATTCTCAACATAAATATCTCCAAACCTTTCTTTATAACTACCAAAACTACAAGAGGAAACACCATTTAAGAGAGAAACATGCAAAAACAAGCATATACAAGTCATCTGACAGCAACCAATGAAATAGTACAGAGATACAAGGATCACTGTGCCATGGTAAACAGTGTAATCAGAACACGGTGTACAGGCCGAGAAGCAGGGCAAGCATTCAACTCCAGTAACGTTCTAGCCCAAACAACAGCAGACTCCCCAAAATTGGAACACTGATATCTTGATATTGGCTTCAAGCGGAGGTCCGCCGAAAAAAAAAAAAATTAAAATCCAGCAGCTGCTGGCTTTTAATAAATGGACACTTACCTGTCCAGGGCGCCCACGATGTCGACAGCCAAAGCCGAACTGTCCGTCGGCTTTCAGCTGCTGCCGCCACCGTCCTCGGTAAGAGAATTCAGGAAGTGAAGCCTTTCGGCATCCCTTCCTGGTTCTGTCCTGCGCATTGCGCATCCTCACTGGTCCCTGTGCGTCTCCCAGAAGACAGCGGGGGGGGGACAGAGTAGGCACCGGAAGTGGCCTAGGTCACAGTAAACTATGCCAGGAAGTGGGAGCAAATACCTTTATTACACAGGTATCTGCTCCCTCCTCCCCCCTGAAAGGTGCCAAATGTGCCCCTGGAGGGGGGGGGGATTCCAAAAAGTGGAAGTTCCATTTTTGGGTGGAACTCCACTTTAAGGATACACTTCAGCTAATAGGAATGTTCTATTTTTTGACACGCTCTGCTACCTGCAGACTGGTCCTAGCTTTATATTGCATTCTTCCTGTACACAGGAACGCTTGCTCAACCCTTATGCTTGATAGTCTCAAATTACTGAAAGGGCTAAAAATAAAAAAATGAGGCTGACTAGGGCACCGACTAGAGCTGCAACGACACGCAGGCGTGCTAAAAATCGGTTAAGGAATGCTTTAGCGGTAACTTTAGCATGCCTTCACTGCACGTTAATTAAACAACATTGCTGTTTGATTAATCAGAATCTGGAGCTTTATTAACAGTCACATTGTAAGCCAGTGTAGACTCATATCTGTAATACTGAATAAAGTCACAAAACACATGCCCCACCTTGGTTCTTTACCTATCTCCTCCACCAGTCAGACCTTGAATGGGGAATCCCTTACATATCTCCTGCCAATTAGTTATTGTACCTAAGCAGCAAACATTTTGCCAATATTTGTGAAAGCTATTATGCTTACTTTGGATGTCACAGCCTATGTTAAAAAACCCACTGGCTTCCAGTGCAAGCTACAAATATATAGTCCCAACTCTAAAAAGCAGTTTGTGGTGGCAATGAATAGATGCTGGCAGTTTTGCTTGCTCTTTGATAATGAGGTAAAACAGTCGATTAGTTTAGGATCTGAGTGGGACACCCCTGACATCTAGAAAGGTAGCAGTAGCAAGCGTGGAGGTATTCTGTGAAAGTAAACATTTTCTTAAAGTGTAAATAAGACTTTTGCAAAATTGTAATATCAGCAGAAACAGATTTGCATTAGTCTTGGTCCATCAAAACTGAACAATTTGGTTCTGCTTTAAAGCATTTCAACCGCTTACTTTTCTTATATGCAATATAAACGTATGGCTCTAAATGGGTTTATTAAACCAAATATTCCAAAAGCAGCAGCTATTTTGTATTTGCTGAAACATGTCACATGACAAAAGTATGTTGACCAATAGAGTCCAGGTTATCTAACTTTTATCAACAAAGCATAGTAGCGAATTGCGATATGCTCCTCTTGTAAAACTGGTCTACAAAATACTGAAATATAAAACTCAACAGCAAAAAATGTTCAAGTATCCAACTTAGTTCATACTAAAGTCAAGCAATTTGTTTTTAGAATTGTTATTTAGTTGTCACATTGGTCTGTGGGAAGATTGTTGACATCTATACACACCTGAGGAGTTTCCAAAGAGAAAACCCGTTCTTTCCCTTGCAATGGGTGACTGGATGATAGCACACGTTTCAGCTCCTCTTCCAGTGTGTTCCTTCTCTTTTCATTTTCCATTGATCTTGCATCCATAAAGGTTTGGGAGATGAGGGGGCTCGAAAAGCTCCCTCTGCTGATGTGACTGTCACTCAGTTTGCGCTGTAGAGATGGACGCTCTCCATTGGGGATACGGTCAGAACTCCTCCTTTGTAAGCTTGTAGATGGGTAGTACTCCTCAGACATAGAAGAGGCATTGGACTTGGGTAAAGAACCAGAACCACTGGAGGAATACTCTCCAGCAGACCCCTGGAGCAGTATAGACTTTTCATCTTGCTCACTGGTAGCAGGTTCGTTTTCAATGAGAATGTCAATTTGTTCAGCGTCTCTTTCTCCAACCCCGTTTACGAACGGTGCAGGGATTTCTTCTGTCGGTGTCGCTATTCTACCCGAATTGGCATTGAGGGCGTTTTTCATGCTGATGAAGTCCGTTACAGGCACTGTTCTTGGTTTTGGCACTGGGGGTGGCTTGTGAGACAAAAGGTGATGATCGCCCGCTAGCGCTGCAATACCTTCAGATTTTTGTAAAGAATATACATCAGGACTCTCCTGGCCTGCTGAATCGGCATTATTAGGCTGTTCTACACTAATAATATCAGTATTTAGGAGAGACTCTTCTAGACTAATCAGCTTGGATATAGTAGTCTCAATGTCACTAACAGGTTTCTGCTCTAGGCTTGCCTGTCTGGACCCATAACCCAGGTCTTGGTTTCTCTGTCTAGATGGATTATCCTTGCTACCCTGAGATTCCCTGCCATGGCTTTCCTGCTTAGATAGGTCGGGCTTGCTAGAGCTAGGATCCATTTTCTGTTCCAGGCTGTGACCAGACACCACTTGGTCTTGGTTGGTCTGTCTGGATGGGTTTGCCATATGACTAGGTTGGTGTTCTTGGTTATAGCTAGATTGACTGGATGGCTTACTGTTCTCATGATCATGTTCTGAGTTCTCTTGTTTTTGCCTTTCTAGCTCTTTGGCCTGTTGCATATACTGGGCTGTAGCTTGGGAAGTGTCACAAATCTTGATTCTGTTCATCTGAGAGAGTTGGGCATTCCTAATGTTGGGATCAATGATATTAATGTATCCTAAGATCTCACTTCCTGGCTCTGGGTCTGGCTCTACCCATGTGGGCAGATAGTCAAACATGTTAGCTCGTTCCATGTCTTGCAAAGCTGGGTGAAGCTGGGGCTCATCCATCGGCTGTTCTCGGGCAGATGCTCGTGGCTTGATGGCTATTTTCTTGACTACATCACTTTCTTTTTTACTGTCTTTGCCAGCCTCACTGGCACTCTTGACGGTCACCAGAGCATATTTAGGATTATGCATTTTCCTGGCCATTGCTTCTGTCTGGCCTGCTGGTACTGCAGCTGGCTGTATTACTGGTTCAGGCTCTGGCTCATTATCCATCTGAACATTCTTGAGGCTCATCCCCTTAGACAGCAGGTAGAGTTCCTGGAATTGTCTATCAAAGGTTTCCACAACTTGACCAGACAAAACAGTGAGTAAGTTTCGGTCAATCCTTGCTGCCGACCAGGTGAAGCTGTGGAGGATAAAAAAAGTTAAATATCAGTAACCTTCATGTTTTTACTAAGCAGATACAGTCACTAAAAAGTCAACAAAAGCAAAAGTTTGAGAACAGCAGGTCTATAGGCTTTCTAAAGATGTCTTACAAAATCTTAAAACAAGGACTGCCCATTTTATACACCGACAACCTTTAAGGTCTATGTCTGAACGGTGTACTGAGCTGCACTGTATTTCCTGATATGTAAACAAAAATGCATTCTGTATGCAGACCAACTAATCGATTATGAAAATGGCTGTCAACTATTTTCACAATCAATTATGTCAATTCGATGTTTCAGCCCTAATTATAAATCACCAAAAGTTTTAGGCAGCAACATTTTGGAAAACATTTGTCATCCAGTGTTGCCATTGATCCATATAAAAAATAGTTCTACAACCCCAATTCTAAAAAAGATGGGACGTTTGTAAAATCTGCATAAAACCCATGTTTTATTCAAATAGAAAATGTATCAAACGTTTAAACTGAGAAAATTTACTGTTTAAAGCCGCATCTAAAAATTGTGATCTTCAGGCCCTAAGATTGCACTGCATTAAAAACATGCACAATTCTGTAATGAACATCGCTGAACGGGCTCAGGACTACTTCCAAAAATCCACCACCTGTGAACAGTTTGTTGCGCCATCCAAAAATGCAACTTAAAACTCTGTCATGCAAAGAAGCCAGAGCTGCACATGATCCAGAAATGCTGCCGTCTTCTCTGGGTCAAAGCCCATTTAAAATGGTCCGTTAAACTGTTCTGTGGTCAGATGAATTGAAACTTGTCATTCTTTTTTGGCAACCATGAGCGCCGTGTCCTCCCGACTAAAGAGGAAAGGGACCTTCTGGCTTACCAAGAGCCTGCATCTCTGATGGTATGCATTGGTGTGTAAGGAATGGGCAGCATGCAAATCTGGAAAGGCACCAAAGCTGAAAGATACATCCATGGTTTAGAGCAGCATATGCTATCCAAAAGTAATCTTTTTCAGGAAAGACCTTTTATATTTCATCAGGACAATGCTAAACCATATACTGCAACTATGACAACAGCCATGGCTTTGTAGTATAACAGTCCGGGTGCTTAACTGGCCTACCTGCACTCCAGACCTTTCACCAAATTAAAATATTTGGCACATCTTGAAACAAAAAATACAGAAAGGATAGCCCAGGACTGTTGAGCAGTTAGAATCCTAGATCAGGCAAAAAAACTTCAACAATTGGCAGAGTATTAAAAAGAAGCAGGGATGATTCACCGCAGTAAACATGGCTCTGTCCCAACTTTTTTGATACATGTTGCTGCCATCAAATTCAAAATTACCTTATTTCTTTCTTAAAATGGTACATATTCACAGTTTAAATGTTTTATGTGTTTTTATTTTCTTCAGTGAATAAAATATGGGTTTAGGGATATTTGAAAATCATTGCATTCAGTTTTTTTATGTAGCTTTTACACAACGTCTCTGCTTTTAAGAACTGGGGTTGTACCACGTCTCTAGTTCAAATCCCCACTGCTAATTTACCCTCAGAGCCTGTCCATCTTGTGGTCCTACACTACTAATGCAGACTTTTAGCCCCTCTGCCTGGGATTCCAGTGATTTCACGTGGATGGAAGACACAGGTGCACAATACAGTCCCACTGGTCTGAAAAAGTCTTCAAGAGGCTGGAAGCTGCTGTGGGTGGATGGGGCTGGACATTGTACCAAGAGGTACTAACTAGCGCCCAGGGATAAGTGTCCACAAGGCAGACTACTTGAATTCTGGGCATTTGTCCCTGGGAGCATATGGCTCTAAACATTCGTACCACTTGGTACAGCGTCCAGCCCTGTCAAGCCATTACAGACTTTGACGGGCAGCAATCAGTGGGACTGAATGCTGGAACTATGGTTCCTGGATGCACTTAAACAAATCTTGCACGCTGCCACCTCATCACTATAATTTTTTGGGGTGTTCCAAATGCAGTAAGACAAGTTGTACAATTGCTTCTTCCCCAGCTGAATTTTTTTTTTTTTTTGCCATTACCTGTAAGATCCACAAGCTGCTTTGTCTCCATCTACAAACATGAATTTCTGTGACAGGCATCCTTTAAACTTGGTGGAGAAACGTGTGTAGAACTCCGGGCCACCTAGAGTCCGGACCCTTAGGTTCTGCAGAAGAAAAAAAAAAACATTTTTATCATTTGGTTTCCCAGACAACAAGCCAGAACACAGGACTATTGTCCTCCACCATAATCTCTTAAACAATGGCTGTTCATATTTACACAAACTCTATGTGCCCAAGCCCTCAATTCAGAATGTGGAACGTATTGTGTCCATAAAACACATCTTTGATAATACCAAAGAGGCAGTGACGTAGTATTACAATAAGTCCTAACTTCATATAATAAAGTGCACCTTGTGAGCTGCTATCTATACAAATATCGAAATCTATGCTCTATAGCTGCCGACTCTTATCACACTCCCATATTAGTGGGAAAATATTGTATTTAAAACTTAGCGCTGCACTAACATTTGAATATAACCAAACCATAAATCTGAAATAAAACATGAACAATCTATGTAGGGCTCTTATATACAAGTTAAATATTATATTGCCGTATATACTCTAGTATAAGCCAAATTTTTCAGGACTTGTGCGTGTGCTGAAAATGCCCCCCCTTGGCTTATACTCGAGTCACCTTTTTGAGTCTGATCTCCTGGACTTTGGCCGGTACCAGGTCAACCGTAGTTCCCCAGGACCCCAAACTTGCCACACTCTTCCTCTACAAATGTGTGCAAAGTTTGTTGTCTGAGGGACCTACGGCCGGGGAGCACCGATTTTTCAAACCCGGGTACCCCTTCCTTAGACTCCTATGTTAAACAGTAATTTCTCCCGGTGATTTTGGGGACCCGATACCGGCTGGTCATAGGTCCCGTGGACCCGGATCTTGGCACACATGTAGCCCCATTTTTCCTCTACAAGTGTGCAAAGTTTGTTGTCTGGGAGACCTACGGCTGGGGAGCACTGATTTTTCAAACCCGGGCACCCCTTCCATAGACTCCCATGTTAAAAGTCAGTCTAGTCATGGGCACAGTGAGGCATGCAGATAGTCCCCAGATATCTCAGTAAGGAGGACCTTTTTCTGTCGCAGGGGATGATAGCAATAAAAGTAATAAATTTTTTTTTTTTAAAAGGTAATGTGTAAAAAATTAAAATGAAAAAAATAAATAAAAGAAAAATACCCTCCCACGCAAAGGCAAATGCACGCGTCAGTATGTGGACAACAATTGCATCACACATGTGAGGTGTCAATGTCGGATTTAAATCACCAATTCTAGCACCAGACATGTGTAACTCCTGTGTAGATATAAGGTGGTAACCTGTAGGGGCTTTTAAAGCGTCGCCTATGGATAATATAATGTACATAAGTTGTACAAGTGGGTGGGGTTTTGGAGCTTGACATGTTTTATTTTTTTTAATTTTTTTTTTACAAGAAAGAAGCTTGACATGTTTGGTGTCTATTTGGACTTACGTCAAGCTGGGTGATGACAAGAGGGCCACCCACACCTCAAATGTGGGCCAATTCAGGAGGTATCAGAAAAAGGTCAGCCATAAATGGACAACTTTAGTAGTGCAGTAGAGTTTACCTTGCTAATTTGTTCCTCTCGTCTCATGGCAAGACTCACAGGGGTTGCCTAGCTGAAAAAAAAGCTCCTTGCATTCTCTGAATGATGCAAACACAGTGCTCTTGACAGCCAGAGACCATGTGATCTTTTGCCCAGACCATTCAGGAGCAAGGGGATCATATTTATGGCAAGAAAATGGGAATTTCTACTCCAAACGATGAACTGCTGACAAGCTCCCTACTGGTTCACATAAAGAGTGAATTTAAACAGCACGTCTGTTTTGTCACCTTGCACTATAGGGCTGAAAGTAAAGTGGATCCAGCCAGTAAATAAAAGATGCTATATACTGGTGGCCGGAGGTCTGGGTATTAAGACGCCAACGCCTTGCTGATCTTCCTGACCGTGGCAGGTAGTTGATGCCATAGGTGTGTCAAAAATCCTGCTCCCCCACTGGACGCAATGGTTCCTAGCTGGCTTGTATATCCTACGGTGAAGTAAAAAGACGAGAGGAACAACAGCATAGCACCCAAGGATCACCAACGCAGCTGTGTTTTAAAGACACAAAAAAGGTAAGTATATATAGAATCATATCCCTCCCCCCCCCCCCCTTTATACATTGGGGCAGTTTTACTTGTGACCTCCTGCTTTATGAGCACCTTTGTGGCAACCAAGATGACCACTAATGCCACGTACACACGATTGGACATTCCGACAACAAAACCGTGGATTTTATTCCGACGGAATGTTAGCTCAAACTTGTCTTGCATACACACGGTCACACAAATGTTGTCGGAAATTCCGAACGTCAAGAACGCGGTGACGTACAACACATACGACGAGCTGAGAAAAACGAAGTTCAATAGGCAGTGCGGCTCTTCTGCTCGATTCCGAGCATGTGTGGATTTTTGTGCGTCAAAATTGGCTACACACGATCGGAATTTCCGACAAGAACTTTTGTTGTCGGAAAAATTGAGAACCAGCTTTCAAACATTTGTTATCGAAAATTCTGACAGCAAATGTCCGATGGAGCATACGCACGGTCGAATTTTCCGACAACAAGCTCACATCGAACAATTGTTGTCGGAAATTGCGACCGTGTGTACACGGCATTAAAGTGGAGCTCTGCAAAGTTTGGCAGACCTCCTACGGTTAATTGAGTCAATTGTTGACATAAATTATCAGTATAAACATAGGTAGGACACCCTCTCTTGACCTATCCACCCATTATCCATTCCACACTGGAGAGATGAGTCATACTGGTAGACAATGGGGTTACACAGTATACATAAATGATCCCAGCTTTAAACTACAAGAAAGAAAAGATCTATTTACAGAACTCTGCAACGCGATACGTAGAACACCATAGCCCTGTGTTGGGCGAGAAGCAGCTGCTGTAGACACATGCAAGCTCGTTACTGTAGCCCAGGGAGAGTCAACATGCGATCGAAATGTGATGTCATAACAATGTTACCAGACCTGAAACCGGAGCGGCCCTGCGTAATACGGCATCCCCTCTGGCTACAGAGTTATTATTAATCTTCACATTTCTGGAGATGTCAGAAACGCCTCACCCTTAAAACAGTGAAGCCTTCACCATCGGTCCCAGTGAAAATGGTCTTATACCCTAAAGAGGGTAAATCTCTCAACAGCTGGTCTAACCATTCACCACTCTATCCATAACCAAGGTAGAATATTCATAAGACTAGACAGAATCTGTTCAATTATGGAAATGCAGAGGACTAAAAGGCAGAATATACAGTGGAACGTCGGATTTCAAGTAACGTGGTTAACGAGCGTTTCGCAATACAAGCACTGTATTTAAAAAAAAAATCCTAACTCGGTTTGCAAGTATCTCGCAAAACAAGCAGGATTCAAGCCAAAGTGGTGTGCAATACCGCATTTGGCCTGAGGTGGGGGGGGGGGGGGGGCGCCAGAGCCTGGGCAGCGCCATTCGTTCCCTCCGTTTTTGAGGCTTTCCGAGTTCAGCCAAGGCGTCCTCTGCCCTTTCCGGGTCTCCGGCGCCCCCCACCTCTGGCCACATGCGGTATTGCATGCCATTGAATCAATGCGGAACAAATAATTTTTGTTTCCATTGACTTCAATGGGGAAACTCGCTTTGATATGCAAATACTTTGGATTACGAGCATTCTCCTGGAACGGATTATGCTCGTAATCCAAGATTCCACTGTATATTGGAAGCAGCCATGATGGCAGTTTTACTAGTGCAGTGAGAACTTAAACAATAGAACACAAGACAAATTGCTTTGTTTAGGCTTCAGGACAGTGCTGGCCAAAATTGCCAAGCTGAAAACAATGCCTATGGTGTGAACGGGCCCTTAGAGTAATGCACACTGGTGACTGGGCTGCGTATGCAGTTGGGTGCCATTACGGTCGATCACCTTGAAGGTAACTTTTGCTGTGAACACAGAAAAACTGTAGTCTTTAAAAAATTATCACCGGGTTATATAATCATTGTAGATACCAATGATATGAATTTTCATTTCACTATCTGGAGAATTAAGAGAAATATATGGTAAAATAATGATTTTATTGGTGTAGTGATTAGTACTTTTGCCTGGCAGCATGGGCGTCCGCTCCATAGGGCAAGGGGGGGCAATTGACCCCCCCTGGAAAATCAAGACAGTGTTGAAGAGTTTTGCAGCCGCAGGCTGTCTGAGCGGTCTCGGGCCGGATGTCACACAGGCACAGCGAGCAGAATGAAGCCGCCTCCCCCTTCTAGTCTTTGTGTACACAGGGGGAGGGAACCTGCTGTGCCTGTGCAGTGGTGATGGCTGACCTGAGGTACTGAATGGAATGGGGGGAGGGGGGTCTGTTTGTGCTGAATGGGAGGTCCATCTGTGCTGAAGGGGGGGTCTATACTGAAGCGGGGGTCCATCTGTGCTGAAGGAGGGGTCTGTGCTTAAAGGGGGTCCATCTGTGCTGAAGGGAGGGGTTTGTGCAGAATGGGGGTCTGTGCTGAATGGAGGGGTCTGTGCTGAAGGGGGGGTCTGTACATTTTCTAGGCTATATTTATATGGGCATGGAATGAAGCTGAATTATCCCAAGAGCTATTTCACACTGCCAGCTGGCTGTATTATCGGTAAAGCGGTACTAAAAAGCGTCGCTTTGCCATAGTTTTAGCTGCGCTATTCAGTCGCAAGCGGGGCACTTTTAACCCCGCTAGCGTTTGAAGAAAGGGCTAAATGCAACTGAGTATCGCCACTGCCGAAGTGCCCCTCCCTGAAAAAATTTCAGCGGACGCCCATGCCTGGCAGTAAAAAGCTTTATTGGTTCAAATCCCAACCAAGACAATACGTGCCTGGACTTTGCATGTTCTCCTATAATACAAAGTAGGACATAATCTCGTTATTTGTACTCTCACTTTCTGCACATGTGACGGTGAAGACAATTTTATTGTTCTTATGGTCATTGCGGGTTGCCAGGCACAGTTATTCGGAAAAACAAAGGCGCATCGATTTACAGCCACCATAAATGTCTTTAGCAGAATCTAATTGTCCTGTCCCTGATCCTTGCCCTGCACAGGAAAGAATTCCGACAAAAAAAAAAAAAAGTAATGCAAGCAAAGTGGTCTGCCACACATACATTGCGAGATCAGCCATATTGGAGATTAGGCCGCCATCTGTCAGTTCTCTAGAAACTAGTAACATCGCTGCCAAACCCCAGCTTTACCCTCAGTCTTGTACAGGCTCACTTCCCGAAATGGCTTACTCACTGCGCACAATGAGCTTCTCACAGTGTGCATTAGAAGCTGCAGCAAATCAGACAGAGCAGGTTTTATTTCCTGGATGGAGGATGTCCAATATCACCAGTGGAAACAGGGCAGACAATCAACTTCAATCAGTAATTTTCAAAGCCTAATTGGACAAGCTAAAGATAGAAGCTGATTGGTTGCCATGAAAAACTGCTACAGATTCTGTGTGCTCCAGTTTTGATTCCCAAAAGAGTAAAAGATGAATAGCATGGCATAATCCAGGGGCAAATCCAAAAGGCATAGCAGGGCTTGTCAAATTTGCGTTTAAATCTAGGAGCCAGCTAAAAAAGTTAAGAGCCAGTTTTTTTTTTTTTTTTAACAAAGCTTTATTTAGCCTCATTTTGATGTGTGCGTCGATATGTAATGTGTAATGCAATCAACGTTTTCAAGAATAGGCTCCCTAACACGTGCATTTACGTTTGTACATGCGTATAGATGGGGGTAGGGAAGCCTCGATTTTTTTTGGGGGGGGGATTTTATGTGCTTGGGTTGATCTCTGCAGCTCTTCAGAGTTGCCATGGACCACCTGGCTGCTTCTCTAATTTAAAGCGGAGGTTCACCCTCAAACTGAACTTTATATCTATCTTTTTTGAAGCCTCAATAAATGCTTGTAGCGATTTTTTTTTTTTATAAATGTGTACCCTTACCTGTGTTCGGCATGACTTCCGGGTCTTCTTCCCTGCGGGGGAGTGGGCGTGTCACTCCTTTTCCCCGACGACTCGAGGCTTAATGGTCGCAAGGTCTCCTGGGAGTGACGTTGCTACACTCACAGGAGACCATTCGGAATAGCTAGGCGTGTATTCTCGCGCTAGCTCGAGGTGTCACGTGGTGCGGGAAGCGGGTCACATGACTCGCAAAGCGCGTCATGTGTCAAGAAATCCAGGAAGTGTTTGCTTGTGGGATTCAAAATACCCACAAGCAAGATGGAAAAGCACAGGAGTATTCTTTCTAAGTTCTTCTTTTTTACGAAAACGGAGCGGACGGACGTACGAGCGGCTAGCAGGTGAGGCGTACCTAGCTAGCTATATTACCATGCATTGCACATAAAAAAAAAAAAAGCAAAACCAGCGGAACCTCCGCTTTAAAGCTCTCCTTACCTGGCCTGTCAGTTTAGGTGGACGCCCATGCTTTGGTAGGTTTGCACTTGTGCCATGCTCTTTCCATTTTCAGATGATGGATGAAACAGTGCTCCGTGAGATGTTCAAAGCTTAGGATATTTTTTTTTATAAGCTAACCCCGCTTTAAGCTTCTCCACAACTTTAGTCCTGATCTGTTGTCTGTTGTGTTCCTTGGCCTTCATGATGTGGTTTGTTCACTAAGATTCCCTTACAAACCTCTGGGGGCTTCACAGAACAGCTGTATTTATACTGAGATTGAATCACACACAAGTAGACTCCATTTACTAATTAGGTGACTTCTGAAGGCAATTGGTTCCACAAAATTTTATTTAGGGGTGTCGGAGTAAAAAGGGGCTGAATACAAACTTTTCAGATATTTGTAAACAATTTTGAGGGGTATGAATACTTTTTTCAAGGTACTGTAGATGACAAGGTCTTCTATGTGGTGACCGGTTCTTTTTAATGAGACATTCAGGGTCTAAAAGAACCTGGATATCTCCCCTGTGCTCCACTTAATGTACAGCAATGCAATACAGATCGCACTGCATTAAATTATTTCCCGGCCTTAATGGCCAGAAAACTGTCAATGGGGACCCGGAAGTGACATCATACGTGTCATTTGCGTCAAGAGGGGAAGGAGAACAGACATGTATCAGCTCTCCTCCCCCCTCTACCTGGTGGCAACCGCTATGCCAGTCCCGGGGCACGCAGATGGGCAAGCAGGACCTGGGATACATATTCAGGGGCAAGCGGGGTGTGTGGAACAGCCGATTTGTCCTCTGGGTGCTTACCATGTAGCCCTTGGCAGCGATGCCTTGTCCTCCTCCAGCCCAATCACTAATCACCCTGAGAGCAGGGCGCTGACAGCCCTCTACACCCACACTGCCCCGACTGAGACAGTGCCACCCACCTCTGCACAGGGCCCACCCCCTACATCTGATCCACCTCCCCGAATAGGAGACACACCTGATGCCCGTCCCATTGGCTACACAGCTCGGCCCAGCACACGCCCCAGGAGATGAGGGGGGGGGGGGGAATTGCCTCCGAGACCCCTCAGCTTGAAGAGTGCGAGCTGGTGTCAGAAGTAAATGGGCTGACAAAAGCCCAGGCGTCAGGATGCAATTTCTAGTTGCAATAGCGACCCGGTGGCGCGTCATATTCGGCTCCCCCATCACAGACTGCTCCGGAAGTGCTGTGGTGGCCAACTGGGCAGTGCGCGATGCGTTCCAAACGCATCTGCGATACGTTCCAATGCATTTACGACACTGCACACCAGCGAAGCCGTCATTCAGAGCGACGTGGACTTAGGGGAAAGTAGCCAGTCGGCCTCACGTCCTCGCTTCGCTCGGACGGCTCGCTCCGCCTCCTGGCTCTTTTTTTTAACATCCTCCAATCCACAGGGATGTTAAGGAAAGAGCCTGGATGCCGAACGAGGTTTCGCTGGTGTGCACTGCCGTAAATGCATTGGAACGCATCGCAGATGCGTTTGGAACGCATCGCGCATGCGCAGTTGGCCACCACAGCACTTCCGGAGCAGTCTGTGATGGGGAGCGGAGTATGACGATACACCGGCGCCTTGAGCCCTGGTCTACAGCATGAACTATACACATTGACCTCAGAGGAAGAAAGCATATATAAACTCACCCTCAAGAGTAACTAGGCTTTCTTGTGCCACCATTTCGAGTGATTTGATAGGTTACATCTCTCTAAAAAATACTGACGAAGCACACACTTTAGCTATCTGCTCCCTTGTATAAGTGCTGTAAATTTAAATGCCAGCAAGGTCCTGAGATTTGGAGTGCTTTGGTTTAACTGACCAGCTTCTATTTTGTGAAGCCTCGTGCAACAGATTTATTTTTTTAGCGATCAGAGAGATAAAAATTCCGTCTCAGACCACAAACCGACTGCCTTTCCTGTGAATGGATATGACACATATCCTAATATTTCCCCTGTAAAAGACTTGCAGGTGACATCAAAGGTGTGAAGAATGTGACCGGTCAATGCACATCATTAAGGCTGACACCACACAATGATTGCTAGCAGGATAACCCTTGGCATGCTAAATGTCAGTATATAATTACAAAGCCAATATTAACCCATTACTGCTGGGGAAATTTTTTTTTTAAAACTGCACTGGGAATTTTTTCTAATTTCTACCGCACCAGTATAAACAAACATCAACTTGCTGGGGAGGCCATGGGACCTTTTGCTAATCCTGCCAGCTTCTTGTGTTCTTCCTCGGAACTGCTGTTTTTTGTCCCAAGAGATACCCAGTTTTTTATTTGGCAAAAGCGACAAAGGGGTTGATTTACTAGGACAGGAGAAATCTGGTGCAGCTGTGCATGGTAGCCAATCAGCTTCTAACTTCAGCTTGTTCAATTAAAGCGGCGTTCCACCCAAATGTGAAACTTCTGCTTTAAGCACTCCTCGCCCCCTAACATGCCACATTTGGCATATCATTTTTTTGGGGAGGGGTGTACCCCCCCCCCCCTTTTTTAAATCTTATTTTTTTTTTCCATATATACATTTCACATCTTAGATTTGTGAACTTACTGTACCCTCTTTTTAGTGGGACTTCCCATCCCACTTCCTGCTTCCTTTGTTCAGCCGCCTAGGCGACTCCTCCTCTTGCCCTAGGTGGCCCCTCCCTACCAGCGATCTTCTGGGACCCAACCCGGGTTCCAGAAGATTGGCTGGCCAATAGGAGCATGCAGTGAAATTCGTGCATGTGCGCCCGGTCGTAAGCTGTCACGGCCAACTGCCCACGATTAATATGACAACGCCGAGGAGAGGCAGGGAGGCTGCCTCGCTGGACCGTGGGTCAGGTAAGTGTCGGTTTATTAAAAGTCGGCAACTATGCTTTTTGAAGTTGCTGACTTTTAATAATCTAAAAAATGTGTGGAACTCCGCTTTAGGCTGTGACAAAAAAAAAAAATGGAAGCCGATTGGTTTCTATGCAGAGCTGCACCAGATTTTGCACCCTCCAGTTTTAGTAAATCCCATTTTTATTTTTTTTGGTAAAAAAAGAAGAAAGGAAAAGAAAAACTTACCTAGTAGTCACTGTGGTAGGATTCATATGAAATGTACATATTAATTGTTCCCCATACTATCTTTGCGATTGTTCTGTTATTTGAAAGCCTTCATCAATGAAGGTCAATAATGGGCAGTGTGTGCGTTTAGTATCAAGATCCAGCTTTTGGTGAAAACCGCTAATCTGCCCTAAAAATCATGACAGCCAATCTTGGTGATCATACACGTTTGTTAAACTTGCCAACACCAACCATAAGGCCTCATGTACACTGAATGTTTTGCTCAGCTTTTCTAAACCTTTCTCATGGCATTTACAAACGCATTTAAAAACGTGGCAAGCGCTTGGGCTTTTATTCATTTCACTGCCCAGAATATTTTATTTTTCGGAACACTGAAATGAAAAGCCAAATGCTTGATGCACCTAGTGCTTACGGTGCCTCTAAACACCTGTAAAACCCTGTGTGTGTGCGCATGGTCACATAGGCTGACATTAGAGTGGAAGTAATTTTTTTTTTATTTTTTTTAACTTGTACCTGCAGGTAAGCCTAGAAGTCTTACCTGAAGGTACAGTGACTATCACACTGCATGTGACTGGCGCATGCTCTCTGAAGGGCCATTCTTTCAGAGATTTGTGCAGAGGTCAGCGAATTACGCGCGCATGCATGGGAGTGACGTCGGCGTGGCCAATCAGATGACCATAGGACCCGGAATGAAGACCAGGTGAACATGAAAGCCCTGTCGGCAGTAATAGTGAGCAGTTGGAGGGCTTCGCTCTGAAGGTAAGTTCTAAGGATGTGATCTGCCCAGGGTTCTCAGCTCTTGATTGGATAGATTGATAGCAGCACAGCCATTGGTTCCCGCTGCCGGATATCAAATCCAATGATGCGGAAACCGGGGGTGGAGCGAGTCCTGCATTCTGCGGCTATGGATGCCGAATGCTGGACATGGGAGAGTGCCCGCAAGGTAACCCCCTCGGGAGAGCGCTTCCAATACGGGGGGTTATCTGGTGCGGGGAGGAGCCGAGAGAACTACTAGGGAAACCCAGAAGAGGATGTTTGGGGCACTCTGTGCAAAACGAGCTGCACAGTGGAGGGAAGTATGAAAAAATAAAATAAAATCGAACCTTTAATGCCACTTTAAGGCTGCATTCACACCTGAGTTTCGTTTTCAGGCAGAAAGTCACGTTTTTTATATTGATTTTGTCGCAATTTTTAGCACAGGTCAAATAGCTCACCAATACAAAAAGCAGAAAAAAAGCCCAAAAAGAAGCTCATGTACTTTGAGCCTCAGGAGTTTCAGTTTTTAGGAGTTCAGGTGACAAAAACGCTTATGCCCCATACACACGATCGGAAATTCCGAAAAGAAAAGCCCGATGTGAGCTTTTGGTGTAGTCTCCAACAGAATTTTTTTGTCGGAATTTCTGCCGAGAAAAATTTGAGAGCTGAAAAGTTCTGGTCGGAAATTGCGATCGTCTGTATGCAATTCCGATGGAGAAAAATCCTACGCATGCTTGGAATCAAGTCGCCGCATGCTTGGAAGCATTTTACTTCATTTTTCCAGCTCATCGTAGTCTTGTACGTCACCGCGTTCTTGACCATGGTTTTCTTGTCGGAATTTTGGATCGTGTGTACGCGGCATAAGGGGTGAACAGGTGCCATTGAAATGAATGGGATTTTGCTTGTTGGGCATTTTTTGGGCACTTTACGAGCTGTAAAACGTCCCAGGTTAGCCGACGCATACTAACAGTGATAAATTAGGTCTGGGCATTTGGGCGTGTGACCTTTGCCCAGGAAGAGGTTAATATGTCCTCTTCATCAGTGATCGCTACGCTTTAATTTTTGGCACAATGAGGATATCTTGACAAGGCCCCGATGCTGCAGGCTTCCCCAAAGGCTTGTGTCAGCTCTGGATTTCCCAAGCAAAACCAGCATCTAATCCGACGTGTAGTCTTTGCCTGGAGCATGATTCCATGACACAAAGACAAGAAGTCAAAGAGTAAC
Organism: Rana kukunoris; assembly: GCA_029574335.1. Lineage (NCBI taxonomy): Eukaryota > Metazoa > Chordata > Amphibia > Anura > Ranidae > Rana > Rana kukunoris. The sequence goes on from CM056054.1 coordinate 22,154,180, forward strand.
ATTTTAGACAATAAACGTGCTTTGTGGTAACCTGTGTGAGAACGCACCCCCCCTCCCCCCAGTAATATTTACACAATGTTTTTCCTCCTCCCCTCGGATCTGCATTCTATACATTACATGGTCCGCGCCCTGCCCTCAAGACAAAATTTTCTTCACTCAGGCAAGGACTTGCTAAATACAGAGAAAAGACAAAAATTAAGTTCTTCTTCTAAACGCAGGACTCGCCATTAACCACTTCAGGCCTGGAAGATTTGGCTGCCCACTGACTGGGCCATTTTTTGCAATACGGCAGGGCGTCTCTTTAACTGACAATTGCGCGGCCCAAAATTTAGTGGTATTTGATCACCTCGTTATTTTTTGCGCTAAAAAAAAAAAAAAAAGCGGAATTTTTTTTTGGGGGGGGACACAATATTTTGTACTTTTTGCTGAAATAAATATTTTTAAAAAAGCAATATTTTTTCTCCGTTTAGGCCGAATATATATATATATATATATATATATATATATATATATATATATATATATATATATATATACACACATACATATACACACACACACACACACACACACTTCTACATATTTTTGGTAATAAAAATCGCAATAAGGGTATATTGATTGGTTTGCGCAAAAAACGGATAGATTTATGGCATTTTTTTTTTTTACTAGTAATGGCAGCGATCTGCGATTATTAATTGGGACTGCGGCATTATGGCAGACAAACTGGACACATTTTTGGGACTATTGTCATTTTTACAGCGAGCAGTACTATAAAAATGCACTGATTACTGTAAAAATTTCACTGGCAGGGAAGGGGTTAACTGTGTTCCCTAGGTGTGTTTCTAACTGTAGGGGGGAGGTGACTCATTATAGGAGATGACAGATCGTGGTTCCTAGCCATTAGGAACTCACAATCTGTCTGTCCTCACAGAACAGGGATGTGTATGTGTGTGTGTTTACACACGCGTCCCTTTTCTGCCCTTTTTAATGCCTGGCGGTTATTGCGACCGCCGGTCATGAGCATCGGTACCCCCGTGATGCAGCCGGCACTCATGCTAGCTCACTTAAAAGGGACCGACGTACAGGACGACTGTTCGCGGGATCGTGCCGACCTGCTGCCGTATAACGACGGCGGCTGGTCTGTAAGTGGTTAAAGTGATAAAGATTATTTTTTAAAAGGCATTAGCTAGCACCCTAAAAACGAAAAATGAACGCACTGGACAATGTGGTGTGAACTGGCCCTAAGTTTTGTGTAGATGGATATTTTCATTTGATACAGAGACTACAACGTCATACTTCTTGTGATAAATGGCATACTTTAGTGCTACCTTTGGCGGCGGTGCATATATAAGTGACATATACACACTCCAAACAGAGATAGGTCAATTCAAATGATATGGCCAATTGAGGAAAACGTGTTTTCTACGCTATTGTGGGAACTTCACCCACCCTAGGACTGCTGACCATGAACAGTTGCATCTCTTTGTAAAGTCGGAGTAGGGAAGCAGCAGACATAAAAGAACAGACCATGCTTTGTTACTAAACATACGTAGTTATCGTCTTTATTCCAGGTTTTTAATTTTATAAATGTCTCGTACGCAAGCCGACTCTACTGCCTCTCCCAGTGTAATGGAATGCTACGGCCTTGGCTTAATCTGATACAAGGGCGGTGCGCAGATGTCAGTAAACACACGGCAGTCGGCCCCTCCTATGTCATTTAGTACATAATGCTGGGAAACTTCTAGGTGTACAAAGCCGTGACCCCTTCAACCCCTTACTCATGTCATTCAGTATCTTAAAGTGAGATCCTAGGTATGTAGAAACAAGAACTCTACTTTCTGATCTGTCTGCCTTTTTTAAGAGCTCTTCTTCATTCCCCACAATGTGCAGCCTACAGAATTATTACAGATCTGCAATATTTGGACTTTTTTTAAGTCAACATATAAACCCTCATCTCTAGAACCCTTGGGTGCAGACGTAATCAGAAATTCGGTGACCTTCTTCATGTTTGACAGTTTGACTTATGTTTCTCAATGCTGTGTGAAAGGCAATATGATGACACTTAATGACGCCACAGTCACAGAATAGGTGGTGGTGTCTTTGCAAAACAGCTTGTTATTGATAGCATGGCTTTACCATCTCTATGGCTGTGGTCAACGACGTGCAATGGATGGGAGGCGTCTTTAAGGGATAGCTTGTGATTGGGAGCCATGCTTTACCATTTCTACAGCGGAGCACAATGACATGTGACTGACATAAAAACGTTGGAGGATTCTTAAACAACTTGAGAATGACAGCCTGACTTTACCTTTGCAGTGACGTCACACGAAGGTTGGGGGCATCTTTAACAGATAATGAGACTGACTGATTTTACCTTGTCCAAGTTAGTGTCCAATGGCATGTAACTGTCACACTAGGGTTGGAGGAATCTAACAGCTGTCAGCTTGTGATTGACAGCCTGGCTTTACCTTTTCTATGGCAGTGCCCAATGACGTTAATGGATAGAGGCATCTTAAAAAAAAGGGACAGCTTGTGATTGATAGCCCAGCTTTACCTTTTATATGGTAGTGGTCAATGACGCGTGACTGTCATAAGAAGATTAGACAGCCTTTCTAACAGACAGCTTGAGCATGACAGATTGGCCTTACCTTCTCTATGGCAGTGCCCAATGACATGTGACCATCACACCAAGTTTGGATGAGTTTTTAATGGACAACTTAAAGGGATCGCTTGGCCTTACCTTCTATATGACTGTCAAATGACATGTGGCCGTCACACAAAAGGCTAGAGGCGGCTTAAACAGATAGCTTTAGATTGAGACCCTGGCTTTGCCTTCTCTATGATGTGTAATGGATGGAATCATCTTTAGGGGAAAAAGAGCCGCTGCTTCAGGTGTATAATGAGAACCTGAGGCGGAATGTCTCGTGCCAGCACCGGCCCACCTTTGTGGGAAACTTGTAAGAAAAGAAATGGCTGCAAATCCAGGAATTCCGATTGCAAAAGGCGGCTATAATTTACAAACTCTCCATTAAAGATGCCTCCAACCTTTGTGTCAGTCACACATCATTGGACGCGTAAGAAAATAAATATCTGCACATCCGGGAATTCCGATTGCCTTTTATTATTTAAAGTAATAACACCAAAGACACCAACACAAGGTCACGTAGACACGTTTTACACATACATCTTGTGCCTAATCATTACCTGATGATTAAGCACTAGACGTACGTGTGAAACGCGTCTACGTGACCTCGTGTTGGCGTCTTTGGTGTTATCACTTTGAACAATGAAAGGCAATCGGAATTCCTGGATGTGCAGCCATTTCTGTTCTTACAAGTCCAATGACTAGTGACTGACACGAAGGTTGGAGGCATCTTTAATGGACAGTTTATAAATTATAGCCACCTTTTACTATGGCAGTGCCCAAGGACGTGTGACTGTCACACAAACGTTGGAGGCGTCTCAATCACCTCGAGCTTGACTTTCCTTATGCTGTTTGGAAAGTTTCACAATGGTGGAATAACTGGGTGTCTGGGGATTGACTGGGGCAGAGAGTTCGATTACCAATTATACGCCAGTGAATTTGTAATATATGGCAGTGGCTTTATATCAACAAAGGAAAGGGTCAGCCTATGAAAAGAAAGCAGGTACACAATAGCTTTTCACATTCTATTTTTATAACAGAATATACTACAGTTCTCAAAATAACCCCGGAAGTCTTCTACTGAAATACATTTCTTCATATGCTAAACCAGAAAATTCCACCAATGTAACAACTCATATATAATGTTATCTGGAGCACAAAAACAAACAAAAAAAAACGTGCTGGTCAAACAAAACAATGTAGAATAAACCATGCAAATTAAAATATGTCTAAGGCTGGGTTTACACTGTACTAAACAGTAGTACGACTTTCATCCTAATTTGCTCTGCGACATCAGTCCTACATACATCTGACTTTCATGAACAGGATACTACTTTGATCCAACTTTGGGATAGTCTGACTTGTTCTTTAACCAATCAAAACAATCCCAGTGTGAGATGAGGTCCTTTTACTGCCGCTGTAATCACATGTCGGATGTCAAAAGTTGGATGGTAAGGAGAATGATCCTACTTTGATCCGACTTCAATGATATTCAATGGGCTGAAGTCGGATCAAAGTTGGACCAAAGTAGTACAGGGAGCATTTTTAAAGTCTGACCGACTTGTGTCGGACCAGTTAAGAAGGCTCTCATAGGGAAACATTGATTTTCACACGCCATGCGACATGATCTCCCAATGTCGGAGCGTTTGTCGTACCAGTGTGAACCCAACCTCAAGCAAAACTTTAAATAAGGACACCTGTTCTGGTGTTCGCTGTCCAAAGCTTAGAATACACACATTGACGTCACCGGATGCGGATGATATCAAATTTAGGGTTGTTCCGATACCGAGTATTTGCGGGAGTACTTGTACTCCCGCAAATACCCCCGATACCCAAATAGAATACTTGACCTGCCCACCCCCGCAATGAAAGCCGCCGTCCGCCGCAACGGAAGCCGCCGCCACATGGTTAAAGTGTGCGGGAACATCACAGCTTTCAATTGAATAACTGTCGTTTTCCCACCGCGTATAGACAGACACTCCCCCTTGCTCGGGATTGGATGGGTGATCGTGATCTGTCCAATCCCGAGCAAGGGGGAGTGTGTCTATACGCGGCCGGGAAAACAGCTATTCAAATGAAAGCTGTGATGTTCCCCGGGCGGCGGCGGCAGCTAGGTATGGGGTACATGGATGCAGGGACATGGATGCATTAGTGTGGGGGACATAGCTGCATTAGTGTGGGGGACATGGCTGCATTTGGGGACATTTAAAAAAAGTATCGGTATTCGGTATCGGCGAGTACATGAAAAAAAGTATCGGTACTTGTACTCGGTCCTAAAGAAGTGGTATCGGGAAAACCCTAATAAAATTTGTACAAATTTCTTCATTCACGCGATACAGCACAGAAGGAAGAAGCCCCCTGCCTACAACTGCAATCTGAGAGCCGGCACTTGCCACTGATTGACTGCAGCCACTGTTTAGCCACCAATTTTCACACTGGCTGTTTTGAAGTTGGTAGAACCAGATTAATCACTTCAGCCCCGGACAATTTGGCGGCCAAAGACCAGAGCACTTTTTGCGATCCGGCACTGCGTCGTTTTAACTGACAATTGTGCAGTCCCAAACACAATTGATGTTTTTTCCCCCCACAAATAGAGATTTCTTTTGGTGGTATTTGATCACCTCTGCAGTTTTAATTTTTTGGCGTTGTAAACAATAAGAGAGCGACAATTAAAAAAAAAAAAAAGCAATATTTTTTGCTATAATAAATATCCCCAAAAAGTATATATAAAAAAAATGTCCTCCGTTAAGGCCTATACGTATTCTTCTACATATTTTTGGTAGAAAAAACGCAATAAGAGTTTGATTGGTTTGCGCGAAGTTTATAGCGTCTACAAAATAGGGGATAGCTTTATGGCTTTTTTATTTATATTTTATTATTACTAGTAATGGCGGCGTTCATCTTTTTTTTATCGTGACTACGACATTATGGCGGACACATCGGACACTTTTGGCGCTATTTTGGGACCATTCACATTTACACAGCGCTTAATACTTTGCAAATGTGAAGGGGTTAACCAGTAGGGGCGCTGAAGGGGTTAAGTGTGTCCTAGGGACTTGTTCTAACTGTAGGGGGTGTGGCTACGTGTGACACGATACTGATCACGGTTTCCGATTACAGGAAGCTGTGATCACTGTCCTGTCACTAGGAACAATGGGAAAATGCTTGTTTACATTAGCATTTCCTCGTTCTTCCTCTCCGCAAGAAGAGTCTGGGGGACCCGCGATCACACTCACGGAGCTCGCGGCGGGCGTGCACGCCCACAATGCTACATCTTTAAGGCGACGTACAGGTATGTTGATCTGCCTGTACGTGCCATTCTGTCGACGTATATCTGTGTGAGCCGGTCAGCAAGCAGTTAAGGGGGAAAATTTCTTCTCACTTCATGTTGTGTCTCCACCATAGGACAGGACAATGGGATAATGTGAAGGGAGATCCTTCACAATGGTTAAAACCAACCCCTACTTTAAAAACTAGTTAAAAAAGGTACACTTTAGTGTAGCTGCAATGTTTGCTGCATAGTATTCGTTCGCACATTGGTTTTACTTGCGGTCTGAAGCTGCTCTTTGTGGGGCCCATTCACACCATTGTGGTGCGTTAAGGCAGCCCATTAAAAAAAAATGGCCTGCTAGCGCACCAAAAATTGTGAAAGTACCCTTTCTGGCAGCGCACCACAGCTCGTCAGCCAGGTGCGTTGGTGTGTCATTCAGACTAAATGGTACCGCACCACAACTGAGGCCAATGTGAAAGAATTTAAAACTTTTAACACAAGCACGTTTTCTCACACCTGCTTAAGCAATTACAATGAATTAGGCCTGCCACACACTCGGTAGAATAAACTACTGCAAATATCTTAAGCACACCCTAATGTTGCAGATATGACAAGGGGGGAAACTGGTGTACTATTAGGGAGTTGATTGCCTCCAGCGCTGAGTGGTTTTTCCCTACAGCTTCCTCCTTGGTATGGAGAAATAAAGCACCAGGTTCCGTATATACTATATACATGTCCTCACAAGCATGCCTTACAGGCAGGGAGGCACCCGCGGGTGCTCAGGAGACTGCTGACACCTCCAACACAGGAAGCCGGCTTTAAGGTGTAGGGGAGGTGGGCCAGCTCTGTTCCAGAAAGGGATTAAACTGCAGGCCTGGCATGTACACGCCTGTTAAATACGATTTCCTGTCAAATATGTAATGCAAGAGCAAGAAGTTCATACTTTTGATCTAAAGTAGTTCCACTATTTTTAATTTAAGAAAATAGCTTCTTCAGCAATCTCATAACCTTTGAGGAGAGTACCCAGTTTATTAACATTTAGAGACTACTTGGCCTTCTTCTGCAGACTGGTCTTCAAGGTCCTCATACGTCTCATTACCGATGCCCACACCATCCAACTTTACTCTGATGCTGTGGAATGGTCACCTGAATTCCACTGGGAAACCAACATTTCTGGGAGAGCCAATCTCGTCGGTCCTTCCCAGTTCTTACTTTAACCCATTTCTTCTGCTGGCCTCTATATATCACCGTTAATGGGTGGTAGTCATTAGAAGGAACCAGCGAGAGCCGTGGGGAACCTAGGATATCAAAATCAAAAGGAAGTGTATTTCCTCTTGGACTTCAGAGGAAAATTGCAATAGCTGGAAAGGCAAGTATGTACACTTTTCTTTTACAGTAAAAAATAAATAAATAAACACGCATACTACCAGCCCACCATGGAACCATAATCAATAGTCCAAACATTTATCAGAGCAATCACATCACAATACGTGCAGTTGCAACGTTTGGGGGCCACAAAGAACTTCAGACATGTAACGTCACATCACATGCTTGACAAAGAAGTCCTGCACAGCCTTGAAATTTTGCATCTGCACTTATTGGATTGATACATTTAAAGTGGTTCTAAAGGCTCGAGGCGTTTTACCTTCATGCATTCAATGCATGAAGGTAAAAAAAAATAATTCTGTGCAGCAGCCCCCCTGAAATACATACCCAAGGCCATCTTGATCCAGCAATGTGCACGAGTGCCTCGGCTCTCTGCCACCTTATACGTTAAGACAGCCTTTGGCTGCCACTGCTGTCAATTACAGCCACTGAGCCAATCAGGGGTGAGAGGGGACAGGGCCAAGCTGTGGCTTTGTGTGTGAATGGACACGCAGAGTCCCAGCTTGGAAGTGAGCCTCCTCGGGTGCACCCACTGTAAGTTGCTTCCTCTGTGAGCAGAGAGGGAGGGGCCAGGAAAGCCAGCAAATGACCCAAGAAGAGGAGGATGGGGGCTGCTTTGTGCAAAACTACTGCACAAAGCAGGCAAGTATGGCTGACAAAAAGCCACCTCATCTAAGGCTGGTAGGCTACAATAGATTTACAATTTTATTTTTGGGTTTAGATATGCTTTCATATTGCAAAACAATCAGCAGTTGATTTGTTTTCCTAACCTACTTTTTAGATGTATTCAATCATCTTAAAGTGGCAGGTCATCTTTAACATGATATGCAAACCCTCACTAAACAATAGGATCCAAGTATATACGTGAGCCGAGTTGTTGGTTGCACTCACAAGACAACCATCACCATTGTGTGGAAGGGCAGCTACACGTTCATGTCCACACTTACAAACATATTTTAGATTTTTACAATGTTGGGCACTCCCGAAAACATTCCCCTGGTACTAGATATACAATTATGATGGTGCCATTTGTGCATCATAAAGCACAATAAAAAAACTGTATATCAACCAGATCTGTATTCTCCCGTATAAAGGGTAAAAAACAGTCGGGAAGAAGAAAGTGAGTTTAGTACTTTGTGTGAAGCATTATTATCGATCACAAATGTTTCCCAGAACCCCGACCTGTGTACAGCAGGCACAATCCGAAACTTGGTCAAAGTACATTTCCCATAGTAATAATAAAAAAAGATAGTAAATACTTATCACTCCTGGCGCTCGTACTGCCGATCTGCACTGTATTAAATATTAAGCATTGTGGTGTCATATAATTGTGGTGAGTACCAATTTCTAGGAAGTGTTGGTGAGCAAACCAACATAGAATTTCTGCCGACAAAAAAATGTATAAAATACAATTTTGTTCATCTTTAAGCTAAAAATTCAAAACTACCGTTGCTGTGGGGCTCCCCTCACAATGCAAGGGTTACATATACTCATCTTTGCCTTTGCTTTGAATGTCGTTTTTATTTAACTCCTCCCTTGCTGCCCCAACAGCTGGTGTTTTTCTCCTTTCCGAAGTGATGGGTCCTGGGCAGGCCCTCACAATGCAGGACTGCTGGTCGTGCATTGTACATGATGACATCAGAATGTGAACGCAGACGAAAAATGGGCTTTGGGAAACTGGTTTATATTGGAGTAGGAAGCCTGCCATCAGAGGCCCACTGCAAGGGCAGTTTTAATTTGTTCCCTAGAGTTCAGTTTAAGAAAAACAACCAACTCTAAAAAAGGAACGGATGACATGATTATGTATAAAGTGAATAGAAGTGTCTCAAGATTCCAGCAAAGTACAGAAACCACTTCATGACTCACCTTGAGGTGACCTTTGTGCATCTGAGCCTTTTCACACATCTGTAGGAAATACTTCAAATCTGACTCATTCAGAATGATGTAGACGGAGACCTTCCTCTTGAAGCCAGCATCTAACAAGTCCTTAAATATGTCCAAGTCTGTGAAGAGGTCCATTACAAGGGCGATCACCTGTGGGAACACAAAGAATATACCGTTTAAATAAAAATAAGTACATTTACAACCTAGACAACCCCAAGGGCTTCCAGAGCCATTTTGGACTGCAACTGTAGTAAGGTATAAACATTAGTGCCAAAAGATTTGACGTCCATATGTATGAATGTCTGTCCGTATGCATGTCTGACTGTATGTATGTGTATATAATATACACGCACACAAATAAGGTTCAAGCAAAATCTCTGTTTAGCTAGCAGTTTCGGGAGCCCAAAATTCACCCGCAAATTGTTGGCTAAGCAGGTCGATCGTGGTTAAACTTATTAAAAAAATTGAACTTCAACATTTTGGTGTGGCACTCCTAGTCTTACCGCTTCCTCCATCACCTTATTTGTTTAATCATTACATGTACTTGTATAGCACGGTCAATTTATGCAGCGTTTTACATATACAGTAAATTGTACATTTCACATCAGTCCCTGTTCCTACGGAGTTTACAATCTAAGATCCCCAACTCACATTCATACATACACATATAGGGCCAATTTAGTCAGGAGCCAATTTACCTACCACCATGGCTTTGGAGTGCGGGAGAAAACCGGAGTACCCAGGGGAAATCCATGCAGGCACACAGAACATGCAAACTCCAGGCAGGTAGTGCCGTAGTTGGGATTCAGACCAAAGACTCTAGTGCTGCCAGGTGGAAGTGCTAACCACTTAGCCAATGTGTTGTCCATCACCTTTAGGATGGGTTTTCCTGGATCAGTTGCATGCAATGCTGGGACCTCAGCACGGATATTTCATGGTGGATGCTTACATTTTGGCACAAAGGATCACAAAACGAACAATTTTAATGATTTGCTCAGTACTTCCTCCTGTGCAGCCCAACACAATAGTTGTACCTTACTGCTCCTTCTCACAACCCAGGTTTAGGAGCCCCTCAGCAAAGTAAACTCTCCTATTTGTGATCCTGCACCACCCCCCTGCTGGAAGAGTCTACTCTAAGCAAGTCCATAAATACAAATCTTTGACTATACTCTACGCAAACTCCATTTTCGGGACTTGCCTGGGAAGATGACATCACTGCCCCCCCCCCCCCACCCCAATACATAACTGCCCCCCCCCCCACCCCAATACATAACTGCTCTGGTGATTTTCCACTAAAGCGCCACAGGGGTGGGTCACATGCTCCCCCATACCTGGAAGCCCCAGGAAGAAGGAGTGCAAATGAGTAAAACGTCTAGATGAGGGTGACCATTAGGAAACGTGGTTACTTGCCATGAATGGGCATAAGTATCTCTCTGTCTAACCAGAGATATTGAAGTAGTTAAAAGGGGTTGTAAAGGTTTTTTTTTTTTTTTACCTTAATGCATCCTATGCATTAAGGTGAAAAAAAACCTAGCAATGATGGCCCCCCCCAGCCCCCCCCCTCGTTTTACTTAACCGAGCCCGTTCACCTGCTGCGCCCCTCGCCCCCGACGTCCTCTTCGCCACTCAGTCTAGCCATTGATTGGATGGATTGATGGCAGCGCAGCCATTGGCTCACGCTGCTGTCAAACACATCCAATAACGCCGCGTGCCGGGGGCAGGGCCGAGTGATACAGTCAGTGGCTATGGCCACCGGCTGTATCACTGGAGCGCGCCCACAAGAACTAACCTTCATGGGAGAAAGCTCCCATGAAGGGGGTTAGTTCTTGCAAGGAGCCGTCGAGGGACCCCAGAAGACCAGGATCGGGGCCACCGTGTGCAAAACAAGCTGCCCAGTGGAGGTAAGTATAACATGTTTTGTTTTTTTTTAAATGGTAACCTTCAGAGTTCCTTCTAATGTACCTCGTCTGCAGTGGCCAAAGTACAATACCAAAAAAAAAAAAAAAAAAGAGGAAACTTGTAAAATGTGAAAGCCACATCAAAATATTTCAACTATTTTTTAAGCAACGTGATAATATCTCAAAATGAGTGCTTAGTGACCTCAATGACTATACATTAGAATTTCTCTTCAAGGGAGGGTTTAACTTTGTAGTCCATGGGGAAAAAAACAATTTCCCGGCACACAAAGCCAACATACTAGGTTTTCCTGTTATTTAAAAATGATGAAGAATTCTTCATTATGTTTTGTACCCAACCTACTATGTATTGGCACTTGATGTGTATACCATCTTGCAAATTCATGCATTCACTGACTCTTGCATTTAGAAAAAATAAATTTGTGGCGCACAATCAGTTTGAGCAAGCAACCTAGTCTAAAAATAAAAGATGAAATAAACATCAATCAGTATAAGTCCATATGGTAACAAAATACTCCGGACAGTCCAGTTTCAGCAGTTAGATAGATGTGGGAACTTAGCGGCAGCACCTGAAGCAGAAGCAAGCCTCTAGAAGAGCCAAAAAAATACAAGAGAGAGATGCGCCAAACTAAGTGCAGTATGTCGTTTTTAATCAGTAGTAAATTGGTACAATAAAGTAACTACTCACAAACATGGAGCAATATAGGCATTGGTGTGGCTATGAGGCCGGGGTCATCATAAGAGGTTCCTCCGGAAAAGGTTTCTTCGTCCCAGGCTTGTGAGCCGCAAGTGTGGTATAGTGGACACAGGAAACCAGGAAGAGCCGTCTGATGTGGCGTGCGTTCCACCGTGGAGCGCGGCGTATCGTCGTCGCCCCGGAAGTGACGCGAGGGACCCGGCCAGCCAATCGGATTACGCGTTTCACAGCGTCAGCTGTTTCGTCAGATCCATGGCGTCCGTATGGAACGGACGTGAGTTATACGAGCAGGATAAACGTGATTGGTTGGAAATGGCACACTAAACAAAAACAAACAAATTGACAACAAATAACAACAAATAACAGCTACAGGCCATGGAGAGACATTACTATTAATAAAAAGATTCGATCGCAATTAACAAATAACAGAAAAGAGATGGCAATCCGGAGACATTTGAAAGGGAATAAATAAACAAATATATAAATATATAAATCCTGACAGTACTGGAAATAGAAAAAATGTAAAATCTCCGTCTGTCATAACACTAAAAATTATTTAAAACTAGATATGTTGGAATATTTAAAAATATATTGAAAATACTATTAAAAATTTAAATTTTTTTTTTTTTTTTTTTTTTTTTATGAATGGCCATAATAGTTTAAATTTTTTTTTTTTAATAGTATTTTCAATATATTTTTAAATATTCCAACATATCTAGTTTTAAATAATTTTTAGTGTTATGACAGACGGAGATTTTACATTTTTTCTATTTCCAGTACTGTCAGGATTTATATATTTATATATTTGTTTATTTATTCCCTTTCAAATGTCTCCGGATTGCCATCTCTTTTCTGTTATTTGTTAATTGCGATCGAATCTTTTTATTAATAGTAATGTCTCTCCATGGCCTGTAGCTGTTATTTGTTGTCAATTTGTTTGTTTTTGTTTAGTGTGCCATTTCCAACCAATCACGTTTATCCTGCTCGTATAACTCACGTCCGTTCCATACGGACGCCATGGATCTGACGAAACAGCTGACGCTGTGAAACGCGTAATCCGATTGGCTGGCCGGGTCCCTCGCGTCACTTCCGGGGCGACGACGATACGCTGCGCTCCACGGTGGAACGCACGCCACATCAGACGGCTCTTCCTGGTTTCCTGTGTCCACTATACCACACTTGCGGCTCACAAGCCTGGGACGAAGAAACCTTTTCCGGAGGAACCTCTTATGATGACCCCGGCCTCATAGCCACACCAATGCCTATATTGCTCCATGTTTGTGAGTAGTTACTTTATTGTACCAATTTACTACTGATTAAAAACGACATACTGCACTTACTGACTCTTGCATTCAATGCAGATACCACAGGAAACTGCAGATTGCTTTTGACCTTGTACCGGTAAGTTAGGCATTCTCAACCCTCTCAACGCAGAAAAAGACTAAAATAACTTTCTGGTGTCAGGGTTCCCCTGCTCATAATTGCCATAGCTACAGCTCATGGTACATTAGTGTGGTGGTCAGTGGGAAAAATTAGCCTTACATTGGATGTCAGTGGGAAAATGCCGGGGAAACTTTTGAAATAATTTTCAGGTTTCAGGAAACCACTGCTAAAACCAATTTATTGGTGCTCAGTGCGAAAACTGTCCCTTACATAGGTGGCGAGTGGGAAGAATGTCCCACTTGGTGGTGGTGGCTAGAGTTTCATCCATACAGACAGCTTAAGAGCCCTTTCACACTGAACCGCTCATAGCGTAGACGGTAATTTTTTACCGCCGCCGATATGGGCGGTTTTTCATGCCACATTTCGGCCACTAGCGGCACATTTAACCACTTAACGCCCGCCGCACGCCTATGTACGTCCACAGAATGGCACGAACAGGCAGATGGGCGTATATTTATGTCCCTGCCTCCTAGCGGGTCGGGGGTCCGATCAGGACCCCCTCCGCTGCGTGCGTGCGGCAGGCGACTTATCTCTCGGAGCGATCCGACTTGAGGGGGCGGCTGCTCGATTCTGTCCGCCCCCTTGTGATCGCTCCCAGCCAATCACACGAGCCGCCGTCGTGTCACTTCCTCTGCCTGTAAAATGCAAACATAGGCAGAGGAAGTGATGCAGCTCTTCTCTCGGCGGTATTTTCAAACCGCCGAGAGAAGAGAAGAGTCACAGTGAGTCGCACAAACACTACACTGACACCAGTACACATAGGCACATTTAACCCCTTGCGATCACCCCACCCCCCTGTCACACTGTCACTGAATGCAGTGATCATATATGTACTGATCACTGCATTTAGTGTCAGTGTGACAGTTAGCGTGACAGGCAGTTAGTGTTAGGTTCAGGGTAGCCCCCGTACCCCCCCAATAAAGTTTTAACCCCTTGATCACCGCCCTAGTTAACCCTGTCACCTCATATTACCAGCGCCACTAAGCGATCATTTTTCTGATCGCTGTATTAGTGTCACTGTTGCCGCTAGGTAGCTAATTTTTTTTTTATTGCGCTTTTTTTTTTTATAAAGACATGTGGCTGAATACATTTTGGCCTAAATGTTTGACTAAAATTTAGTCTATTCGATTTTTCTTATAACAAAAAGTAAAAAATATTGTTTTTTTTTTCAAAAATGTCGCTCTATTTTTGTTTATAGCGCAAAAAAAAAAAATCGAAGAGGCAATCATTTGACATCAAAAGTTTAGGCCGATACATATTCTTCTACCTATTTTTGGTAAAAAAAATAAAAAAAATCACAATAAGCGTTTATCGATTGGTTTGCGCAAAATTCATAGCGTTTACAAAATAGGGGATAGTTTTATTTCATTTTTATTAATTTTTTTTTTTTTTTTTTTTTACTACCAATGGCGGCGATCAGCGTTTTTTTTTCCTGACGGTGACATTATGGCGGACACTTCGGACAATTTTGACACATTTTTGGGACCCACGGCTGGGCACTTAAAGAGGACGTACCTGTACGTGCTTGTGCCCAGCCGTGTCATTCTGCTGACGTATATGTGCAGGAGGCGGTCATTAAGTGGTTAAATAGGAGATCAAATCAGCCATAGTTCAAGAAACCCCTAGCAACCTCTGGAGAAACCCTACAGTTTCCTGAAGCCCTGGTTGAAATTGGCTGCTCTAGGCTGTTCATTTGAAAAAGTGCAGTTGCCTTCTCTGTGAAGTTATACCCTGGATTGCTGTCAATACAATAAGCAACAGAAAAACCTTGGATGAGCTCTGTGGTTTGTTTAGCTATGACAGCAATAATGATATTATGACAATACACAAATTCAATGAATACCTCAGCTGACAGCAAGGATGACAAGTCACCTAGAAACCATATAAACAAAGTCGGCTAGAGCTACAAAAACGATATATTTCACAAGAGCCGTCCTGTGCAGAGCAAGCAAATGGGTGATTAAAGCAAACCTGTACCAAGCCCTTGACTCCAAATAAGCATGCAAACTCGGCCATTCCTTATCCGAACACCACAGCACAGTTTTAGAGCAGGAGAGCACCTAAGGCTCCATTCACACCTTGGCGTATTTACGCCCGACGCTCGTGCCGCTGGAGGGGTGAATTAACATTGATGTCTATGGAGGTTCACATCTCCACGCCGAACGCTTGAAGCTCAAAAGAAGTCCCGGACCCTTTTTTCAGGTGGCGTTCGGCATAGACAACAATGTTATGTAAAAAAAAAGATTAAAACGACCCGTTTTGTCGCGGCAAAATACGCCGCGTTACAGTGTGAATGCAGCCTAAGGGTTTGTGCAAGTCCAGTAAAAAGTTTATCATCTTGTTTAAGCAGTGGTTCTCAACCTGGGGGTCAGCACCACTCTCCCAGCCTTTTTGCGGCCACCCAGCAGAGCTGTTTCTGGAGCCCGCAGCCGTCCACTTAGCCTCTTCGCAGCCACCCATTCAGTTCATGGCATGGCTGGGGGGCAGAGACTAGAGGTCAGCTGCCTGGTGAGAAATGTGAAGTGGGAGGGGTTGGAGGAGACCCCATCTCCTGATTTTGGCATAGGTGTCCCTGCTACGAGACACCACAAAGTCAGAGACACAGTGAATCGGGAGACACACTGAGTAACACTGCCTGTAATTATAGTTGCCATTAAAAGTCCCCACTACAGTTCTCAGATCAGCAGAGGACCTTGATCAAGAGCACCCAAGTTGGCCGATTGGAAACCCCCTCAGCCATGGCACTCATCCCAACTCCCCCCGCCAGCAATGCCACCGATCCCAACCCCCCCCCCCCCCGCCAGCACTGCCACCGATCCCAACTTCCCACCAGCACTGCCACCGATCCCATTCCCCCCCCCCCACCAAGGAGTAAGAGTAAGAGAAAGAATAAGGCCCCTTTCACATGAGCGGACGAACGGTCCGCTAATTACAAGTCCGTTTACGGACTTGTAATGTGTCCCTATGGGAGCGGATCCGTTATGCTAACGTCCGCGTAAGATCTGCGTCCGTCTGGATCCGTTTTGCGGACGGAAGAAAACACCATTTTTCTTCCGTCCGGTGGATCGGATGCAAACGGACAGACGGTCCGTTTCCATCCGATTCCCCATAGTAGATAGCGGAGGAGAGACAGGGCGGTCCCTGCACAGTGTGCGGGGACCGCCCTGTCCGCCGACAGCTGAGCGGGACCCCCCGCTGAGCCGACGGACACACACGGAGCGGACCGAAAAATGGACCGCTCCGTGTGAAAGAGGCCTAAAACTAGAGAATACATGGAAGGTAGAGGAAAAGAGGGGGAGGAACAAAGAAAAGGGGAGAGAAAGAATAAGAGAAGAAAGATAGCTAAAGAGAGGGATGAGGAAGAAAAAAAAAAAAAAGAAATTAGGACAGAGAGAGATTAAAATGAAAAGAAAAGGAGGACAAAGCGAGAGAGAGGGGTACATCCTAAAATGTAACATAAGGGGTTTCAATACCATACAAGTGGAAGGGACTCAGGGAGTGCTAAATGTCCGTAGGTTAGGGGTGCAAATTACTTGTCTTGCCTTGGGTGCCGACAACCCACGCTAGGATTTTTTTCCTGTTAGGGGTCCCCACAACTTGGGAAATTTTATCAAGGGGTCACGACACTTGCAAGGTTGAGAACCCCCGTGTTAAATAGTTAGAAGACAAAGCCAACCTGTTTCGGGGGTTCGAGGCTTCCACTTTTCAGTGTGAATTAGATGCTGCAGCAAATCAAAAAAGCCCACCTTATTTCCTGGCCAGAGGACAGCCAACATTATCTAGCGGTTTCCTCCCCCGCCTGCCCCTTTCATTCATTAGATATCGGTTCTTTCAATCATGAAGGCTCAGCGTCACAAGTGGGTATTACCTAATGCAATCTACATCCAAATATATTCTGCCTAGTAAGGCTCACTCCTCCAGACTTTCATCCACATACGATTGATTTTGATATTTGCAAAGGTTCTCCCAAGAACCAGTCAACTGCTTGCATCAAGACCAAGAGCCTTTGAGAGGAGCCGCGAGACAGGGTGCTGTGATGTTATGTACAGCACCCTGCCACCATCCCCTCCAAGCCATAAATGTCTTCACGGCATAGAGAAGCACAGCGTCACAGTAATGAGGTCACTGGTTCTAAAATAAGGTGTGTAATCAAAATGAAAAGCTTTCATTTGAAAATGTAATCCGCTTGTTGCTAAAGGGTAGCGGTAGGAACCAAGCAAAGCAAATAGGAGTAGATCCAACTTCAGCTTTAAGATACTTTTGACAGAGGATATTCTGTTTCTCTACTAACCTACTTAACGCCACATCTTTCTCTCTCACCGGTGTCATTATCTCACACGCCCAGCGTCGAACACAAAACAATCGTGAGATTAATTAATACTCAGTCAGGGTGAGAACGGGAAGCGGCATTCCTGCTAGCGTGTAATTATTTTATGTGAAAAGATCTCGTCAAATGCTGATGACAGGACAAAGCCCAGAAAAGCTTGGGCAGAGAAATTAAAACCTGGCACTAGTTTAAACCTGTCAGCAGTTCTTTCCAGAATAATATCATGGATCTGTCACCTGAACTTCTCTTTTAGGTCAGCTTTTTTTAAACCTTTAAAGTTGTGGCACCCTTTAAAAGTATGCAAAATCTTGAGGCACCCCAGTCTAAAATGTATCATCATAGACATTCCTTCACATCAAAGTTGTTCCCCCCTCCCTGTCAGCAGCCTCCATGATGTCTGCGGTCCTCCTTTCATGCCAGAGTCCTTCCATTGTATCAAAGCCCCCTCTACTTCAAAGTCCCTCCATCACATGGAGTTCGCTCATCCATCTACAGTATGTTCTGGTTGGAAAGTCCTGGGGAACCCAAATTCTGTGGTACCCTGGTTGAAAAAAACACTGCTCTAGGTGCATGCTGCTCTAATGGCAACTCTGGTTTTGACCTAAGTGTTTGGGCGCCAATCTTAAGAATAATGCATAGCAGCTAAAAATATATATATATATTTTTAAAGTTAAATATGTAATATTGCATCTCATTACTCGAGAGAGAAAAAAAAAGCAGCTTGTTACTGGAGCCCAATAGCTCAAGATAACGTTTACATATAGGTGAATGAACCACCTCCATCCATGCTTTGAATGAGAGACAGTTGCCTGAAAGGAGACTACATCTGTACTCTGTCTTTAGCTATCACATTGCGTTGTAAAACTTCGTCATGATTTGGAATGGACTCAAAATGTACCAACCCTTGGCAACTGTAAAAAAATAAAAATTATATACTCACACAATTATTGCTAAGCTTACTGAACTGTGCTACTCCAATTTTTATTCTGCTTCCCTTGTCCTTTGGGCATGAAGCTGTCCTTAGAGCCATTCAGAGCCCTCTCTCATTGCTCATGGTATTACTGGTCTTGAGACCTCCCCTGCAGAGGAGCGTGTGGGTCACAACTCCCTGTACAGCCTATGTGCACAGTATTTCAGGAAACTCCAGCCTTCAGACTAGGGCTATCCATGGACTTATGTGGGTGGCTGTCCAAGTGTGCACAGTGAAACCACCCATAGACGACTGGCACATAAAAATGCTGTTACTGAGTGACAGGTAGGAGATGAGTGGTGCAGCTGTCTTAGGCTGGTCATACATGGTCGAAATTTCGAAATAATTTTCTTTTGTAAATCAGAAAATTTGTGCATTTTGTGAGCCGATGGTGCCACCATTGATTTCGAAATTTGACCAACCAAGCCTTCAATTTCGGCTTATGTTGCTACAGAAAAAAAATTTTGTGGCTGGGAATCTTCTTTTCTTTCCGGGAATTATCTTTTCTTGCACATGTGCATTTCTTTTTCGATTACATTTCTCACACAAATTCCCCCATTATTGATTGGAAATCTTTTGAAAAACAAACACGATTTTCTAACATGTCCGATTACTCAAATTTGATGGCCGCATGAAAATCGGCTGTTGCTGCACACCACTAATGGTGCGAAATACGAACAAAAATTCTTAGATAAGAGAATTCTTTCGGAATTCGACCCATTCACACCAAGGCAAAGCACTTTAAATGTCTGTGTGTTCTGGGGTGCCATTCATTCTGAACAGCACCTTGCCAAAGAACGTCCATTGCTGCCTAAAACACTAAAAGGTGTATTGTTCTGCACTGCCAAAGAATAGTGCAAGCAGCTTAAGTATGAGGTCAGACTAACCATTTCCAAAGCAGGAAAAATGACATACCTCATTGGGTATTGAGGAAAGGGACAACCATTGTGTAGGGAATGTGGCACTAGCAGTAAAAGGGGTTAAAACAGAAGGATGTGGACTCTGGGCGTTTCATGATATCCACAGTAAACATATTGCTTTGATATTAGTTAATAAAGGAGTGTTTGATAAGCGAGGAAGGGTGCGAGACAGTAATTGACAGCAAAAACTACGACGGTGTCTGCACACTATAAAACACAGGGTTTCCCATACCTCCCAACATTTTGAGATTGGAATGAGGGACAGCTGCTATCAAATGCATGTAGGCATACCACCCAACATTTTTTTGTTGAGCGGGGGGGGGGGGGGTGTCAATCGGATCAAAGTTGTTCAGCGGGGGGGCGAGGATCGGTGTTGCTGAGTGGGGGGGTGGGGTTCCGCGGATCAGAGTTGCTGAGCGGGGGGTTTACGCGGATCAGAGTTGTTGAGCAAATCGCGGGACAGTTGGGAGGTATAGGGGTTTCCTAACCCATCCTCAGATCCCACCAACTGTGTGTTTTGCGATTACCCACAAGGGTATGCAAATTGTATACCAGGGATATGCAATTAGCGGACCTCCAGTTGTTGCAAAACTACAAGTCCCATCATGCCTCTGGGTGTCATGGCTGTGAGAGAGTCTTGCTATGCCTCATGGAACTTGTAGTTTTGCAACAGCTGGAGGTGCGCTAATTGCCTATCCCCGTTGTATACCATCGCTGAGACACTTAGAATTCTATATTTTTACTTGCGAGATTGCCTGCCAAATGGGCACTGCTGGTGAAGGTTGACTACTGACTGGTCACACCTCATTGTGTTGCGCTGGCTCATATACGCCACATTGAGTGTTAATTAGCCAAGACACTTATAACTAGGGCTTTATTTTCTCAGAGAATAGATGCAGGTACTTCCCTCTTCCGAGTCACCCCTTTTCTCTGCCCCCCATCCACCTCCGAGCACCACGAAGGGCAATACTAGAACCAAAATATCTGATGAGCACCTTGAGAATTGCTACTCCATCTATCCAACCAGATATTGATATGCTAGCGTTTATCAAAAACAGTGTAAAATATTGTACTATTTTTATGATACTTTTATAATGAAATTGTATTACTCTGATACATTATCTACAGTATATCAGTGATCGTTAACTTGTGATCTTCCCATCAGCTATCCTTATTGTTAGTGTATTTTATGTGCGGCCCAAGACAATTCCTCTTCTTCCAATGTGGCCCAGGAAGGTCAAAAGGTTGGACAACCCTGCTGTAGAGTGTTGCTCTGGCTAAGCTTTCCGACAGTGACAACAGTGGACCATGCCTGAGTAACATGTCTGCTTGTAGGCTGCACCGTGCCGACCATGCAGGACCAAAATTAGTAGACAGTTGTCACCCCATAACCGGAAAATAAACATAGTAGACCATGCCTGCATAATCTGTGTTGGTATCACCACTTGTAGTCTCCACCATGCTGAAAATGCAGGAGCACAGTTAGTAAAGAGTTATTACCCAACAACAGGTAAGAACCAACAGTGGCCCATGCCCTTGCTAAATGTGTTGACATGGCCACTTGTAGCCTTCACGATGGTGACAACGCAGAAGTACAAATAGTAAAGAGCTGTCATACCATAACAGGAAGTGCCTTAGCAAAGATCTTCCGGGCAGGATCACCAGATATTATTCTACTGCAGATTTAAATAATAAAAATAAAAAAACGAAACATTGAACAATGCTTTTCAAAATTACATTACCATTTTAGTGACTGGGTTTAACTCTACTTTAAATTTGGGGGAGATACGTTTCCAAAGCAATTGCTTCACTGGTAATTCATTTTCAAAGAGATGGAGAATGAAACCCAGACACGACCTCTCTCCATTGTGTGGCGTTTTCTTGCCCAGGCTGTCCGAAAAAGCCCCACAGAGTACAGAAGAATTAACGGCCAATTGGAATGATTTCTTGGAAACGACCAAAACCCTTTCCTCTCTCGCCTTGCAGTAATAGCTGCAGTTTAACTTCAGACAAAGCTACATAACGTGTCTTTTTGACCCTTTCTCCACACCCGTGCTCCTGTCTGCTCTTACAGAACTTCCCTCTTGGCTCAGACTTTGTTCTACAGCACAAAAGAAGTATAAATTAATCTTTGTCTACCCAAGGATTAGCGTGACTGGGACACAGCAAACCAACAAGGCCTGACTTGTGTTGTTCCCAGTTCCAGATATCGGCCTCTCTCTGGAATAGATCAGCTGCTACAGACCTTGACCAGATCTTCCCTTATCTCTACTTTAACACTCAATATGGCAGCTCCTTCCTCTTCTCATTGTGTTACACTGGCACTGTAAAATGCTTCTTAGGTTACCAAATACACAGGACAGTACACAGGTGCCCCCTCCCCCGTTTCCGAGCTTACCAGAGTAAATCGGTAAGCCCGGAACCAATCCGATGCGGCCATCCCCCGTGCTCATGAGCAGAAGCGAACGCATACGCAAGTTGCACCGGCATATGTAAAACAGTGTTCAAAACACAAATGTGAGGCTTTGCCGTGATTGCTATGCCCTGTACACTTGATCGGAATTTCTGATGGGATAAAATCCGATGGAATAATTTTCCATCGGAACTGCGTTCAAGCTGTCTTGCATACACACAGTCAGACCAAATTCTGACCGTCCAAAACGCAGTGACGTAAAACACTGATGAGCCGACAAAAATTAAGTTTAATGCTTCCGAGCATGTGTAAACTTTTTTCATTGAAAATTCCAATCATGTGTACAAGGCATTAGAGAAAACTCAATAATTCTAGCACTAGACCTTGTCTAACTATAATCAGGTAACCTGTAAAAAAAAAAAAAAAAAAAAAAAAAAAAAAGTGTAAACGGTCGCCTATGGAGATTTTTTTAAGTAACATAGTTTGTCCCCATTCCTTAGAGTGTGCGCAATTTTAAAGCATGATGTGTTGGGTATCCATTTACTTGGCGTAACATCTTTTACATTTTACAAAAAAAATTAAAAATTGAGCTAACTTTTTAAAAAAACTTTTTTTTTCCCCCAAAAAAATTGCGCTTGAAAGACTTTTGCGTGAATACAGTGTGACATAAAATACTGCAATGATCGCCGTGTAGAGTCTCTGCTAAAGATTACAATTTATAATGTTTGGTGGTTCCAAGTAATTTTCTAGCGAAAAATAGACTTTTAATTGTAAACAAATGTCATAAAAAAGGCCTGGTCTTTGAGTGATGAAGAACAAACATGTGGTTATACTTGCCTGCTCTGTGCAATAGTTTTGCACAGAGCAGCCCTGATCTGATCCTCCTCTCCTCTGCTGGCACTTTTGACTCCTCACTCCTGCCAAGTTCCCACCATAGAGAGCTGCATCGCTATGGTGGTACTCATAGGGGTTCACTCCTAAGCTCCCAAGCCGAGCTCTGTATGTCCACTGACACACAGAGCGTGGCTTGGTCCCCCCTGCTCACTGGCTGTGATTGACAGCAGAGTCAGCGGCTCCCGCTGCTTTCTTTCAGCCTGTAAGGAGAGAGCCACTGCTCTCCTGCACAGCACTGGATGGCAATTGGGCCAAGTATAAAGCCTCACACACACACGATCGGACTTCCATCAGACTTTTCTGTGGATTTTGGTCCAAATGGGCGTTGGCTGGGAACTTGTTCTGCATACACACGGTAGAACTTTTTTAGCCAATTTTCACCAAATCACTTTTTCAGCTCTTTACCGCCACCCTTTTGTGAAACTTCTGCTATTGTTGTCTGATCTTTAGCATTTGTTCTGAGAATGCGTGTTTTGTACTTTAGTCCGATGGACTTGTGTACATACGATCGGATTATCCTCCATCTAACACTTTTTGCCAGAAAATTTGAGAGCATTCACAGAGAACATTTGTCCCTTGAAAAACCGAAATCATTTGTCCGATGGAGCATACCCACGGTCAGATTGTTAAAAAAAAAACGCGTCCGGACAATTGTTGTCAAAAAGTCCTATCGTGTGTATGGGCCTTAAGGGGGCTGGAGGAAAACTGCACACAGGAGGAGTTTTACCTTGGTGCAGAGAATATATTTTTTTTTAATAATTAAAACCTTTTTTTAGACCTTATGCACATAGGATACGACAGTGTACACTCATGCGGGGACGATTTACCCACACAGGGATGCACTGGTGTTTTGAGCATCCCTGTGCAGGCAGTCCCATCCATGTCAATTGGGATTCAGCAGATGCATGGATACAGCCGCTGTTCCCAATTTGACAGCTGTGTGGGCGCAAGGCCCCTAACACACGCCATCAGTACATCCCCATGGGGGCAAACATGACCCATGCATGGGTGTACATTGAAGAACCCCATGTGAACGCGGTCGTATTTATATTTCGTCTGCCATCCAGGAGGCACAGGTGGTGCCTAGAGCTGCTGCTAGCAGCTCTGTCAAAAATCAGTGAAGGGCTGAAATTAATGGCACTGCTCTAATCAGTTCTTCTGTTCAGGAACCTATGCCCTAAATGCAAACTTTTATTGTATTTTGGGGCATACACTGCTGAACATATACGGCCCTGAATCAGAGTACTGATCGAAACAGTGTACAGTGGCCATGTATTTCAGCCTGTCATTGATTTTGGCAGAGCTGCTGGCAGCAGGCTGTATGCACCACTGGTGTTAGAGTATGCCCAGTTTCTTACACTATATGGGCAAAAGCACCCATGTACATGAGCCCTAAACCTGATTGGGACAAACACAGATCCCTACTCAGACAAGTGACCTAAAAAATAGCCAAAAAGCGACTCAAAAAGTGACCTAAAAAATCAATTTAAAAAAGACCACTTGGTCTTTTTCTGCCATCATGTTTCTACACCTTTCCACTTTCATTTATGTTAGTTGTCAGTGGCGGGTTTTACACACACAAGATTTACACATATGACATTTATGAAAGGCGCCTGGGCCCCATTCTTTATCAACTTCTAGGAATTTACAACAGTCTACAGCTGTCCCAGCCTTTTAAAAAAAATATATATTTTGATCTACACCCTGATGTCCTTGGTTTATGTGGCACCGGAAAACTGCAAAAACAACACAGGTGTCTAGAACATATGTTGGTTTATAGTGCAATACACACTTCTTCTACGTGTGCCGTAAAGCACATATTACATGACCTCCACCGGGCTCAGAAAAGAAGGCAAAGTGCTTAATGCTTTCTGCTGTTACTAATCTGACTGCTGTAATTATTATTCTGGCAGCTAAAAAAAATATATATATATATATATATATATATATATATAAGATGTATTAAGGTGAAAAAACACAAGGGTTTGCAAACCCTTTAATGTTGACCGTAAATTTAGCAACTTTGATTTGATTTTCTAAAATCAAAAAATAGAATCAATAATCCAATATTTTTGATCAGCAGCTGGCCAAGGAGTTAAACTCTGATCAAACACAAATAAAAATTGAATCAAATTTTTGGCAGGTTGCTTTACAAGTCACCTGTTTTCTATTGGATCTCAATTACCCAATCAATCTGTAATACAGATGCAAATTGCTAGTTGATCGATTTGTTATTGGCAAAGTGCCTGAATTCATTCACTCACAGTCGGTCATATTGAAGGTTTTTAATTTTAGTTTCGGATTGGGTTTACTAGCCAAGGTGTGTTATAGGTCAGTAGGTCTCGAGTTGAGCTGAGCTTGGTTGGGTACCAGACCAGTTCAGACACTTTCCGCAATGCCCCTTGTTGGCCAATTGAAAAACTTTCAGTTGACTAATCACAGTCCTAAGAATAAACAGATGTTTTATGCAATGTTTAGTCTGGCTGATTTATGGGGCACACGTACTGTATGTACCCAAACCATCTTTCTTCAAAACACAGTTCAGTGGATCACCAAGTAAATTGGGTCTCAAATGTTTTATGGTATTTGGTATCTAGCTTCCATTGTTTAAAGTGGAGGTTCACCCTAAATTTTCACTTTTGCTCAAACTGCTAGCCATAGACAGTAAATAATCCGTTGGTTTTTTTTTTTATCTCAATCCTTACCTTTTTTATCCTGCGCTGTCAATCAAGATACCCCGCGGGGAGTGGGCGTGTATGTTCCTTTTCCCCTGACCAGCGCCTGTCTCCTGGGAGTGAGTCATGACAATCCCAGGAGACGCGCTGTAATGTAATCCCGCGATATCTCGCCGGTCACGTGACTCGGCAACCGTGTCATGTGACTCGGCAAGCGGGTCATGTGACGTGGGCGGCAACGAAATCTCCATTTCAGTTTTGGGAACACAGGTGTAAAACGCCATTACACACCTGAACTTGGCACAGAAAGGAAGCCATCGGACAGTACAGTTTTAGTTCGGTCCTTGCTGGCGTGACGTCGGCTGCTGCGATGGCAACTGTGCAGTGTTGACGGCGCGTCTCGGTCGACAACACTGCACATGCGCGGGATAAAGCGGTGAATGCTGGGACAGCATTCACCGCATCCCGGAAGTAAACAGTGGTGGGCTTCAGGAGTGCCCACAAACAAGATGGAAACGTCCATCGATCTGTTTTATAAAGTATCCTTTTTCGGGAAATTGGAATGATCGTGGCTGCAGATATAGGACTGGTGAGTGCAACATTAGTTATATTAACAGTGGCAGAAAAATATAAAAAAAACGTATTCCCGCAGAACCACCGCTTTAAACCAGGGGTGGCCAACCAGTGGTCCGGGGGCCTTCTGCTCTGAAATGGTGGGTTGGCAAGCCCAGATCGCAGGTTGCCGACCCGCCATAACACAGCATCAGTATTGTGAATGAAGCTGGTGGTAGAGGAAGAAAGCGGCTACGGAGCAGAGCCCCATAAGCTGATGCTTCCTCTACAGCGCTGGCTTTTGCAACAGGCGGAGTCTATGGCAAGGTTCAGCTAACCCACAGGATAGACACAGGTGCACTACGCTGTGGTGTGGGTAAACCCCCGCACATGAGTATGAAAGCAGTCTTAGGCCCTTTTCACACGATCAGCCTGACCAAATGGGACCCTCAATTCGCCTCTATAGAGAGACGGATGTCCGTTTACGCCCGCCTACCTCCAATCTGAAAAACAGAAGGGAATTTGTCCCCTTTCATCTGGGCTGATCAGAGGGCCTATAGGAGTAGCCAAGACCTGTCACCCGCCCGCTCCGCTCATTGTGGCCCTTGACTGGTTACCAAGTTGCTTAAGTGGCCCTCGCTCTTCAAAAGGTTGGGCATCACTGGTTTAAACTGTGGGTGCATGCAAGCAAAGTTACCATAAAAATACAAAGCAGGTACAGTATATATCGAATCATGAGGATTTAACAGATCCAGACCAGTATGTGATCACACCCATATGTCATTCCATTCCTTAGACTGTGGTTAGCACAACCAGGTGTCAGTCTTCTATATGAAGCAGCCAGGTGTGGAATGTCAACGTCTCATCATCCCCCCCCCCCCCCCCCCAATACGATGAAAAATCTGTAACCCCTTCAATGCATGGTCACTGAATTCCGAGATGGCAACGTCATTTTTTCCCAGAAGAATGGGGGGGGGGGGGGAGGGAGTAAGTGAACACCTTGTCAGAGTTTTGTTCAATGAGTACAGTAATCAGATGGAAATAATCAAATATAAAAATACCTCGCCTTACTGGACTCTTTACCCGTGTACCCAAGAGTACACTTCTGCCCTCACTGTGGAGGGGTGAGGTCCATACTTCCCCTTCAAATTCTATTTTTTTCCCCACTACATGTTTTTCATTCCTTTGTGCTCTTATTAGTGATTGTTGACAGGCGTCGCAACCTTGTTTCCCGTTTTAATCAAGAGCTCAGACAAGATGTGGAAGGCGTTAATTTTATCTCCAATACTCTTCTGGGTTCTTGGCATAAATGTGAATTGTATAACTGGTCGTTTTACTTTTGTACCTTATTTTGACATTTGTGCGCTGCATTTCCTATGTACCAGAGCCAGCCATTTACTCCTGTCTGTATGCTAAAATTATAAAAAAAAAAAAAAATAATAATAATAATAAAAAAAATAAAAAAAAAATACTATGCCTAGTCGGAAGCAAAATACGACCCTGAAAACGCTAGTACATCGCTACATTTACCTTTGATGTTTGAGTTTTTTTTGTACGCATTCATATTCTCATACCTTAGTGGAAAATCGGACGCTCATTTATCCAACTTTCTCATAGTGTGTGCTAGGCTTAAAGCAGAGTTCCACCCAAAAGTGGAACTTCCGCTTTAAGCACTCCCCGCCCCCTGACATGCCACATTTGGCATGTCATTTCTTTTAGGGGGGAGTGGGTAACATCTTTTTAGTGGGACTTCCTATCCCACTTCCTCCTTCCTATCTTCGGCCGCCTAGGTGACTCCTCCTCTCGCCCTAAGGAGCCCCTCCCTGCCAGCGATCTTCTGGGACACAAATCGGGTCCAAGAAAGAAGATCGGCTGGCCAATAGGAGAGCGCACCGTGACTCGTGCATGCACAGTGCACGCCGGCTGTGAAGCTATAAGCTGGCACGGCCGGGTGCCCACAGTTATGAAGAAGGCACTGAGGAGGGGAAGAGGAGCGAGTCGCTGGAGCCCGGGGCAGGTAAGTGTTGGTTTATTAAAAGTCAGCAGCTATGCTTTTTGTAGCTGCTGACTTTTAATAAACTAAAAAACGGGTGGAACTCCGCTTTGTTTCCAAAAATTTCCAATGGGGACACAGAGATCAATAAAAAAAATAAAACAAAAAACACAAAAACATACACACACACACACACAACACACACCCACACACACAAGAGATAGAAGTTCTAATCCTTCCCCATGCTGCAAAAACAAAAATTGGCTAAAGCTGGGCCTTACTATGAATTTGTGTTTACAGTATGCATTTATAATCAGCATTTCAATGGGCTTTGGCAAACAATGGCCGCTTCGGTCTCCACCTTTGGTTTTACTATGTTGTTCCCATAGAACAGTAGCACTTAAAAGAAGCTACTTATTGATTTAGTTGTTTAGAGATGCCAGTGAGTCATAAATGTTATATTTTGTACTTTAAGATGTTTTATATGCACATGGCATCAAAAGGATTATGAGGATCAGGGAGGTGGTGTTTTTTTCACATATAGATTAATATGGCTTTTTAAAAGATAAATATGATGGAAGCGAGTTATATCTCCTGACACTGCAAGGCATTACAGGAGATGATTTAAGCTATCCCTATAGGATCAGAATTTCATTTGACAACAGTCGCTTTTGATTTTCTAATGGTTATTGGGGATAATTGCACTATCATTTTTGACCGTAGTGATGACAAAAATCAAAGGCGATGGATGAAAATATTTTTTTGTTTCTTATCTAAAAAGGAACAAAAACTAACTTAACAAGGTTTCCATTGGAAAAAAATAAAATAAATAAAATGGCACTTATTGTAATGCGCATGTTCTAAAGTCTAGCCTGGAGGCAGAACGTTTCTGACCACAAACTAATATATAAATAAATAAATGTGGAAGGGTCACAGATCATCATTTCAATGCATCCCAAAATCAAACATTAACATTTTTAACCACTGGCATGACATTTGTCACATTTTTGGGAACGTTGTCATTTTCACAGCAAAAAGTGCTAGTAAAAATGCCCCGATTACTGTGAAAATAACAATTGCAGTTTAGAAGTTGACCACTAGGGGGCACTGTAGGGGTTAAGTGTGACCTCATATGTGTTTCTAACTGTAGGGGGGCGGGGCTGGACGTGTGACGTCAGTGATCATCTTTCTCTATATCAGGGAACAGACAATCACTGACATTTCCACAATGAAGAACAGGGAAGGTGTTTTTACACACTCCTCTCCCCGTTCTTTAGCTCCGGTGACCGATCGCGGGACACCGGCGGCGATTGGGTCCGTGGGTCCCGCAGGCACAGTCACGGAGCTTCAGACCGGGCACTTGCCGTGCCATTCTGCCGACGTATATCGGCGTGAAGGGGTCCTTAAGTGGTTAAGGGCTAACAACACTTGTGGAGTCAATGATGGTACTATCGCATGCACTTACGTCAGGCTTTTCAGAATTTCCATACAAACAATTAAATGAAATTCTACCAGCATGTGGCTAGACTAAGGTTGGGTAAAGGTGGATTGAAATCTGTGTGGTTCAGAAGCCACCAGGTGAATTTCGAATATATCCCTGTCCATTATCACAGGGCTTGACAAATTTGTTTTGAATCTAGGAGCAAGCTAAATAAGTTAGGAGCCAGTTTATGTGAGACGATATGCATTTGTGGAGATTCTGTCCGATATGGGAAGACAATTCAGGACTTTTCTAATATACTTTTGTAAATCCTGTTCACAGTATGGACTACTGCCCTAGTAGATGGGACTTTTATATTTGATATTGTGATATGTTTTACATTGGTTTTTGGTTTATTAGCCTAACACATTTTATATTTCTGTAACTATGATAAATATCTCATAGTGTGGTTGCAGTTTCTCACTTTTTATGATTTTAAAGACACAAGCGCAGTTTTTATTATTAAATCACATTTACACCAGTATTTTATAGCCGGATGTTTAATCCTGTGTAAACAGCAAATACAATGAACTTTCTCCTGACACGTCATCCCCATTTCTCTCTGGAATGTTGTGGGTCTTGTGCCAGGTGTCTGGCGAAATACCGTTATTTGTCACACATAGACGTGGTGTGGGTTCACACTGATCACTGGAGGTTTTGCTTAATCCATAAAGCATCTTCATAGACGCATCTCTTTACCTGCTGAAAGTCATCAGCTCTGACACAGGGTTTAGGGGCTATTCAGTAAAACCTTGGATTGCGAGTAAAATTTGTTCCAGAAACATGCTTGTAATCCAAAGCACTCTTATACCACAGCAAATTTTTACATAAGAAATAATGGAAACTCAGAGGATTTGTTCCACAACCCTTTATTCATAAGGTCCTTCAGTTTATAGTCCATATAACAAGATTATAGCAATGGAACCAGGGTGTGTAACCATAAAATGTCCATCCACAGGGGGATTAGCTGCAAAAACCAACAGGAGCTACAGAGTATAAAAGAGAAGAGGCGCGCCTCTAAGTGTAGTAATATGGTTACATTTATTGAAGGCACAACCTTTAGCAACTCACATGGTTAATGATTAAAAGATGTACATCTAAGTATGTAGGCATCCGGGGTAAAGATGTCCACAAAGATCATCCTCCTCACCGCCGGCACTCACCGCTGTCAGTCTGTAATCGTGACTGGGAAGACTACCCTGCAGTAGAGCGATCTGAAATTGAGGCTTGAATCGCAGCGTGGAAGGGACGACATTGGTGGTGGTGAGGAAGATGGTCTATGTGGATAGCTGTACCCTGAATCTCTGCATACTAAATGTTGTACCTTCATTAAATGTAACCATATTGCTACACTTAAAGGCGCCGCTCTTCTCTTTTATACTCAGTTGTGAAATGATGCTACTTGTATATCAAGACATCGCTTGTATATCAAGTCAAAATGTATTTAAAAATGTTGCTTGTCTTGCAAAACGCTCTCAAACCAATGTTTTACTTTGTTGTGCGATAGATTTATATCAGACCATGCATGAGACCATACAATGCAAATTCCAGTTAAATCTTGTGCCCAGGAAACTCAGCTGCAGCGTGCAGCTTCCCATAGTAGTAAATGGTCGAACACGAGTATACACGGTACGTGCGTAAATCCCTGAACGCAGTTTGTGTGCATATTTTAAAACTGAATTCCAGTGGCTGCACGGCTATCAATATCCAATGACGAGCCAACTGAAGAACCCCCGTGGGAGAGAGCTCCCATGAATGGGGTTAGTTCTTGCGGGGAGGAGCCGAGACAGCCGCCGAGGGACCCTAGAAGACCAGGTTCGGGCCACTCTGTGCAAAACGAGCTGCACAGTGGAGGTAAGTATAATATGTTTGTTTTTTGCGTTTTTTTAAACGGGAACCTTTAGTGTCCCTTTAAAGTTAATACTCCCCCTAGATAACCCTGACTTGTCTCTGTACATCAACTAAAGCTGTCCATAGACGGATCAAAAATCAGATGGATCAGCAGGGACTGGCTGAATTTAGATCTATGGTTGTTCTCGTCGAAAAGAAGTTGATCTAATGATCGACTCCTCTGAAACGTGACTGTTCAGCGCATTTTGCCATCAGACTACACTAGCATAATGGGGAGAATTCTTCCATCCGCCTCGCTTGGATGGATGGGGGAATATGTCCAGTTTTATACGATCAGCCCACCAGATTCCACAGCATTGACACAAGGAACGTTCCCATTCCTGGAACAGAAGCTGGGGAGGCGACAGTTCTGAAGCTTGTAAATGGCAGACGAGTGTGGTCTCCAACAACTAAATCCTTCCCATCAGTTTCCATCCTGAACTGGGAGACAGACGATTAAAATTGGTTTAGCTGCTATGGGAAACCCAAATATTTAACCTTTTAGATATTTTAATCTGTGCCAACAGGAATTTTTATTTAGTTTGTACTAAAAAGAGTCAAAGAACAATGGATTCCACAAAAAAAAAAAATCAATAGTTATTCCATGCATTTTGGGGGGCTGAAATAAACCCATCTGAAGTTAACAAAAGCCTATTCACAGGAGCCATAAAATGTAGCCATGTGTAAGAGAACCAACACAACGTATTAGGAGTCCAAAGCTTTTCCACGACTCCACACAAAAAAAAAAAAAAAAAGAGAAGGGGCAGCCAACACATTTTGGGAGCCAAAAGTTCCGCCATCATTAAACAAATGATGTTTATTGGACTCAAAGCTTCTGAAAAATAAAATTTGTGGTAAAGCCCCGTACACACAGTTGGACTTTGCCAACAAACTTCAAAATGAGCACGTTTTCCAAAAAAAATCCGACCGTGTGTACGCTCCATCGGACAAAATTTCGTTTTTTAATTAGATAACAGTTCGCTCTACAAAACGGACAAACTTTTTGGCAACAAAAGTCTGATGGTGCAAAGTCCGACCGTGTGTACAGCAAGCCATCAGACTTTTGGACAAAGTACCCATGCCCAGAATGTTAAAATCAACCAAAAATGAAGTTGACCAATAGGTGGCGGTAAAGAGCAGAAAAACCATGTGATATTGGGAAAGTTTTAGGAAAGTTTGCATAAAAGTCAGTGCTATCGGTGTGCCCGGCCAACTCCCTTTGGACAAAAATTCAAGGAAAAGTTTGTTTGAAGTCCGATCGTGTGTACGATGCTTAAGAGGACAGGATACAACCAGAAATAGACAAAATAGGACTCGGAGAAATACGGCGCCTGCGCAGTCAGCTCCTAGGTCTGTGCGCAGGTGCCGTATAGCACCGGAAATACCCAAGTCCTAAATCGGCTATTTTCGGAAGCCGTGACGGGCTATAGCGGCGCCATCCACCGCGGGGGAGATAAATGAAAATGAATGATTACACAGTAAGTGGAGCAATTAAAAAAAAAAAAAAACAGCATACTCGCACTGACGCCAGTATGCTGGATCGCATGGGACATAGTATATTTAGGGTGAACCACCGCTTTAATATGGCTAAGCGTAACATGCACACTAGAGTGACCCATAGCCATCAGTTATGTGCTGATTAGGTTCATAAGTAACAAAATACTTTTTAAAGTCCTAGTGATGCAGATCCAATACATTTGGTCATAAAGGAGGATTTTTTTTTTTTTTTAATAATTAAAGATAAAAAAAATAATCTCCTGCCATTAAGGCTGATTAAACTTTTTCCCCCCATCTTCTGAGCACACAACCAGCTGTTCGTGACTTCACCCCCCTGTGACCTGACAGCCAACTACCACTTCATAGACAATATGACAATGTCACCCAGCACCCTGATCCATTTTCAAGATTCTCAGAAAGCAAGTTTATATTTTGTAGCTAATGGTATAGTATGAGAAACAATGGATTTAAAGGATCTGTCTACCCAAAAGAAATCAAACATTTATATTCTGTAGCTCATGGTATAGCATGAACAATTACGAATTTAAAGTATACAGTATCGTCTTCATTTGCTTTTAATCCTTTTAACCCCCGGACCATATTGCTGCCCAATGATCAGAGCACTTTTTGCGATTCTTTTGGTGGTATTTGATCACCTCTGCAGTTTTTATTTTTTGCACTATAAACAAAAATAGGGCGACTATTTTGAAAAAAATTCAATATTTTTTACTTTTTGCTATGATAAATATCCCCAAAATGATTATATATATATATATATATATATATATATATATATATATATATATATATATATATATATATATATATATATATATATATATATACACACACACACACACACACACATACATACATATACATACATATACACACACACTATTTTTTCCCTCAGTTTAGGCCGATGTGTATTCTTCTACATTCGTAACAAAAAATAAATAAATCGCAATAAGCGTTTGATTGGTTTGTGCAAAAGTTATAGCGTTTACAAAAAAGGGGTGGTTTTATGGCATTTTATTCATATTTTTTTTTTACTAGTAATGGTGGCGATCAGCGTTTTTTTTTCAGCACTGCGACATTATGGCGGACACTTCTGACAAATTTTTTGAACCATTGGCATTTTTATAGCGATCAGTGCTATAAAAATGCATTAATTACTATAAAAATGCCACCGGCAGTGAAGGGGTTAACACTAGGGGGCGGGGAAGGGGTTACTTATGTTCCCTGGGTGTGTTCTAACTGTATGGGGGGTGGACTCACTAGGGGAAATTACTGATCTTCTGTTCATACATTGTATGAACAGAAGATTAGCATTTCTCTCCCTGACAGGACCGGGAGCTGTGGTCCTCGCTCAGGGCTGGACTGGGACAGAAATTTGGCCCTGGATTTCATCCAGACTGGCCCACTTTGACAGGTCTCTCCCATGGCGGCCAGACAACTCCTGCACCCCCCGGCCACCCAAGCCCCCTCTTACCTTCACTAGCCACTAGACGTTCTACGTTATTAGAGTAGAACGGCTGGTACTGGTACTCTTATAGGCAGTACCAGCGGGGAAGCTAGACATTATTTCACCTGGGGGAAAAGAATCAGTTCGGTGCCCCCCCTTATGGGACAAGATTAGGCAAAAACTTGCAGGCCATAGTTGTTGAGTCAGCTGTCTGTCCCCTCCACCATGCTCCTCTGTCGTCGTCCCTGCTCCTCTGGACCTCCCCCTGCTTCTTTGTTCCCCCCAGGTGAGCACTGCGGGGAGGGAGAGGAGGTAAGTGCTGCAGGAAGGGAGAGACAGAGGACCGGAGGGGGGCGGCGGTCCACTGTCACTGAAGCCGGCCCACTGGGAAACTCCCTGTAGTCCCAATGGCCAGTCCATCGCTGTCCTCGCTCTGTACCGAGCAATCGTGGGTGCCCGGCATCGATCGATCGGGCGCGGGACTCGGGGCGAGCAAGGGGCGTGCACACGCCCCTAGTGGCCGCTAAGAGAGCCGACATAGAGCTACAGGCTCTCGTAGAGAGGAGCTGACCTGCCGCCGTATAACTGCGGCGGCTGGTCAGCAACCAGTTAAGGGGGCTTCCTTGTTACATATAATGCATTTTTTTTTTTAATAATAATACACAGGATGTTCAAGCTTAAAATAGGTTGTACAGGTTCGTCTTTTATTTTCTAAATGGGTTCCTTTAAGCTAGTGCATTGTTGGTTGACTTACCTTTTCCTTCCATTTCTCTTCTAAATGTTTTTTTTCTTTGTCTGAATTTCTCACTTCCTGTTTCTCCTCAGTAAGCTTGCCCCCATCATCTGAGCGGTCGAAAGTCATTTAAAAGAGCTTACTGAACACCTAACTGAGGAGGAACAGGAAGTGAGAAATTCAGACAAAGAAAAAAAAAACATTTAGAAGGTAAATGGAAGGAAAAGGTAAGTGAACCAACAATGCACTAGCTTAAAGGAACCTATTTAGAAAAAAAACAACAAATCTTTACATCCACCTTAAGGCATGGTAAAAACATCTGATTTAAAGGATCAGTCAATTCACAAAAGTGATTTTAGTTATAGGTGGTCAGCCCCCAACTTTTTATTTTTTATTTTATGTCATAGATACAACAGCGAGATCTCCCTGTCATAATTCAGGACTTTGTTTCCGTTTATCATGGAATGTTGGGTGTACCCAACCTCCTTTGTTTGTCCCAACTCCACCTGTTATTAAAGTGGTTGTAAATGATCACCTTGTAAAACAACCCACTTAGTTTGAAATAAAAATGAAAGGAAAAACGTTTATAGATAAAAAAAAAAAAAAAAAAAAAAGTATGGATAATTTTTGTAAGTGATCATATTCCCTCAGCTGCATAAGAGCTTGTGGGGTCAGAGAAGCAGCAGCACACCAATCTTACCAGTACAAGTTTGTGCTGGGAAGGGGAAGAGATCTTGCCAAAGAATACTGGAAATGTTTAAATGCTTCAATCTCCCTTTAGAATGTCCCTGTGCCCGATTCTTTCTTCATAAAATAATTAAAACAGAATGAAGTAAATCCCCAGCATATCAGAAAGGCAAATATCTCATCAGGGAAGTACCCGAGAGACCAGGGAAGAGTTCTCAATAGTCCATATTAACCGGTTGTTGACACTGAATGCAATACACTCAGAATTCATTAAAGTAAAGTTAGCCCAATTATTTTTGTATAAATGTAAAAGATTTTACGCTGCGAGAATTGTGATCTTTAACCACTTCCATACAGGGCATTTTCACCCCCTTCCTGCCCAGACCAATTTTTAGTTTTCAGCGCTGTCGCATTTTGAATGACAGTTGTGCGACGTGACTCCCAAACAAAATTGATGCCCTTTTTTTCCCACAAATAGAGCTTTCTTTTGGTGGCATTTGATCACCTCTGCGGTTTTAAATTTTTTGTGCTATAAACAAAAGAAGAGCGACAATTAAAAAAAAAAACACAATAGCTTTTACTTTTTGATTTAACCACTTCATTACTGGGCACATAAACCCCCTTCTTTCCCAGGCGAAAATTCAGCTTTCGGCACTGCGTCGCTTTAACACATTTGCGCAGTCGTGCGACGTGGCTCCCAAACAAAATTGCCGTCCTTTTTTCCCCACAAATAGAGCTTTATTTTGGTGGTAAATACCTCTGCGGTTTTTATTTTTTGCTCTATAAACAAAAAAAGAGCGACAATTTAAAAAAAATATATATATATATTTTTTACTTGTTGCTATAATAAATATCCCATTTTTTTTTAAAAAAAACTTTTTTTTTTCACAGTTAAGGCCGATATGTATTTTTCGAAGTATTTTTGAAAAAAAATAATTAAAAATCGCAATAAGCGACTAGGTTTGCGCAAAAGTTATAGCGCCTACAAAATGGGGAACAGAATTATGATTTTATTATTATTTTTTTTACTAGTAATGACGGCGATCTTCGAATTTTATTGCGACGGACATATCGGACACTTTTGACACAAATTTGGGACCATTCACATTTATACAGCGATCAGTGATATAAAAATGCACTAATTACTGTATAAATGTGACTGGCAGGGAAGGGGTTAACACTAGGGGGTGAGGAAGGGGTTTAATGTATTGCCTGGGTGTGTTCTAACTGTGTGGGGGGAGGGGGTGACTGGGGGAGGTGACCGATGCTGTGTCCCTATGTAAAGAGACACAGATCGGTCTCCTCTCCGCTGACAGCACGTTTACACACAGAGCTCCACGTCCCTGCTGTCATCTGTTCGGTTTCCCGCCGATCACATGTACCCGACGGACATCGCGGCCGCCAGGTACATGCATCAGATCCCCAGCGATGCGGCGGGACAGTGTTTAACCGCCGCGCGCCACCCAGTGGCGCGCGCGGGTAATGCACACAAATCACGTCCAAAGACGTCAAGTTGGTGCCTCAGGTCCGCGCTGTTGACGTATTCTGTCAATAGCGCGGGTCTGAAGTGGTTAATAAATATCATGATAAAAAATAAAAAAAATAAAAAAAATGCAATAATTATCGGTTTTGATCAGTTTGCGCAATAGTTCTAGCGTCTACAAAATAGGGAATAGAATTATGGATTTATTTTTTTACTAGTAATGGCGGCGATCTGCGATTTTTATTGTGACCATGACATATCGGATACTTTTGACACATTTTTGGGACCATTCACATTTACACAGCGATTAGTGCTATAAAACTGCACTGATTAATGTGTAAATGTGACTGGTAGGGAAGGGGTTAACACTAGGGGGACGCTGAAGGGGTTAATTATGTTCCCTAAAGTATGTTCTAACTGTTAGGGGGAGGGGGACTCACAAGGGTAGGAGACCGATGTGTGTTCCTCTGTACTGGGAACACACATCGGTCTCCTCACTGCTGACAGGACATGGATCTGTGTGTTTACACACACAGATCCATGGTTCTGCCGTGATTGCGGGCAATCGCGGGTGCCTGGCGGACATCGCGGCCACCGGGCACGCGCCTCCTATCGGCCAGGAATGCAAGGACGTCATATGACGTCCAGTCTGAAAGAGGAGAGGTTCCCGCCGATGTCATTTTACAATGACTTGGTAGGGAAGTGGTTAAGCAAAAAAAATAAAAATAATTGTGATTCTCATTTTGGCCAGAATTGTGCAGCTGTGTACCTTTTCATTTTTTTTTTTTATATAAACCTTTTAAAAAAGGTGTATAGAAAAAAAAAAAATTCTGAGATTCTCAAATCAGCAATTGCAGGTCTCTTTAAAATGAAAGCGAGCTTGCATGTGGAGGAAGGGAAGAGGGCCGGTGTGCAGGATTGCCAGCAATCCGCCTCACTCATCAGCCCCAGCACTGTGTACACACTGGGTGTATTAACGTCTAATCAAGGTCACGTGACTAATCGTACACAAAGCACTTCTGCTTGGGAAGCTCTTCATTACAACGGACCAGTGACTGGCCGCTTCCATCTGCCCTGTGCACTTTGTTGCTAAGTGACCCTGTCGCAGCCGGAGAGCCAGGCGAGGTAGCGTCCTGTCCGTTGGCGGCGACATTTAGAACCGACAGACACCCTGCTCTGGAATGTTTGAGCTTATGATTAACCTGATCAATTGCACACCGACTGCAATAGGACGATTGTACACACAGCCCCATATGCTTGAATGAGTCCTGTTCAGCAGTGGTACTGCCCATCAAATGCAATGGTAAGAACATTTTTGCTGTGCGTTTATACCACCATCTGGCTCCCTTTGAAGCTCAAATTCCTGGTATTACCGCCCTGCAGGTAAAAGTCTAAACAAGCCCTAAAGGCCCCATTCACAACTGAGAGTTTTTCAGCTCAATACTAAAAAAAAAAAAAAATGAGAAGTGGTTCACATCTCTACTCCAAACCGCCCGAAGCTCTAAAAAGTTTTGGAGCAGCAAATTACGTAACAGATTATAGGTTTCCCTATTGGCTAATCCACAAATGCAAAAAGCTCCAAAACGCTATACAAAAAAAACACACCAAAACATGTCCTATTCAGAGTGTTTCTGAATGGGAGGGTCTGGTTAGTTATAATCAGCTAGTATACATCAGTGTTCCGATAAGAAAAGCAGCAGGGTCTGCATCCCTTTAGAAGAATTTAACCCAAAAGAAAAATTCCCATTGCAGGGAATGCCTAAAATGTGTCTTAGTGCAGACTGCTGGAAAAAACGGCAGGAAAACGAAATTTCTGGGGGTGTTCCGTATACCAAAAGTGTATAATTGCAATGGCAGAAGATTAAAAAATAGTTTTCTTTTTAAGAACATTAAAACATGGCTTGTGCAGCAATTTCATAAGCTATATCTTTTTTTTTCTCCCACATAAGTGGGGTTATCTTTAAGGCCAGGTTCACATATGTGCAACTGCACTTTCCAGCCTGGGGTCCAGTGCTTTTCTGTGCCGCCGTGTACTATTAACATGAGTAATTATCAAATGAAGCGTGTGCAAACAACTGATATTTCCAGGAGCGTCAATCTCCTGGGACCCCTGCAGCCCTCAATGGTTCCTCCTGCTGGCCCCTTCATGTCAATACAGGGCACAGTAGGTAGGAAGAAACCACCAATGGCTGCAGGGGGGACATAAAAGGTTGACACTTGTGCTAGTTTCTATATCAACTTCAGCCAGCGATTGATGGGAACAACTTTATTTTAAACACTCAGTTTAGCGACAGAGTCAATTTAGGCAGAGACAGATTGCCTGTGAAGTAAACCAGGCTCATATAAAGAGGCGGCTTACTGCAAGCTGAATATCATACACCACTATCTATACATAGTCCAGCCAGTGCAGTGTCTGCAATCCTTATCACTCAGTTTGAATAAAGCGCCGACATTAGGCATGCT
Source organism: Rana kukunoris (assembly GCA_029574335.1). Taxonomy (NCBI): domain Eukaryota; kingdom Metazoa; phylum Chordata; class Amphibia; order Anura; family Ranidae; genus Rana; species Rana kukunoris. The sequence goes on from CM056054.1 coordinate 22,193,863, forward strand.
GAGACAGTTCAAACGCTACAAACCGCCAACTATAACAAAGTCCGGAACACACAGCATAATAATACGTGAAATGTCCACATGGAGAACACACAGCCAGACTCAAAACATGAGATAAGCTGGATAAGCATTTATTTTGGAGCGCATTTAAAGCCAAAAATGGTCTCTTCAGTTCTGCATACAGTAAAGAATTGTTTAGAGCCTTTGTCCAATTGTTTAATGGTTATTGTCTCTTGGGGTGATTTCTCTTCACTTCCTGTCCTGGAGATACAAACAGGAAGTAAAAGGAACCCCCCCCCCCCTCGACAGTTACCAGGTACATTTCACCACCCCACCTGTAAGGGCCCACTTATGGTTGGCAGGGTGAAAAAACATGGTTGAGTTGCCTTTTTATGACTCCCCCTTAAAGAGGAAGTAAACCATCTGAAACTGTTCCTAAAGAAGAAGAAAAAAAAAAACCCTGCAAGAGAAAGGCATAATGAGCTAGTATGCATACTAGCTCTTTATAAATAACTTGCCAGAGATCGAAGCCCCCGCAGCGACCCTCGTGGCTTCTCCTCCGCTGCCGCCATGATACCCGAGTGTAGGGTGGTTTTTCAGCTGCTGCCGAGACCCACACCGGGCGTCCTGTAATTGCCCCTCCTTCCCTCTGGTGTTTGGGCCCCCAACAGGAGGACTGGTGGTCCCCCCCTATCAGTGGCCCTGCTCGCAGACCAACATGAGCCAAAATGCAGGAGGGGAGGGTCAGACATCAGCAATTTCAAAGCTTTATCTGTAAAGAAACAAGTCATTTGTATGCATCGTCCACACAGCTACAAGGTGTAGAAGTCTTCAGTGACAATAAGGCTGCATTCACACCTTCGCGTAGGCGTTTTGTGGCAACAAAAAATAGGCGTTTTGTCCCGCGATTTTCGGCAACAAAACGCATAGTTTTTAACCACTTTTTTTTACATTGTATTGTCGGCTATGCGGAACGCCGAAGCCGCCCGATACGCACGGCGAAAAAGGGTCCGGGACTTGTTTGAATTTCGGCGTTCGGAGATGTGAACGATCTCCATAGAGAATAATGTAAATTCGACGGTCCGGCCTTAGTGCCGTGATGACCCCTTTCCTGTAGTCGGGTACTTGCCAAGTTTGATAGAAAACGCATCAAAACAGAGACAATACTGAACTACAATGAAAAGGCAATCGAGCAAAGATGAAAAGCCTGTCATCAATAATGGAGATATCTGAACTTTGCTCGGAGCATAAATTCCAGCTCAGCCTATGGAATCTGCAGACAGAGCAGTAAATATAAAAACATTTGGCATTCTTTTCATAACTGCTCTGACGGAATCCATCTAATCCTGCCCATGACAGAGCCTAAAAGAATCTTCAAAGCGGACCTCAACTCAAAAAAGGTGAAAATTTGTTGTTATAGGGAGCATTTAGAAATGTTAATTAGACCTTAGCAATATCCTGAAAAAACATTTGACTTCTTCACGAAACATAAATATTACACTTCCTATTATTTGAGGGTGCCTAGGCACTTCTGCCCCTACAGCCTCAGTTGTATATCTGCAGCGTGAGATCATCTAAAGCAGCCCTCAAAGTTTCCACCTACCTACTAGGAGTGGCGGGGCAAGCACCGTGCCAGTGGGCGGGGCTTATCAAGAGCACTTCTCCAATCGATTGCCCTGGTGGAAGATAGCATGGGATTAGGAGAGCAGCAGGATCACCGAGCGGTATAGCACAATGTAACAGCTTACAGTACATTAAAATTGTCTCTGCTTGCTGTCTCACATAGCCCCGCCTCCTCCTAACCCTGCACCTGTGATAGACAGAATGCGGGCCCAATCCTGGATTCCATTCTGTCCATAACAGGCGCGGGATTAGGAGGCGGCGGGGCTGTGTGTGACAGCGAGCAGAGCTGAGACAGCTGTAAGCTGTGCTATACTGCCCTGCGATCCCATGGCTCTCTTTCTCATGATCCGGCTGCCCTCACTTCCTCCGCCCTGGCGGGGCTGCAATGGTGGGCACTGGGGAGGCTGTGCAAAGGGGAACTAATAAAGTTACTGTTGATATTTATTTTTGTAACTTAATTCTGCACAAAACATTTAAATGTAATTTAATGAGATAATTTAGGAGAGAGAGAGAGAGAGAGAGAGAGAGAGAGAGAGAGAGAGAGAGAGAGAGAGAGAGAGAGAGAGAGAGAGAGAGAGAGAGAGAGAGAGAGAGAGAGAGAGAGAGAGAGAGAGAGAGAGAGAGAGAGAGAGAGAGAGAGAGAGAGAGAGAGAGAGAGAGAGAGAGAGAGAGAGAGAGAGAGATTAGGAGCGGGGCAGGATAGGGGTTGGGTGGGGCAGGTGAACCTTGAGGCCTGGCTAGTAACTCAGGACTTTTGAGCCCTGATCCAAAGCACTGCTGCCTTTAACTTCTACTCCCAGACGGGGTGTCACTACTGTGCTACTCACAATTTTCCTTGCTGGAGGCTCTGACATGAGGAAGCAAAGCCTTGCCTCTACAAAGACGGTCACCTCAACACAGATGCAATACCTTGTTCTGAATTGTAATTTAGTAAAAGAGAGAAGATCAGCTGTAGGGAGACCACAGACAATATTAGTGGCTAGTTCATTGACCAGTTTCCCCAGTTTATTTCCTTCTAATGCAACTTGCCGTGCTGCTCTAAGCTGAGACCTCCCCGCCATTTGCAGTAAAAGGAGCTGGAATCATTGCACCAGAGGTGTAAGAGCATTATCAAAGAAGAAAAGGTGCCACTCGCCACCCCGATGCATTGATATGTAGATGAATATGGCCTTAGCCAGCGCCACTCCAGCTACGCCCCCATGACATGTGACCCATGATAAATGCTTAAGGGTCCCTACTCAGGCTATCAAGGTCAGATGAGTTAAATGCCGTTGACTGGTGAGAGTACAAGCTGAGGGGAGGTCCGTCCAGGCCCAAAGCATGTTTTAGCATGTTTCGTCCCCAACACAAAACGTGTTGGGGACGTGGCCTGGATGAATCAAAGTATCCGCTAACCACTTGGGCTAGGTGAAGTGCGTGGCAGACAGGATCTTTTTGCAAAGTCCCCCTGATATGTTTCACCCCACTCACCTATGACCAACCCCCTGTCAAAAGTTCTAGTCAACATTCCTATGACCGGGGATCATTTATAGGTTAGATGGCACTAGCAGCCCTCACCCTATGCTCACTCGGTCCCATTTCTGTATGACCAACCCCTGGTGAGCGGGGTGAAACATGTCAGTTGGGAGTGGTTGGAGCAGCGCTGGCTGGTGCCACATTCATCTACATACTATTGCACTGGGTTGGTGAGCGGCACCTTTTCTTCTATTTGATACTGTTTAGGATTGTCTGCTATTGTTCATCAACAGGAAAGCGTACGAGTCTTGATCCTGGCTAGTTCCTTGCAAATGGGGCTGCGTGTGATCCCCAGAACGCCGGTACTACTCCTATCATTATACACAGTCAGAGTAACAAGCGTTTTGATCAAAAGGACTGAATTTTTCTGGAATCGCTGACGCTACTTTGATCAGAAAAAAAGTAATTTTAATAACACAGATGCAATCAAATCAAAAATGTATTAAAATTGATTGCAATTTTTTAGTGTGAGGTGTACAGCCAGCAACAGATTCAGACAGGCAGCAAATCAAATCATATGAATCAAAAATCCTTTGATGTTTTCTTATTAGACGGTGACCTATGTCTCCGAGCACGCCAACACAGGCACCCCTGCACATGCCAACGATGACGACGCACTACATGCCAAGCAGGATCAGATCACACACAGAAAAAACATTGCTCTCCACCCACTCCCAGCATCACCTCCATAAATAATCAGCCTGTTAGAGGCGGACGGTCGGGTGATACCCGTCGGTGCTTCCTGTGAGATCATACAGAAAGTGAGTCATGCTATGAGGTCACGGGCCATGCCATTACATGACAAGAGTCCGAGTGCCAACCCGGCATATATTACACAATTCTCAGCCTTATCAGAAATATAAAAGGGAATCCCAGCTCATGTTTCCAGACAGTATAGAACTCCCTAAGCCTCTACTGTACAGTAAATGAAGGTGAAATGAGATACAAACTATGTAGCAGGGACCCAGCTGTTATCTACAGCCTTAAAACCTTCCACCTCCAAGAAATATTCTAAACATCTGCAATGCAACCAAAAGCAGAAAGCTGAGATAAGAAACTTGGTTATGCTTGGGCTTCCTGCCCACCAACATGCAGGAAATAATGGCAATCAGCAGCAGCTGTTAGAAAAGCATAAATATACACTATATTGTCAAAAATATTAGAACGTCTGCCTTTACACGCACATGAACTTCAATGTTATCTCAGCCTTAGTCCGTAGGGTTCAATATAGAGTTGGCCCACCCTTTGCAGCTATAACAGCTTCAACTCTTCTAGGAAGACTGTCCACAAGGTTTAGGGGTGTCTATGGGAATGTTTGACCATTCTTCTAGAAACGTATTTGTGAGGTCAGGCACTGATGTTGGACGAGAAGGCCTGGCTCGCAGTCTCCGCTCTTAATCATCCCAAAATGTGTATTATCAGGTTGAGGTCAGGACTCTGTGCAGGCCAGTATAGTTCCTCCACCCCAAACTCTCTCATCCATGTCTTTATGGACCTTGCTTTGTGCACTGGTGCACAGTTATGTTGGAACAGGAAGGGGCCATCCCCCAAACTGTTCCCACAAAGATGGGAGCATGAAATTGTCCAAAATGTCTTGGTATGCTGACACCTTAAGAGTTCCCTTCGCTGGAACTAAGGGGCCAAACAACCCCACACCATAATGCTCCCTCCACCAAATGACTTAGACCAGTGAACAAAGCAAGGTCCATAAAGACATGGATGAGCGAGTTTGGGGTGAAGGAACTTGACTAACCTGCACAGAGTCCTGACCTCACCTTTGGGATGAATTAGAGCGGAGACTGTGAGCCAGACCTTCTCGTCCACATCAGTACCTGGCCTCACAAATGTGCTTTTGGAAGAATCATCAAACATTCCCATAGACACCTAAACCTTGTGGACGGCCTTCCCAGAGGAGTTGAAGCTGTTACAGCTGCAAAGGGTGGGCCAACTCAATGTTGAACCCTACGGACTTATGCTTTGTACACACGATCGGAACTTCCGATGAAAAAAGTCAGACAGAATTTTTTATCATAGGATATTCCGACTGTGTGTGTGCCACATCTGAATTCTCAAGTCGTCGTAGTGTTGTACGTCACCGCGTTCTTGCCGGTCAAAATTTGGTGCGACAGTGTGTATGCTTGAACGGAATTCCGTCTGAAAAATCCGCCAGAGTTTATCCCGATCGTGTGTACGAGGCATAAGACTGGGATGCCATTAAAGTTCATGTAAAGGCAGACGTCCCAATACTTTTGACAATATAGTGTGTGTGAATATATCAATCAATATATTTTATATTATATATAAAAAAAAATTATTGCGAGCGGCACCTGGTGAATATATCAATTTTTTTTATCGCGGTCGGCACCTGGGGCCTCAAACTGCCTTGCAAGAGGTGCTGCGCAATAGAACGCTCCCAAGCAGCCATTAAATATGGAGAGAACATTGACTTAATTGATAGAGTAATTTTGTTCTGTTGTAACATTTCCTGTTCCTGTCTGTATAAATATAATTTGCTATTATGTTACCAGACGTATTTCCAGCCTGAGGAAGGGCGTGTGTTAGCCCGAAACTGTTGCAATCAATAGAGAGACACTTAGGAATATTTTGATTTCTTTTGAAGTGCTGAAACCTCAGCGGTTTCTCCTGGACTCCCCTCTCCTAGATATATACTGTATCTGTATGTCTCTATTACTGCAGGCATCCATATAACTTTATTAGTCTTTTCAGGTAACTGCCATTGTATGAGTGGCCTCCATCCTTGTACAGTTTAAGCAAGTGCTATATATATATATATATATATATATATATATATATATATATATATATATATATATATATACACACACACACACTAAAAAAAATTAATTTTTCCCCTCATAGCCATTCATAAAAGTAGATAAAAAAAAAAAAACCTCATAAAGAGGAGAGGAGGGGCGGATCCCATGCAAATAATTATAAATATGCACCGATTACTGCATAAATGTGACTGGCAGGGAAGGGGTTAACACTAGGGGGTGAGGAAGGGGTTACATGTATTTCCTGGAAGTGATTCTTACTGTGGGGGGGGGGGGCGATCTGTGTCCCTATATACAAGGGACACAGACCGGTCTCCTCTCTCCCTGACAGGACGTGGAGCTCTGTGTTTACACACAGAGCTTCACGTCTCTGCTCTGTCACTGTCGATCGCGGGTACTTGGCGGACATCGCGGCCTCCAGCCACATGCATCGGCATCACGTGACAAGCTGGGCACAGTTTTTCCCGGCGGCGTCCGCCCGGCAGTTGAGAGCCGCGCTGTGGACGTCTTTCGTCTATAGCACGGCTCTCAAGTGGTTAATCACCACTGAATTTTTTTTTTTTGTTATAAAAGGTTGTAAACAGGTAATCCTTCACCGATGTGCGCTGATGAGGCTGCATCAATGGGCACTGATAATCGAGACACAGATGATCAGTTCCCCTGTTTTCAATGTAGATGTCCTTTTCACACAAGCCACTTACTGACTGTCTCCTCTCTTCACACTATCAATGTTAGAAAATGAATGTCAATAACTGGCTTGTGTTTACATTGTGATCAGCTGTGTTTGGTGTTAGGGAAAAGGCCGATGTGATTGGCCTTTTACCTTGATCAGCTGTGTCCGGCTATCATGGGAAGATATCATAAGACAGCCGTCATTTAGCTATAGCAGAGATCCTCAAACTACAAACCTCCAGCTGTTGCGGATCTACACATCCCATGAGGCATTGTAACACTGACATTCATGGACATGACGAGGCATGATGGGAATTGTAGTTCCTGAACAACTGGGGGGGCCATAGTTTGAAGATTTATGAGCTATAGCGTGGTCGGGAAAGGGTTAAGAAAAAAGGGGGGGAGGCTAACAAAGTTTATGGGATGCAAATCTTACATCCAGCTCTTCTCTTCCTGCTGCCACTCTCCCCACCGCCATTACCAGCTGTCAAAGTGACAGCAGGTAATTGCTTTGCATTAGGCTCCATTCATACCTAGGAGATTTGAATCGCAGAGATTCTGCCCGCGATTTCAAATCATGGGATGCCTTTGTGATTCCATTACTTAATAGCACCCCAATCGTGTGCGCGGTGCTGTCGCCCAAAAGAAGCTCATGCTTCTCTCTGAGCGACAAGCTTTGCACATTACAATTTATTGCAGCAAAATTGCACCACGATTAGGGGGGCCTTAAGCATTAATGGCATCGCAAACGTGTCCCGTGTTTCGCCGCGATTCTGATCGCCTACATGTGAGGAGGGTTACACAGTGGAAGCTGTCAAAATGAGGTCCTGTGTAAAATGACACTTGCAGATCATCTTCAAGTGCCACCAAGTATATACAATGTATCATTGTGTCGTTTCATCGTATTGTACCATTTCATTTATATGGAGATCAAAGTTCTGACCTCCGATCTGCATAGGACATCAATAAAGAAACTAGGGTTGTCTCGATACCGATACTAGTATCAGGATCGGGACCGATACCGAGTATTTGTGGGAGTACTTGTACTCGCCCAAATGCTCCCAATGCTCCTGCCGATACTTTTTTTGTATTTATCAACATGTTCTGTGAAAATTCTTTGAGTTTTTTACTACTGCGTGACAAACAAATAAAACATTTTTATTCTTTTATAATGTCTTGAGTTAGAGTTCTTCATAATTCTAAAGAAAATATACTTAGTCTGTATTGTGGTTTGAAAACTGTCACATGACATTAAAAAAAAAAAAAGTTTCGGTATCGGCGAGTACATGGAAAAAAGTATCGGTACTTGTACTCGGTCCTAAAAAAGTGGTATCAGGACAACCCTAGTAAGAAACCTTACAAGTTAAGTTTTAATTTTTATTAAATTGTATTGCTACCTAACTCTAATCAGCCCCAATTAACTCCTTCCTCTGCTTCACTATTTGTTAGTTTTTATTTTCATTTAATTTTATTTTTAACTTTTATTCAGTGTTGCATAACAAGAAAATGTGCAAAATTGAAAAAATATTAAAATAAAATGCTTCATACCACAAACATTTTAGTGAAATATTCAAAACTGAGAACCTATAAAATAAATTGTATACAAAAACAACTTTACTAGGACTGGTCAAAAAGTTTTTATCTACAGAATCCTTATAGATGAAAATAATGTCAAAAGAAAGCCCATCCCCCACCACCCCTGGGGACACATTGATGTTTATGGCCCCATTAGGGAGATTTACCCTCTCTGTGTGTCCTGTTTATCATCATCATAGAAAGTAAAAGAATTAAATTCATTCCATGATTTCCAATTTTTATCCTCTTGTTTTTGTTGCCCCGAAATTCGAAAACTATTGATGTATAAGTTAACATTTACTTTAAAAGGGGAGTTCCAGCCAAATATGTTTATTAAAAGTCAGCAGCTACAAAAAGTTAGAGGAGCAGAGCCCCCGGCCGGCGCGTCGCTGGAACGTGGAGAAGGTAAGTGAATGTTTATTAAAAGCCAGCAGCTACACTTTTTGTAGCGTCTTCATTCTCACTGTGGGCACCCAGCCGTGACAGCCTTAGGCTTCACGGCCGGGCACCCACTGCACATGCGCGAGCGGCACTGCGCATGCGCACGCGGCCCGCCGCTGATTGGACAGGCGATTGCATGGGACCTGTCCTGTGTCTCATGCGATCGCCTACAGGGAGGAGCTGCTGTAGGCGATTAAGCTTAATCGCCTAACCAGCCCCTCGGCGGAAGCAGGAAGTAGGACAGGAAGTCCCACTCCTCCTGAAGCCCCCACTCCCCCCCCAAAAAAAAATTACATGCCAAATGTGGCATGTAAGGGGGTGAGGAGTGGATTAAGCGGAAGTTCTATTTTTGGGTGGAACTCCGCTTTAATTAAAAAAAATATATATGTACTGATGTTGTTGCTAGTCTTGCTTTCTCTCATTTGATATTACAATTCTGCTACCTATGTTACTTTATTTTATCTACATTTAATAATATGTTTACTATGTTATTTATTCTGAAATACCAATAAAATCTTTTAAACGAGAAAGCAAAAGAAAAAAAATATATATAACTCTATCACAAATTGGGTTGTTCCCAGAAAAGTAGAGGGGGAATCTTCCAATGAGGACACTAGTTCTGGTGACCTGGGGGTCCCCAAGGAATTCCTTTTAATTTGCAGGTATTTCTTCTTACTTCCTGTTTTAGCTATGGGACAGGAAGTGAAGGGAAATCTCTGTAATGGGACACAGATGCCAAAAAAAGGGGGGGGGGGAGAAGTTTTGCCTATAGTTCTACTTTAAGTAATGGAAAAGTCATCACAAAATAAACTGTCCGAAATGTGAAAATGTAGGCCTGTAAAGTCGAATGTAAAAATTGCTCCGATCCATACCGGGGTATACACAGGAGCAAGAGCTGAAGGGGTTAAAGACAAGAAATAAGACATCCAGCAACCACTATGCCCCTTGACCCCATATTTTCTACTAATCAGAAAACAATTTGCTCCACCTACCAGTGGGAAACCCAAATGATTTCAGGAGATTTTCTTTCCTTTCCCATTCTGACCTGCAACCCCCCCCCCCCCCCCCCAAGGGAAATTCCATATGACAGTCACAGATCCGCCTGCAGTGAGGGTGTGCAGCTATATAGTAAACATATGTATGTATTAATAGGCGCCTGTAATATCAGGCCACTCCTCTATGGCTATGAATATACATATGTACTAAATGTACCAATACATGCCCATCAGATCTGTGCACTTCTCTAAGGCTATGAACATACATATGTACGGAATGTACCAATACGTGCCTACCATATCTGTGCACTTCTCTAAGGCTTCGTACACACGATCGGATATCTGATGGAATCTGATCCGATGGATTTTTTCATCTGATATCTGATGAAGCTGACTTTCATCAGTCTTGCCTACACACCATCAGTCAAAAATCCGTCCGTGCCAAAACGCGGTGACGTAAAACATTACAATGTGCTGAGAAAAATGAAGTTCAATGCTTCCGAGCATGCGTCGACTTGATTCTGAGCATGCGTGGATTTTGGACTGATTGGATTTTTCTATCGTCTGTGTGGAACTCTATCGTTTTTTTTATCCATAGGAAAAAATTTAAAACTTGTACTATTTTTTTTCACTGGTGGAAAACAAACCAATGGGGCCCATCCCACACACAATCGGTTTGTCCGATGAAAACAGTCCATCGGTCACTTTTCATCGAACAATCCGATCGTGTGTACAGGGCTTAAGGCTATGACCATACATATGTATTAGTTTATGTCTGGAAGATCGTCCCCCATGGTGATGAATATACAGATGTATGTATTATTAGGCATCTATAAGACCCATCCAATTTTCTAAGGCTTAAAAGGGGTTGTAAACCTTCATGTTTTTTCACCTTAATGCATCCTATGCATTAAGGTGAAAAACTTCCGCCAGTCACCGGCCCCCCAGACCCGCCGTTTTACTTACCCGAGCCCAAAAATTCAGTCCCTCTCTGCATGGGTCCTGGCTCTTGATCGGACAGATCAATAGCAGTGCAGCCATTGGCTCCCACTGCTGTCAATCAAATCCATGATGGGCAGTGTCCGACGTCTGTGTCTATGTACGCAAATGCTGGACTTGGGAGCATGCCCGCAAGGTAAATCCCTTGGCTTCTCATGGGGGGGGGGGGGGGGGTTTATCTGATAACCCAGGGGACCCCAGAAGAGGAGGATCGGGGCCACTCTGCAAAATAAGCTACAGAGTGGAGGCAAGTATGACATGTTATAAAAAAAAAATTAAAAAAAAAATTAAAAAAAAAATAAAAGGAAGAAAACAACATGCCTCAGGCTGGGTTCACACTATACTACAAGACAGCAGTAGGACTTTCATCCAGAACAGGATACTACTTTGATCCGACTTTGTGATAGTCTGATTTGTTCTTTGACCAATCAAAACAATCCCAGAGTGAGAGAAATTCCTTTTACTGCTGCTGTAATCGCATGTCGGATGGTAAAGACAAGGCTCCTACTTTAATCCAACTTCAATGATATTGAATGGGCTGAAGTAGGATGAATGTCGGACCAAAGTAGTAGAGCAGGGATCCTCAAACTACGGCCCTCCAGGTGTTGTAGAACTACACATCCCATGAGGCATTGTAACACACTGACATTCACAGATATGACTAGGCATGATGGGAAATGTAGTTCCTGAACAACTGGAGGGCCGTAGTTTGAAGACCCATGTAGTAGAGCAGGGGTGTCAAACAGGCGGCCCTCCAGCTGTTGCAAAACTACAAGTCCCATGAGGCATTGCAAGGCTAACAGTTACAAGCATGACTCCCACAGGCAGAGGCATGATGGGACTTGTAGTTTCGGAACAGCTGGAGGGCCGCCAGTTTGACACCCCTGTAGTAGAGGGAGCGTCTTCAAAGTCGGACCAACTTGTGTCAGACCAACTTGTGTCGGACCAGTTAAGACGGCTCTCATAGGGAAACATTGATTTTCACATGTCATGAGCTACCAATGTCGGAGAATTTGTTGGACAAGTGTGAACCCAGCCTGAAGTTGCATACGGCACACATGTTTAGGTGCGTCAAGTGTCTGAGCGTTATTGGATGCTGTTGGGAAGAATAATAAAATGTATTCTGGCCACTGGAATGAAAACTCAAGTGCTTAGAGCAGTGATGGTGAACCTTGGCGCCCCAGATGTTTTGGAACTACATTTCCCATGATGTTCAACTATACTGCAGAGTGCATGAGCATCATGGGAAATGTAGTTCCAAAACATCTGGGAGAGGGAGAGACTGTAAATCCAGGAAGTGAACAGGCAGCAGCTTCAGCTGCCCACAGTTAAATTGGCTGCAGCCAGACTTGGTGGAGGGAGATTTCTGAAACATATTTGGCAAGTTAAGAATCACAGTATAGATATATATAAATACATAAATAAATAAAATAAGTGGTTAAAGGGAAGCTTCAGAATGGTAAAGATGTTTTTATTACAAATTATGCGAGCAGACTGCAGTTCCCCTTTAAGCACGTTTATGCATTTTTTTTTGCTCAAAAGCTAATCTACTGAATACGCTGATGAGGTTTTTCTTTCAGGCTCTTTTAATACACCTGTAAACACATATTTGTGCATAGACACACGGGACAGCATAGAGATGCTTTTACAGCCTGGGGAAAAAAAAAACACACACACTCTTAAAAGAGGCTTTTTTTTTAAGCCCACTGAGCACAAGGTCTGCAACTTCTGCAACACTACTGCAACTTCACCATGATTTTGCCGCGATTTCAGGGAATGCCCGTCTATAGAGCTGAATTTGCATCGCACATGGCTCAAACTCACACAGGACACTTTAACACAGCTTAGATTTGCAACGCATTAATGTGAACGGCACTCATGGAAAACTATCTTAGTAAAATGATTTGCGAATTTGAGCAATCGCAACTGTCAAATTCGCAATAAAATTTGCAGCAGTGTGAACCGGCCCTTAAAGAAGAACTAAAAAGGCAAAACTCTGTTCACTTCCTGTCCCATAGCCAAAACAGGACGTGGGAGAAAATCCTTCCAAAGTCAGGGAATCCTTGGTTGTCACCTGGAACTAGCAACACCTATTGGAAGAGTTTCCTTCTATTCCTGTTCATGTTACAACCCAAAATGTTACACTTTCCCTCTCAGTCATAATAGTAAACAAGACAAATAGAGAGGGCGAAAATGGGGGCACAGACAGCAATAAAAATCTGACAGAGGTTCTGATCCTCCATTCTATCCAAAACAAGAAAAAAAAGTTTTTACCTTTAGGGTCCTTTCACACGGAGCGGACCGTTTTTCGGTCCGCTCCGTGTGTCCGTCAGCTCAGCGGGGGGGTCTCCGCTCAGCTGTCGGCGGACGGGGCGGTCCCCGCACACTGTGCAGGGACCGCCCTGTCTCTCCTCCGCTCTCCCCTATGGGGAGTTGGATGGAAACGGACCGTCTGTCCGTTTGCATCCGATCGGGCGGACGGAAGAAAAATAGGGCATTCTTCCGTCCGCAAAAACGGATGCGGATCTAGCGGACGTTAGCGGATGCATCATCCGCTAACGGATCCGCTCCCATAGGGAAGCATTGAGGTCCGTTACCGGACGTCCAAAAAACGGACGAACGGAACGGACCCGTGAAAGGGCCCTTAGTTATACTTTGACAGAGCTTCCAACGTTTTCCAATGAAGAAATAAATAAAAGGTTGTCCAAAGTCTCACGTTATGTAACCATTATTTTGTCATGGTCCTAATCTGCTTTACAACACAGTGATCTGGCCTTACTCGTGGCAAATTGGCGTTGAGGGGTGCTAAAATACAGTCACAGATATAGGTCTGTTCCACAATATAGAATTTCACCCGGGTTATTTATAATTGTGTTTGCATAAGGAAATATAAGATGGAGCACAAGCTGGGAGCCGCCGGCAGATGTGGCACTACAAGTAGCAGCACATCCCGGGGGTTTGTAGGCCTCATGACCTCAGACATCCATATAGCCTCAGGGACATTAGTGGGGAGTACATGAAGCTGGTATAATGGGGGGACAATATTTACCAACGCACAGCAGACTTCCTGTTCGTTCAAAAAAAAAAAAGTTTGAACTGTATATATTCATACAGGCTCAATTCACAAAGCTTTACCGCAAGGATAAGGATCTGCAACTTAGCCATGTGACCGTCATTTTCAAATCTCATTGGACAACTCACTTTAACATGAGGATCCATGTGTGTTAATTTAGCAAGTTGAGCCTATAATCTCCAATACATCACTTTCTGTACAGGTAGGTGTAATTGCGTACAAGTATGGACTCTTAAAAATAAAGAACTCATTATCGTAAAACGGGTGCATTTAATAGGGTATAACAAAGTGCAATAATGGGGGGCAAAGCATATTAACTCATTGGCAGTTTACTGAGGTCATGTGTGGTTGGTTGGCATGGTCTATTGCAGTGGTCTCCAAATTGTGGCCATTTGATTGCTTATATCTGGGCCTTGGGGAACTTTTTCATCCACTGACACCAATGAAGGGGCACAATTCCTTCCAATGACACCAACAATGGGGCCCCAATGAGAGCATGGATGTCACAGTTGCTTCCAATGACACCAACAATGTGGCCCAATGTCACCATTGATGGGGCACAATTCCTTCCAATGACACCAAAAATAGGGCACCGTTTACTCCCTCTGATGCCGGGGGATGTTCTACTCCTGATGGTTCCAGGTCTGGCCCCCATGAAGTCTGATCACACTGATGCAAATTGGATGTGTGTTTTTCTCCGCATCCAACTCGCATGACAGTAAAGTGTGACTGGTTCTGAATGGAGCCGATTCACACATCTCTGGGGCGGCCGTGGAACATACTGCAGAAGAGTCCTGTGTATCTTTGACTCGGTTTCAGGTCCGAATCCAGGCTAAAGTTTGGATCCGAATTGTTCCTGAAATGGAGGACAGGGACACACTGCACCCGCTGCTGCGGGGGTTGAAGGTCAGTAAACTGGCCCTTTGTTTAGAAAGTTTGGAGTCCACTGGTATATTTACTAATATTTTACAGAATAAGACTGAAAGGCTGTGTGGTCACAGCGTGGTTTATCTCCGGTGTTGACTCGGGACATTATGGAATTTATTATTCCAATGGAAGTCTAGATTTCCTCACCCAATCCGATTATATTTTTAATTAGCTTCTGGTTAAGTGATATTAGAGAGTAAGACAGCCCCCCCCACCCTACCTAACTCCAAAGGAATCATTGAAATAATTTTAAGGCCTTGGGTCACCCTTGCTAAAACCAACTCAATGGGCAAAATTACCTTTCATGTGGTTGTTGGCAAGAAGCATGCCTCTCCTGCCTTAAAATGGTGGTCAAAATGTAACCCCTTACAGATATCTAAAAAGATCACTGGTGTCATGTCTTGATTCTGGCAAGTTTCCTAGTCCCTGGAAACATCATCATAAAAAAAAAGGGGGGGGGGTGTGAATCAGCAGCCACAGAAGGAACCTAGGTTGAGCATGGCCAGTGTGTGCTCCTCTGGGGCAGGGGTCAATGTGAATGGTCCACTGTGGGCATTGGAACATGCCACCCCTGATAAACACATGAAATAAATACTATTGGAGCCTTTAGTTGTTTTTTTTTTGGGGGGGGGGGGGGGGGGGTAACATATTGACTCCTGCCAGCTACTGTAGAATACAAGTGCCAGGGTACCACACTGGGTAGTGCTTTGGTGGGACCGGCACTCTGTGACAACTGGTGTGTCATAGTTAACCTTGATCCAGTAGATTGGTTTCAAAATCTAAATGGCAGTAACTTACCTTCTGAGCCTGAGTGATCATCTTCCTGATCACCTCCTTAATGTGAGGCTGTCCATCAATAGGAGGCTGCATGTACACAGTGGCCCGGGTCACCCCTCTGTAGGCCACAGTATCCGGCCACCCCAAGTCCAGCTCTGGGATGGAGCAGTCCGACCTATCTGGCCAATATTCCAAGGACTGTTCCGTATCCTCTAGTTGAGGCTCCCCTTCTTCTCCCTCTGTCTCAGGCTTGTCTTCATTTTTCCTTGGAAGACTTAAGTCCGGGTCAAATGCCTCTACCCTGCAGGCAATCTTGGCCACCTCCAGCTCGGACAGGAAATCCCTGATGTTCTCCTTTTTTATCACTTCATGATACTTTTCCTCTCCAGTGGACACCAGAGCCTCCAGGGCTAGTCGCTGCTCCTCGCTGTAAAAGAACTCTGGTTTGGTCTCACTGGACCTCCAGTTGACATTGTGGTTGTCCAAACACTGGAGCTGGGAGAGAGCCATGTTTGGAGAATGTCACTTGCTTTGAGGGATCTTCTTTGCTTTGGAGTAAGACTTATTATAGTGGACCTTATTAATGGAGGTCCTACTGGAATAGATCCAGAGGTAGAGTCTTCTACTTTGGTTCTAGGTGAACAGATCCAGACATGGACCTGCTAGGAGTTTACACCAAACGAGAAGTGGACCGGATACGGACTTCTACCTAGGTTCCCGTAGAACTGACCAGAAATGGACCTGATAGAACCCACAATTTAGGTTCCTGTTAGAAAAGACCAGATAGTCTTCTTCTTAGGTTCCAGGAGAACAGATCCAAAAGTGGACCTGCTGGAATGCACTACTTAGGTTTCCTGGCAGGTGACCCACCTTCCCTAAATCGGTGGATCCTGCTGGGTCAGATCCAGAAATACCTCTATAGAAGTTGATCCTGTAGCTGAGCTGTCCTTGTTACTGAAGTTCCTGGGGGTGTTATCTGGTTGATCCCGCTTTGGGCTGATTCCTTAGTGGATCCTGGGAGGGGATCAGGTTCCAGAATAGGATCCTGGAGGGTGGAATCGGATTCCTGATATGATCCTAGTGAGCTGACCCTGTAGTGGATCCTCAGGAAGCAGATCCAGCCGGTAGACGGTCCTGATCTTCCCAAAGTAAACTTTTCCTAGGTCGGTATGAGTGCTCAGCACTTCAGTCTCTAGGACCGCACTGATCCATAGTGCACGGAGCACGTTCCACTCCCCGGGGGCCTCCCTGCTGTCCCGCAGCCGGTCTCAGTCCCGGATTCTCCGTGCTGCTCCTTGGCGGCGCCCGGTCTGATCTGCCCACCTCGGATCTCAGGTAGCCGCCGCAGCAGCAGGCGGGGTCACGTGAGCCGGTTCCAGACCACGCCCCTCTCTCTCATTCAGTGACTCGTTTACACCCCGAGTCACGTGACGCCGAGTCTTCCCAAATCTCCGGCGGATCTACAGGACACCGGAGAGAGAGAGAAAAAAAAAGTCCCCAAACTGGGAAGACTCCACCTAAAAAGTGAAAAGTGTCTTTCCTGGAACATATGGCGGCCATACATGGTTAGAAAATCGTTTGATAAAGTATTCAGAACGCTCAACTTTCGAAACGTTAGTGGGCTATTTTCTATTCTCGAAATGCAAAGTTTTATGGCAAAAAATTCGAGTCAGCAGCTACAAATACTGCAGCTGCTGACTTTTAAAATATGGACACTTACCTGTCCAGCGCGCCCACGATGTCGGGTCCCGATGCCGATCTTTCCGTCCGCTCTCGTGCGCTGCCGACGCCGCCATCTTCGGTAAGGGAATTAGGAAGTGAGGCCCTTGCGGCTTCACTTCCTGGTTCCCTACTGCGCATGCGTGAGTCGCGCTGCACAATTTTACTGGTCCCTGCTGTCTTCTGAGACCTGTTTGTCTCCCAGAAGACAGCGTTGGGGAGGGGGCAACAAAGGAAGATACTCGAGCCACCCGTGGGTATCTATGCCCAGAAGTGGGAGCAAATACCTGTATTACACAGGTGCCTGCTCCCCCCTGAAAGGTGCCAAATGTGACACCGAAGGGGGGAGGGTTCCGGAAAACGGAAGTTCAATTTTTGGGTGAAACTCTGCTTTAAATCGCAACCCAGAAAAATAAACAACAAAAAAGATTTATTTTAACCACTTCCATATCGGGCCTATTCTGGCACTCCTCTCCTACATGTAACAATCATCATTTTTTTTTTTGCTAGAAAATTACTCAGAGTGACCCAAATGATATATATATATATTTTTTTAATAGGGAATAAAATGACGATTATTTTTTTTTTTTTTGGGGGGGGGGGGGGGGGACAGTTTCATGAGTTAAAAACAAAACAGTAAAATTAGCCCTAATTTTTTTGTATAATGTGAAAGATGATGGTACGCCGAGTAAATAGATACCTAACATGTCACACTTTAAAATTGCACAAACTTGTGGAATGGCGTCAAACTTATCTCCATAGGCGACGCTTTAATTTTTTTTACAGGTTGAGTGAGTGAAGAACTTATATAGTGCAGCACATGCGAACCCAATCGCCTCTGGGTTACCAATTACCAGGTTACCAGTTTAAAATTACAGAGGAGGTCTTGGGCTAGAATTATTGTTCTCGCTCTAACGCATGCGGTGATACCTCACATGTGTGATTGGGAACGCTGTTTACATATGTTTGCGGGACTTACATATGCGCTTGCTTCTGTGCGCGAGCACGTGTAGACAGGGGCGCTTTAATTTTTTTTTATTATTGCTTACTTACATTTTTTTGTTTTTACACTTTCTCTTAGACCCCTTTCACACTGAGTCGCCCATAGCGTCAGCGGTAAAACGCCAATACTTTTACTGTCTACGCTATGGGCGGATTTGCGGCGCATTTCAACCACTAGCAGGGCATAGAAAGGGTGGGGCCGAGAAAGGGTTAAAACCGCCCGCAATGCGCTGCTTCAGCAGTATAGCCGCGCTGTCCCATTGATTTCAATGGGCAACAGTGGTGGAGGAGTGGTATACAGAGGTGCAGTTGTGGAGAGGGGGGTACACAGTAGTGGCAAAGAGATATTGAAAGATGCAGGGGGCACGGTGGGGTGTTTTTACATTTTAACGTGGGGGGGAGGGGCGCTTTTAACCCCTGCTAGCGGTCGAAGAAGGGGTATCGCCGCTGCCGAAACGCCCCCCTTCTGAAAAAATTTCAGCATATGCCCATGGTGCAGCGCTACAATATCAACTCATATAAAAGAGAAATGAGGTGAAAAAGTGAAGAAAAAATTAATAAAAATAGGAACCCCAAAAAGGTATATAAATCCGTGGAAAATTCATAGGTGAAAATAAATCAGAAAAAACTTGTGCAGAATCCCATCTAAATAGTAACAAAGAAAGTCCATATGAAGGTAATCTTTCAAAATGTTGCAAAAAGGAAATTCCACAAGTGAAGAAGTGTCACCAATCTTCCCAAGCAGTTTGTGTTTAAACAAAAACACCCAGTGATATGGTAGTCTGCTTGCCAGAGAGCCACGACTGCGGATCACAGTCTCACCAAGCCTAGGGAAATAGGTCTCCCCACAAACCAATCAGGATATAGCCGCCAATGTTCCATGGATCACTTCCTCTCCATGTGTTCACCAGAGTGCACTCTGGTGCTGTCGCCGCACTCGCAGCCCGGCTTCAGAGAGGCCACAGCCATCTGTGACAGGCTATGGGCCCCAGATTCGGGGCTATAGCCCCAAAAGCCACCCCCTAGCGACGCCACTGCCTGTCAGAAATCGGTACTTCTAATGAATGCAGAGGAAGAGGAGGATCAGCAGAACTTCTTATTTTAAGGTGAAGTTCTGTTTTAGCTGCAAAGGCAATGGACAGGGGTGTTGACATGCCATGGTGGTGATGCTTAGCTGAGCAGCTGTACCAGCACACATTGCTTAGACATGGTCCACTGTTGTCACCGTCAGAAAGTCGGTGCCGAATAGTCATGTGCATCTGACACTGGAGCAAGTGCATGTAGTCCAGAAGTGGCTGCCGGAGATCAGCAGCACTGAGATGCAAAAATTATAAATAAAATATAAAAAGTAAAAAAAAATATTTTAGGAATAAAACCTATTACAGCAATTGTTCATGATGTTCAGTGCCTTAGTAAATGAAAGTTTAGGCTTTTGATTTTTTTTTTGCTTTGCATGCACAAAAAAATATGCACTGATTTAAAAAACAAAAATGCCTTGGGCTTTGGTGCTGAGCAATTGTTACAGCAAAGGGTGGTAATAAAACATTATTATTAAATAGGCGCCTTTGTCTTTGTTTTTTCATCTGTTAAAACCAAAGATTTCTTATGAATCGCATTGTTGCCACGTGAGTGAGAAGAGTCACAGATTTCACACCGAGCCGGCAGACGGGACACTGACTGATGAATGTGTCAGTGGGGAATTATTTTTGTGGCGGGACACCATTCATGTCTGGGCTGGTGCAGCACAAGCTGCTTACGCTGCACATTAGCCGACTACCAGAGTAAATTAGGGCTCATTCACACCTTTCCAGTGCAGCAACGCAGCTCCAAAACATGTGCAACGCAGTGCACCAGAACACGGGGTAGAGCACTGCTGTGCGTTGCTTTGACAACAATGGTGCATATCTGATTTTTGGTGTGCTGACACCCTATTCATTTGAATGCACGAGTGGTTTTCCCGTCTAAAAATAAAACTGATTATTTTTCTGACGGAATTCCGCTCAAGCCTGCCTTGCATACACACAGTCACACGGTGAACTTTTGACTGCCAAGAACGCAGTGACGTAAAAGACTACGATGAGCCGAGAAAATTAAGTTCTATGCTTCTGAGCATGCGTCGATTTGTTTCCGAACATGTGTCGGAATTTGGCGCGTTGGGATTTGTACACACGATCGGAAAGTCCAATCAGTTTTTTTCCTGATGGGAAAAAAGAGACCCTCCTCTCTATCTTTTTCAAGCAGTTTTTCCGTTGGAAAAAGTCTGATGGAGCATATACACGATTAGGATTCCCGACCAAAAGCTCTCATCAGACTTTTTCCGACAGGAAAACCGATCGTGTGTACGGGGCATTAGAATGTTTGACACCACATGCGGTGGGACTGCGTTGGGCTGCTATTCATACGTAGCCCCATCACATGGCCAAGGCAAAATGCCTGGTCTTCTGTGTGCCCGGTTCACACCACTGCATTGTGGTGGTGTGCGGGCATGCTGCATGCAGTACTTTTTATCAGCGGAGTGTGAGGCAATCAATGACCCCACACCACATGGCTGGCAATTGAACTTTTTGGAATGTCTGTGTGACATTTTAATAAAGATTATTTTAACAAGTTCTCGACTGCCTCACGTGTATTATCAGGGGCAGAATGGCTCCCCTGTGTGAAACCCCGTACCCATACGGGTTTGCTTTAAGAGCCACCAGATGGGGCGAGCGCCCTCCCCCCCCCCCCCCCCGTTGCAAGGCTGGGGACCCGATGCATGTTGCCAGTGATCACAATCATCGCCAACCACGAGCGCCAGCACAAGGATTTGTGCTGTCAGGAAAGGAGACATGTCATTAGTTCCTAGTAAGAAGGAACAGCGATCTGTCTCCTTTTCTACTCAGTCCTATCCTTATACAGTTAGAACACACCAAGGGAATACACATTAAACCCATTGATCACCTCCTAGTGTTAACCCCTTCTTTACCAGTGACATTTGCACAGTAATCAGTGCATTTTTATAGCACTCATCGCTGTATAGATGCCAATGGCCCCAAAAATGTGTCAAAAATGTCCGATGTTGCAATACTGCTAAAAATCGCTAATCACTGCCATTACTAGTAAATAAATAATAAAAATGACATAAAAGTGCCACAAATCTTTCCCACAGTTGGAAGCCCTGTGAGTCTTTTGGTCTTTTTCAGGTCCGAATTTAGCTCCAAATTCGGGCTGAAATCGGACCTGAAACGGTGAATGGAGATCCACTGGACTACTGCTGTGAGCCCCTGCGTGCTCATATGTGAACCCAGCCTTAAGGTTTTGTCACCTTGATAAAAGGGGTCTCGCGATACCACAGATTTCTTGTATGGGTGTCACAGGGACAGGAAGTGAGAGAAAATCTCACCCATTAAGTCACCTGGGAGTAATAAAAACCTCATATAAATGTAACTGTCTTATTCTATATATCTGAAATAAAAAATGGGCTGGAATAATTCTACTTTCACCAGGGGCAGTATAAAGAGGCAGACGATCTGCATTTTACCACCCCAGCCCCTGCCCCCCCCCCCCCCAACTGCTCACCTACAAGCAAACACAGTGCCACTTGAAGCAGGACACAATGCTTTGCATCCCGGTATGGCAATTTTAACTACTTGACATCCAGAAGACCGGGCCATTTTTTTGCGATATGGCACTGCGTTACTTTACCTGACAATTGCGTGGCCGTATGACACGGTACCCAAATAAAATCGATGTTCTTTTTTTTCTCACAAATAGAGCTTTCTTTTGGTGGTATTTGAATCACCACTGTGTTTTTTTATTTGTTTGTGCTATAAACAAATAAAGACCGACAATTAAAAAAAAGAATACACACACATATATATATATATATATATATATATATATATAATATATATTTTTTAAATTGTCGGTATACCCCAATCATATATATATATAGTAGATAAGTATATATATATATATATATATATATATATATATATATATATATATATATATTTCACTTTCTGCTATAAAACCCATCCAATAATTTTTTTTTAAAAGATCTAATTTCTTCATTAAATTAGGCTATGTTATCTGCTACATATTTTTGGTAAAAAAAATATTTAAAAAGCGTATATTGCTTGGTTTGCGCAAAAATAATAGTGTCTTCAAACTATGGGATATATTTATGAAATTTCTATTTATTTATTACTTAAACCCTTCCTAGGTTTCACCTGTTGATCCTGCCAGTTATCTCATATACATGTGGTTTCCGGCAGAGAGCTGACAACGCTGTAAGACCGCTGTTAACCACTTCCCGACCGCCCACCGCAGGTATACGTCGGCACTTTGAAGATGGATATCTCGGTAACGGCAGCAGCTGCTGCCACAACCGAGATATCCATCTCTTCTGTGGGCGGTCGGGTAAACGATAATGGCGGTCTCCGCGGCGGAATCGCTGCGAGATCGCCGTTATCGGTGGCGGGCGAGCGTCCCCCCCCCTCCCGCTGCGCTCCCGCGCCCTCCGCCGCTTACCGGAGCCGTTGGTAGCGGCGGAGGCGATCGGGTGCGCTCGTCTGGTCAGCGGGGATGCGAGTGAGGGAAAAAATGTCCCTCGTCCATCCCCGTAGCTCTGCTGGGCGGAAGTGACGTCAAACTTCAGTTCCAAACAGCGTCTTAAAGAGAAATTTTTTTTTAAATGTCATTTGAAAAATTAAATTTTAATTTTTTTTTTTTTTTTTTGCATTTTAGCCTAAATATGAGATCTGAGGTCTTTTTGACCCCAGATCTCATATTAAGAGGACCTGTCATGCTTTTTTCTATTACAAGGGATGTTTACATTCCTTGTAATAGGAATAAAAGTGATGATTTTTTTATTTTTTTTATTTTAGTGTTAAAAATTGGTAAAATAAATACGAAAAAATAAATAAATAATTAAATCGCCCCTTCACGACGAGCTCGCGCGCAGAAGCGAACGCATACGCGAGTAGCGCCCGCATATGAAAACGGTGTTCAAACCACACAAGTGAGGTATCGCCGCGATCGTTAGAGCGAGAGCAATAATTCTAGCCCTAGACCTCCTCTGTATCTCAAAAAATGCAACCTGTAGAATTTTTTAAACATCGCCTATCGAGATTTTTAAGGGTAAAAGTTTGACGCCATGCCACGAGCGGGCGCAATTTTTAAGCGTGACATGTTGGGTATCATTTTACTCGGCGTAACATTATCTTTCACAATATGTAAAAAAATTGGGCCAAATTTATTGTTGTCTTATTTTTTAATTTAAAAAAGTGAATTTTTTCCAAAAAAAGTGCGCTTGTAAGACCGCTGCGCAAATACGGTGTAACAAAAAGTATTGCAATGACTGCCATTTTATTCTCTAGAGTGTTAGAAAAAAATATATATAATGTTTGGGGGTTTTAAGTAATTTTATAGCAAAAAAAAAATGTTTTAGTCTCGTAAACACCGAATCTGAAAAACAGGCCCGGTGCTAAAGTGGTTAACAATACAGCAGCAATGGCAGCCCCCCTCCCCCTACTGTGTCTGTAAGGGATGATATGGCCATGTGGAAATGCAGTCCTACAACAAAGGAGTCAACAATTCAAATTGGCCTTTATAAATGTATGCATAACATTCCTGGAGACTAACAGATGAATAAATTACAGAAGAAAACTTTTTGGGACTTTTCAGATGCTACTTAAAATAATAGGTAATAAAAGGTAATATATATAATAGTATAGTGCGTCACTGATGTGCTGGTGTAATAATTCAATAGATTCCAGCCAACAGTCAGTATACCCCAACCATATACATGGTAGATAAACAATTTAAAATAATTATAATACTAACAAACCTAATATATGTAGCAGCCTGTTAGTTAGGTGCTAGCTAGGTTGGGTACATTTCATTCTTTAGCACCTCTGTAATCAGTGGAGCAGATTATGATTGCTTTGGTCTGCTCTGAGTTTCACTGGTTGTGGATTTGACTGTTCCCCCCTGTTTACTGGAGAGGTCTAGAAATGAGTGGGTTAGTAGAGTCAAATCTACAGTTTGAATATTCATGTGATCACAGCCGATCCCTGGGGGAGGGTTCCCAGTAGGTGGCTGGGAGAGTACATGAATAGTTTGAGGCCTAGAGCAGGGTTCTTCTCCAGGAGGAGATGATTGAAGCCTGAAGGGCTGCTGCCAGTCTGAAGAGCCCACAAGAGACATGTCTGGCTGACATGGGAAGGATGCATCTGAAAATAGAGGGACATTTGTGAGTACAGACCAGTGTCTGAGATCCCAGTGACTGTGTGCTGCTGCTATCCCTCTGGAATCAGTGTCAGCCTGTGCTTAAAGCAGTTGTAAACAGCTAATCCCCCCCCAAAAAAAAATAACCTGCAAGGCAATGGCATAATGAGCTAGTGTGTATCACATACTGGCACATTATCGAATACTAACCTTGGAACAAAGCCCTCCAGCGCTGTAAAGTCACCGCTGAGAGAGCTGACATGTTCCCCCTGTCTTTCTTCTGGGTTGGCGAGCTCTGACTGTGTGATTGGCCGGGGCCGCGAATACGTCCCTCCCGCCATGGGCTCTAAAGGTCCAGTGTTCTGTCAAATTCTCCAACCCATCAGAAACTCCAATTACTTAACTTCCAGTTTTTTTAAACCAGTAGTAATTGGAGATTTTAACAAATTGGTGGTTGGACACAACACTGGCAACCGAATAGAGTCCGATGCACAATATTATGAGTGGAGATTCTTACTCCGCTCCGATACTAGCCAACAAAATGTCCGACTCCGAAGCGGCGACAACTTTGCCGTCATTAGCCGCTGTGCTGTCAAAACAGCTCAATCTTCCTGCACTAGACTCTATTCGGTTGTTGTGATTGTGTCCAACCACCAATTCATCAAAATCTCCAATTACTAAGTGTTTAACCACTTCAATACCGCACACCGTCAACTGTGATGTATTTTGTATTTGTCTAATAAAATAATACATTTTATTGGGTTGTGCCTACAAAGTAAATTTTTTTCGTCAAAAACATGAATGCATTTTTTTTCATAAATCCACGGTCATATGACGTCCACAAAGGGGATCTCCCATCCCAGGTGGACGTCATATGACGTTCTAGACTTTGTGCGGTGATATCTGAATGATGCCTGCAGCTAGAGGCATCATTCAGGTATCATTTTGTTCCAGCGGCGATCCTGCGCACGATTAGAATGATCATAGCAGCGGTTCCACCGCTTGATTGTTCTTATAGGCGGCGGGAGGGGACATCCCCCCCTCTAACTGCCATCTGGTGTTTCTCCGGGATCTCTGGGGGCCCGGAGAAAAGATAGTTGTGTGCCGGATAGGAAGCATAGAGAATTAGAGATGAATGGTGACCAGATGGTCACCATTCATCTCTATGACCGTAGGAGGCCCGGGCGCGATGTGATGATGTCACGCCCGGGTACCCATAAGTAAACAAAGCCGCAAAAAATTTTTCACGATCTTATGCTTTCCAGCCTGGAGGAGATATGTGGGGTCTTATTGACCTTGCATCTCTCCTTAAAGAGGACCTGTCACACACTATTCCTATTACAAGGGATGTTTACATTCCTTGTAATAGGAATAAAAGCGATCAAAAAAAAAAAGTAAAATAGTGTAAAAAATAAATAAATAAGTAAAATAAAAAATAATTAAAAAAATAAAAACGCCCCTGTCCCCGGTAGCTTGCGCGCAGAAGCGAACGCACACGTAAGTCCCGTCCACGTATGTAAAATTCGTTCAGACCACACATGTGAGGTATCGTCGCATGCGTTAGAGCGAGAGCAACAATTCTAGCACTAGACCTCCTCTGTAACTTTAAACTGGTAACCTGTACAATTTTTCGAAGCGTCGCTTATAGAGATTTTTAAGTAACGAAGTTTGGCACCATTCCATGAGTGTGCGCAATTTTAAAGCATGACATGTTAGGTATCTATTTACTCGGCGTAACATCATCTTTCATATTTTACAAAAAAAAATTGACAAAATTTACTGTTTTGTTATTTTTTAATTCATGAAACCATTAAAAGAAAAGGCGTTTGAAAAATTATTGCAATGACCGCCATTTTATTCCCTAGGGTGTCTGCTAAAAAAAAACATATAATGTTTGGGGGTTCTGAGTAATTTTCTAGCAAAAGAATGATGATTTGTACATGTAGGAGAGAAGTGCCAGAATAGGCCCGGTATGGAGGTGGGTAAAAAAGCCTGGTATTGAAGAAGTGGTAAGCCAGACCTTTAGAGCGAATGCACCAAAGATGTAATCGACTGCATGCACTCTGAATATCTCCTACACTGTGCAAGTTTAGGATATGTTCTCAGTACCTACAGGTAAGCATTATTAGAGGCTTACCTGTAGGTACAAGTGGTAGTACAGAGCACTTTAAAAGTGGGCATTCCTTAGGGAGTCCCTGCTTAGCCAAGTTCATCATTTGCTATTGCAAGGACTGCACTAGGAACTTTGAGAAAATGAGAATTGTCAAGTTGTCTCCCAGGAGTATCCCACAGTTACTCTGCACTTCTCCAACTTCAAGTTTAATAAATCATCAGAAAAGGATACCCCTATACTGTTTACTGGGCCAATGAAAAGTGACTGAGACTCTGTGCCTAGCTGTGGATACACTAGCTTTGGAAAAGAACCTTTGGGACCATACAGGGGGCCCTTTCGTAGGGGTGATGCTGCATAAACATGTATATCAACGTGTTTCACTCCCGTATTAAAGCAGAGTGCCACCCTAAAAACAAACTTTTTATTAACAGCTTTAAGCCCCAGACCAATTTGTTGCTTAAGGACCAGGCCACTTTTTGCAATTCGGCACTGCATCGCTTTAACTGACAATTGTGCAGTCGTGCGACGTGGCTCCCAAACAAATTAATTTTTTTCCTACAAATAGAGCTTTCTTTTGGATTTGAATATCTCTGCGGTTTTTATTTTTTGCGCTATAAACAAAAATAGAGCGACAATTTTGAAAAAAAATCTATATTTTTTACGTTTTGCTATAATAAATATCCCTAAAAAATATATTAAAAACATTTTTTTTCCCTCAGCTTCCTCAGGCCGATACGTATTCTTCTGTGTAAAAGTAAGGGTGCCCCTGATGATGTCATTACGACGAAACGATCGTCGGGCAGACACACTCGTATTGCGCATATGCTAACGGCCTTAGGCGGTCTGATATTCATACGGAGCTTTTTATCCTTGCAAGGACTTTTGTATCACTCTCTATGAATGAGAGTATTTTAAGCTGTTTCAATTTTTTTAGTTTTTAAATAAACCCTCTCGTTTTTTACGCCTACACTATGGGATTGTCCCTTTCTTTTTTCCCACATGGTGTTTGAGAAACACACGCTCACATACATCTATGCAAGTTCCATTTGGAAGCAGTGGTTAACCCCATGAGGAGCTGTGGATTCTATTATCTAATCTGTGGAGAGATGCGGATTCCTTCCTGACACCCCAAAGGATCAGAATTTCCTGCTATGCCGGTTTAGACTACTCCTGAAAGGGATAGTCACAGGCTTTCTGGTAAGCCTTTATTTCTACTGGTGTTGGGCCACTGATGTCTGAAATCTCCCTCCTTTCTCACCTGTGGATCTCCTAATTGGACTTTCATTGTTTGCATCTTTTCATCACCTGCATTGGAAGGGGCTAAAAACTCCCAGCTTTTTTCTGTGGACTCGATTTGTTTTGCACCTCATATGCTGAATTGGTCACTTTATTTTTATTTCTACACTGTTTATTTATCTGTTGATATTTATAAGTACTTTATGCTCAGTGCCATATTGATTGGCAAAGTGTTATAACAATCTATGCACTTATAGCTTTTGTGTATTCACATTTTGATTGTTACCATTTATAGATTAACACTGTTTACACCAGTTACTTTAGATACGTATTCTTCTACATATTTTTGGTAAACAAATCACAATAACCATTTTTTGATTGGTTTGTGCAAAAGTTATAGTCTACAAAATAGGGGGTAGTTTTATGGCATTTTTATTAATATATATATATTTTTTTACTAGTAATGGCAGCGATCAGCAATTTTTATCATGACTGCGACATTATGGCGGACACTTTTGACACCATTTTGGCACCAGTGGTTAGTGCTAAAAAAATGCACTGATTATTGTGAAAATGACACTGGCAGTGAAGGGGCTAACCTGTAGGGGGTGCTGAAGTGTTTCCTAGGGAGTGATTACTACTGTGTGGGGGTGTGGCTTGGCGTGTGACCTCAGTGACAAGTTCACTAGGAAGCACGGGAGAGGTTTGTTTACACTCCCCTCTCCCCGTTCTTCAGCTCTGTGACCCGATCGCAGGACACCGGCGGCGAACAGGTCTGCGGGCTCAGTCACGGAGCCCAGGACCGGGTCGCTACCGGCCGTCGGCGGCGTGTGCGCGACCCACAACTGGGCTCTTAAAGGACAACGTGCCTGTACGTGATTGTGCCCAGCGGTGCCATCCTGCCCAACGTAAATCGGCGTGAGGCGGTCTTTAAGGGGTTAATGTAAAAAAAATATGTTTTACTCACTTGTATATGGCTGTTACTAGGCAGATTTTGGAAATGATAAATGATATAAATATCTACTACACAGTTTATAGTCTCCAGTCAATTTTAGGTGTCACCTGAAAAGTTTTCTTGTCATTTATTCATCTGCTAGTCTTCAGGGATGAGGTGCATATATTTATAAAGGCCAATTTTTAATAATTATTGATTCTTTCCGTGTTTTATAATAACCTCTTCACATGGCCACATCATCTTGGAGAGATATAGTGAGGAGGGCTGGCAATGCTGCTGTGGTCTTACAGTGTTGTCTTCCCTCTGCAGGAAATCGCATGTATTGGAAATACCTGGCGGAATCAACAGGTGAAACTCAGAGGGGGTAAAACGAGGAGATTAATTAGCAATTCATGAATGTTTACACAGAGCAATGCCCGATTTATTTGCAACAATTATAATTTGTCTGGATATGAACTTCATAGTAGCAGATCAATATCACTTCTCTGCCTTTTAGCTAAGATCAAGTCTAGTAAAGTAGCAGATCCATTGGATAGGCAATTGGTGCATTTATATATAAGCTGTATACATTCGACTATTGTGTAACAAATAAGAATTTAGGACAGTTGTGAGCTGTGAGAAATAGACCTCTAAGTTTTTTTTTTTCTGAAGATCCCTCTGGCTGTAGGATGAATTTCTGTGCCTCTTATGTGAAGGAGTCCATGGCCTTGAGATTATAACCTCATTCCACAGCAGTAAACCAGTCCACCCAGACACAGGTCACTTTCTGCTCTGGGGTGAAGTCATATTTCTTGTCACTCTGATCAGATAAGACGCTTACAAACAATCTTAGTTCAAAGTCATTATTTACGGTGAATGCTAAAGACACAGTAAAATGTTAGGAGACGTGTTCTCCTTTCTTTCCTTTGCGGTGGTTAAGGCCCTTGATTGCAAGGTTTTCGAGCCAACATGTTACTGCAGCAATGGGAAGACTGGTGCTAGTTAATGTTTCATGGGGTGGTTCTCATTCTCTTTCCAGGACTTTTAACATTGAAGGTCCGGGCCGAGGCTTCCGGTATTCTCCTGGTGGACCAATGACAGTTGAATGTCCAGTTAAACTTTGGATTGGCCAATCATGAAATACTGAAGTTTGACAGTCTGAAGGAATAGTGATCGGACAGTTTGGGGGAATAGTGATCGAACAATCTAGAGAAATAGCGATCAGACGGTCTGGGGGAACAGCGATCAGACGGTCTGGGGGAAGAGTGATCGGACAGTCTCGAGGAATAGTGATCAGACAGTTTGGGGGAATAGTTATCGGACAGTTTGGGGGAACAGTGATCGGACAGTCTGGGGGAACAGTGATCGGACAGTCTGGAGGAATAGTGATCAGACAGTTTGGGGGAATAGTTAAGGGACAGTCTGGGGGAACAGTGATTGGACAGTCTGGGGGAACAGTGATCGGACAGTCTGGGGGAACAGTGATCAGACAGTTTGGGGGAATAGTTATCGGACAGTCTGGGGGAACAGTGATCGGACAGTCTGGGGGAACAGTGATCGGACAGTCTGGGGGAACAGTGATCGGACAGTTTGGGGGAATAGTTATCGGACAGTCTGGGGGAACAGTGATCGGACAGTCTGGGGGAACAGTGATCGGACAGTCTGGGGGAACAGTGATTGGACAGTCTGGGGGAACAGTGATTGGACAGTCTGGGGGAACAGTGATTGGACAGTCTGGGGGAACAGTGATCGGACAGTCTGGGGGAATAGTGATCGGACAGTCTGGGGGAATACGGGAGTCACAAATGTGACAGTGCTAGTTTAGGAGACTTGCACTGTACCTACAGGTCAGCTTTTTTATTGGCTTACCTTTATCATGAAGGGGTTACCAATGTTATGAACAGCAAGGCTGCGCACATTGAACCCGTACACGTCATGCGCTCCTAGCACGGTGTGAATGCACTTTAATGACACAGTATTCTTCATGTTTATAAATCATCCAGGTCATGATTACAGCAATTCCTCGCTGTGTTATAACATTCCTCATGTGGCGATGAGGAATCTGGTGATGCACTGGACTTCCCGCAGTATGAGAGAGATATATGGGGGTGATAATAACACATTATTGTACCTCTCAGTCATGCGCTTCGCCTTATCTTAGGATTGTGGAGATGTCAATAAGGCAGGTTGCCAAATAACTCCAATGTCATAATGATAACAAGTCATTGTTAGAAAGTCAGTGCAAACAGTGCTTGCTATTAGTGTCTGAGATAAAATAGAATTATTCACTTATTGAGTCTGACTGCAGCTATGCAGCTGAAGGTGCATTAGGCCCTGTTCACATAGGTGGAATACGAGAACCCTTCAAATCCACTGCAGGTTCCCACATCGCACCCGACTCACAGGCAGTTCACACAGCCGTCGATTTTCGGACATGAATCGGATCAAATGGGTGCGAACACTCAAGCGATCCGATTCTGGTGCGGACCAAAAAAAGGGTCGTGCACGACATTGGCCCAAATGCGATGCAAATTCAGCTATACAATCTGTATGGCTGAGTTTGCATCGCTCAGACATCGCATGTGATTTGCACTGAAGTGTGGTGCGAAGCACACCAGTGTGAACTGAGCCTTATGCCCCGTTTACACGTGCGGGATTTCCGAGGGGAAAAGTTCCTGTTGGAAATCCTGAGGGGAAAGCCGAGAACCTGCTCGGTATCTTTTCCCCCTACACATGGGCGGTATTCCCGTCGGGGAAAGATGAGAGCTTTTGGCCGGGAATCCCAACCGTGTGTATGCCCCATCACAGTTTTTCCCATAGGAAAATTGCCGGACAGTCTAGGGGAATAGTGATCGGACAGTCTGGGGAATAGTGATCAGACAGTCTGAGGGAATAGTGATCGGACAGTCTGAGGGAATAGTGATCGGACAGTCTGGGGAATAGTGATCGGACAGTCTGAGGGAATAGTGATCGGACAGTCTGAGGGAATAGTGATCGGACAGTCTGGGGAATAGTGATCAGACAGTCTGAGGGAATAGTGATCGGACAGTCTGAGGGAATAGTGATCGGACAGTCTGGGGAATAGTGATCAGACAGTCTGAGGGAATAGTGATCGGACAGTCTGGGGAATAGTGATCGGACAGTCTGGGGAATAGTGATCAGACAGTCTGAGGGAATAGTGATCGGACAGTCTGAGGGAATAGTGATCGGACAGTCTGGGGAATAGTGATCGGACAGTCTGAGGGAATAGTGATCGGACAGTCTGAGGGAATAGTGATCAGACAGTCTGGGGAATAGTGATCGGACGGTCTGGGGAATAGTGATCGGACAGTCTGAGGGAATAGTGATCAGACAGTCTGAGGGAATAGTGATCGTACAGTCTGGGGGAATAGTGATCGTACAGTCTAGGGGAATAGTGATCAGACAGTCTGAGGGAATAGTGATCGGACGGTCTGGGGAATAGTGATCGGACAGTCTGAGGGAATAGTGATTGGACAGTCTGAGGGAATAGTGATTGGACAGTCTGGGGGAATAGTGATTGGAAAGTCTGAGGGAATAGTGATCGTACAGTCTGGGGGAATAGTGATCGTACAGTCTGGGGGAATAGTGATCGGACAGTCTGGGGGAATAGTGATTGGACAGTCTGGGGGAATAGTGATTGGAAAGTCTGAGGGAATAGTGATCGTACAGTCTGGGGGAATAGTGATCGTACAGTCTGGGGGACTAGTGATCGGACAGTCTAGGGGAATAGTGATCGGACAGTCTGGGGGACTAGTGATCGGACAGTCTAGGGGAATAGTGATCGTACAGTCTGGGGGAATAGTGATCAGACATTCTGGGGGAATAGTGATCGGACAGTCTGAGGGAATAATGATCGTACAGTCTGGGGGAATAGTGATCGGACAGTCTAGGGGAATAGTGATCGGACATTCTGGGGTTCATCAGAAACTGGAGGCACCACTCCATTTGTTATTTGCAGTCACTAAGGGAAAGCCAATGCGTTCAGAGGTCCTCCTTCAGGGCCATTGATATATATACCGTAATTAGAGTCTTGTCTAACACAATGACCTCAAAATATATATTTACAGCATCTTAAAGAGTGAGTACACCTCTCACATTTTAGTAAATATTTTCCTTTATCTTTTCATGTGACAACACTGAAGAAATGACACTTTGCTACAATGTTGTGTAGTGCGTGTACAGCTTGTATAACAGTGTAAATTTCCTGTCCCCTCAAAATAACTCAACACACAGCCATTAATGTCTAAACCGCTGACCACAAAAGGGAGTACAGTGAAAATGTCCAAATTGGGCCCAAACTGTATATGTTTGGATAATTATTCAATACCCCCCCCCCCCCCACACACACACACACATTCATTCATGTCTCCATGCTTTATTTTGTTAAGAAATCACTTAGAACAACACTGCTTACATTTCCAGCCACAGCCATCTTGAGTAAAGGCAGAGGTTGTGTAGCATTTACTTTGTGGAATCCATCTGCCCGTAGCTTAGTAATGCAGACAGGTCGATGTGCGAAATGCATACGGGTAGGTGTGCTTAAGTGAAAAGACCCTCCTCCAGATGAAAGAAAAGAAAATGCCCATGAAGAATTCTGGGATGTATGACCTCATTTTGTCCTAGGCCAGAAACCAGGAAACAACTGAAAAAATAAATGGTTAAAAGTAAACATACCTTTCTATCTGTTTACTAAGGCTGACAGCATAACAATTGAATATAGTTAAAGAGGAGGTCCGGGATTTTTTATTTTTTTTAAAGCCAGCAGCTATACATACTGCAGCTGCTGGCTTTTAGTAAATGGACACTTACCTGTCCTGCTGTCTCTACACTGCCGCCGCCATTGCGGGTAAGGGAACCTGACAGTGTAGCCTTTCTGCTTAATGCCGGGAACCCTACTGCGCAGGCCAGCGTAGGAGGGACCCCTGGTGACGTCAAAGACAGGTATCCTGCCCCCCCCCCGAAAGGAGGGGGGATCCGATGAGCGTAAGTTCCAATTTAGGGTGGAGCTCCACTTTAATGTTGATTGTGAAAGTTTGGTTCTGCTTTAAATTCTCCTAAACGGTCTATTTTCCAGACACTTTAGTCATCTCTTGGCTTCAAAAATATCCATAAAAAAAATAAAATCACGTGTGATCTACATTACCACAACAAAAAAACAGGATCTTCTGGATTGTGCTTTATGAAAAAATGGCAAGTATTTTAAGACCTTATGCACAGGGATGCCTGGAGCCACATGACATCATATTCAGGCAAATTTTCCTGCCTGGGGGCCACAGGTGCTGCGGGTATGTATGTAAACACATGCATGCAGACTGTCTGCAGTGAGTGGTGTATATCTATACACATGCATGGGCCTATGCACGTATCAGCACATACTCACACACAGCTATGGATTTTATTGTACAGCTGTAAACAGCACCTCCTGGGCACAGAAATAAGCCCAAATGTTACGCTTTCTGGCCCCAGTCATAACAATTACCCAGAATTATTTTTTTTGTACAAACGATGTTCCTCTTTTAATTAACCACCCTCTGAAAAGGTTATAGACATACTGGCATATATTGATGAGAAGACAGTATATACATGTGGGGAGAATAAACATCAAATTCAATATTTGACATAGAAAGCAAATAAAACTGATCACATTGGTTTCTGTTTGGTGTAAATTTTCATCCTTCAGTCAATTATTCTTTTTGCAGCAGTGACTTGTTATTCTATTTGGTATCCCTACTATACATTGCATTCTTTAGGTGAAAGTGCTGAGTAATGTGTTTGTAAACTAT
This sequence comes from Rana kukunoris, assembly GCA_029574335.1. Classification (NCBI taxonomy): domain Eukaryota; kingdom Metazoa; phylum Chordata; class Amphibia; order Anura; family Ranidae; genus Rana; species Rana kukunoris. Next base: position 22,228,270 of record CM056054.1, read on the forward strand.
ACACCTGTACCCCCGGCTCCTCTCCTCATACTCTCCTCTGCACCTGACTGATTCTGAATGCTCTCTTCTTTTCTTCTCCTGAATTAACAGACTTAAGCCACCCTTTACAAAATTAAAACAAAAAAACGTTAATGCGCATAATTTAAAGCTGGACTCCAGGCAAAAAGCAAAATAAATCATAGGTGTGCGCAGCTTATTGCATTAGGGTGTGCACCCCAAAGCTCAAACACGCGTACATTTCTCTGCAGCCTGCAGTAATCGGAACTGTTCTTTGCTGAGCGGCTTCCCGCTCATTGACAAAATGAAACATAATAAACCGATTAGGACGGTGTCATTGCCGGTGTCTTGTCGATCTAGTTCCCTGCTTCACTGCGCAGGCGCAAGTGATGCCCATGGAAATCTCCAAACCTCGGGCGGCATCCAGGCTCATTCCTTAACCACTTCAGCCCCAGGAAGTTTTACCCCTTCTTGCCCAGGCGAAATTTCAGCTTCCGGCACTGCGTCACTTTAACTAACAATTGCGTGGTCGTGGCTCCCAAACAAAATTGGTGTCCTTTTTTTCCCACAAATAGAGCTTTATTTTGTTGGTATTTGATCACCTCTGCGGTTTTTATCTTTTGCTCTATAAACAAAAATAGAGCGACAATTTTGAAAGAAATGCAATATTTTTTACTTTTTGCTGTAATAAATATCCCCCAAAATATATATATAAAAAAAAATTTCCTCAGTTTAGGCTGATACATATTGTTCTACCTATTTTTGAGAAAAAAATTGCAATAAGCGTTTATCGATTGGTTTGCGCAAAATTTATAGCGTTTACAAAATAGGGGATAGTTTTATGGCATTTTTTTTTTACTAGTAATGGCGGCGATCTGCCATTTTTTTATTGGGACTGCGACATTATAGCGGACAATCACATTCATACAGTGAACAGTGCTATTATTATGCACTGATAACTGTATAAATGTGACTGTCAGGGAAGGGGTTAACTACTAGGGGGCGGGGAAGGGGTTAAATGTGTAGCCTAGTTTGTGTTCTAACTGTAGGGGGAGGGGGGTGACCGATTGTGTCCCTATGTACAAGGGACACAATCGATCTCCTCTCTCCCTGACAGGACGTGGAGCTCTGTGTTTACACACAGAGCTCCACGTCCCTGCTCAGTTACTGGGCAAACGTGGGTGCCCGGCGACGATCAGTGCCGCTGGGCACGTACATCGTGATCACGCACCTGCCCCCTAGCAGCTTTAAAAGTCAGGAAGTCAGAACAACTGAGCTACCTTGCCACCGTCAATTGACGGTGGCTGGTAGACAAGTGGTTAACATCCACGTGGATTGGAGGATGTTAAAAAAAAGAGCCAGGAGGCCGGGCTAGCGCAGCCACTTACAGCAAATTCCACTTGGCCCTGGACCTCTTGCTACAGCTGCTCAGGTTCGTGATCCGACGGCTCGGATTGCGCCTGCGCAGTCAAGAAGAGAACCATATCGATAGGAGGAACCATATCGGCAGATCACTGGCAATTGCCACCGATTTGACATGTCAATCACACCAGTGTGATGAACCAGGGCTCAATGTCCAACCTGAATGTGCCTCATCCTCAGTCTTTTCCTTCCTGTCGTAAAAGCATTTGAACCAGTTGTAAACACATTTTCTGCTCCCAGCTTCTGTCCCGTACAATTGCACAAACATTTTATGCATCTCCGATTTTTTACAGAACTTGATGTTAACTTGTTACTCCATTGCACTGTGACCCTACCTCTCACCCTGACTACGTTCCACTGCCCACAGCAAGTTCATCGTGACGGTCATGTGTACCCCACGCTAGGTGTCACTTCTCAACATGTCTCTGGATAGCCATGTGCACGCACCTCGTCCATGTTACCGTTGAGATATCGGGCCATTCACCAAACTTTTTAGACACACCTCCTATATAGATAAAAAAATAAATGGGGCAGATTTAACGGAGCACTTGGTCTCTTTTTTGCCATCACTCCATTTATCATACCTCCCAACCGTCCCGGATTTCACGGGAATGTCTCGCGATTCTCGATAAATCCCACGGTCTCACGATTAGGGCAGGAGTCCCGCGATTCCGCCCCCCCATGTTTACCGTGATTCGCGGTAAATCCAGCGGTCCCGCGACGGAAGGACCCCTCGCTCAACAACTTTGACCTGTGAACCCCCCCCCCCTCTACAACAACTCAGATCCGCGGAACCCCCCCACTCAACAACTTTGATCCGCGAAACCCCCTGCTAAACAACTCCAATCCGCGGAACCCCCCCACGATCGAACCCCCGCTCAACAACTCTGCGCGGAACCCCCCCCCCGCTCAACAAGGTGTCCCTCATTCCCATCTCAAAAAGTTGGGAGGTATGCATTTATGTTTGTAGCATACTGTCACTAATCTTAAAGTGGATGTAAACCCGATTTCTTTTTATTTTTTATGTCACAACACAATGTACAGTATAATATTTCCTATTATTTGTGCCCAGTCTTGCCTCACAGAGTTAATCCAGCTCTGAGCAATCCTCTTTTATTGTTCAGTGAAATAAAACGGACTTACAGACAAAAATCTTAGTCCGTTACGCCCCCTTGCTGTGAGTGACAGGTTATTTGCATATGTCATGCACTTGCTTGAAAACGGGCATTATTTTTTAATTCCCACCGCCACTCCTTTTCTGAAGTCATGTGGTTACTTTTCTGGATTTTGACTGGATGTTAGTGATCATAGCAGAATTCAGTATAAGAAATACATAGGTAAAAATGCATGTTGACAAGGGAAGTGTAGAGGTGGGCGGGGTGTCTACTGACATCACGACTCCACCCACAGAGTCTGCAGTTTTTCAGTTATTATAACAGACAGAGGGGAGACATTTGACAGGTAAGGATACATGCAGGAGGCATCTCTATCCTTATAGATCAGCATATGGTAGGCATGTGCATTTCGTTTCGTTCCGAATCGAAATTCGGACGAATTTTCCATTATTCGGACATTCGGATGCATACGAATTCCCAAATTGCTATATTAGCGAAAAATTTCGACCGTTTTCGGATTTCGATCATTTTCGACCGAATTTCGAAAAAAAATGGTCGAAATCGATTTTTTTTTTTTTCGAATTCCGAATCGAATACCCGCGGACTAAATTCGATCGGAATTCGAAAAAAAAAAAAAAATATTTTCGAATTTAATTCGAAAAAAATTCTATTCGAAAAGAGACTATTTGTTTTCTAATCTGGTTGAAATATTTTCGATTTCGACCATTTTTTTTCGAAATTCGGTCGAAAACGAACGAATTCCGAAAACGAATTCAACACATGTAACGAACCTAACTTAACGAAATTTATTAAATGACGAATTGAAACGAAACGAAACGAATTTTTCACTTTTGCACATGCCTAGCATATGGCAGTAGTTCAGAAAGGATGACAGTGGCTTTACATCCACTTTAATATAAAGTGGAAGTCCATGCTAACACTAAAATCCCTGCATCTATAGTCACCCATGATCTAACACTAACCTATCTAGCCCTGTAAAGAAAAACAATCATTATACAGGAGGAGGGCTGAGATCACTTGAAAATTACGTACCTTGCCATGGCGACATAGGAACGAAGTCCAGAAGAAAAACTGCAGAACAGGTACTAAAAAGCCCCAAAAAAATATATATTGTGGAGAAGCGACCCCATTTCACTGTGTATATTAGCATTTTCAGCCTGTTTTTTTTTTAAAAGACAGGCATGCTGATTGCACACCTGTGGGCTGGGTTTATATTCTTCCCAGGATTAGAGCTCAGAGCTCCCATTTGGAGACAGCTCCACCCAGGCAGACGGGAAGTCTGGCCGAGGACTCCTCCCTACAGACACGATGTCTGTGTATGAGTGTCAGGAGGACACCCATGAGCTCTAGGAAAGGGAGGCTGCAGTTGGCAGTGTGAGCATCTTCTCTAAAGAGCAACCCAAAGGCCTAGGCATGAGGTCTGAAGCTGCGGTGCTGTAAGGCCCCTTTCGCACATAATGTCAGTTTTTGACAGACTCTGTTTAGCAGGGATCGCTTTATTGATCCCAATCAATAAGCAGGGGCCCTGGAGAATAAAATGCTTGTTGCAATTTTTTTTATGTCAGATGATATATACACAGCGTTTTATCAAACATATTTCCTCTGCCTGTAAAACAGCCACTCAGATCACTTTTACAGATCCTGAAGAGATTGATACAAGAACCATGGTTGTAGCTACAATCATGATTCTGGTTTAACCTCAATATGAGGCCTGTAAATATGCCGACGGCAGTAGTGACTTAAAGTCATAGTTCATCTTAACCAAAAAAACTGCCTATGCATCTGTAAAAAAATAAATAAAATGAGTGTAGCTTTGACCAAAGTTGAAAAATACCCTTGCTATAGGTAAAAACTATTTACATACAGTACCTAATGAGGCCTGACTGGAAACTCTCATACCGCCTACACACGATCGGAAATTCCAACAAGAAAACTGTTGATTTTTTTCCGAATGTTGGCTCAAACTTGAGTTGCATACACACGGTCACACACAATTTCGATCGTCAAGAACGCGGTGTCGTACAATACTGCGACGAGCCGAGAAAAATTAAGTTCAATGCTTCCGAGCATGCGTCGACTTGATTCCGAGCATGGATGTTTTTTTGTTGCTTTGGAATTGCATACAGACGATCGGAATTTCCGATAAGAACCAGCTCTCAAATTTTTGCTGTAGGAAATTCCAACAGGAAAATTCCGATGGAGCCTACACACGGTTGGAAATTCCGAACCAAAAGCTGACATCAAACTTTTCTTGTCGAAAATTCCGACCGTGTGTACGCGGCATTAGGGATGGGATGGGGCCCCCCCCCCTGCCTTGTTGCTATGACATTGCTAAGACACTCCCAGCTTGTTACTGCTCACTTCCACCACATAGGTGAGCTCTTTTTCTCATTCAAACCCCCTCATGTGTGCTCTCTTTCCCCTGACGCAGTAGCTTTGAACTCAGCTTTTGAGAACTCGCTCTTGAGATGGTAGAGGTGAACAATAACAGCTGGGAGTATCTTGGCAGCATCCTAGCAACACAGCGTGATACAATCTCTGGGAGATTTTCAGGTGTCAGGCATACATACTGTACATGGCCTTCACCTATAGCAAAGACATTATTCAACTTTGGTAAAAGCTGCACAGCTTATTTTTATCTAGATGTCCCTTACTTGTATCGGCAGTTTTTTAGTAAAGATGAACTGTGCCTTTAAAGGGGTTTTAAAGGTAAATGTTTTTTCACCTTAATGCATCCTAAAACATCCGACAGTACTGGCTCCGAGCCTCCGTTTTACTTACCTGACCCCTTGAAAGTCCTAGCTCACTCCGTCATCCTCCTCGGTTCTCAGCCTGAGTGTCGATTGACTACACTGGATGGATTGACATCCAATGATGCGGCACGCCAGGGGGCGGGGCCGAGTGATACAGTCGGCGGCTATGGCCACCGCTATATCACGGGAGCGCACCCACAAAAGCTTTCCATCATACAAGCTCGCTCGCATGAAGGTGGAAAGTTCTTGCAAGGAGGAGGAGATACAGCCGCCGAGGGACCCCAGAAGACTAGGGTCGGGGCCACTGTGTGTAAAACAAGCTGCACAGTGGAGGGCTTACCAATGTTGCTATAATTGTAATCACTTTTGGTTACATCTCTTGCCTTGCCCATACCTCCCAATTTTCTGTGATGTTAATGAGTGACATCATTAAAAAAGTATGTAGGTATAGGACACGCCTCCTGCCACTCCCCCTTAAAGGAAAATTATATATAAAAAAATTATTGGTAAAACCCACAAGTGCTCTTTTTTACCACTAATATTCCTTATTACTGTTTTTTTACTGGATGAAAGGTTTGGCACTGGTAAACATTTTGTGATGGATAAAAAGTGCATTTTATATACAACTATATAAATCAGATGAAAATGAGGCACAAATCAGGAGGAAAGAGGGACAGAGGGACTTTGATCCAAATCAGGGACAGTCCCTCAAAATCAGGGACAGTTGGGAGGTATGGCGTTGCCCACTTTATACATGTGGTATCCATAGCACAGCGTAGTGAACTTTCTGTCTGGGAGTTATTTGTAGCTCCATACCAGATAAACACTGAGCTGCCAGCAAATAAATATTACATGCTGAAACGTTCGTCTGGGATTTGTTATCTGGAACAAAGATTTCATAGATCCAAGCCAAAATACTTCAAATCCCTCAATTCCTTCTCAGAATCTAAACCAGAGAGAAAAGGATTAACCTTTAAAGGTAAATTCCACTCAAGGCAGGAACAAAACTTGTCTGTGGACAGCCGCACACTGAACCAATTGTAGCCTTTATTGAAAGAAGGACAGCACTACAAGTCACAGTAAAATAAAATAAAACCTGACTGTTGACGCGTTTCGCACTAACATAGCTATGACTAAGCACTAGTGTTAGTGCGAAACACAGTGGTTGGGATTTTATTTTATTTTGCTGTGACTTGTAGTGCTGTCCTTCTTTCAATAAAAACTACAATTGGTTCAGTGTGCGGCTGTCCAGAGACAATTTTTGTTCCTGCCTTGCTAAGTGCATTGCCTGCACCTGAGTTGTCTGCAACGGTGGATGTTCATCTGGGTTCCCACCTGAAGCGGCTATCCCCTTTCCCCTAAATTCCACTCAACAATGGTGGATTCATTGGACCATGGATGCCTCCAATTCGTGGTCCACTTTTAAAGCTGAACTCCAAGCAAACATCTAAATATACAGATTAAACACATATACTGTATATGGGTGCTGTTCAATTTACGAAAATGCATTATAATTCTGTACATGCAGTTCTGAGATTTAACCAGCCTTGGCAAAGAGCATAGCCCCCGTTTGGCATGGCAGCAGAACTGATTTTTCTTTGTTGCAATTCAGTAACATTTACAAGTCTTTTTCCTCTCCCATCCTGTGACTGGACAGTGGAAGGAGAAGCAGCAGACTGATGAGCCCATCTCTCTATCACTTTGCTCTCTCTACCTCACTATCAGCATGTTTCTTGCAGTGAAGTACAGCTGACTGGGCCTTGTGCTTCTTCCCCCTTCCCCAGTGTGATCTTTGCTGTCTCTCCTAATCCAGGATGACTAGAAAGTAGAATGTCAGTAGTCATAATGGACTTACCTTTGAGTGCCTTAAAATGTATAAGCTTTAGTACACACTGACATTGGACAAGGCTTACAACACTTGAAAAAAAAAACTTAATGCAGCGTTAACTTTTCATACTAACATGCAGTTGATTGGTTACTAGGAACCAATCACCTGCTGGTTAACTTACAAAGTTAACTAAAGCAGCTGCCCTCCATCCAGCACTGTGCTGCCTCTCACTTCGCACTGCTAGTAAAAGGAGAACGGTAGGAATAGCTCGGCACAGCCCTGACCGTGACCTACCTGTTGGCTTCCCGCGATAGACAGGTAGATCGCGATCGACGGGTTGTCGACCCCAGATATAACCTATGGGGAGCTTATGGAATGTATAAAAAGAATAAATGAGTAGATAAAGGAAATGAGTCCTTGTGAGTTCCTTATGGCCCTTTTACAGTCCTGAACAGTTTTTTTTCAGTAAAAGAAAGACAAATGAATGAATATCACTGTAAATCCTATGGAACGCTTTACACCAATCAGTTGCATTTTTGTCTGCTTTCACACTGCTCCGTTGCAAAAACACATATTCTCCTGCTTATTTTTACTGAAAAACTGATCAGTATGAAAGGGCACCTTACCTCTTAAATGCCAGGATAGTTATAAACATACCATAGTAGACAAGTTGTTATAAAACAGCCAATGCTTTTCAAGGGGCTTTCAAGAGTCCTTCTTCATCAGGGTTTAATGATGCTGGACTCTGTATATGAAAGGGCTGGGTAAATAAGTTTGGGAATCTTGAAGTAATAACTTTGCATAAGGTTTGTACAAGGTCTACTCCAATCACTGGTAGGCAAGTTTTCAAAATATAGGTCCAGGATTCCTAAACTTTTTGCTTGGATCATCAAAACCTGATGAAGTGGGCTCATGAAACCCAGAAGTGTGTTGTGAACAATATTTTGGCTCTTTTATGAACTTTGATCGAATGCTTATGCCTGTAGACTTTGAATAAGCAGATATCTTTCAGAGAATGATGGTATAGCCATATATCTGACGGTCCTCGTGCAAGTCATTGGCGTGATAGGACGTGCCGTAAATCTTGCTTAAGTGCTGCAGTAAGATATGCATTGACACTCCTCCATCGATCTTCTGTGTAGCTGGGTGAAGGTTTAAACCTCCAGCAGTAAGGAAATTCTTACAAATTCTAGCAGAGAGGAAACATAAAATTATGAATATTGCTTCCTCTTACAGGGCTGTTTATGGCTAAAAAACCCATAAGATTGTTGTCAAAGCTGTCCATTGTAATGAACAGATCTTCAACTTACCTTTTTTTAAAAGAAGTTTAAATATAGCATTTGAGAAACATAAAATTACCTTTGTCAAAGTCATAAGCTTTTAAACAGCGGGCATTGTTGCATACATGAACTATAACTATTTCCTGCTAGGATGTTTGGAAAGATCGTTGATCATGAGTAATAATATTAAACATAGAGATTTGCATATAAAAAAGTGTGTATACAAAATTTTCCCAAGGCAAATAAAAACCTGTGCATCTTCCTGTAAGGTGGCGTACACACAACCGGTTTTCTTGGCAGAATCCAGCAAGAGACTCGATGGGAGACGTATTCTGCCGAGAAAACCGGTCGTGTGTACACTTTTTGCCGGGAAACCCGTCGGGAAACTCGTCTAGCCAAAAAGAGAGCATGTTCTCTAATTCCTCGTTGGGCAATGGGAAAACGATGTGTTTCGCCCGACGAGTTTCTCGGTCGTGTGTACGCCGCCTATCACGTTTACACATTCACATATAAATCCAATTCAGTTCCAAATTTCCCAAAGGAGCAGATGTTGTTTTTGTGGTGGGGCTTCAAGGAGCTCTGCAGTAACATAGAAATTCCTTTGTGCAGTTCCATTGAGGAGACGCTTGTCCCCTTGTAAAGAATTTTGGAAGAATTAATTAATCAAATGTCAGTAATTTGTGGCATTTGTCAGATTTCACAATTTATCACTTGGGAGAGCTTTGGGTAATGGAAATCCCTGACTGATTGCTGTAGGGTTGCCAACCACTTTGCTATAGAACAAATCAAAGAACATTAAAAGTATTTGGGAAGTATTCCAACAATGCACTATATGGGCAAAACTTTGTAGAAACCTGACAATCACACCTTTATAAGCTTGTTAAAGTGGAGGTCCCATGACAAAAATAAAAGTCAGCAGTTACTAACACTGTAGCTGCTGACTTTTAATAAGGACACTTACCTGTCCTAGTCGCCCCCACCGATGTCGGCCCCCACCGAGTCCGATCCTCAATCCTGGCAGCTCCAGGCGCCGCCACCCACAATAAGGGAAACAGGCAGTGAAGCCGTGCGGACAGTTCCCAGAATGCAGTGCGCCCCATTCACAAGAAAATCTGACTGTAGGAGGAGGAAGAGAATCCACCACGGAGGATGAAGAGGCAGATTTGGCACTTCCGCATAGCAACAGCTATTTAGGGTAAGTAAAATATATATATATATATATTTTTTAGATTTTTGGTGGAATTTTTTTTTCAGGGTGTAACTCCACTTTAACATCCAACTACAAAATTATTTGCATGAATATGAAGTTGCCTCCCCTTCTTCTCCCCCCTTTGTGGCTTTAACAGCCTCCGCTCTACTGGTAATGCAAGGAGAGCTTTTGGCCGGGAATCTGGGCCATGAGTTTTTAAGATGGGAAAACTGCCCAAAAAACGCCGGACAAAAAAACAGAACCAGCTCTCTTCTTTCGAGCTGGCAAAAACGGCGGGCTTTTCCCAGCCGTTTTATGGCAGATTTCCTATGGGAAAAACTTTTATGGAGCATACACACAGCCGGGATTCCCAACCAAAGCTCCATCGCAGTTTTCCTGTTGGGAAAACCAGCTGTATGTAGGGGAAAAGACTGCCCGAGCAGGTACTTGGCTTTTCCTTCGGGATTTCCGATGGGAACATTTCTGCACGTGTGTACAGGGCATTAGGCTTCTCACAAGAGTTTGGGGTGTCTGTGAAAATTTGTGCCCATTCAGTCATCGGGTACTGTAGGACAATAACAGACTTTCAACAGGCCCTCCAATTTATCCCAATGGTGGTTCTGTAAGGTAAAACCATATCTTAATGAAGGCTGACCTTATGAAAATGGGCAGTTATGCTGGAGCAGAAGAGGACCTTCCCCAAACTGTTGCCACAAGGTTAGAAGTGCGCAGTTGTCCAAAATTTATTTTTGTGCTGTGGTATTGGAAACACCTAAACTAGGTAATTTGCAGGGGTATTCACATGCTTTTGGATGCATATTTTTTGGTATCATGGTCAGGTGTCTACAAATATTTGGCTACATAATCTATATTACTGCCAAGCCCAAAAGTCCCAGTAATGTGATGGTAACAGAGGTTTTACTTTCATAGTCAAAGGTGGAAGTGGAATTGGTCATTTGAAGTGGAACTCCAGCCAAGTTGCCAAATCCTGTTGACCCTTGTCTTGAAGGGTAACACTACTATACATTGTTGCAGCTAACTGTATTTTTTACATGTCTTGCAGATTCTGTTGGCTGTGTGGTACCCGAAGAGTGTGTTAAAGTTTGTGGTGCTGAAGTTGGTTGCTCCAATATTGCATACCCCAAACTGGTCATTGAGCTGATGCCTAGTGGTAAGTGATATTCCAGCCTATTGTAATCATTTTCTTCCAATACTTTTTTTACTGATTGAACTGATTCACAGGAACAGTGTAGGCTAGCCTAGATTTTTTATTGTCCAGTCATAAGATCCAGTTAATATATATTTGGGTTCCAAGGTGTTCAGAGGGCCTATTCCAGCCAATTGCAGGAGATATCTGAAATTTTACCTTGGGGAAATCAATTAGTTAATCACGCAAAGAATAACTAAAGCTTATTTTTCTACAAATATGTGAATATTTGAATGCAGAGATGGGGGTCGAAAGAATAAGTGGACCTTTTTTTTAGTGCTTAAATCTTTAAGAGACATCAGAAGACAGATGTACACCAGAAGTATAGTCTAGATTTGAAATACATGTCACTTTTTGCCCTGTAGTGGTTGTAGTTCAGGAATGACCTGCACTTCACCCATTTCTCAGTTTATGAACCTATTTAATTTTCTTAATTTGCTCCACTTACTCCTGATTATGGTGACAGGTCTGCGTGGACTGATGATCGCCGTAATGATGGCTGCTCTTATGTCATCCTTGACTTCCATCTTTAACAGCAGCAGCACACTCTTTACTATGGACATCTGGAGGAAATTCAGGAAGAACGCAAATGAGAAGGAGTTGTTGTTGGTGGGAAGGTGAGTGGATTCTACAGTATTGCCTGACTGATACCATGTTTTTAGACAAAAGTAAGACTGAACTTTTAATCCAGATTTAACATTAGTACCTTATGTACTGTACTTTCCAAAATCACTTCACTTTATAGTCCACCTAAATAGGCAAATGTTCTCTGGATGGCCCTTTTCTCCTTCCATGGCTACCTTCACCAGGCTCCAGCAATGTTCCATTAGCTTACGGGAGCCTTTGAAAATGCCTACTACTTCCAGATACGGGAGAACATGTGACTTTCTCTCATTCCTCCTGCATTACAATGCTCAGCACCTAAACAATCGGTGACCACCAAAGTTCAGAAAGTTCCTTGATAGTTTTTAGGACTTTCTTATAGTTACTAAATTCAAAACCTGGCTTTCAAAGGAAGGTTTAAATGTGATTACTAGTATACAGTAAGAACAGACAAAGGAAGTGACACAGCACAAGCTTCAGGAAGTACACTCCCCGTAACCCTGTGAGGTGCCCTTTGAATTCCGGTTACAACAAATGATGCAAGAAGAAGAGTAAGGTTTACTGAGTTGCATTTACTGGACAGTATTAGTAGCTCTCTGATTGGTTCTGCTTGTAGCCTAAAATAGATTTCTTAAACTTTAAATGTACATGACAAAAAAAAGGTGTTTTTTGTTTGTTTTGGATAGCGTGGGGAAAGGTTAAGACCTTTATAATTTTTTTCTTCTTGCTCAATATGTTCACCGTAGGGTTTGAGCTGAGGTGAGTTTTGTGTTTGGATCCTAGTCTGATCCCACCTGAGATACCCTGCTACTACCAAATAGAAGTGATCAAATTATTCCCCTGAGCCACACAAGGGGTATGTAAAGTTAAGGAGCGGCTGCGGGGTGGGGATGCTCGGCCATTTTTGATTGGGGGTCCATACTGACAGCTTCCTGGCAGGATAGCTCAGGTGCGTTCAGACTGGGCTTATCCCTGGTTACTGCCCTTTAGTACATAAATAAATGTCCTATCATATTAGCATACAAGGAAATGATGGGGGCTTGTCAGTTTTTTCTTTCCTGTCTGTGTATTATCAGGAAGGTTTTCTTTTGTTCCCTGTCCCAGAGGAAGGACAAGAAAAAAAGGGTAAAATCTCTCCAACGTGTGGAGATCTTCCATTTATGTCACCGGAACCAGAACTCCCGCTCAAAGGTTTCCTTTCACCTCTTGTTTTTGAGACAACTCCCAAGTTTTGGATTTTCCTTAATTTTCTATACTTGAGAAAACTAACACAGGTCAAAAAGAGTGGGTGAATTTCCCAATACACAGATCGCAATAAATAGTTCACAGGGGTCTTACTTAATCCAGAAGCCTGCATTTATTATATCTGGTCTCTCACAGTACACAAAACATGGAACTGCAATAGTTTTATTAAATATTAACTGCTAAATACCTTTTCACATGGGCACTTAGGCAGTCTTCTGACTTCTATCAGTATTTGGTTAAAGCTTGTAGGAGGAGTTTTCCTTCTATTCTGACTGTCCTATGAGGCTGCAAGACCTCTCTGTCTGGAAAGTGCTGATTGGCCCTGTGCTCATCACATGCACTCTCCCAAGAAAAAAAGGAATACAGTTAGCAATATACACCAAACTGAGTATGTGCAGCTTGCCCCCATTGCTTTGTACTTTAAGGAGATGGATTGGGGACAGTGAAATAAGGGGAGGATCAGAGAAGACAGGATTAAACAGCCTTTTTATACAATGCAGAGGATTAACCCATTAGGTTCCACAGTGAGTATACCAAGCATGCTTAACTGCATTTACAGACTGATGTATATTGTTGTGGGCTTAAAAGCTTCCTCATACTTAAAACAAAACTAAAAAAAAAACTTTACATTCAGTTTAATCTGTCATTTAACCTCTCACATTTCCATTTTGTCTATTTTGATTGTTTATTTTCATTGCTCTGGTGAATTTTTATAATGGTGTATGAACATCTACCATCGGATAACTCAATTAAAATGAGTTTACATTTTTCTACCTTGAAATACTCCCATCTGTACAATGGATTTGTTAAAAGCATCGTAAAGATTTCTTTATAATGATCAGTTACACAATCCATGTAGGTCAATGTTTACATGATAAATGCCTTAGGTCTGCAAAACGTATTCAGTAACATGTTCAGGTAGATGCAGTCACAGAGTACATGAAACAAGCCTTCACATGACCCAGCGCTTCACTTTTCATTTTAGAAGAGATTAAAAATGTTTAGTTGACAGTGTCTGTCGGGTGATTCATGGCTAGCACTATAGGTGCCCGTGTTAGGAAACCTATTTACCAACATTCTATTGTCAGCTAATTGGAGTCTTTAAATATTGACTGGGTCAGCTGCGTATCAACTGTCAATGTGGACCAATTGGAAGATTGAAAAAAGGGGGACCGTACGGTTAAAGACACAAGCTGCTTGACACTATGCGTCTGAAATACATGGGTCAAAAATTGATTGATTGGGGTTTTGAAGGCACTGATGAGAAGGCATGTATAAGATAAAAAAGTATTTATTACATATAAAACAATACAAATATAAAAACAATGGGACAGGCCCCACAATTTAGACACAATGTCAAGTATTTGTATAAACAAAACCGTATGGGTCTAATGCGTGGAGCCGATCCCAATCCCAATCAATCAATTTTTGACCCATGTATTTCAGACGCATAGTGTCAAGCAGCTTGTGTCTTTAATCGTACGGTCCCCCTTTTTTCAATTATCCCGGGATGCTGGTACATTATAACCATTTTTTTCATTAAAATTAACTGAGGCTATACTCCCCTTCTCGACTAATTGGAAGATGTCAAGAATATAATGTTTTATCGATGTCAGATCTGTGAAATGTTACGGCCTCACACACACTAGGCGTTAAAAACACAGATTTTAAAGGCGTTTGACTTTTTTTTTTCTGTTAGCCAATGTGACCATGCACACATAGGCGTTTACAGGCTTTTTGAGGCAGAGGCATTTAGAGTTAGAAGAAAAAAAACAAAGGCCAGCATGTTCTGGAAAGAAGAGCTTTTCTGACAGATGTGCCTAAACAAGTGTAAACACATCTAAATGTGCATAATCGCTAGGCGCATGTAGTGCTTTGGCATTCATTCATTCCAATGGCCAAAATCTGGGGGAAGCCGCAATCCGGTTGCCAGTAAAGATGATCCATACAATGCACTGTTAAACCATTTTATTTTTATGGTCAATATTCTCTGGCAATATAAACGAAAACGAATGAGCGCTAGATGTCAGTTCTTGTCCACACATATACAAAAATCGAAATGAGTAAAAACATTAATAGTGAAATACCAATATAGTGCCACCAATATTAAAGTGCAAAAACTTGGAAGTCCATTAGTGTCGAAAATGAATCGCTCATCAATGTACTAGAATTTCCCATGATACATGCTTCCCACACTTCATGCAAGGATAAGGTGTTGTATCAAAACAGGGCTCGTGTCTCTGTGTCTTTACACCATGACCTCCTCTCACACTGTAACTCACCAGATCTTTACACCCAGGTATTAAGTGGGTCTAACAGCTCTTTAATGGGTTTCCCATACAGGATAGCCAACTCCCTTGCAGTCCCCTTCACTGCCCCTCCAGCTCAAAAAAGAAAAGCCAAACACAAGATTATCATGCAACCCATTTATTTCATAAAACACCAACAATGGGTAAAAATGTACCACTCACATGTATGCCTTGGAACTGCTGACTACCCCTCCAAAACGGTGGTGGTATGGCATGCATTCCACTGTCCCAGGAAGTGACGAAGGAACTGTGTCCCTCTCTCTACACTTCGCTGTCAACAGCATCATCACAAAGCCTTGTTGGTGTTTTATGAAATAAACAGGTTGCATGATCTTGTGTGTTTGGCTTTTCATTTCTGAGCTGGAGAGGCAGTGAAGGGGACTGCAAAAGAGTTGGTCATATTGCCAAACCCATTAAAGCACTGTTGGACCCATTTAATACCCGATTCTAAAGATCTGGTGAGTTACAGTCTGAGGGGAGGTCGCGGTGTGGAGACACAGAGAAGCCCTGTTTTGATACAGCACTTTATACTTGAATGAAGTGTGTGGAGCACGCTTCATAGGAAATTCTAGCACATTGATGAGTGATTCATTTTGGACACTGATGGACTCCCCCATGTCCCTAACCCCACCTACTTCAATCAGAGATTCACGTTCATTTGGGAAAATTCAAAGTGTTCTCTGAATAGCGCCAGCGACCTCCTGTGTCATGGAACCTAGAAGCTAGCGTCAATCATTGTAGTAGCGGTTCCTACTGCAGTGATTTCCAGCTTCCACTAGTATTGACCAGGCTTACATTGACTGAAGATGAACCAATATAAATATATTTACCTAATCTCTAGCTTTAATTTTTCGGCATTAAAAAAACTTTGTTTTTGAAAAACGTCATTTAAATTGATCGTGTGTGGGCTACACATAATTTTTCAGGTTCTGAAAAACGACAAAAAAATATTCGAACATGCTGCATTTTTTAACGTCGTTTTAAACTATGTCATTTTTCGGGTTGTAAAAAAATGATCGTGTGTGGGCTAAAACAAAGTTTTAAACCCGCGCATGCTCAGAAGCAAGTTATGAGACGGGAGCGGTCGTTCTGGTAAAACTACCGTTCATAATGGAGTAAGCACATTCATCACGCTGTAACAGACAGAAAAGCGCAAATCGTCTTTTACTAACAAGGAATCAACTAAAGCAGCCCAAAGGCGAATAGAACTTCCCCTTTAGAGTGCCGTCGTAGGCGTTGTACGTCACCGCACTTTGTTCATCATTTTTTTTAAATGATGGTGTGTGGGCAACATCGTTTTTTAAGATGAAGTTGGAAAAACTGTTTTTTGGACATGCTGAAAAACAACGTTTTTTTTTTCACGCTCAAAAATGATTGTGTGTACGCGGCATAAGAGTTATTGATTAATAGGTTGGTTGATTGATGTTGTATGGAGTGAGGAAAGAATGAGAAACTCCAGATGACTGGGGAATCATCTTCACCAACACAGAGCAGAAGCAGGCAAACTGCACTAGTTTTTATGAGTAATCTGCTTTGTCTTTCATTCCCAACCAGCAAAATAACCATGGTTCATTCCTCAGTGATGGTTTCTTCCTTGTAAACGGACAAGCTAATTACAGCTATTGGCTGCCACACAATTAGGCCTCAGACAATTATTGTATATTCTCATCTAATGGGTATGAATGTAATCACCTTACATTCCACATTTTTCAGACTAAATGTGTCAAGTAGCAATTAACATATTTCCTAAAATATTTATATAAATTCATTACATCAATTTAGAATTTATGAGAAGCATTAATGAATATTTTCATAGCACAGCTATATTGTTTTAGCGGTATGGTATGTTGACATTATTAAAAAGGGAATTTCAGGCACAAGATTCACTAATAAATATACCACGATCAGCCATAACATTATGACTACCCACCATAACCCGTTGAGGCATGGATTCCACTAGAACTCAGAAGGTATGCTGTGGTATCTAGCTCCAAGCTGTTAGTAGCAGATCCTTTAGGTCCTGTAGGTTGTGAGGTAGGGCCTCCATGGATTGCACTTTTTGTTTTCAGCACATTCCACAGATTGAAACCTGGAGAAATTGGAGGTCACATCAACACCTCAAACTTGTTGTTTTGTTCCCAAACCATTCTTGAATTCATCAGACCAGGCCACGTTCCTGCTCTGTGGTTCAGTTCTGATGCTCACATGCCCATTGTAGGCACTTTTGGCTGTGGATACGGATCAGCATGGGCACCCTTACCGGTCTGCAAATACGCAACACCCTACATAACAAACTGCAAAGTACTGTGTGTTCTCACACCTTTCTATCTGAACAAGCATTAACTTTTCAGCAATTTAAAATACAGTAGCTCTTCTTTTGGATCCGACTTGAGAGGCTGCAGTTTTGGAGATGCTCTGACTTAGTAGTCCAGCCTTTACAGTTCGGCCCTTGTCATAGCTGCTCACATTTTTACACTTTTCCATATTGTTTTGCATTTAACACATAACACCATGCACCTTAGAAAGATCTCTGGTCAGTGACTTTATTTAGGAAGTATGGAGACCCCAATTCAGACTATGGGGGAGCCGGACTGTGGCCAGCGTGAGTAGAAAATGCCCTGGCGTCAACTGAAGTAAGCAATACTGCATCTGTAGCGCCACCCCTGTAAGGGCCACTGGAAGATGACTGTCCCCAAAGAAAGCCCTGACCTTGAAAGTCTCCTGACACCTCTGACACCCTGGGTTTAGACATAATTCAAAGAAAGAATACAATTGCAAAGTCACCAGACTGTAGCAAAGCAAATTAGTATTTTTCTAACGATTCTTAAGTCAGCAAAGAAAAAGGAATGTTAATGCAGATATCATTCAATCACAAACTTTAGTTTTAACAAGTATACAAAGAATAAACAATGCAAAGGGAAATCGCAATAAATCAAACGGTAATAACTAGGGTTGTCCCGATACCGATACCAGTATCGGGACCGATACCGAGTATTTGCGGGAGTACTTGTACTCCCGCAAATACCCCCGATACCTAAATAGAATACTCCCCCCCCCGCCGCATACCGCAAAGCTGCCGCGTTAATCCCCCTGCATTGGATCCGTCCAATCCCGAGAAGGGGAGTGTCTATACATGGCGTGCCGTCATTACAAGTATTCAAACGAAAGCTTGTAATGCAGGGGGATTAACGCGGCGGCATCATATCTACTACTACAGGTATGGGGGACAGGACATGGCTGCATATGTGGGGGACATACATGGCTGCATCTGTGGGGGACATACATGACTGCAATATGTGGGGGACATGCATGGCTGCATCTGTGGGGGACATGGCTGCAATATGTGGGGGACATACATGGCTGCAATATGTGGGGGACATACATGGCTGCATCTGTGGGGGACATGGCTGCAATATGTGGGGGACATACATGGCTGCAATATGTGGGGGACATGCATGGCTGCATCTGTGGGGGACATGGCTGCATATGTGGGGGACATGCATGGCTGCATCTGTGGGGACATGCATGGCTGCATCTGTGGGGGGGACATGGCTGCAATATATGTGGGGGGACATGGCTGCAATATATGTGGGGGGACATGGCTGCATCTGTGGGGGGACATGGCTGCATTTGGGGACACATTTAAAAAAAGTATCGGTATTCGGTATCGGCGACTACTTGAAAAAAAGTATCGGTACTTGTACTCAGTCCTAAAAAAGTGGTATCGGGACAACCCTAGTGATAACTAATCAATAGGCCCTGGAAGAACTTATGACCCCAGGTATAGACCTTTCTGTGTCAAACCGCTCCCTTAAAATCCTGATGCCACAGGCCAGAAAGTAAACAGCACAATTTATAAGACCACAATTTGTAAAGAATGCAATAAGCAAATTCTGAGTAAGAATTCCCCTAAATACACACAGATGTTATGAACGGAGTCCCTTATGTGGGAGAAGAAGCGAGAAGTCCTTGTAGGGTAGGTGTTCAGAATCTTCAGCTAACTCAACAAGGGCCCAAAAAGGTTGCTGTGCAATGGCGACCAGCAATAGTGGACAGCATTTACAAAGTGTTTCTGTAAAGAGATGGGGTGAAGGTGTCTGCATGCAGTGTCTTTTGTAAGATTTACTCAGGGTGTGGTTCTGCCTGCTCAGCAGTCCTGATGATACCAAGCCTCAAGGGAATAGGATGTTCCCGAACAGCCTCTTGAAGATTCTGCAACCAGTGAAGGGTGTCTGGCCATGCACCTGTTGACACAGGGATTCAGCTGGGTCTGTAACAATGACGATGAGAGTAAACCCCGATAGTCACTCAACCAACTGGGAGCTCGCAATGATGGGTCTGCCTGAAGATGTATACCTCACTCCCTGAAGACTCTCCAGCCAGAGTGCCTTGCCTGCTCACATCCCCCAGAGCAGCTGGGTTTCTCTACTCTCAGGGGAAGGCGGTGGTCCCAAGAAGAGCTCCTCCATGGACCAGACTATTTATGTCCTCACCCAGCATTCTTCTCTCTCTAGCCAGCTGTAATTTGTATTCTGTAAATACCCACTCTCTGGACCACATGTCCCACTATCCGATGCTTTTAGTAGTGGTCTTCTAAATTATGTCACAATGTCCAGTCTGAACACTAGAGGGTAACAAACTTAAGGCACCTCTTGTTAAAGAATGTCCCACGATGACACAAGCAGACTAGCCAGCGCCTGGCTACACACCATTGGTATTACAGGCAGTCCCCGTGTTACAAACAAGGTTCTGTAGATTTGTTCTTAAATTGAGTTTGTATGTAAGTTGGAACAGGTACAATTTAAAAAAAAAAATACATTTAAAGATTTTTGGATAGCATAGGGAAGGAAACTACTTAACACCCCTGTAATGTTTGTTTTCATGCAGTGTACATGAAGTCTTATGCCGCATACACACAATGGGAATTTCCGACAAGAAAAGTTTGATGTGAGCTTTTGGTTGGAAATTCCCAGTGTGTGGCGCCCCGTCGGACTTTTCCTGTCTTAATTTCCGACAGCAAAAATTTTGAGAGCTGGTTCTTAAATTTTCCGACAGGAAAAATTCTTGTCGGAAATTCCGATCGTCTGTATGCAATTCTGAATCACAAAAAAACATGCATGCTCGGAACCATTAAGCCTAATTTTTCTCAGCTCGTTGTGGTGTTGTACGTCACCGCGTTCTTGACGGTCAGAATTTTGTGTGACCGCGTGAATGCAACACAAGTTTGAGCCAAAATTCCATTGGAAAAAAAATCCATGGTTTTCTTGTTGGAATTTCCGATCGTGTGTACGTGGCATTAAAGGAATACATTTTTCTTTCCTAGGGGTAGATTTATTCTCATTTATTGTTGTCTCCCTCCGTTTGAAAGTATGATTTGTATGTAAGACGGATGTTTGTAACTCTGGGACTGTAGTGGAAGGAATGGTGCCCCATTGTTGCTATCAGGGGAGGGATTTGTGTTTTATTGTTGGTATAGGGGGAAGCAATAGTGCCCCATCCTTGGTGTAAGTGGTGGATTTATGCCCCATTGTTGATGTCACTTGGATAAATAGTTCCCTAAGGACCATATAAAACAAGCAAAGGGCCACAGTTTGAAGACCATTTTCCTAGGCAAAGATAATACCATCAGTATTCTACAGACAGGAAGAAGCATTTCCAACACCAGGACTTACATGATGGCGACATCTCTCTCTGGGACAAATATTGGTGATCATGGATGATGCCTGAACAATGATGGCACTGTCCTTCTAAATGGATAATCAGATGTAGGCATTGGAAGGGCACAACTTTGATCTTGGTGAGAGGTAATAAATACCTAAAAGTGTTACACTGAGGCCGCGTACACACGAGGAGACATATCCGATGAAAACGGTCCGACAGACCGTTTTCATCGGATATGTCTCCTGGAGATTTTGGTCTGATGTGTGTACACACGATCAAACCAAAATCCCCGCGGACAGACAGCGCGGTGACATTGACGCCGCCACGTCACCAAACCAGGAAGTAAAAAACTTCCACGCATGCGTCAAATCCATTTGACGCATGGGGGAGATTTCGGTCCGCTGGTTAGGCGTACTAACCAGCGGACATATGCGACACACGGGTTTCCAGCAGACAGATTTTAAAGCATGCTTTAAAACTCTTGTCTGCTGGAAACCTGTCTGGTAGCCCGTACACACGATCGAATCTGTCCACTGAAACTGGTCTGCGGACCAGTTTCAGCAGATATATTCGATCGTGTGTACGCGGCCTGACACATTACTTAAAGCGGGGTTCCACCAGCAATTTTTTTTTTAAAGTCAGCAGCTACAAACACTGTAGCTGCTGACTTTTAATAAGGACACTTACCTGTCCTAGGTGCCCAAGATATTGGCTGCCCGAGGCCGATCACTCTAACGTGGCAGGTCTCGGCGCAGCCATCCTCACTAAGGGAAACAGGCGGTGGGGCCTTGCAGCTTCACTGCCCGTTTCCTACTGCGCGTGCGCGAGTCTCGCGGCTCTTTGTGAATGGGCGGCTGCTCTTTGGGATACACACAGTTCCCAGAAGGCAGCACTCCCCATTCCCCAGAAGACAACGCGAGGAGGATGAGGAAGAAGACCTGCCGTGGACTAGGAAGAGGCAGATTAGGAAGATCCGCATAGCAACGGCAATTTCTGGTAAGTAAACTTTTTTTTTTTCAATTTGTTTTGTAGAATTTTGGTGTAATTTTTTATTTTAATTTGGGTGGACCTCCGCTTTAACAGAGAATATATATCTGATGATTGGTCCACTTTTACTGCTGGGTAAAAGCACATCTGCTAGATGTGGTTTAAAATCTGCACCCATGAGTATGTGGCTTTAACTAGGATAACCCCAGGTTAAATACAGTGCATAGACTTAAATAGCTTCATGATAATAAAGAATACAGTAAACCTACTTTCATATAACCTCAAACCAAAGTTAAGAGGACCTCAGTTGAAAAGCTTACAGAACACACGTCGTAGTTTGTGTCTTCCCTGTAGCTGGCACCGCTGAAGAGCTTCTGTTAATGTACCAGCCCAATGATGCCAGAGTCTTGAGCAGGAATCTGCAGGATGGCAGCCATGTACAAGCAGGATCCTGGCTTGCCTGCCAACTGACCTGGATAACTGTTTTAATTGAATTTAATTAAACAGTGCTGTTGTGGTTATAGATAAACACAGTGAGTAAGTGCCAGTGACATGACTACACTAAATCAACCTGCTGAAACTTCAGTTAAAGTGAACTCATCATTTGTGTTGCCTTTCCTTTACGCCAAGTTGTCACAAGTGTGGGCAGGTTTTGTAGTTCACCTTTGCCAAACATATGTCTGTAGATACAAAGAAACCGTGCAGCTTTGGCCAAAGTTGAATATTTGCCCTTAATGTAGGTTTACATGCTTCCCGAAGCCTGACTAAAAAGCCCCCGGAAATTGCATTATTCTGTTCTGCCTTGTTGCTAGGGCATTACTAAGACAATCCCAGCTGATTCAAACCGCCTCACATGCACTCTCTCCCTCCTGTAGCAGTAGCTCTAAACTTCGTAAAACACAACAGAGAAGATAGTGGACCACACTTGTGCGGGGGTTGGAGAGCTGACTCCTGTGATGGTGGAGGTGAGGAGTTGTTGCACCTGAAATGTGTCTTAGCAGAGTCCTAGCAACAAAGAAAAACGGGATGATGCCATCTCTGGGAGTTTTTCAGCCAGGGTTTTTGAGGGACGTAAACGACCTACACCTATAGCAAGGGCATAATCCAACTTGAGTCAGAGCTGTACAGTTTTTTTTTTTTAACTGTAGGTGCTCCTTATTAACATTTTGGAAAGGCAAACTAACCGTTTAACTTCAGTTAAAACTCCATGTCAAGACATGGATCCATTAAAAAGAATTAGAGTGCCAGAAGACTTGAATGAATCCAGTAGGAGTTTATTTTTGAAGTAGTTGTAGTGTTACCTCCGAAGGGGCCACTGAAGATTAGACAGGTTGCTTCCCTTTATTGATAATTTTTTTTAACTAATGAGCAGGGGCGGACTGACTACTCATGGGGCCCCTGGGCAATAAGATTATGGGGCCCTCGGGCTTACAGATGGCCACCACACCAGGAGGCAGTGCAGAGCCGGAGCAGTGCAGCTAAAATCTCTGGATTTTCACATCAAAAGCATGTCGGTATCGGACATATCAGGGACAGATGTAAAAAAAAACACAGATTTTTACATACTGTCCCTGGTTTTACTGAGCCTGGCAACCCTTATGGGGTCCCCTAGTGACATGGGGCCCTCGGGCAGTGCCCGAATGGTCAGTCCGCCCCTGCTGAGGAGGACAATTGGGTATGGGTTTCTTCCAAAAGTCAAAGCACACATTTTGCAGAGTACACCTTCTCTGGTTGATAGCTACACATTCTTTAACACCCAGTTGTGGACCAAGAGAATATTTGGCACAGAATCAGCAGAAGCTCTCTACACTAGGCAGTAGCCACACATTGTTTCACTCCCAGCTGTAGACCAAAAGAATACTGAAGCATTAGTAGGACATGTATGACTATAGACTAAACCAGTCTATGTTTCCCACAGCTGACGACCACAGGATAGGTTTGGACTGTTATTAAGAGCAAATAGGAACGGTTTGAGTTCTTGCAGCTGAAGACCACAAGATGGACAGCACACTAGGCACACTGGAATAGTTTGTAGTATCCAAAGCTGGGGACCATAGATAAACTGCAGCCAAAGAAATTGGTCTCCACACACAATACCCAGTAGAAGCAAGTCCATGGTCTCAATCCAGGGGAGTAACCAAACAACAGAGACTGTCATTATTAAGGCTGTTTGAAGCTAAATCGCATTGACTTTGTGTTTAAACCGTGCTGCAATGAACTTTAAGCTGTACTGTGATTTACTGTGGTGCCAGCTTTTTTCCTATACAGTTTAGAGAGTAGTCCAGCAGCCAGTCCAGTGAGGCTTTAGTGCTAACTGCCAACCTGAAGCCCATAACCCCCCTTCCTCCAGGTGAAGATAAAGTCTGCACAGGTTCCAGCCTATTTACCCCCTCTCTGACCACCTACCAGGCATTGCCCCTTCAGGGATTGGCCACAGGGTGGTAAATGTTCAGGGGAGAGATTTGAATGTCCCTCCCTGAACTCTGGAAGGTTCTCAAAAGAGACAAGGGAAAGTAATCAATCTCACTACCCACAAACAGACGATCAGCCCAAGCTCCTCTGGCTACATAAAAAGCCAAACACTACATTTTTATACTAGTTTAGGAGGGTGCTACATTGTCAAGAAGCCAATATGTTTCAGGGACTCAACATTCCCCCTTTATCTTGAATGCTGGCAATAAAATGCAGGCTATACTGCAAAATGCATAGTAAACTGATGATTCAGGTCGCCAGACTTTCCAGCATTTAAGCCCACGATGGAAAATAAGTATTAAGCCCCCCGAGCACATTGGCTTCTTCACTACTTGTCAAGAAAAATAAACTCACTGGACTAATTTAAGTCTTGTGACGCACATATCCTTTTTATTGCACTACATGGACCACTGGGAAACCACAGTTGTCAGAGAGCTACTTTGAAAATTTGGAATCTTTTCTGCCATTTGCCTACCTTGAGGCCCAGCATATATTTGCCTACCCTGGGGCCCAGATATATATTGCCTTACCAATATATATCATGTCGAAAACATGGATCCAGAGAAAGCCAAAGTCATTGGCAGATATTAAGTACACATGTCAAATTTGAGATTTGCCCCTCCTCTCCTACTTTCCAAGCATACCTCTTTTTGTTATGGGATCTTATAGGTGACAGATGAGGCTTAGTAGAGACAAGAGAGTGAAGCAAAGCTTTACTTTTTTACAAGAACATTTTAGCTACCTATGACTTCTGCCACGTATATATTTGGATTTACCAATTATTTTATATACAGTATGCGGTTTTCTTTGAAGATAACCTCTGTTTAGTTATCTTTTAATATAAAGTAAATTTGCTTTTGTACTCTCATTCAACATTGAACATTTGGTCCCATAAGGACAAAACTACCATTGGTAGTTCTACAGTAATTTTTATTATTGGACACTTGATATTTCTTTGTTTTAAATGTCATTTCCAAATGTCATTGTAGTGGAGTTTAAAACTCCCAACACCTCCACCTTTAGTGGTGTCCGAGAAGTGTCTGATCACCAGCATGATCCTGATTGTATTAATAAACCTTTGTGTCACAGACATTTCTAGGATGGGTTGGAACATTTTGGGTTTTTCCTCATCTTCTGTGCCAGTGGCCAGGGTGACAAATTGATAGCGTAAATGTCCCCAGAAGGACACAGATGGCAATAAAAGCCTGACAGAGGTTGTTATCCTTTGCACAATTTTTTTTCTTAAAGACTTAAAAGAAAATGAAGAAAAATGAAAAGAAAATGGTATCTTTTGCAGCAGACATTTATCAACCTGAATTTTGAAAGATGGAACACACCAGTTTTCACAACAATGCTGCTGAAAACCTGCATTTGCATCCATCATCAAGTTTATTTAAAACGAGGAGGGGCTTGAAACTCTTCATGTCATTCTGGCTTCAGAATCGCCAGTAAGCAGTCTCAGAGCGGCACACCCCACAATCCTAAAGCGTTTTCAATTCCACCCAGGCAAATGAAGCCACTAAAATGTATAGCGGCACGCCTCTCTAATTGTTTTCACCCATTTGTCTCACGCAGTCCTTTCAATTAATTTTTGTCAGGAGAAAGAACCAGGATGACCCAGCTGGTGGTAACATCTGCTTGGGAGCCCTGGCATCATAACCAGTTCATTTAAAGGGGAGCCCCACTTTTACACCATAAACAGAATTACATTTAGGCTTTCTCATTGATTTTTATATATATCTTATTTGAAAATTGCCCCGGGCTTTTGTATTCTGCATAATATTCTATTATCATGAAAATCTTAAATAAAAACAAAAACAAAGGAGATGACCCTAGTCATGGATAGAGATAAATGAGTGTGATAATTTCAGGACCCCCTGTATAGACTACAATACAGACCTTGATCAGTGGTAATAGATAATGAGAAGAAGTCATTGTGTTCACAATTCCGACGCACAAAATTCCACATATGCTCTGAATCAAGTACGAGACGGAAACGCTCGGTCTGGTAAAACTAGCGTTCGTAATGGAGATGGCACATTCGTCACGCTGTAACGGATTGAAAAGTATGAGGCTGAAAAGCGCAAATCGTCTCTCCCCAAACTTCTACTAACACGACTGGTATTAAACATCCCTTTTCTAGTACCGTTGTACGTCACCGCGTTCTTGACTTTTGGAATCTCTGACAACATTTGTGTGACCGTGTGTATGCAAGACAAGTTTGAGCCAACATCTGTCAGAAATGTATCCACGGTTTTGTTGTCAGAAAATCCGATCGTCTGTACGCGGCATAACCGGTTTCTTTTCTGCCTAGAACATGCACATTACAATGGTTAGAATTTTGTTAGTTTAAGAAAACTTTGAAAACAAACAATTTATATATATGTTTATGTATATATGTGTATACATTTTCTGTTTCATTATGATTTTTTATATACAAATAGTTAACTCAATTGGAGGCCTAGCCATGCCTACAGATTGAACCCGATAGTGGTGGGCAGGTACAGGCTACCAAGTACTGTATTGTTATAAGAAAAATCTTATGAACCAAGGTAACTCGTTCTGTTACTAAGGATTAATGTGACAATTTTAGTCTGTACTGTTAAGTAAATACTTTCAATAAAAATCTATTGTTAAAAAAAACAATAAAAAAAAAAAACAATTTGACCCCACTAACTACTAGAAAATGAAACGAGCATTCCTGCTTCATTCCGACCTTAAAAGAGACCCCTATGAAGCCCTTCTATGTAAACCTATCCTTGAACTCCTCTGCCCGGATCATCAATTAGCTCTGCACCTTTTTAATGCAGCTAAGTTGACCATTGCAAGGGCATGGAAAAGAGTTAAAAACCGAATGAACGACATTATGATTAATGAGAAACAATACATTTCTCAGGGTCTGGCAACCATGGATGTCATATAACCAACACTCCAGGCTCAATAACCTACTTCTCTCAATCTAAGGGCCTCTCTTATGCCCCCCCTTTATTCTCTGCAGTGTAACCCTTCCCTTTCTTTTTCTGTATACTCTTCTTTGACACTCCTGGTTTCAAGGAGTTGGTCTAGTGACGATGGTTACAGCGATAAAGAATAAATAAAATAGAAAAACCAAACAAAAAAAAATGTTTTCTCTCTTATCCACAATCAATATGCAGTTAATCTAAGGCCTTGTACACACGATTAAATGTGTCTGTTCAAATCGGTCGGACCGATCTGTCTGCTGGGATTTTGGTTTGCTCGCGTGTACACACGAGCAAACCAAAATCCCCGCCAGCAGACAGCGCGCTGACGTGGCGGTGACGTTGACGCCGCCACGTCACCGCACCAGGAAGTAAAACACTTCCGCGCATGCGTCGAAACCATTCGGCGCGTGTGCGAGAAGACATGTCTGCTGGTTAGCGTACTAACCAGCAGACATGTCAGGCGCACGGGTTCCCAGCCGACAGATTTCAAAGCATGCTTTGAAATCTGTCGGGTGGCCAAATCCATCTGTTTGTCTGTACACACGATCAAATCTGTCTGCTGAAATGGTCTAGCAGACCGTTTCCAGCAGACAGATTTGATTGTGTGTACGAGGCCTAAGAATGTATGCACCCCTTTATGTTGCTTGGGGTTTTCAAGCTTTTGCCTACCATAGAGCATACTCTGGGGCATTGAATGACTTTTATTACGGCGTACTGCTGCTGTTTTTTTCTTTTCTTATTGTACTGATGAATAATGTACCACGTATATAGCATCCCTTTGTTGGGATCCCCTTCTTCATTTTATGTTTGATGTAACCATCACACTGTTGCACGAATCTGTTAAAATTACTTTTCTACCAATAAAACTTTGTAAAAGAAAATAGGACGAGCATTCCAAATACAATATTTTTTAATTTTTTTACAAAACACTGCAGGCATATGGCCAGCTTAGGACTTTAGGGAAATACGAAGATACTGCTTCTTTGTTAGCAAGGAAGACTTTGAGGGATAACAAAGACACAGCTTGACATATCAGTTGATTTCCACATCCATGCTAAGGCCCCTTTAAGGCATCTTTCACACTGGGGCGCGGGCAGCGTCGGCGGTAAAGCACCGCTATTTCTAGCCGCTAGTGGTGCGCTTTTAACCCTCACTAGCACCCGAAAAAAGGGTTGCAACCACCTGCAAAGTGGCGCTTTGCCAGCGGTTCAGCCGCAATGCCCATTCCTTTCAATGGGGAGGAGCGGTGGAAGAACGGTGTACACACCGCTTCAAAGATGCTGCTTGCAGGATTTTTTTTTTAACCACTTGCCTACTGTGCACCTACACCCCCTTCCTGCCCAGACAAAATTTTAGCTTCCGGCACTGCGTCGCTTTAACTGACAATTGCGCGGTTGTATGACGTCCTCTCAAAACAATAGAGCATTCCGCCCGCCGTCGGCGGGTGTTAAGTGGTTAACGCTCTGCCAGC
Source organism: Rana kukunoris (assembly GCA_029574335.1). Classification (NCBI taxonomy): domain Eukaryota; kingdom Metazoa; phylum Chordata; class Amphibia; order Anura; family Ranidae; genus Rana; species Rana kukunoris. Next base: position 22,256,793 of record CM056054.1, read on the forward strand.
ACATCGCCTCAGTGTGAAAGCCCTTGGGCGCCTTTAAAACGCCCCAGTGTGAAAAGGGTCTAACAGATGTGGACTGTTCATTCCCTCAGAACAAACATATGACGTTTACATCAGTTTTTCATAATTTTCTCATCAGTTTTTTTACAAAACAAAAAATAGGGCTTTGATCTGCTTAAAAAATGGATATTGGCGGATGTCAACGAATGATCATCCGTTGACATCCATTTTTCAATAGAGATACATTGATGTCTGTTTTTCATCCGTCAACGGATGAGAAAAAACGGAAAAACTTATGAAAGAAGCCTAACAGCGTAGCTGGAAAAATCCCCACTGCTGGTCATTGTATTCAGTCACTGCACCTGTGGTTGCCTGAATACAGTTATGTTCAGCCAACCATATTCCACCCCGGCTCAGTTGAATTTTAGTGCACATAGCCGTGCTCTGCAAGATAGCATGTGCTCGCGCAATGCCATTTCAGTCATACAGATAGTGTGGCTGAATTCACATGTAGATTTGCGTTTGCACGATTGGGTTGCCAATCGTGCATTTCCCACAATTTGCGGTGATTCGGGAATCGTGGGCAGAATCAGTTTTTCTGCCCATGATCCAGAACTCCTAGGTGTAAATAGAGCCACAATTGGCCACACACTGCCCCAGGTCTTTTATAGCGTATACAAAAAATAAATAAAAAAACATGCAGAGCGCTGCTAAAGAGTTCTGGGTTGGCTTGAAGAAAAGGTGGCAACCGTAGTCACAAGGTACATAAATGACCTGCACCTATAGAAAAGGCATTATTCAACTTTACTGAAAGCTGCAATGTTTGTTGCATAGGCAGATACCCAGCAAAATCAGCGTTGTTCCTCTGGACTCTCCTGCTCCTCTGCCACATGCCTGGGCTGTACCGCTTTCCTTTTCTCCTATTTGTTATCAGGAGCTGGCTGTCAATTTCAGGTTCTTGCAACCATTTTCTGCTAGGTCTGCCAGGGACATGTAATTCTTGCCTTGGCAGGTATAGAGGCAGGGGAAGGATGGGGTGGAAGGGCTATCAGAGAGTGCAATGGGACAAATAGATTTTTGGGGTGTCCTTTCAACCATGTTGTGTACTGGAACTTGCAGTTACACACAGTGCAGTTCCATCCAGCTGCGACCCCCCCCCCCCTTTTAAGAATTAAACTTATATTCAAAAGCAAATTATACCCTGGAGTATGTGGGGCAGCTGCAGTTCACAGTGAGGAACAAAAGTGATGCGTGAACACAGCTTGATTTTACTTGTGAAGTTCTCATCTATCTTTCCCTCTTAGAAGGCAGCGCATGGCAGGCTGGGATATCAGCTTGGCAGTACAGAAGCTTGGCATCTCAACAAGGTTCCTTTAGGACAAATAACCCTGCCCAGAGAGCCTGGATCTTGTAACAATAAAAGTGTATTTATTTATTTTTCACATTTAAGGGAGCTCGACTTATTCTGGCAGGTTCTTTCTGATGGGGCTTGTCCTGTGGCATTGTGTTTGGTGCCAAGCCTTGATAATTGTTCTAAATGTGGCTTGTGCTGTTGGCTGGGTTTAATTAAAAACAAAGTGTGTCATAAACAGATTATGCCAGACATGAACCTAGGCCTATACCCTAGTGTAGACCCTATTGTAGGGTTGTGGTCGCGTGATGGGGTACTGGGGACTGGGGCAGGAGATAAAGCCAGTACCCCTCACAACTGCAGCACCTTTGTATCTGATTACTGGGGATAAGTGCGTTTTAAAGGGGTTGTAAAGGTACAATTTTTTTTTTCTAAATAGCTTCCTTTATCTTAGTGCAGTCCTCCTTCACTTACCTCATCCTTCCATTTTGCTTTTAAATGTCCTTATTTCTTCTGAGAAATCCTCACTTCCTGTTCTTCTGTCTGTAACTCCACACAGTAATGCAAGGCTTTCTCCCTGGTGTGGAGTGTTGTGCTCACCCCCTCCCTTGGACTACGGGAGAGTCAGGACACTCTCTACATTGCAGATAGAGAAAGGAGCTGTGTGTTAGTGTAGTCCAAGGGAGGGGGCGAGCACGACACTCCATACCATGGAGAAAGCTTCACATTACTGTGTGGAGTTACAGACAGAAGAACAGGAAGTGAGGATTTCTCAGAAGAAATAAGGACATTTAAAAGCAAAATGGAAGGATAAGGTAAGTGAAGGAGGACTGCACTAAGGTTAAGGAAGCTATTTAGGGAATTATTAAGGGGGTAAATCTTTCTGGGGCTGAAGTGGTTAATGGAAGACCTCTTCAATTAGAGTGAATGATCCTTTCAGTGTATCTAGGGTGTGATCACAATATAAGAAGTGCTTGAGTCTTGTGCCGGAACACTTGTATATAATGAATGTTTCTTTGTCCAGGAACGCCACATACAGCTGTACATACACTGCCCAGCACCATGTTCTCATGTCTCCCCTGTAACAAGTACGTTACGGTGATATCACTGAATGACGTTCGCACCATTATGTGATTCCTGCAAGGTTCTCACTGTGTGTAATCCTGTACGAGTGCACACCTCATTCCTCTGTATTTGTACTAGCAGTGAAAAGGCCATTAATATCACCTATCTCCATTTACCTGTAGAATACACATACAGTACAGCCTGACCTATATCATCGAAATGTCTGCTCCTAATCTTCTGGCTTAGTTGATTGCTTTGTAACCTACAAATAAAACAATTGAATGGGTGACTATGAATGAATGGCAGATTTACATAACAATATAAATGTATGACCATTTCATTTTGTGATTTTACATTAACTCCAATAGTCCATTTCTGCATCAAACAACCAATCGGGACACACATACAAAGTTTGATATTTTAATCAATGATGGATTGTTTGCCTGAGAGCACTCATACCTAGGTTGATCGCACGTTGGAATGTGTATGGCCACCTTAAAGCTGATCATATGCCGATCGGCAGACTTTTCTCAGTCATGTCCCTTTGACAGAAGCTGGCCAAACGGCTGGCTTTTGTCGGACCGTCTGCTGTACACATGGGCCGAATGTCAAAGCAAAACTTTGACTTAAGGGGGTTTAAGTAGAATTTGTAGTCTTGCTGTCACGCTAACATTTTAAATCACTGAGCAACATAATACCGGTGCTAAAAAAACGATATAATTTAATTAGTTAATCCATGCTTAATAAAAATGTGAAAAATCATATCTGTGAAAACTCATAATAAATCCAAAAATAGTCCTCATGTACGGTATACACTCTCAAAAAAATGCAAGAAAAAAGTGTCCACAGCAAAGTGATGCAAGTTCTTCCCACCACTAATTCACCATCGTGCAGAAAATCGTCATTTTAAATGGACTCTTACCAGCTGATAAAATCTTTAGATGTTAATTGATCAAGTAAGGCAGGGTGTGCTGTGCAGAAAAGCCACAAGGTGTCTCTCTCCTTTCCAGGGGTCTGCTGTAGGTGTCCACCAATCTCATGGATAACTCCTTTAGTTCTTAGCAAGCAAGCGGCCCACTACATAGTGTAGTAAATTATAACAGCCCTCTTTATTCTACTAAAATTGCCCTTAGGTCAAATTCAAATCACCATGTCACCAAGAACAGTCAGAACTTGCTGTTTCCGGTTCCAGCATCTGACATCACTTCTTCAATGCGTTTCATAACATGGACTTTATCAAGAGGATGTACACCAGGGGTATTAGTTTTTAGTGCTGGCTATTAGGATACATTTAAAATCGTTGGGCCAGATTCTCGTAGTTTTGCGTATCGTATCCCATTCACGCTACACCTCCGCACTTTTTACGGGCAAGTGCTGTATTCTCAAAGCACTTGCTTCGTAATTTGCGGCGGCGTAGCGTAAATGGGCCGGGGTAAGGCCGCGTAATTCTTAGTAGGAAGGAGGTGGGCGTGCTGTATTTAAATTTAGCGTGGCCCCGCGCCGAGCGAACTGCGCATGTGCAGGCCATAAACGTAGCCCACTGCGCATGCTCCATAGTACGCTGCAAATACATTGATTTAGACGGCAACGTAATTAACGCACAGCCCTATTCGTGATGAGTTACGTAAAAACACGACGATGTCCCGACGTCCATATTTGACATGGCTTACGCCGGACCTACGCAGGGTTACCCCTCATATAGCAGGGGTAACCTTATGCAAACTACGACGACGGAGCGCAAATGCGTTCGGGAATCAGCGTATCAGGCTCATTTGCATATTCAACGCAGAAATCGACGGGAACGCCACCTAGCGACCAAGCGTAACATTGCAATTTAGATCCGACGGTGTAAGTGACTTACGCCAGTCAGGTCTACACCAAATCTATGCGTAACTGATTCTAAGAATCAGTCGCATAGATAGGAGGGCTCAGAAACAGAGATATGACGGTGTATCTGGAGATACATCGTCGTATCTCTTCTGAGAATCTGGCCCACTGTTTTAGTGTAGGATGGATTGGACAGAGATTAGGACCCCTGTCAGTTTTTATTGCTGTATGTGCCCCTGTTAGGAAGATTCACCGTCTCTATTTATCCTGTTTACCATTATCACTAAAAGTCAAAGTAAAATAAATTACCCAAATTCTGGGTTGTCCCCTGAAAAGTAATAGTGGGGAAATCTTCCATTGGGGACACAAGTTCTGGTGACCTGGGGGTCCCCAAGGAATTCACTCACTCAATTTGCAGTTTTTTTTTCTCACTTCCTGTTTGGCTATGGGACCTGACAGAGGTTATAACCCTCCCTTGCTCTATCGAAAATGTATTTATTTTTTCCTATAGTTAGTAGTCTATAGTTCTACTTTAAAAACATTGCTTCATTGGAGAAAGTGCCAAAGTTTACAGGGTATAGATGTTCCCTTTGCATTACTTGAGTGCAGAGCCTGCGATTGGCAAATAAATGCTCATTCCTGGAATAATATGGTTCACTATGGTTTGAGAGGCTATGAGGGCCGATAATCATTCGCTGCAATGTCTCCAATAAACATCTTAGGCAGACAATAGTGCATGACATGCCGTGTGTCCATAGCTGCCGCCAATGGAAGCAGCACTGTGTTGGCTATCCCTGCCAATGTGGGAGATGAATGGGAGACCGTGTGTTGCTGGTAGTGCTATGCGAAGCAGAGAGGCAGGGTGGCAAGGTTGCCATCTACCCATCACATGGCTGTGATCAACAGGTAGAACGTGATTGACCTGTTTATGACCCCTGAGTTGGTGGAACGTCATGTTGTTCGTAGACTTGTCAGTAAAATAACTGATGTCCTCCTTTAACCTTTAGTATAACTATAATCTTAGCTTTGTATATTGTTTTAAAAAACAAACTCATTCTGTTTATAGGTTTTAATTATATATATATAGATGGGAGCATTCATATTTGCTCATTACATAAGGAGGCTTTGCTTTCTACTTAACAGTAATTGTTACAGTATAGGTCTATCAGCTCGATATGATAGAAAACATCATCTCTAGGTGGTTTATCCTGGTATGTCACCTTACGTTATGACTTGAATTAGACCTTCACTCTAGAAATGTACTTTCCACCATCCCAATCCTCCCTTCGCCACATGACAAAAAGAGCATAATTTTTATTTTTTTATTTACATTTTTTTTATTCATGATAGACCTGACCTCACCCCATTGCCATTCTCGTCCAGGTGAGAATGACCTGCAGCCTCCTTGGATACCAAAGTCACATATTCCAGGGGGCTTCAGGATTCCCTACAGCACCACACAAATTATCATTCATCTGGCACAGGGTTATAAAGAGGACGGCTGCAAGAACCTGAAAGAGACAACCAACTCTTGATGTAATAGATTAAATTAATAACGACATTTGGTGGCGCAGAAGAGAGGGAGAAAAGGACAGTGCAGGATTTGCTGGGCTTGTATGTTTTTCCAGGATAGAAGGCCATCAAAGGTTATGGACATATCGTGGGTTAATGTAATGGGAAAGGGTAAGGTCATCTTCAAAGTGAAACTAGTTATGTTGGTTCTGCCAGCTTGCTTGCACATTATGGCAGACTGACTTGCCTCTTTGCATTTTTACGCCATCCGCCACTGAAGTCATCTTCCCTGGTCTTCAGCCATTGGGTGGCCACTGATGCTGAAACACCTGCACATGCATGTTGGAGTTACATTGTACACCCCTTTCCATTCATGGCATTTTACAGAGCAGAGTATACTAGTTACAAAATTAACTAGGAGACAGAGTTTGATTTTAGCAGAAGCAATAAGCAACGGTCTCATCTGCTAAAATGCTCTATCTACTAGTAATTCTCTGTTAACCATAGAAATACCACGTAGGATGTCGGTCAACTCAAAATTTAATTATGTATAAATTTTATGGTAATTGCTCAAAATATATATAAGGAGGTCTTCAAATGGTTTCTATATATATATATATATATATAATATATATATATATATATATATATATATGTATATATAAAATATATATAACTTAGTTTAAAAAGTGCAGAAAGTTTTTGAAGAACCCTTGTACTGAAAATACGCTGTAGTTTCTCTTTAAATATCAGTGCCCACCATGAAACCAGATTACTCCATCTGCAATGGCTGCTGGTGCCCACAATGTGTACAAAAGCAGCAAAGACTTCCTTTCCTCATACCAGGTTATGCCTGTTTGCTCTACAGGGGAAAGCGGGTTAGATCCCTGCTGCTGATGCCTTCTAGCAAACACGATTGTTAGTCCTGACAATGTAATGTATTGTAGCTTACCAGCCTTTAGATGTGGTGGCTACATTAGTTTTACTTTAATTTTTTCCAAGCTTTTTTTCCTTTATTTTTACCTTGGGATTCTGCAAGTAAAGCCCGTACATTCCATGGGTGACAAGCTCACTCACTGTACTGTATGAACTAGCGCTGACAATGCCTGTAACCCTAGGATCCTGATTCGGACTACAGAACACCTCCTCCTATCCTGCACCCAACAACATAGGGGGAGATGTGTTTTTTTACACAGTAGCTTTTGGAAAATATAGAGGGTTGGACCAGGGATAAAAATCCAACTTTAATAAAAAGTGTGTTACCAAGGCAATGCATTTTGGAAGTTATAGGAGGCCTCTACTATAAGGGCTTTAAACATTCAAGAGATTAGAACAGTAGGACTGAGAATTCTGGTTTGAAGAAAGATTTAAGAGATGATGGGGGATCACTCCGCGAACTGGTTTGGCAAGTCTGGTCTTGGGCTTTACCACTGGTTTGGCATTCTCTTTGTTCTATGTGTTGTTTGACTCACCTGCAATGTCATCTAATGTCCTTCAGATTGAGAAATGCCACTCCAAAGTCATCGCACTTTGTGACTTGGTACCCTAAAAAGAAGACAAAGTGTTTGAGATCAAGTTTACAGAATCCACAACGATAGCATATGGGACTGTCAGCCTATGCCATTTGTAGGACTGTGCCACATGGGTGCTTTACCAAAATGTCTGATGGGCACCCATCAGCTAAGCCTTTATAAGCTGTGGTGTATGAGAGTAGGACAGTACGTTTGTAGGCTTGTAATCCTTTTTTTAGTAAGATTTCTAGTGATGATGACATTTTCATTACTGTCACCTCCATATCTCTTAGTGGATTCTGGGTAAGGAGATCTTTTTTTAACAGATTTTTAATTAAAGTTCAAAGATTTGCAAGGTACGGGCTGGAGAAATGAAACAGGTGACACACGACTCCCAGTGCACTCCACCATGGCTTGAGTATTACTGAAAGATGTGTCAACCAATAGATAATGCACTTATGTATTGTTATTCTAAAGAAAGACAAAGTGGATATAGCGTCATCCATTGTCCCATTGATGTATGTTATGATTAAATGGGATTATGTGGCCAAGGCTCAGGGCGATATGTGTGGGAGATGGAAAAGGGAGGGAAGGACACTTGAGATGAAAATATAGAGGACTGAGATAGAGTTGGGAAAAGATATGGCAAAGCAGGAGGAGGGGAGTGAATGGAGGTAATGGGGCTTCTGCTCAAAGCCTTCCGTGTAATGGTGATAAATTGGTCGCTATTATCCAAGGTTGGTTTGTGATGCCCTGAGTGTAGGTAACAGATTCAAGCACTCCAAACAGCTAAACACTTCTAATATCTGTCTTGTAGGAGGGCAGGGATCTCCTCCATCCCCATTATTTTGTTTGATTCTTCTATCCATTTTGCAGTGGTATAGGTATTGGGGGTCTCGACTATCTCAAAACAAGGACTTTAGATGCTAATACCTTACATGCTGTCAGTATGGATTCAGGTATGATAGATAGAAAAGCAATCTCCAGGGTCAGAGTTGGGGTGAGCCTGTGACTTGTTGGTAGAGCTCAGAAATTGAGGTCCAAAATAGTCAACATCACTACCAGATGTGTAGTATGGTCACCACTTCCTTACTGCAACCTCCAACATTGATCGAGTAAAAAATCCAAAGTAACATAAATAGGCAGCAATACCATAGAGTTATTATTTTCAAATTCAATTATTTTTTTATATAATTGGCAATACTTGTAATAATGTGTCAAGGCTCTACCCCAGTCGGTCTCAGGTAGAGTGTGTTCTAGTTTCCTTTCCCAATCTTTAGTATAGTATGTTGGTGTAAGGAGTGTGTGCATTACAAATTTGATATAAAGCTGGGTTATAATGGAGCAAGTCTCAGGGTTGTTTCAGACCTCTGTGGCAGAGCACTTGTGAGATGGTGTCCATTTGCCAACAAAGATAGAGGGAACAGGAGGAGAGTCTCAGGTGAATAAGTTAAGAATCCCAGACCATATCTAAAGAAGTCACACAAATTGGAATATTCTTGATGACAAGGCAAAATCCATGGAAGAGAGGTAACTGGGATGATGGTCAGGATATGTTTCATGGAGACCCATAATTTGTGTGGTTCAATCAAACAATTATGTGACTCAGCAGGGCTGAATTATAAGATAGTCTTATGCCGCGTACACACGATCATTTTTTGTGATGAAAAAAAGACGTTTTCTGTGAAGTAAAAAACGACGTTTTTGAAACGTCACTTTTCAAAAACGATGTTGCATACACACCATCGTTTTTTCACAAAAAGCGAGGTTACGTTCACCACTCTTTTCCATTGAAGCTCGCTTCATAACTAGCTTCTGGGCATGCACGGGTTGAAAAACGTTGTTTTAAACGACGTTTTTGCTACACACGGTGACTTTTTGTGAAACAAAAAACAAAGTTTTGAAAAACGACACAAAAAATTCAAGCATGTTGGAATTTTTTTTTGGTCGTTTTTTATAAGACAAAAAACAACATTTTGCCCACACACGATCAATTTAAATGACGTTTTAAAAAACGAAGTTTTTTTTCATCGCAAAAAACGACCGTGTGTACGCGGCATTAGTTCATGATGTTGTAAACTCATTTGCGTGGATTGCTTATGCTTTGCTAGGATAATGTATTTTAGACAGGAAGAAAAATATGCCCAGATATATAGCAACATGGTGTGTAAAGTTTTGAAGAAGGCACAGGGAACATACTGTAGATAAGTACTCTCTGAAATAAATAAAAAAATAGGGCAAAATGGTCATCTTAAACAAAGACATTCCACCAAACCGAATATGTTTCTTAGTTGACCAGAATGTTATGCCTCGTACACACGATCCCACTTTCCGATGGAAAAAGTCAAGACGGAATTTTTTCATCGTATATTCCGACAGTGTGTATGCCCCATCGACGGAGTCAGGACTCGTACACACGACCGGTTTTCTCGGCAGAATTCAGCAAGAAACTTGATGGGAGACGTATTCTGCTGAGAAAACTGTCGAGAAACTCGTCGAGCAAAAAAGAGAGCATGTCTTCTTTTTCCTTGACGGGAATAGGAAAATGTGGCTCGACGAGTTCCTCGACAGCCGAAAAAGGAACTTGACTGGGAAAACGATGTGTTTCACCCATCGAGTTTCTCGGTCGTGTGTACGCGGCCTCAGAAAGAGAAAAATGTTTATCGGAAATTACGTTTGTCTGCATGAAACTCCGAAGGAGAAGGAAACTCACTTGCTCGGAAACAATTCAATGCATGCTCGGAAGCATTGAACTTAATTTTTCTAGGCTCGTCGTAGTGTTGTACGTCACCATGTTTTTGACGGTCGGAATTTGGTGTGTCTGTGTGTATGAAAGAAAGCTTAAATGGAATTCTGTTGGAAAAACCTGTCTCGGTTTATTCCAATGGAAACTCTGATCGTGTGTACAGGGCACAAGGTGTTGTTTGGTGGATCATGATAAGCAGAGGTAATTAAGTTCAAAACGTTTAGATGGTTTGGTAGAACTATGGACCCCAAATTATTATATGAATAGTGGATCCAGCATTAGAAAAAGCATTCTCCAGATGGGCTTGCTCCACCTCTAAAAGGGAAATGTTGAGTGCTTCTGATATGTGTATATTCATTTTAAAATTATTGAGGGACCCAACAACACTAAGGCGGCGTACACACGATCGGACATATCCGATGAAAACGGTCCGCGGACCATTTCCATCGGATATGTCCGATCGGGAGTTTGATCCGATGGCGTGTACACACCATCGGATCAAATTCCCCGCCGCCGGACGGCGCGGTGACGTTGACGCCGCCGCGTCACCGCCACGTCACCGCACCAGGAAGTAAAACACTTCCGCGCATGCGCCGATTCCATTCGGCAGCGGCGCGGCGGCGGTGGGGGCCGACGTGTCTGCTGGTAAGTGTACTAACCAGCAGACATGTCAGGCGGACAGATTCCCACCGGATAGATTTCAAAGCTTGCTTTGAAATCTGTCGGGTGGACAAATCTGTCCGCTAGCCCATACACACGAGCGGAGATGTCTGCTGAAACGGTCCATCGGACCGTTTTCAGCGGACATATCCCCTCGTGTGTACGAGGCCTAATATTCTTATCAGTGAGTCAACAGGGGCAAAGCCATGATCTGTTCACATACTGAACCTGGAATAACATCCCTAGTGCTACAAACCACCAGAAACAAATCTTCAAATTCAAAATACTTCCTAGAAATGCTCAGTCCATGGATCTTATCCAGTTATTGCTAACAAGGACTAGGCAGTGTTCAACCTAATACTGAAAATGTATTTTGTGTTTATCTCTACAGATTAGTGACAGTTGTCCTTGTCATAGTGAGCGTCGTCTGGATCCCTATCCTGCAGAATGCCAACAGTGGTCAGCTGTATGTTTACATCCAATCCATCACCAGCTACCTGGCCCCACCTGTCACAGCCGTCTTTGTCTTGGCAGTGTTTTGGAAGAGAGCCAACGAGCAGGTAACACTCACATTGCATTGGAGCCGTTTTTATGTATAATTCTTAGCATGTTGCCCAGAACCCAGGGATGCAGTACATGGTGCAAGACAAAATTATTTCCTCCCACAGGAACAAAAATAAAGTGGACCTGGAGACAATCAGTGAAACACACGTCTAAATTACATATATGGGAGATGTTTTACCTGTCGAAGGATTTGTATTTATGTCCATCCATTTCTGAGATTTGCTTAGCCCTGCCACACAGAACAGCTGCTTGGTGACTTGACTTTTTATTATTACAGTTAAGCGGTGCAGCCTGGTCACCTCCCTGTCCCCAGCTTAAAGCCCCATATACACCATCAGATTATCTGCAGATTTTTGTCTTTAGATTTATCAAAATCATGTAGTACAAGGGCCTGCCTGATTGCATACAAATTGAAACTCTGAGGCCGCGTACACACGATCAGACATGTCCAATGAAACATGTCCGACGGACCGTTTTCATCGGACCACGCTGAAGTTGTCTGTTGGTCTGATGTGCGTACACACTATCGGACCAAAATCCCCTCGGACCAGAACGCGGTGACGTAGAACACAACGACGTGATGAAAAAACGAAGTTCAATGTTTCCAAGCATGCGTCGACTTGATTCTGAGCATGCGCGGGATTTTGGTCCAATGATTTTGTGTACTAACCATCGAACCTGTCCGACGAACAGGTTTCCAGCGGACAGGTTTCATAGCATGTTTTGAAACTTTTGTCCGGTGGAAAACGGTCTGATAGGCCGTACACACGATCGAACATGTCCGCTGAAACTGGTCTGCGGACCAGTTTCAGCGGACATGTTTGATCGTGTGTACGCGGCCTTAAGGTTTGACCTCATATTATATGGTTTTGGTAAATCTGAAGACAAAAATCTGATGGTGTGTATGGGGCTTAAGACTGGACAAGGAAGGACCTCCAGCAGGCTGATGAGCACCTTCCTGTTCCCTCTACCACTGTCAGCACCAGGTCCCCAGTTATGCCCCTTCCTCTTCCAGCCGGAGATGTGCTGTACATGGAGTGGCAGAAACTAATACCTGATTGAGGCACTTACACAAGTTGCATTTAAAAAAAAAAAACATTTAATATTGCTTTCATGAATACAAATCTACATTATGCCACAAGACACGCCCATCCAACACAATGTGCGCATATTGTGCCTGCTCAAGGGAATAGGTTCATCGACTATAATGAATGGGATTTGGGTGAATAATGACAGGAAAATCACTTTTCAGAACTAATAATGACAGACAAGAGGAGTGGCCACCTCTCTGTGTCATTCTAGCTATTGTTGTTCATAATCAGCCAAGCGAAAGCTTTTCCAGTTTGGATATTAATCTGCTGTGTAAGAAAGATATCTCAAGCATAATTACAGTAACACGTAAAACACTAAAGCCTAAACATGAAAAATGGCGCCGTCTGCCGCATCAGGGAGGTTTCTGAGAAAGACTGAGCAAAATCCGTCCCTCCAGCTGTTGAAGAGCTATAAAAAATCATAACATGCCCTTCCCATAGTTGTCAACTTTGAAAATAAATAATATGAAGGGACATCTTAAAAAAAGTTGGCACTATGCCCACGATCATTGGGCATGGTCAATAAAGTGGGTTTGTCGTTTCATGGTGAATGGCTTACAGCGCAGCATCCCTCCCCCTTTACTTTGTTATGTTTTAGACAAAATATGGTCTGGTGTTAAACTGGAGTGAAAGAAGAAGTAAAATAAGTGCCATCGCTGGTGTCAGTAGCCACAATGAAAAACTCTTAGCATTGATGTCGGTGAGTGCAATAATAACTCCCAGCATCTGTGATAATAAAGTCCCCCTTTCATTGGTGGTATGTGTATTGCTTTCACTGGTCTTTAGTGGCAGTATTATTATATGCCCCCTTTCTTTGATGGTCAGTGGTTGTTCTGCTGTGTGCCCACCTACTGTATATTGGTTGGTTAGTGGCAGTTCAATTATATGCACCCCTTTCATTGGTGGTCAGTGGAAGTGCTATTCTATGCCCCCCTTTCATTGGTGGTCATTGGCAGTACTATTATATGCCTCCTTTCATTGGTGGTCATTGGCAGTACTATTATATGCCTCCTTTCATTAGTGATCAGTGTTTTTTTTTGTTGTGTGCCCATCTACATTGGTGGTCAGTGGTTCTGTTGTATGACCACCTATATTGATGGTCAGTGGAAGTACTATTATATGGCCCCCTTTCATTAGTGGTCAGTGGTTGTTTTGTTGTGTGCCCACCTACATTGGTGGTCAGTGGCAGTACTAATATATGCCCCTTTCATTGGTGGTCAGTGGTTGTTTTGTTGTGTGCCCACCTACATTGGTGGTCAGTGGCAGTACTATTGTATGCCCCTCTTTCATTGGTGGTCAGTGGCAGTACTATTTTATGCCCCCCTTTTATTGGTGGTCAGTGGCAGTACTATTCAATGCCCCTCTTTTTTTTGGTGGTCAGTGGCAGTACTATTCTATGCCCCCCTTTTATTGGTGGTCAGTAGCAATACAATTATATGCCCCACCTTTTATTGGTGGTCAGTAGCAATACTATTTTATGCCCCCCTTTTATTGGTGGTCAGTGGCAGTACTATTATATGCCCCCCTTTTATTGCTGGTCAGTGGCAGTACTATTCAATGCCCCTCTTTTTTTTGGTGGTCAGTGGCAGTACTATTCTATGGCCCCCTTTTATTGGTGGTCAGTAGCAATACTATTATACTCCCAGCTCCACAACACAAAGCATTCACAGCTCGGGCCAACGAGGTGCAATATCTCTTCAGATGCTCACCAGCGTAACTGGATTGTGTAGAAGAAAGAAAGTGGCCCCACACTGGAACGAGAAGTTTGCTTGATAGGAATCTTTGTCGCATGCCAGACAGATGATACAGATATATATGTTGTGAACAAGCATGGTATATCTGTGTGAAAAGTTAATTTTGGTCCTGTGTCATCTGTCTGGCATGCGACAATAAAGATTCCTGTCTAGCAAACTTCTCATTCCAGTGTGCGGACATTTTTTTTCATCTACACTATTATATGCCCCCCTTTCATTGGTGGTCAGTGTATTCCTTTCACTGGTCTTTAGTAGTAGTACTATTATATGCCCCCTTTCTTTGGTGGTCAGTGATTGTTCTGTTGTTTGCCCACCTATATTGGTGATGAGTGGGAGTACTATTAAATGCCCTCTTTTATTAGTGATCAGTGGCTGTACTATTAATGCAGCCCTTTCATTGGTGGTAGGTGTATTCATTTTACTGGTCTTTAGTGGCAGTACTATTATATGTATCCCTTTCATTGGTAGTCAGTGGCAGAACAATTGTATGCTACCTGAGCACCCACATACCTGCCTCTCTCCCTGGTGGTTTCTGCGCCAGGGTCACACTTTATACTGTTAAATGTAGATCACTCCAGCTGACAGTATCAGCTTTATATTTGTGCTGAGTCCTGGAATACAGAGTATTCCAGCACCTGGCAACCGTACTCCCTTATCTGCATTGTTGTCAAGCATCCTGAATTCTGCCAGACTGATGCAGGCACAGACACTGCCGGACAGTCGCAGGCACAGACACTGCCGGACAGATGCGGGCACAGACACTGCCCGACAGTCGCCGGCACAGACACTGCCGGACAGTCGCAGGCACAGACACTGCCGGACAGTCGCAGGCACTGCCGGACAGTCGCAGGCACAGACACTGCCGGACAGTCGCAGGCACAGACACTGCCGGACAGTCGCAGGCACAGACACTGCCGGACAGTCTCCATAATTCCAGGATCTGAGACACTTGGCAACTATGCCTTCCAGGTAACAGAAGTGATAATGGCATTGCTCCACACCCCACTCACCCCTTCATTCCTCCTCAGATATCCCTCTTTTAGCACTGGTGGAGAGATCTGTATAAATAAATGTTCTCTTTAACTCTTAAGTTTTTTTAACATGTAGAAATCCTTGAAAATAACTTTCCAAGTTCAGGAAACTGAATACCACGTCTTATGTTCTCCTGTGTCTTTCTTTACAGGGAGCATTCTGGGGCCTAATGATTGGCCTGGTGGTGGGTCTGGCTCGGATGATATTGGAGTTTGTGTACCCCATACCTCGCTGTGGTATTTATGATGAGCGTCCGTCTATACTAAAGGATGTTCACTACCTTCACTTTGCTATCGTTCTATGTGCACTGACAGTGGGGATAGTAGTGGGGGTCAGCCTCCTCTCAGAGCCTCCGCTGCCTTCACAGGTAAGTCCACAGATATCTAGATGACTGCAGAATGATAAGTTTGCAGGATTATATTAGTGTCAGAGATGAAAGGAAACTGCTGACTTCCTTTCGAAAATGCTAGCTACCTGGCTGTACCTTGTCACTGACCTATAACAAGTATGCATTAAGTGAAGTCATTGCAGACTTGTTCCATGTATCTCAGAAAGTACTGATGCCACGCAAGGCACTGTGTGGATTCTTATAAGGTAATTCTATACAAATGCTGCAACTGTTATAAATTATTCCATGATAAATTCTCTATAATGTCGAACAAACAATAACTGGCCCTGTTCGAATGATAATCACTATTCAGCCCTTCCTGGAGCACCCCAGCCTTTCTTTCAAATGTATCTCCGCTGATTTCACTTTATCTTTCACATCTGCATCTCCATGTTGCTATGGGTCCCTCTCTCCATACAGCTTCATACAGCTGCCCAGAGAAGATTACTGGATCAGGACAAAAGTGGACCATGTGGATAGCACTCAAGGGAGTAGGGGAATGGCAAAAAGCCCAACTCAAGAGAACCTAAAACACTTAGTTACTTGCTTGTTTATGTCTAGGGGATGAAAAATCAGTTTGTAGATAGGTGCATTTAGCCATTTTGCCACTAGGTGGCACTGTAACAGAATAGTGTCTGGTTACAGCAGACATTGTCATCAGGTGTTAGGCCCCCTTTTAGGTAGAGCCATTCTGTATTGATGTCAGGGGAGAGTGAGCATCCATATAGAAGTCAAGTAGGAGCAGCACACACTCACTTGTGACATGGTAGCTAAACACCCCACAACCTATGGATGTAACCAATACATGTAGTCTCTGGACAGGGCAGGAGGCTGAGAATATTAGACCTGCACTCAGGAAGAGCAAACTGTAGTCTTTCTGTCCCTTATGGAGGTTAGAGTAGATTGTAAAATACCCTTTAGGCCAGGCCATGAGTTCCCTGTGTGAAGCTGCTTCCTTGCAGGGTCCTGGGAGAGATGTACCCAACGAGGAGGTGACTATGTAGAGCAGGCATCTCCAAGCTACGGCCCTCCAGCTGTTGCCGAACTACATGTCCCATGAGGCACTACAAATTGGCTCTGACATTTACAGACCTGACTGGGAATGATGGCAATTGTAGTTTCTGAACCACTGGAGGGCCAAAGTTTGAAAACCCCTGATGTAGAGCACAGTCCTCTGAGTACTAATGACCTTGGGGAAAGGAGAGACTGTAAGGGAGATCGCTGATAAGGGTGCTGCATATGCTTTCACATGTGACTAAGACGGACCGTCCACTAACTGTAATCTACTGAGTTATGTCAAGTGACTCCGGATTGTATGTCGATGTACGGTGACTAACTTCAATCAGTAAAGTGCAATAAAAACTAGTTTTATGTGTGGACATTCCTCCTTTGAGAATGTAATAGTCAATTGCTGGGAATGTCATGTGGAGGTCTTTGGCATGGAGTGGGGCACAAGATGGTGGAGGGTTTGGCCTCAGCAGAGGAGGACAGTGTTCTAGTAGGACAGGAGCAGGATTAGAGACTTGTGCTCTTGGCGCCAAATACAGATAACCACAAAACCCCTCTTACAAGTTTTGCCTACCTGATCCTCTGCCACCCTAGCAGACGACGCTCCTCAATGCTTTGGCAGTAGCTGTCCCTTGACACATCCTCATGTCCAAGGGGCTATGGTCCCTTCTCAGATATCAAAGGACCTTAGACCGTTGGAGCATAGTGGGAGACCATTGGAGTATAGTGGAAAAGAGGATCTGGGGACCAGTCTGACAGCATAGAGGAGCCTATAGGAATTAACCCTTGCAGTGTAAATGCAGCCCCACTACAAGGGAACATTTTTAGGCCACCCAGAGTTCAGCTTTAAAGGACGATCTAGGGACTTGAAGTTCCCCAGCATTAGAAAAGGCCAAGCCTATCCGTAATAGCTCTCTAGTCGGAGGAAATCGTTGAGGATCAGCTGAGCAATTCACAGGTCATTGTGGAATGTGACTCTTAGCTTTACGGTGCCCGGAAGGGGGCTCTTCCCACACTCAGGATAATAGTTTGTGAATCACACCAGCTGGAAAATAGAATTTCTTTGTCTTTGCAAGATGCATTTAGGGATCATGAATCATACAAAAAGTCTTCTGGATCTGGAAAGATTTTAAACTGTTGTTAGTGTGCAAGAAATACCTTTGTGTCTATGAAAAAGATGAAGTGAGTCAATATGAGCCAAGAAGCCAGAGAATGTAACACTCGACACAGCAAGTTTATGACCTGTATTACGGAGCTTAAAGGGGTTGCAAAGGTACATTTTTTTTCCTAAATAGCTTCCTTTACCTTAGTGCAGTCCTCCTTCACTTACCTAATCCTTCCATTTTGCTTTTAAATGTCCTTGCCACAAGCTAAAAAAATTGAAGAACAGATTAGAAACAAAGTAATGTACATGAATCAGTCTAGGAAGGATTTCTAAGGCTTTGGTACTCCAGTGAGTTTATGGACACTTTAAAAGTGATAGTAAACTCAAATCCAAAAATGTTATAGATTGCAGCTTACCAGCCCTTAGATGTGGTTCCATTAGTTTTCTTTTCCTATGCTACTTTTCCTCTACTTTCCCCTGGTGATCTGGTCAGTCACACACTTTCTGTATTAGAGTGCACCCAACTCTGGATGAAGGAAACACCTTTGAACAGCAGCATTGTCAGTCTGGCGAGGGGGGGGGGGGGGAGTTATATGGACTAGCACATTTAGTTACACTTAACAAATTAAAGCCAAACTCCAGCTAGCACTTTTTCAGCACTTACAGCAAACAAAGGTTTTTTTCCTTTTAGGATAAAGGTTTTTAAATAAATAAAAAAAAATCTAAACATTGTAAGCAACCCAAATGGTTTATCTCAACTTTGTAACTGCTACATCTGCAGGACAGCTTGTTCTGTTAAAAAAACAACAGATTTACCGGCAGGATCGCAGGGTGAAAATAAAGGAAAGAAAGCCTAAAAAAATAAAAAAATGGAGGCACTGCATTTAAGAAATGGTGAGCTGCAATATAATGAATATTTACTTTTGGGTTTAATGCCTCTTTAAGGATTGAAGTGGACTTAGAAATTCTCATTGGCCTAGTTTATTGTCCTTCAGACTTTAAAGGGGCTGGACTGTGGCCAGCGGGAGGGGACATTTTTCCTGGCATCAGTAGGAGTAAACATTGCCACATTTGGTGTTAGGGTAGGGGGAGGAATAATGGGCCATCACTGGTAACATTGTTGTTGTCAGTCTGAGAAATGGTGTCAGAATAGTAAATAGATTTTACCTCTAACATTTGAGAACACAAATTAATTTTGAAAATGTACCATCATCCTAATATTCATAGAATAGTCGAAGGGTTCAGGGAACCCCCGTGGACCCTGAGACACTAACAGTAAATAATGGACGGGGAGGACTATAGTGGTACTTAGTAGAGTAGGTAAACTCAAAACAGAGCTATCATTTAAACAAGTTTAACATAATTTATTGACATAGTATGAAAGGCAAGAATTAAAACCAAACATAGACAGTATTAAAAACAATACACATGACGTGACAGCAAACAGATCACCGAATGTGCAATCCCTATACAGAGGGAGGTTTGAGTGAACAGTTGGGGTCACGAAACAGAAAATCTCGAATCTCTACTAGTTTTGCGATGGATACCGCTTCGTAAGGAGACAATTTAGGGGCACAATGTCCCAGAGGCCCAGAACGACCACAGAGTTGATGACTCGAACGGAAGCCAAGGATAAGGGTCTGAGGGACACCTGGTTACCCTACATGTTAAAAGGTATCACAAGTGGTGAGAATTGTCAGAATAGTGTCTCGTATCAGTGAGAGGAATAGCACCCCAAGCACCAGATAAAGGCAAGCAAAGGGCCACATCTGGTCCCTGGGCCGCAGTTTGGAGACCACTGGCTTATAGGGATGAAAATAGTATATAAAAGGATAAGAGCTCCACAGTTTTGTATCAAGTCCAGCAAGGGTTTATATATTAACTGTTTCATAAATTTGCCCCTTAAAACAGAACTTCACCCAAAAGGAGAAGTTCCGTTCTTCCTCTCCTATGCCAGGTCTAATTATATAGCCAATGCATCTTGAGGGCTTTTCAGTGTCCAGTATACCAAGATAAAGGGCAGCACAGAAGCCCTGGTGAGGGGCAGTTGTGAGCACCTGAACCACGTTGGGTATATCTTCAGACTTGTTGTCCCAAATAAAAAAATGTTTTTTTGCTGGGCTTGCTGGTGGGTTAATTTTTTATATACTACTTTGATCACTGTAGTGACCACTTCGCCAATGTGCTTTTTGAAATCTAGAGGAGATCCTCCCTTTTCTTCTGACCTAAAGAGAATGGGCCTCTGTGCTTATTCAGTAAACAGTGCAGGTAGCCAAGCATTAAATACGTTAATCAATTCTAGAGCAACTAAAACAAATATAATTCATGTTATTTAAGTCAATACAGCAGGATAGATCAAAGACATTAAGTTCAATGACTGCGTTCAGTGATCGGTACCCGTAATCATTATCTATTTTTTTTAACTCTTTATTTACACTTGATACTTTATCAGAATCCCCTTATTTTCCTCTTTGTCGGGAAAACTGACAAAGAGATTTGACAAAGACAGAAAAATTTGACAAAGACATAATAAAGATAGATTAGAAAAGTGATAACTTTCTAATCTATCTTTATTATTTCTTTGTCAAATCTTTTTTTTCTACAGAGTTCCTATAAATTCAAATCTTCTTTTGCTCATATTTTATTTTCATTACTCACTGTTCTCATAAATATGTTTCTCTCCTTAGTATATCTTCTATCATCAAAAATGTTTCCTTTTCTACCATACCTTGACATGTTTCGCCACTTATCACGGCCCCATCAGGAGTTAGATATGCTCCTTAGTGCTCCTTGTGACAGTGTTCATGGTAAAATTCAACATACACAATGCAATAATAATAGGCAATGCCATCTTTTTTGGACAGGTGAAAAATCTCACTTGGTGGACTATACCGCGTGGAAGAAACCATCCACCTGAAATCACACTCAGGAAAGTATCTACCCGGAGCCACTCCGGTCCCAGAGACAGTGAAGGTAAGTCTTCCTTTTTCCATTATGTTAAGCTGACACATAAAAAGTGTGGTTGGTTTATTAAAGGGGTGATACATGATCACTTGCAGAGTGCAATCAGATGGAATGCAAAGCACAGGCTTTGAAAATAAGTTAAACACACAGCAAGCCTGAAAAATTCTGAGTTGTGCAGCACCAGCGACAATTTTAATTTCAGGGTTTCATAACACTTTTATGCCGCATACACACGATCGGACATTCCAACAACAAAACCGTGGATTTTTTTCTGGCGGAATGTTGGCTCAAACTTGTGTTGCATACACACGGTCACACAAATGTTGTTAGAAATTCTGAACTTCAAGAACGCGGTGACATACAACACTACAACGAGCCGAGAAAAATTAAGTTCAATGATTCCAAGCATGCGTCAAAATAATTCTGAGCATGCGTAGGATTTTTGTTGGAATTGGCTACAGACGATCGGAAAATTGAAAACCAGCTCTCAAACATTTGTTGTGGGAAATTCTGACAGCAAATGTCCGATGGAGCATACACACAGTCGGAGTATCCGAACAAAAGCTCACATTGAACATTTGTTGTCGGAAATTCCGATTGTGTGTACGTGGCATTAGTGTTGTGTTTTTTTGGGGGTTTGTAGTAGGGAGCAACTAAAAACTCTGCTTTAGCTCTGTTAGTATGTGACAATGTCTTCACTAGACAGGAAGTGAGGGAAAATTTGCAACAGAAATATAGAAATAAAAAAAGCATAAATAAATATTTAGAGTGGGAAATGTTCTCATCCTTCCCCTATCAAAAAGAAAGCAAAAGATTTTGTCTATAGATGCAATTTAGAGCCCATTCACGCTTGTTCTGTTGTGTGTTAATGCATGTGACTGTGAATGTGTATTAAGGCACACATTAATGTGCGTTGGGTTAAGGCAGCCCATTTATAATGAATAAATATAACAACCACAACAGATGAAAAAAGGGGCATGACAGTTTTTTAACCAAGGTAGCACACCACAACACACAGTATAAGTATTGGGGAGCGCTATGGTTCATATTATGATATGGGAAAAACTGCGCTTAGGAAAGGTAAGTAGATGGTGAAGGACTGCATAGTGGTTCATAGTGCTCTACTGTACAATGTATTGGGGTACCAGTCACAATGATTGGTACCTCAACCCACCACACATAGAACTGGTGCTTTGCCATGTGTTGTTGTAACGTGTTTTATCGTGCCTTACCACAACACACAAGTGTGAATAGGCTCTTAATATATGAAACCATAACATCTTTAACTGACCTTACAATCTCTGCTATTTATAAGTTGCAAATCCTTTCCAGTGTTTTCCCCTTCAGACGTCTATTTCAGGCCGAGTTTATTTCAAATCTGTGATACCTTTCAGTTCTGAGTTCTCTGCAGATGGTTCTCTAGCATTGTATATCCCAGGACAGAGTAATTGAAAAGCACAGCAGGCCTACACATTAGTAAGGAAAGACAGCAGGGTATGTTCATTAAACAAATGCAGACTGAAAGCCAGGCAATCGCTGCACTGAAAATTCACAATTTGGCTAATTATTCTTACAAATCCACAGAGAAATAATTATTATGTTGTAAAACTTTAAATGTGCTTTGTGAAATGCATTAATGTGCTAACAAATTTTATAAAAAATTAATTTGTATAAAATTCCTCCCTTACTAAGAAGCTGAAAGGCAAAGCATCTGCCAGAGCTGAAAGTGAGGTCATGATGTCGCTTTCTGGCCTCCCAGGGTCATAGAGATGACCAGGGACCATCCGGTCCTCAGCCAGCTCTATGGTAATCCACCGCCGCCTCCAAATCAGGTCTCTAACTTCCTAATTGCATGGGAGAGCCTGGAAAGGCACTGAAAGAAGGGGGGGGGGCACTTTCCCTTCCGCTGTCTGTAAAAGCAATCCGTCGGCTAAGTAGCCGCTAGGATGGATTTTACATTAGAGGGAATCACTGGCTGAAAACAAAGTTATCTGAATGACGCCTGTAGCTGTAGACATCATCCAGATATCACCACGTCAACCGAATGATGTCATATGAAAACTTGTCAGAAGTGACTCATGCTGATAGCAGAAGAATGAAGAAGCAGACAGAAATTATGCTTAGTGCTTTTTTTGGTGACAAGTACACACTATAGAGGGTTATTCTATGTTCATATTTTATGTCTGAGCTTGACATATATATTAAGTAACGTGTTTTCTATATTTACTCACAGTTCCGGCCAACTCTTCCACCCGGAGCAGGTCCTGGAGCAGTGCCCTCTGCAGCCCCCCCAAAGACACAGTGGATTGTCCCAGCTCTGCCCAGCAAAGAAGCATCAAGGAGGACCCATTCTGGGCCCGGGTGTGCTGCATTAATGCCATCGTTCTGATGTGCATCAACATTTTCTTATATGCATATTTCGCATAACATCAGGAGAATGACTCCAGTTCACATTTGCCTGCCCTAAAATTGAAGTCTCTTGATAACATTCATCTTTGCAGCAAAGGAGTTGAGAAAAATAACAAAAATGTATGGCGAGCCGTACTGTATACGTTTACAATCTCACTGTCAAGGCCTACAAGACCTCCATACAGGAAACAGGACTTGACACATTTCCGCAAAGCTGGTATCTGGGCCAATCCAGGATATTCTAATTGCCTTTACTTGTCTGCCGACTCATTTGCCAAAACACGGACTAAAAACCATATGTCAACACTTTCCATGCTCCTGTAAAGTAGTTTTGGCTCAGGTAACCAAACCTCATATGACGTCTGTTCTCATGCCAAAACAAAATGGCTGACCACCAGGCAGAAAGGTGACATTCCTGAGAATGTGTGAAGTCATAAAGTTCAATTATTCAGTAAAATGTGTTATAAAATTAACTGCCTTCTCCTCGTTAATAATGAAAAGGGGCTTTTTGAAGCATTTTATAAAGGGATGACACTCAGGAAATTGTCAGGAGTCAAATATTTCTTAATATCGCTGAGTCATTTGGGCAAAACGTTCTATAAAAGCTGAACAGCAGGAAGATATAAAAGACACAAATTAATGCAGCTCTGTATTTATTAATGCATCATTAAATGTGTGTGTGTGTGTTTTTTTTTATGCAAGCAGTGTAAGTACTTGAATTTAAAACTCCTATACAGCAGAAGTCAGAGTAAAGGGGAGTTCCAGCCTTTTTTATGTTTATTAAAAGTCAGCAGCTACAAAAAGTGTAGCTGCTGGCTTTTAATAAACAGACACTTACCTGCTCCACTCTCCAGCACCTCCATTCAGACTGTGGGCATCCGACACTCACTGCGCATGCGCGAGCCACGCTGCACTCTAGGAGTGGACAGGTGATCGCCTACAGGGAGGGGCTGCCTAAGGCAATATGACGAGTCGCCTAAGTGGTCCCTGGCCAGAAGGAGGGAGTGGGACAGGAAGTCTCACTCCTAACGAACAAAAAATACATGTCAAATGTGGCATGTAAGGAGGCGAGGAGTGGTTTAAGCAGAAGTTCCACTTTTGGGTGGAACTCCGCTTTAAGAAAGACAAGGGCAAGAATGAGAACCACTGAGCTGCATGCAAATGTTTACGCTAGGAAAACGCTAACAGGAGGAGGGAGCAGAGTTGGCAGGGGGATGACCTCACCTGTCTCGTGCTGCTCTTTAACCTTCTAGAAGATGGGGAGGTATGACACCACTCTATACTTTAAAGCAGACCTTCCATGCCAAACTGAAAGTCCCACCAACACATATGGTTTTAAACATTTGTATGGACGTTAACATGCAGAATGGGTTAATAGATGTGGCCATATGTACCACCACTGCTGCCAGGACCCTGGAACAGGTAAGTGTCTGATTATTAAAAGTCAGCAGCTTCAGTATTTGGAGTATTTTTTTTTTTTTTTTAGTAGGAACTCCGCTTCAAGGTATCCAAGCACTGTGCAAACAAACACGATATCAGAAAACAGCTCCTAACCCGACCGGCTTCATCACAAAATAGACTTCTTCCAGGGGAAGTTTTTTTTTCGGATTCAACTACTTATCACGGATGTGTTTTCTACAATTGGATTTTAATAACCCAATATGAGATTTTTGTTTATCGCATTATTTTTTTCTACATGTTGTTTATTATTGTGATTATATCTCACTTTTGTGGTGCCGCTGGACAATTTACACTGTAATGGTGGTGATTGACATGATTTATATTTTTACACATGCGTAGTATTCTTTCTTTATAGAAAAGGTACTCATCACCCCAACTCTCCATGTGACATTTTGGGATCAGCTTGCAGGAAAAATGAAATTAAGTCGCACTAATGAGTAAATTGCTGAGCTGTCTGGAAATCTGGCAGAACCACTGAACATTGCTTCCCATTAAAGCAATTATAGTCACCAGGCCCTTGTTTAGTATGCAAATTCTTTAAAGCAATTAAGGGCTAAGAAGCTTTGAGACAGTAGGTGAGGCTTTAATAGTTGTGATAATCATATTGTATCATACAACCTGTCTGGAATCAAGAGAATCTTCCAATGAGAAATGAAAAGCACCCTATTACCCCAAAACACCAATATATTCAGAGCTCATATTTTTGTCACACTCCTGCTGCTTTCCCAAATCATTGGTAATTTTTATGATAAAGAACCTATTTCCATTGTCCTTTCTATTACAGTTGAGACAACTCAATTAAATTCATACCTGGAAAATAAGGAACAAAAGCTTAAATACGATTGGTTGGGATGAGCTGACAAGTCCAGTAGATCCTCATATGATCTTTGATATGATACAACCATAAATGCAGCGGCATCGCTATAGCCATAGCTGCCCATGTGGCTGCTATGGGGCCTGGGGCTGGGAGGGGTCCCATCAGCAAGGCTGTTAAGACATAATAAACATAAAATAATCTGTTTGCATGTGAAGATAACCCAAATCCAGTGCTGTATTATTGATGGTTGGAGAGGTTTCTGTTGATGCTGACCCTGTACCCCCGAGGTTTAAGTAATCGCTGAGTTTAGCGTGAAACGCGTCACCTTTAAATGTTCCTGTCATACCTGTGATGTGACTTTAATAAAGATACCAATGAGTGTAGCAAAATTCCAGATTTGTGCATGTTAGTGTACCCCCTGTTATGTTTCCAGACAAGAAAAGCTGAGGTGGGACGCACAGGAGTCTTCATTAGTCCAGATGTTTTTTTTTTGCAAAAAACCTTTCTGAATCACACAGGCATGCCAAGATAAAGGGACTCTATGAGGCCCTAGAATGTTGCTTTTATATACAATAAGGCCCCTTTCACACCAGGGTGGGAGATGCAGTGGCGGTATAGCGCTGCTATTTTTAGCACCTTTCAGGGGGAGGGGGTGCAGATACCTGTATAATACAGGTATTTTGCACCCACTTCCAAGCATAGACCCCGTCACTCCAACCCCCCCTGCTGTCTTCTGGGAGACACGCGCGACTCGCGCATGCGCAGTAGGGAATCGCGGAATGAAACGGCAACGCTTCATTTCCTGATTCCCTCACCGAGGATGGGGGCGGGGGCAGCCGAGAACAAGCGACTGCTCGGCTTCGGCTGCCGACATCGCGGGCACCCTGGACAGGTGAGTGTCCATTTATTAAAAGTCAGCCGCTGCAGTATTTGTAGCGGCTGGCTTTTAATATTTATTTTTTGTTAGACGAACCTCCGCCGTGATCAGAAGTAGGCTCACCCAAAGACCAAGGAGGTCTTGGCAGAGACACAAGTTCTTTCTTTGTGACCTAAACCCACTAATGGCATGCAGGGAGGACATGTTCCTTCCCTCATTACATTTGCAGCCGCTGCTTCCTACTTAGCAGTGTGCATATCACCTATACAATACTGTTCTTCTCACTGAAAGATATCTACTATGGAAAACAAATCTTTATTTGAGATTATCTCAGCTATTGTTGATGACGGAGACCAAGCAACTAGCTGCAATACAAAGAGGCACTGGAGAATAAACGCACAGATCTGTATATGTAACATAATATTAGAGATATGGTACAACACGTCTACAACAAGTTACACAAAAATGACTTTATGTAAACATTACATACTCATAGACACGCTCACCAAAGACACAATCTCACTCTAACAAGTCAAAGATTAATCAGGAAAGGTCAGCGATTGCTTCCAGACATATAAGGCTAAAACAAACACAAGATTTGGTGGTTTCTCAGGAGCGGTCTTTCTCAGAATTGATAAAATGAACATCTAACCACTTTTATTTTTGTTCTGTTAAAAGCTTATACAACATTATAGCAAACTGTACAGTCCAGGAGCTGTTTAAAGGCCACAGCCTTTCTCCAGTTTGTGTGCGGCTTGCTGGTCAACAAGAGGCAACAAACATATTTTAAGCAAAGTAATTAAAATGAAATTCTTATTTATAAGTCAGAAGATGTTCTTTTTAGAGACAGCTATGTCATTTAATAAATAACACACTTTAAACAATGAAGGCACTTTAAAGAGGAACTCCACCCTTATCATCAACAAATAACGTTTATATTCAAAATACCTGTCTATATATATATATATATAAAAAAAAATACATATTTCCCCCATATGTCCTATGGGACAAAGACCCTGTGGCACTTCTGCACATGCGCAAGATCATGCAAACTGCCTCCCCCTCTCATAAAGTAGATGTCCCAGGGGGGCAGTTTTTGTGATCTTGCACATGTCCAGAAATGCCAATGGGGTTCCCAGAGAGACCTGCGGCATGTCTGTGCATGCGCAGCATCTGGATACATTATCCTTGCATAGATGAGGATTAAGGACTGAAATTTAACTGCTTGCTGACCAGCCGCCATCATTATACTGCGGCAGGTTGGCACGACTGCATGAATCGCTGTAGGTGTATGTTGGCCACTTTAAGAGTGATGGGGGGGCAAGGGACGCCAGAGCCGATGCGCATGACTGGTGTAAACAAACAGATCCCTGTTCTGACAGGGGAGTAGAGAGAGATTGTCTGTTCCTAGTGATCAGGAATGGTTTTCTCTCTCCTCTTCCAGTTAGTATGATCCCCCTATAGTTAGAAACACCTCTTTGGGAACACTTAACCTCTTGATCGCCCCCTAGTGTTAACTCCTTTGCTGCCAGTGACTGTTACACAGTAATCAGTGGCTATTGTTATCTCTAAACGCTGTGTAAATGTCAGTGTGTCAAAAGTGTCCGATTTGTCCGCCACAATGTCGCAGTCCCGCTAAAAAATCACAGATCGCCACCATTACTAGTAAAAAAAAAATAAAAAATTATAAAAATGCCATAAATATATTCCCTATTTTGTAGATGCTATAATTTTTATGCAAACCAATCAATATACGCTTATTTTTATACCAAAAATATGTAGAAAAATACATATTGACCTAAACTGTTGAAGAAATTATTATTTTTTGGGGATATTTATCATAGTAAAAATTAAAAACATTTTTTTTTCAAAATTGTCGCTCTCTATAAACAAAAGTTTATAGGACAAAAAATAAAACCCACAGAGGTGATATCAAATACCACCAAAAGAAAGCTCTTTCTGTGGGAAAAAAAGGACATACATTTTGTTTTGGTACATTGTCGCAATTGTCAGTTAAAGCGACGCAGTGTGGTATTGCAAAAAAAAAGAAAAAAAGCCTGGTCATTAAGGGGGCAAATCTGTCCTTGCTGTGTGTTCAGCTATTTAGTTCTGACCTGACTATGGCTCAGAGCCCCACCCAACAGACAGGAAGAATGTGCTAGGAATCAGGTGGACTCCTATCTCTCTATAAGGAGTCAGAGACACTGCATGGGTGCAGCTAGAGTATGCATGTCTGCAGGAGGCAGATGTCATTGGTGACACCCTGTGCGCACGCCTATAGTCTTGTCCCTCCCCCAGCCTGTGACCGGTCAGTGAAAGTAGAGGCAGCCCAATGATGAGCTCATCTCTCTGCTCTCCCCTCCTATCTCCATGCTCCTTGTATTGCAACACAACTGATTGACTGCTGTACAGGGACTGCAGAAAGTCGATACCAAGTAAAAATCTTTTGTACTTGCATTTAAATAAAATACATTGATAAATACAGAGCTTCAATGATTTGTGTCCTTATTATCTGCCTAGAGTTCAATTTAAAAAATGCATGTATCCAAGTCTGTGCTAACCAGTACCAGGTAATGATTAAGCACATTTCTGTTATGTGAAACACGCCTACCTTGACCACTGCTGGTGTCCACTGGTGTCATTTTCAATATTTTCATATTCCAATAAACTTTACTTGTAGCCCACGTGAGGTGCACCCGTTTCTTATTTTGACAATGGAGGCGAGCCGGGGCTAGCACTTAGGTGTGTGTTCCAGTTACACCTGGAGCGGTGAGTTCTTTTCATTGGTACTTACCAGTATGCCTGGAGTTCCACTGAAATGGAGCAAAGGTTGTCTTTTTGAAACTCGGACAGTTGCAAACACTTTTTAAAACTCTAAAAAGCCATTATAATATGAACACTCTTTAGGTCAACACAATTTACTCTTAAAGAAGAAATATTTTTATTTTCTTTGTTTCCAGGTTTCTTTGTTGGGTCGGGTGAGTTTTTTAGAGCTGGGGTATAGGGGACATACTATTTTATAAATATTTGCAGTATGGCAAAAAATCCCCGGCAGTGTCCTTTCTTGCATCAGAGTCCTTTCTTACATCAGGGTTCCCATCAGAGTCTTCCCTTACCGCAAGGTCTCCATCAGAGCCTCCCTTTACATTACAGTCCCCCCTTACCACAAGGTCTCCATTAAAACTCCCCTTACATTAGAGTCTCCCCTTACATCAGGGTCCCCATTATACCTCCCCTTACATCAGGGTTTCCTGTTACTTCAGGGTCTCCATCAGAACCTCCTGTACATCAGGGTTCCTATCAGACTTCCCCATACAGAGTCCCCCCTTATATTAGGGTTCCCACTAGACTTCCCCATACATCAAGGTCACCATCAGAGCCCCTTACTATAGGGCCCCCATTTGAGTATCTCTTATATGAGAGTCCCCCTTATATCAGTGTCCCCGTCAAAGTCAAGGTACAGTTTGAGGGGGGAGTGGTTGTTGAGGCAGAGACCATAGGTATCCTCTGCTCACTGTAACCCTCAATGTGTGCCCATTGAGGATACGCCACTGACCCTAGCTGAGGACTGGATAAAATCTTGTAGTTGGCTGGAGGTGGCCCATGGGCCGTAGTTTGGAAATCCCTGTTTTAGAGCATTATTTGAGATGCAAACATAAAAGTCTACTTATTTTATGTACTATTTTTGTCCCTTTAATAAGAAAAAAACGATTTTCTGTTACTAGATAAGTTATAATATAAAAATAAAAGTCCATAGGAAAGTCTCTATGATGATAAGAAAATATAAGGAGGTATTCCACCTTTTCTCAGTTTGGTTGAGGTCGCTGTGACCTGCTGACACAGCTTGGTTTCAGAGTCATTAAGCAGAGGAGCGATGGTCACAGCATCACATGTTGATCTGGTTGACATAGTTCCGAGGGAAGAGTCCGACTCTTTCGGAAATCCTTCCATTCCACCAGCAGGGATCTGCATTGTCCAGGACTTCAATGATTTCCCCTTTCTGGAAAGAGAGCTCGTAGGCCTTTTCTGATCGGTAGTCGTATTGGGCCTGGACAAAAATCTTCTTCCTCTGCAGAAAAGAGAAGAAAAGAACATTAGCCATATTCCCAGAAAAGTGAAGAAGATGAAAGTTGATTGGGGGAAACCGTGACGGACTGGATTTCTCTATGATCCAGCCAACATATCCAGATTGTGAAAGCTCCAGAAGAGTTTGTGCAAGTAAACTGGTTAAAGGTTAAATATTGTCTAAATCAGTGGTGGTAAGAATTGCCCCCTTACAGAGAACTATGAAGATCATTGGTGTCATACAACTGCCTCCTCCAAGCTCAGAACTGTGTAGGCACCATCAAACAGGAGGTAAATCAGTCACAGCTCAAGGAACCCCTAGCCACCTCTGGAGGAACCCTAGGGTTCCACGGAACCCTGGTTGAGAATGGTTGTTCTAAATAGAAGAGTTGTGTGTATTCTTACTTGAATCTTGGTGTGCTTTGTGTATTTCTTCCAGATCTGTGCAGTAATCCAGTGTGACTTACCCTCTGTGTAGGAACTTTCTATAATAAGTCTCATCCGCTCACTGCTGATCTCTCTCCTTGTGCAGGGCAGTGCCAGGACAAGGTCATCTAGAGCCCAGAGTGAAGATGCCCAACTGTGCCCCCCCCAAGATGTATGAGCATTATGTGTCAGACCCCCCCCCCCCTAACAAAAATGTGAGCACTAATCTGAATGCATGCTGATCTCCTAATCATAAATTACATTTACAAGACAAAAATCTCCACAATCCCCCCGCCTCTCAGTACAAACCCCCCCCCCGCGAGCAAAATACCTTCTCCCAGCACAAATATTTGCCCCCCACCCCCCTCCCCCTAACAGACCACAGATGTAGAGCAGCAGCAAACTGTGGCTCGTCCTTCCACCCAAGCTAGGCCTAGGGGAGGTGGACATGCAATACTTTTTACAGGCATAGGATGGTGGCACTGGGGACTAGAGATACCACTGGCTGTCAGATCGGGACTTTGTAGCCTTTGTCGTCTACCCTGCCCACATCCTTTGCTGGGAGGAAAAAAGAGCGGGTAAACAAATCCTGCAAAGTCCTGATCCAAGAGTGCTGCAAACAGTGGCAGAAGTGTGGAGCGGGAGGGCAGGCAAAGCACAGCCAACTTCCCCTAAAGATTTGGCCTGTCACTTTCCGCAATAATCTGACAGGAGTAATGAAGCCACTGCCACTACTCCTGTCAGCTCGTAGCATCAGGAACTCCCCCCACATCACATAATGCCTGCACCTAGGGCAGCCGCTCCTCCTGTCTCTCCCTTGTCCAAGTCCTGGTGCAGGATGACTGGTCT
The DNA here is from genome assembly GCA_029574335.1 of Rana kukunoris. Lineage (NCBI taxonomy): Eukaryota > Metazoa > Chordata > Amphibia > Anura > Ranidae > Rana > Rana kukunoris. Next base: position 22,288,272 of record CM056054.1, read on the forward strand.
TGTCTATACCCCCTCTGTAATTTCCTGAAGGGGGTAGGCCTGCTGGACCCCTCCTACAACTCTGCTCTTTGCACAGGCTATGTACAGCCCACTGCATCTTTTATATGGTAATACCTGGGTTTACAAATGCACTTGCCAGTGTAGTGTTCCGGGGCATTTGGAAGCTGTGCTCTTCTGCAACCTTTTTTGCTTCTGGAATGCCGGGACAACTCAGAGCAATTCTCATTGGTCAGCAAGGCCACATGCCATCGTTGACCAATAACTGCTCACTACCACGATGCTACACAGCCTCCGCCCCGTGAACTGTATTTTTTAGATACCTGAACCACTACACTGGCTGCATGGGCAACAGAAGATAATCAAGGAAGAAGGTGCAGCGGGGACTGGGGGGTGTGGGGAGAGTGTGTAGGGAGTAAATTCACCTTCATTTTTTTTGAAAAGGTAAAATAACCCATTAACCAATATTCTAAGCTGGCGTTGAGCCTGGCTACATAGAAACAAAAGTATTTGTAGTGTTTTTTTTCCCTGATCCCTATATAAACCTCCACGGCAGCACACTTGAGATCTGTACTGCTGTGAGAGAGAGCAGCCATCTGGATCTCCATGAGTCCAATGTGCCCCTCTTATATAGTCCCATCTACAGCGCTCCAATCACCAATGTCAGTACGTTGACTGTGCAGGGGGCGTGTAGGACCTCTGAAGAACATACAGACACGAAATGATTGCTGGACAGCAATGCAGCCGGCTCACCAGACATTTTGAATAATGAGGCCTGACATTGCTTCTGTCTCGTGTGTGTGGGCCGGTTCTGTAACCAGACAGAGCAATGACAACCCTGACACTCATCAGTCCCAATCACGTGTCCTATTGCTTACACAATTACATAAACAGACTCGGCACCTCTGGGCTGGGCGGGGGCCTGGCATTTTTTAGCATCACTGTGATGAAACTGTCGTTGAAAAAAATATACATTAAAGACTTGAAGGCTTGCCAACGATGAGGTGATTGACTTTACAAAATGGCCTGTGATGAGGCCAAGCCTACTAAACACGCCCGACTCCTGATAAAAATCTCTCTACATTATCCTGAAACTTTATTATAGAGTACATATATCAACTATTAATAACACAAAGAGGATCTCTGGATTGAGGGTCCATGCACAAGTGGCTTTGAATAGCCGTGCTCTTGTAAACGCAGAAGTTTTGTGTTTGGAAAATAAGTGGGATGTGCATGTAGAAAAGTCTCTAGCCTCCACCAGTCTAATGAGAACCTTCAGGGCCAAATATAGCTGACATCCTTCTGTATGTGGAGGGTTGTGAGCCATAGTGGGTGCAAGGTGGATAAAGTTATTGGGTGCCAGACACTTCTTGGATGTAAAAGAGGTTTTATTTCTCTCAACAGTCCTTTTTATATTTTGAGGGAAAAGGGGGTTAAAGCCAGGACACCCTTAAGACACCAATTACCACCACCACAGTGAGAAGTGCACACTCACCATCACCCCAGTGACTGCTAAATAATAAAGGTCAAAAGGTGCTTTGGTAACTCATCTAAAACATTCAACATCTCTTCATTAGATCTTCCAATTATGTTCTCCCATCATCTCTCCAAGAGGTAGCACTGCAATAAACCAATATAAAGTACTATGGTATAGTATTTTTATTGCAAGTATTAAAAGATAACAAGGTATTGCGCTCACTTGTAGATGTGCCCTGATTTGGCACAAATGTAAACAGTCTTTCAGGTCTTAGCACCACTGCATCTCAAGGGATCGGAGTGCGTTCCACCAAATGGAAGTTCGGGGCTAGACGTGACGTCAGAACAAAGCCAGAAGTGACAACACCCGTGGGGCCTTGACTAGTTTCGCAAACCACGTCCTCAGGAAGCTAAGCAAGTGACGTTATGTCCAGCCCAACCTTCCTATTAGTGAAATGAATGGAGATCCCTTGAGGGAGTTGCAGCAGTGCTTAAGACCTCATTTGTGCCGAGTCAGGGTACATCTACAAGTGAGTGCAATACCTTGTTATACTTTAATACTTGGTGCAAAAAAATACTCCATCATAATACATTTTTTTGGTTTATTGTGGTAGTACCCTTTGGAAAGATGATTGGAGATATAGGACATTTACCAAATATCCCAAGTGCTTTTTGACCTTTATTCATTTGGAGGTCACTGGAGTGACGGTGAGTTCGCACTTTTCACTGTGGTAGTGGTATTTGGTGTCTTATTGGAAGATCAGTCACCAGAACACAGAAGATTACACTATATGGTGTGGATTTATCATGCTGTTTATGGACTTTTAAGTCAATTATTAAAACACTTTTTAAATGTATGTTATAAATGTATATTAGTGCCATACCCTTTTTTTGGTTTTATGTGCATATAGTTCTTCACTATAAAGGAAGGCAGCTCTACTGTTTGTAATTCACAGGTGAGCAGGTGCCTTTTTAAATATTTGTTCCTGGGAAAAGTAGTCTCAACGGGATCCCCTTTCAGAGGGTATTTGACACGCGCTGAGGAGGTGATATGTCTAAAAAGTCTGAACCACCTTGGCACAACAGTTAGCATTGCACGTGGCTGCAGGGTGGTTGTGGTGTGGCACCTAACACTTTAACTGTTCATGTGTTGGGTTATCCCATGTGAATGAGCCCTAAGGCAGGGCGAAACGCGTTGGTTGGGTGCAGAGTCTAGGGGAAGTGTGAGTGACTCAGAAAAATAAACCTTTTCAGTACGGAGACAAGCTGTTGTGTAGCCTGAGCTTCTATCTATGGCCATTTCTGTATGATCAGGAGAAAAAAGTCACGTAAAAAGTAACACAACGACATCCAAAGATGTACAAGACAGAACCTTGAAATACTAAGGCAGCATTATAAAGTACCACCAATTGATAGGTATTAGTTTATAATCACCAAAAAAAGAAAAGGATTGGTACTGGTATACTTCCTCTATAAAAACCCTCACACGTCAATGTTTTTTATTTGTTAAAACAGTGAAGTGGAAATAGATTAGAACAAACGACTTTAGACTGAATGAATATAGAATGAATGCACCTTCCATGCATGGCTGTCCCCACCTGCATCCACCAGCTCAGAGGTCCCATGAGCTCTGCTAGCAGGTAGCAGAAGTGAAACCCAACATAGTTCCCCTGATAATACTCTGACAATAAACTAGAGAATGATGTAGGCATTGTATTGGGGACTTGCCTTCAATGGAAAGCCCTGCACCTCAGTCACATGAGTTACCCACTTCTTGCTGTTCCTACTTGTTGAAATTTGAAAGAACGGGTCATTACTGATCTCCTCACAGCAGTGTGAGATATATGGTGTCAAGAACAGCATATTGAGGAGGTCCACTCAGTGCCAAGGTTCTTTAGAACCTGAAGCAAACAAAGACTGTAAAAATAACCCGTCGGTGGTCCGATCGGCAGACTGCATGGGTGAAATAAAGTAATTGGATGTTCTTTAAACCAGATTTCTGCAACTTTTTCTTGGACATCCAACAGCAGATAGGACCACCAATGGGTTATTTTACAGACTTCTTTTGAACTTACTGAAACCACACACCCACTTGAGAAAGGACCCAGGATGGGGACCCCTGTGGAATGGAGAGTAACCACCTTCATCCTGCATGGAGACAGGTTTTCTTCACACGTGTACATGGAAGGTTGCATTTTCACATTCCCAGGGGTTACTGCAGCCTCAACAGATGTAAGTCATTTCCCTATTATCTTTTTTTTATGTGAGCCAACTATCCCTTTTGAAGCAGTTAACTACACTAGTAAGAGCTCTCCTGCCTCCCTCTTTTATTTTTCAGTGGACACCCTGAGCTGCACTAGAGACCACTGGCCAGTCCTTCAGAATTGACCCTCTCGAAACAGAGTTGACCACCACATCCTAGATCCAAGATCAAAGTGTGCAACTCTTCATGCTGCAGAATCTAGGGTAACAGCCCCCTTTGTGTTCACCAAATATAACAAATATACAACAAAGAATATAGAACAAAGTGGTCTTATAGAGCCAGTAAATTTTTACACATACATTTTTACATTTCCCATTCTGAGCGTCACTCTACAACCCTCATATTGTCAAAATACAATGGCATAGTTAACAAGCTCCCATAAAAACAATTTTCAAAATTGGACCATGCACTAAATAGCAAGGTCTGCTTAGTACATCAGGGATCCTAACACAATATTAAACTGCTGCATTGAAGTAAAAAACAAACAAAAAAACCCTGGGAAATAAAGTTACCAAACATACTTACCTTTCTCCTGGCTTCGATTGCTGTGTTTACGTGAGGGTGACATCACAACAACTTCTGAGGAGATCCAGGGAGCACCGAGGATCCCAAAGCTTGTGAGAAGACAATCCTGCACTGTCCTAGAGGATCTTCTCTTGTGATTTGGGTTATTAGGCATTCCCCAGGATATCGCTGGAAGGACCATGACATCACCCTCTGCTGTAGGTGTAAGTATGTTTTCTAACCTTTTTCCCTGCAGGTTATGGACCTGTAATAAGTGCGCCTTACTTTTTAGTGCAAGGTCCACTTAAAGGAGATAACAGTATCCTCACGTTTCCATGTTACTTCTGATTAAATAGATAAGGCCAGACTTTCGTTACTGGTGCATATTGCCACTGAGGAGGCAAGGGACAATATGGAAAAGACTGACTTTTTTACTTGGACTTTAGATTAGTTTAGCCTGGTCTAGAGGTCGACCGATATATCGACAGGCCGATATATCGTCCGATATTAGGCCCTTTTGGAGAAATCGGCATCGGCCGATTTTTATCCAAATCAGGCCGATATTTTACAATTCCCGCTAGCGGTGCCACGGCTCCGGAGCTAGGCCGAAGCCGCAGCCTTTCCTGATGCGGTCACAGCATCAGGACATCCGGAGCCGCAGCCATCTTGGTACACCCAGCGTGGCGTCCCTCCTCTGTTTACGCCCACAGAGGAGGAGGGGCCCGCGCTTGTGGGACACACACCGCTCTCTGGTGTCTGTACTATGGGGGCAGGGGGGGTGTCTATACTGGAGGGAGAGGGGGTCTGTACTGAGGGGGGTGACACCATTTTTTTTGCACCAGTGCCACCTGCCAGTGCCAATTAGTGCCACTTGCCATCCAGTGCCATCTGCCAGTGGCAATACCAGTGCCACCATCCAGTGCCAATTAGTGCCACCTTCCATCCAGTGCCATCCGCCAATGCCACCTGCCAGTGCCACCATCCAGTGCCAATGAGTGCCACCTTCCATCCAGTGCCATCCGCCAATGCCACCTGCCAGTGCCAATACCAGTGGCACCATCCAGTGCCAGTTAGTGCCACCTTCCATCCAGTGCCACCTGCCAGTGCGATCCAGTGCCAACTAAATCCATCAGTGCCACCTGCCAATGCCAACCAGTGCTAACTATTGCCACCCAGTGCCACTTGCCAGTGTCACCTGCCAGTGCCACGAGTCAATCAGTGCCTTCTGCCAATCAGTGCCACCTGCTAGTACCATCTTTCAGTGCCATCCAGTTCAACCTGCCAGTGCCAATAAGTACCTTCTGCTAGTGCCATCTTTCTTCCAGTACCAATTAGGTCCATTCAGTGCCACGAGCCAGTGCTACCAATAAAAATAAAAAATCGACCTAAAATATCGGCCGCAAAAATCGGCATCATATATCGGCCATCGGCCTCCCAGATTTCTAAATATCGGCTTTGGCCAGAGAAAAATCCATATCGGTCGACCTCTAGCCTGGTGCGGTCTTTATTTTATGTATCTTGCCAGAAATTTTACCTAGAGGTCTGTTAGTCTGAGAGCTGCCTCAAATCATTGTACTGTGAGATGTGGAATCCTAAGGCCTTATGGAATGAGAATTTAGGATCTAGTTCCATTGAAACAAGGCTGGCTATTCTTCCTCTCAGGACCGGGTCTCATTTGTCCAAACAGGACTGACCAAGGTGGATTACTATCTCTCTCCTCCTACACAATTAGACAAATAGACCTACAAAGAGTACTATGCTACCACATCCCCAACATTACATCCGAAAAACCATTACTCCCTTAGGACACTAATGCAGCCATAAACAAATTTGTTTACCTAAATTTTTTTTTTTTTTTTACAAAGATCTGATTTTTTTTATTTCTAAAGCACACAAATGTCCTGCTACATCCATATGGTGATATATACAGTACTTAGAAATACCCTTATCCCCACATGTGCATATCATTTTTGTATTGCTTGCATTGAACAGTCCACCCTGACTAAAAGGTGCCAACGCGTTTCAATAGATTTATGCAGTCTTCATTGGGGAAAGGAGGGTATTTCTTTAGTATATCACCAACAGCCTTCTAACCAGATGTTGTTGCTCCAGGCCTATAATCACTGGATGAAGTCTACTGTGCCCACCCACTGAGCTTGCAAGAGACTTCAGGGATTATTTGCAGCCAGAGAGAACAACCACCTGCGGTAGCAGTCATCCATGCTGTACAATCATACTTGATCAATTCAAACTCAGCTGTGATTTTGCATGAATGTTCATCCTCAAGCTAGCTTGTACAATATAGACCAGCCTCACACGTGAATATCAGCCTCAAAAAGAAGTTCCAAATCAATATAACAATTATTTTACATTAAGTAATTTGTTCTTTATTATAGTAAGAATATATAGTCCAGGCCCATATATTTAGGTTAGGATAATATTGTCATGAAGTGTCAACTCTCAATTTAAAGAATGGAAAAAGGAATGTGTATTGGTTTTACAAATATTTCTTAACATTTAAATATTTATTGAAAAATGGGAAAAGACATAAAGCATAAAACCATAGGGGAATAACACACATACAATATATAGAATATGTCAAACAGGTATTCGCTTCTTCAGGGTTTGCCTGCTTCGTAACTAACTCAGAATCTTTAAGCTATCCAGGGCATCTGGATAAGGGGGACACCAAAAGGAACCCACATCACAGACAAAGACCACACAGCAGAGAGAACACCCACAATCACGGATTTAATATACTCCTCACTTATAACAGAATAGATAGAGCTCCATAGATAGTTTGATTCAATCCCTGCATATACATGGTGGGGCCATCATCATCAATTGTCAATCCGTCCGAAGAGGTACTGTAAATATAGGTATCAGATAAGATCCCCCACGTGTGTCCTTCTGATGTGCGGGATTCTCGGAAGACCCAGATTGTTTCCATAATAGGTGGTTTCCACAGGACAACACTCTGTTTTTTACATCTCCACATGGGGGACCTGCTTGTGTGTTATTCATCTATTGTTTTATGCTTTATGTCTTTTTCCATTTTTCAATAAATATTTAAATGTTAACATGTATTTTTATTTGTCTGAAGGAGACCATTCAATGCCCAAATCCAATACATATTCCTTTTTCCATCATTTCTTCTTTATGGTGTCATTAAAGTCTCATGGGAGTAATGTTTTTTTCCAATGTACTATTTCTTTATTTTTTGACCTTGGTGCATTTTCTTTCACATTAGCATTGACCACACAAAGAATTTGTTTCATACTTGATCCAACAGTTCAAGAACTGTTCCTTCTCCATAGACGAGTGAATGATCAGTTCTGAATCTTTTCAACAAGGTGGGATATAAAGCATTTATAGTGCTGATCGCCTGCCAATAAATAACAACCCAAAAATCACAAGCAATGCCCAAAATTGGGAGACCAGTTTGCCTTCACCAAACCATTTCTTAATAACTGATTCACCCTATACCCCATCAGGAACACCCCCACACCACGTGGCTGCCTGTGTGACCAGCATAAAACAGATCTATATCTCAGGAATGCCTCAGGGATCCTCCGATGTAAACACACCGTGACACCTATGAATGTGATTTTCTCCAGTGAGCTTGATGTTCAGCCTATGTACAAGCTGGGCAGGTCCAAAGGCCTGAAGCATGTCAGTAATTATTGGTATGTGGCCTTTTCTCTGGGTAAATCTTTACAGCGTTATACGCTTAGGGTTTGCCACCTGTAAAAAGGCAACGGGGGTGTGTGATTGGATAAGAGTTAATACCAAAATAATGACACGGTGCCACAGCCAAGGATTTTATTGTGAGTTGTGTGCCCGGTTCTGCTTGTAAATGCCTGGGACACAAACAAAGCGAAAAGTTTAAAGGACGACTCTTATCCCAATGCTCTTGTATACAATGTGTAATTGAATAGGAAGGGCATGAGAAATTTCACTGATATATCAGCCATAAAAAACCCAGATAACCTAACCTAACCTCTGACCACAGGGATATAATATAGGACAATGCTGCTGTGCCTTTCCATGCAATATTACATAAAGCAGGAACAAAAAATCTGCAAACAGTCAGACTTTCTGCTGCAGAAGAGACATACTGTGACATCTATTTATAAAACAATTAGCTGTGCAAGTGTCTGAAGTGTTCTGACAAGTGTAATCACTGTATTGTGTCTAATGTGTATTTACCATGATTGTTTGGTCCATCTAGTTATCATAATGCAGTGTTTTAGGAAAATACCACATTATGGCCACTAGATGGAGCTGATAATCATTGGAAATATACATATTAGACATGATACAGGGATTATAGGTAGCGGCAGTATGATTGCTTGACATATTTGCATCACAGCTCAGTATGCAATTCTGGAATCTGCTGGGTGGTGGGATCAATTATCTGCGGTGTGCAAGCGCAGGAGTTGTTTTGGTTAAAAACGCTGTTATTTTCTTAAATAAGTCTCTTTAAACGGATTCAGCACAAAATAATACTTTTCTCTTAAAAAAAAAAAAGCGACAGCTTACCCAAACTTCCAGTCGGGGAGCATGCAGATTTAGCCAACATAGGAACTACATGTCCCATGATGCCCTGCAGGCAATGCTAATGTGTATTGATAATAGAGTTTCTACTGTTTAAAAAAAGGCAAAGTGTTTGTTAAAAAAAAAAAAGAAGCAGGGTGATTGTGTGAATGGGAGCACAGTGCAGCCTGTAGTGAGGGGATGGAACAAGGAGCACTCGCACTGCATAGGTTATGCACTGGGTTTAATAATACTTAAAGTAGAGTTTCCATCAAAAAAACAATATGTCATTAATGTGCATATAATACCTAAAAACAACAACAACATTTGAATAATCATTTTTTTTACTCACCTGTTGCTATGTGTTCCCACGAAATCTGCCTTCTGAATCACCTCGGTTTGTGTCGCCATCTCCCTCTGCTCCTCACACACATTTTGCTCCTGTAAAATGTGCGTCATCATTTCCCAGGATGCTGTGCGCTTCCCCTAGGGTAGAATCGTGGTACATTGAAACAGGAAGTGACGCGATTCAATGAAGATTTCTTCATTGTTGTTGTTTGTTGCCATCACAACGGCGGGCACTTCCACCGCCGCCGCCCATTGGGATGGCAATCCGAGTGCTTGACGGCGCTGAGCTGCTGTTACAATGCGCGAGAATGGGGCGGGACAGGCGGTCCGTGATGGTGACTCTTGTCAGCGCTGTCCAGGAAGTAAGTGCTTATGGGCTTCAATTGCCCACAAGCAAAATGAGACTTGCGGCAAAGGAATTTTAAAAGTCTCTTCACACAATAACTCTGCAGATCGGCTGCAGATTTGAACATAGTAAGTGAACTGAGTTGTACAGTTATAATGCATGATGAAAGAACATACTTTTAAAAATTGCACAATGTGGTTGGAACCCTGCTTTTTTTTTTTTTGCTGTTTTTGCTGAACAAGAAGGGAAATACCCTATTGACCGTTGTTATTGAAACAGATGTCCATGATAAAAGATCCCCACTCCTATCCTGTGCTCCGATGACAACTGTCAAAATGTGGATCTTTCTCCCCCGGTGACAATGATCCCCAAGACTAGGGATACGCCAAATGAAACTGCGTTTGGTTTGGCAAACATAAGTTTAGGTCAGGGCTGCTGTTTCAGGGCCCCGTACAGCTTAACTGACTGCCCCCCCTCTCCAAAAATATCAATATGATATTTTCTCAAAAACGATTCTAAAATTATTATTAGCTGACACAAACATAACATAACTTACAAAATTCATGCTCAATCTAAAAGATAAAACTTTAGTTAATAAACAAAGTTCTGTGTGCAAATTAGGTCTTGGGGCTCATTCACATGGGTGTTGTGGTCTGTGCAGGGTGAATCAGTGTTTTTTTTTTTTTTTATGTAGTTGGACACGCAGCTGTATGAACACAGCCTCAGGTCCTAATTTGATAGGCACATGGGTGCAGGTGTACGGCCCCAAAAACAGACAGCGTGTATTAAGGGCCACTCACCCACATCTGCACACTTATCGAATTAGGACCTGGGGCTGTGTTCATACGGCTGCTGCATTCTCATGACAGACAGCTCCAGCCGCACAAACTGCTCATTCACACTGTATGGGTCAGGGAACCCATGTGAATGAACCCTTAATTTTTAAAATAATTTTTACCATTTTTTTAATACATTTTTACCATTTTTTTTGTCACAATTAAAAAGAAAAATTTAATGCAATGATATGAGATATGTACGAAAGCAAAATAAGTAGAAAAAATAAATAAATCAGTTTGGCAGGGACCAGCAATTTTATTGGCGCCTGAAGGCAACATTAAAACTGCAATTTTTTAAACATGCCTGGGGATGCTCTGCCTAAGAAATGGAACACCTGTATGACGGATGCAACCTACTTACAGCAAAACTGAAAATAACAAGATACAAATGCTGTTTAAGTTGTCAGTAAATGACAAATCCGAGCCATTTTACTCCTGTTTGTAAGCAAACGGCTGGGGATATCACTTCATCTATACCAGACCTTTATCCTAGATGAAAATGTAGGACCTTATGAATGAAACTAGTTGACTAAACGATGGCAAAATGTAATGTTCAGAATTTTTGCACAAGCGTTTGAATTCAATTCTACTGGGGCTTTTCCAGTTTTAAAACAATCCAATTATTCCACAATTTATCCAAAACAAAAAATCTGGTTTTGTCTGGAATTGGGATTAAAATACATAGTTGAAGTACATAGGGTGGACACGTTCAACCGTCCCAAATCTTTACCTTCTCCTCTTCATCTCGTAGAAGCACTGGATGGGTCTTGGCGATGGAACTCGATCGATAAAATTCCACAAGTTCATTGAGCGAGCCGAATTTGGTTTCCCACAGGAAGTAGGTTCCAGATTTTTCTCGAAGAACCTTAAAATGCTGCACGTGATGGCCATAACTAGGGATATGGAACAAATAGGAGGATATTAAACCGATGATGCAACATAGGGACTTCATACTGAAAAAAAGACATGTCAAAGATGGTTCAACATTGGTTCATAGAAAACTTAAAACCTGAACTACACTTTGCATGCATGAACGCACAAACCAAAATGGCTATTGAATTATTTTTCCTGTGGTGGAAGGAAAGAAAATTGTATAATCTATGGCTTGCTCAAGGGAGACACTATACAAATATGACAATTGATTTGCTCAGAAACTGGAGAAATATTTACATACCGTATACCTAATCACTTTGTGCTGGCAACACTGGCCCCTTAAGTGGCTCTTTAACACTGGAGGCTTTTTTGTGCCCCCTGATTACATTATCACTGAGATTGGCTGTCACAGTGGTCACGTGATTAGGAACCTGTCCTACTGGCTCTTAATCATAAACGGTGACTGGGAGTTGTCGGTGACAGTGCTGGGGGTGCTGAGTGAGTGCACCTACAGTGAGGGAAAAAAGTATTTGATGCCCTGTTGATTTTGTAAATTTGCCCACAAACCAAGAAATTATCAGTCTATAATTTTAATGGTAGGTTTATTTTAACAGTGAGAGACAGAATAATAACAAAAATATCCACAAAAACGCATTTAAAAAAAGTTATAAATTGATTTGCATTTAATAAGTGAAATAAGTATTTGATCCCCTATCAATAAGCAAGATTTCTGGCTCCCAGGTGTCTTCTATAGAGGTATCAAGCTGGGATTAGGAGCACTCTCTAAGCCCAGGTTCACACTGGGCTGCGGGAGTGAAGCCGTGCGAGTTCAGCTGAACTCGCACGATTTCACTCCCGCTGGCAGTCCCGATTTCAGCCCGCGATTTAAGAGACATCTGTGCAGGTTTCTGCACAGATGTCAATGTAAATCGCGGGCTGAAATCGCAAAAAGTAGTGCAGAGACTACTTTTTGAAATCGGTGCAGCGCCGCAGATGCAGCGTCGCGCCGATTAGGACACTGCCATTGCCGGCAATTTGCGGCAAAATCCACCGTTTTGACATGCGATTTGACATGCCAAATCGCATGTCAAAACGCACCAGTGTGAACCAGGGCTAAGGGCCAGTTCACACCAGAAGCAGTTCCGTACAGTTTCTTGTGCATTTTTTTCTGCACTAAAAGACCATAGTCACCAGAAAAACAATTGGTAAAACATTAAGCCGTCAAGAACTGAAATCCTGCAGTGCCCAAAAGGTCCCCCTGTATAAGAAAGCACATATATAGGCCTGTCTGAAGTTTGCTAATGAACATCTGAAAGATCCAGAGGAGAACTGGGTGAAAGTGTTGTGGTTAGAGCAGACCAAAATCAATGTTTTTGGCATTAACTCAACTCGCCATGTTTGGAGGAGGAGGAGGAATGCTGCCTATGACCCCAAGAACACCATCCCCACCGTCACACATGGAGGTGGAAACATTATGCTCTGGTTGTGTTTTTCTGCTAAGGGGACAGGGCAACTTCACTGCATCAAAGGGATGATGGACCATGTACCATCAAATCTTAGGTGAGAACCTCCTTGCCTCAGCCAGGGGATTGAAAATGTGTCCTAGATGGATATTGCAGCATAACAATGACCCAAAACACACGGCCAAGGCAACACAAGAAAGGCTTAAGAAGAAGCACATTAAGGTCCTGGAGTGGCCTAGCCAGTCTCCAGACCTTAATCTCATAGAAAATATATGGAGGGAGCTGTTACCAAATATCAGCCCCCAAACCATAATGACTTGGACAGGATCTGCAAAGTGAGTGGAACAAAATCCCTCTTGAGATGTGTGCAATCCTGGTGGCCAACTACAAGAAATGTCTGACCTCTGTGACTGCCAACACGGGTTTTTCCACAAAGTACTAAGTCATGTTTTGCAAAGGGGTCAAATAATTATTTCACTCCTTAAAATGCAAATCAATTTATAACTTTTTGAAATGCGTTTTTGTTTGTATTTTGTTGTTGTTATTCTGTCTCTCTTATAGACTGATCATTTCTTTGTCAGTGGGAAAACGTCCAAAATCAACAGGGGGTCAAATACTCCTTTTCCCTCACTGCACAGCCCAAAATATCGGTCGTTGTATGGTCCACTGGTCCTGCCTTGAGAAATGCCAGGCAGACTTTGTTGAAGTGCATGTAAACATGAAGCAGCATTTGTTCATGATACAGTAACATTCAGTTTGGGTTACCTCTACCTAAATCTGTACAAAATGGCAACTGAAAATACTTTGTAACAAAAAAACAAGTTGCTTTAACATAAAAGGAATGAAATAATGAGCATGCAAACCAGTTAGACTGGAACACTAATGATATTTTAATACTTAGGCTGCTTAGTGAGAATAGAATGTGGATCAGTCTGAGCTTTAGATGGATTGGAAAAACAAGATTTACAGCTTCACTGAAACACTGACACTTCTGTTAAAGTGGATTTTCTCCTCCACAAACTGTAGACAGAGAACCTAATTCAGAGGAAGAGTGCAAAGGCTGGGCTAAAAATGACTATGGAAATGATAGGCATGCTCGTGTTGTGAGTTTGCATGAGAACGCAGATGTGCGCACTGCCAGAAATTACAGTAGTGTGCCAACGAAGGAACAGAATATTCAAAGACAGTTGACACCCTACAACAGGAAGTGCCTAAACAAGGACCTTCATGGTAGGATCACCTGGATTTTTTTTTAATGACAGCTGCAGATTCAAAAAGACTGCATCAACTTTTAAAATCTCATTATCGTGTTCAATTGTAGCGCTACCCACACAGGAGCTGCTTCATAGGATGGGTTCCCTTTTCCTTTACCTAGACCTTCTGAAGGACTACAGCCCCTCTGACACACTAGGTTAAATGAAGGACAACTTGTAATATCACAGAAATCACTGAATGCAATAGGAGATACACAATAATGATGCTGTATTTAAGAAAATGACACCAAACAATTAGTAAAGACAAGTCACAAAATATTGTCACACAGAATCATTGGTAACAATAAAGGCATGAAAGGGGATTAGCAATAGTAGCAGTGCAACTCAACATGCAGTATGATCTATAGTCAACAGTAGGAAAAGGAGAACACTATGCACCAAAATCAGAACAAACAGTGGCAACATCACTGTGAGTACAGCAGTGGCCAGTAATGTGATTAAATTGTATTCAGAAGACTATACTGCCGAAGTGCATTAAGGGTGACTATGCAAGGTCTAGGCTAACTGCAAGGAGGTTCCCTTTAAATGAGAAATAGATAGGGGGTGTAGAATGGCTTTATAGGGGGGGTGAGTCCTGTACTGTGTCCTTTTGCTGGCTATAGTTGGGGCCCATAAGCAGTGTTGGTGCACTTAACAAGAGTTTTGGTGAACCTGCATGCAGTGTAGACGAGTACAAAAAAATATCCTGCTTCCAGTAAGTCAGTCTTGGCTATAAATTTGCAAATAGTGAGCAGTGAACCTTCTCACCAGTCCCTGAGGTATGACTATAGACTGCTGCTGTAGAAAATGGGGCCTCTTGTCTCCATGCAGATAGCTCCAGTCATCAGGAGTGAAGTTTGAGAGAGCGCTCCAGTCTCCTTGCAGCAAGGACACGATTAATGGGATCACCACGACTTGCCCCATGTCATTGCTATCAGGCTGCAAGCTCTGGTCTTCTGCAGAGATGTGTGCACATGGGCTGATGTGCTCACATGTACTTCCACACTGCCAAGAGGAAGACATTTCCAGTGCAGTCTGCTAAAAGCTATTCCACCACTTAACCTCCACCTTAGTTTTCTGTTGGAACTGTAGTGTAAAGCCTAGAACACATGGGCTAAATATTGGGAGGCATCGGCCGGTTCAATAGAAGCCGTTCAGCCAGCTTCTGTTCAAGGGGCATGACCAAAAAAGGTCTGCCGATCGACATCCAATCAGCACTCTTAGCCAATGGCTGAGCAGCTATAACCAGTGCAGTGGTGGAACTACCAGGGTCGCAGAAGTCACACTTGCGACTGGACCCTGGCATTCCACCACTGTTGCTAGTTCCAAGGCTCTGAGTGGAGAGCGCATCTCTCATACAGCTCAGAGTGGACAGTTCTCCTTGCTCCCTCTCCCTTCTTTCTCTCTTGCACGGGATGACACAGCCGATTTGCTCCTTCTCCCCTCCCCTCTCCAGTGTGTGTGCTGCGGGAGGTGTGAGCTCTTTAGCTTCACTCTTGACTTCCCACAGCAGACACACACAGGAGAGAGGGTGGGAAGGAGTAGATCGGCTGTGTAATCCCATTCGAGAGAGGAAGAAGAGAGGAAGGGAGGAGCAGGAAGAACTGTCAGCTCTGAATTGTATGAGAGATACGCTCCACTCAGAGCCGTGCTGAAGAGGCAGTCAGCATTGATGAGCACTGATAGGTGGCACTGATGGGCACTGGTAGGTGGCACTGATGGGAATCGATACGTAGCACTAAT
This sequence comes from Rana kukunoris, assembly GCA_029574335.1. Classification (NCBI taxonomy): domain Eukaryota; kingdom Metazoa; phylum Chordata; class Amphibia; order Anura; family Ranidae; genus Rana; species Rana kukunoris. The sequence goes on from CM056054.1 coordinate 22,303,910, forward strand.
TGGTGGCATGGATGAAAAAAGATCTGTGGCAATAGTCTTTCTGACGGTAATCCTGAGTGTGGCTCGTGTTAATTTTCAGTACCAAAAGCGGTAACCCTGAGCCACATTCGGGATTACACTGTAGTGTTACTTACCTTGTCCCTACGATCCCCGATGTCCTCCCGCTGTGTCCTCTGGCCGATGCCGGTGTTCCGTCAGATTAGGCGACCCAATATATCTTGTAACGGAAGTGATGTTACGTTACCACCATCTTGCTACACCTCGCACTCGTCCAAAGTAAGAATACATTGAGAAGGCACCAATCGGACATCTTTTTACACCCATCGGAGTTTTGCATCTCAATTTATTTGTAACAGCAAACGAAGCTTATACAGTATAATGAAATACGGTATTTTCAAATCCATCCAACCATTTCACCTTAGTTTTGTCCCTAGTGCTTTGTCCAGTGCCCTGCCTGCACTTTTAACGTTTTTTCTGCCTGGAAACTTGAGAACGTCCATGGCATCCAAAAAGCGTCCCTTGAGGTCAAAAGTGGTTTTAGACTGGCTAGAAAACAGCGATAGTAAATTAGAATCACTTGCAGAATTGAGCGATAGTGATTCATTTGGACACATTTCTGTGTTTTTTTTTGTTTTTTTATTACATTATGAATTAAATTTATTATTATTTGTTATAATTAGAATCCCCCCCACAGACAATTAAATCCAACGTTGTTTTCATGCAGCTGGTTCTACCAAGTGGTGTTGACCCCGGAAACTATGCAGGTCCCAACAAATAGGAGGTCAAACAGCAACAGCTTAAACTACACCTAGCAACCTCGGGAGGAACCCTAAAATTACACCTAACCCTGTTTAAGAATGGCTGGCTTATGGAATTACTGTATATACAGTATGTGTGCTTCTAAGCGCATGCAGTGTAACACCCTCCATGAAGCATGCACTATAACTTTATTTACTTTCAGTAGTCTTTTTACAGGATGCCAACTGTCCAAGACAGTCCTGCATCTTAGTCCTCTGTCCAGGGCCGTGTCCTGGGATCACAGCATCAACCTTATTTCATCAATGTCGTTTCAGGAGAACGACGATTCGCTGTCCAAGGACCTTGGTTATGGAACGCTCTACCCGCAGACATTTTGTTGGAGGAAAATCATCGGGCCTTCAGAAAAAAAACCCATCTTTTCTGAAGCTTGGTTGGTCAATCATATTGTTTTAACAATGAATCAACTCCACCCACCACACTACACAAGGAACTTAATACACACTCTCTTAGACAATGACATTCAGGTGAGTTAATTATTAGTCATTCCCCAGACATCCCATCTCCGACAATAAGCTATTCTCACCAGATACACAATGCACAGACGTCTGACCTTTAGAGGGTGCTAACTCACAACACATCTCTATCATTAATAGATTCTTCACACAAAACAGTGTCATTAGCATACACAATGAAATATCTAGGAGCAGACTTAATTAACACCTCAAAAGCATGTGTCCCCACATTGAATGAAAACACTCCATTGACCTGTTGGAGTCAGACTTTAACAACTTGTAATATTTCAAGATATCCTGCAATACATGAATTATCAGTAATGTCCCATCTCATGTAATTTATGATATAATTTCTCAGTCACCCTATGCCCTTATTGGACATAGGATGACCCTGGACCCAAGAGTCCCAAGAGCCTTGGGTGAAGCTGGCACAGGAGTATACTGCACCCTTAAAAAGTCTCAGAGTATCATGGGTCATTCCATTACACTTATTTTGGGATCACCGTTGAGATATTTGCATATTGCTATAATATCTCCTCTCCAGGGAGAATAAATTTAGCACTTGCAGTCGCTCCACAGGCCTATAAATCCCAGGAATAGATCTCTGCCCTTTTTTGAATATTGGTACCACGTGGGCCTTTCGACAATCATCTGGTGCCAATCCTGTCAGAATGCTGTCCACGAGGATTAGGAATATCAGTCTGGCTATAATCTGACTAAGTTCTTTAAGGACTCTCTGGTGTAATCCATATGGTCCTGTCTATTTATTTATGTTAAGCTTCTCTAATCCTGTAATTCCTATAATGTAAGATAGACTGAAACAACATTATAGGAAATTACATTTTGTTTCTAGATATGCCATCATTTAGCTGGCATACATCAAAGCTATGCTCTATCCAAAAAAAATAAATAAAAAAAGACCGGAGGAAAATGGGTAGGTTAATCTAGCAATGAGGACAACTGTTCTGGTGACAACTGTCTAGGAAAGAAAATTCTGCTCGCTTTGGAAACATTTCTACAAATTTCCTGTTCTGTCTCTGGAAAGGAAGTAAAAGGAAATCTCCCCAATGGAACCCAAAACTGATAGGGGTATAAACACTTCCTACTCCATCCACAGCAAAAAAGTCTTGTGCCTATACATACAATTTTTGTTTACCAATGCGACATCATTAAAATATGAGTTCTGATTGGTTGCTGCAGGTCACTGCTATTTGCTGCACGGAGTAAGGGTATAAATAGGATCTTCATGGTTACTCAATGCGTTCTAAGAAAGAAAATAACATTTAATTATTACATATTGGGCAGTGAGTGACACTTTCACATAAAGACATCCTGTAACTAGGCTTGTCATCAATTAGTAAAAAGTGCCTTTTGATCACGTGAAGCCGACACAAAGGCCGAGGATTACTTGTGGGGTGTGGATGATGTAACCCTCTGTTTCTTTCCTCAATAAATGTTATCTAATAGGAGCTCATCATGGAAATAAAGTGCAATTAAAATTATTGCACCCACAAATCATTTTCAAATATCTGTCAAGAGCATGATGGACACTTCCCAATGGCGGCAATTCTGCCGATTGCAGATCCCTGCCGGCCCTACAAATTACTAATAAACATCTTAGAGGTATATTTCATGAGAGCTATGATCATCCAAAGTCATGATATCTAAAAACAAATGGTGAACTTTATAAATAAAGATGGACAATACATCCCTGTAAGATGTTCATGAGAAAAGTTGTAGTGTAGGCTAGTGACACACTTCATAAATGGCGGGACCAACATCCCTAGATAAGGCATACATACAAAAAAGATTTGTTGATGTTTTTTTGGCAGTGCCTTATACAAATAGTACCAAAGGAGAAGATTTTTTTTTCAAAGGGGTTTCAAAGGTTTGTTTTTTATTTTCTAAATATGTTCCTTTAAGCTAGTGCATTGTTGGTTCATTTACCTTTTCCTTCCATTTCCCTTCTAAATGTTTTTTTTTCTGTGTCTGAACTTCTTACTTCCTGTTTCTCCTCAGTAAGCTTGCCCCCATTATCTGAGCCATTCTGGCTGAGGGTTAGTCAACCAGAACAGCTTACTGAAGAGGAACAGGATGTGAGAAATTCAGACAAATAAAAAAAACATTTAGAAGGGAAATCAAAGGAAAAGGTAAGTGAACCAACAATGCACTAGCTTAAAGGAACCTATTTAGAAAATAAAAAACGAACCTTTAAACCCCTTTAACACATTTTATTTTAACATCATTAATAGTTATGTAGCATAAAAGTAGTTGTCAGATTGATATTCATTCATGTCCTGGATGACTTTTTTAAAGTAGAAGACAACATTGTGTTTTTATCCCGACATGTTTCACACATAAGGGCTTCCACAGGGAATTATTAAAAAGGTAGTGAAGTCTCCCAGTCGTGCAAACCCAGAGCCACCAATGCGCCGCACAGGACACAATACAAACCATGTGGCCACAGAGGGCACACAGAGACCAAGAAGAAAAAATGCCAATGTAAAGTTAAGCAAAGGGTGTTAAAGGAGGGACAGAAAATGTTGCAACCAGTCAGAGATGGCAGCGTAATAAAATGTAGCGATGAGATGATCTGACATAACCATTGTTTTGATAAAATATCTTCCAGAAACCAATTGACAGTCTACAAACAAGCTCCTTGCAGCTTTGTGAATAACAACAATGGAGTAATGCTGCCTGATGGGACTGCAATATGTGTAAGGGCTACAGTAGTACTTTTCTGTAGGCCAAAGAAACTGGGGATGGAATTCAGTTATTTTTTAGTGATCAGTGTTTTACAAATGGCTCATAAAAAGAAGCCATCATGGGTAAAAAAATAAAACAGCTCACTCTGTATATTTATGACTTTGTGATCAGGCACTGACAGAACTATTCCTCAGCTCGGTGCAGTAAACTTCTTCCAGGCCAGGGGCTCTGATTAGGATCCGCTTCTTTGCTTAGAATTAGTATTAGTGGCCCATCACATCATATTTGGCACAAAGCCTAATCATGTTTTCAATCCTGAAAAAATTAACTGTATTAACTGACTAAAGCCTAGTACACACGATTTGACAATCATATGAAAAATACCACTTTCTAAGTAATTGTACGATAATCTGATCGTTAGTACATAGCCTTCAAATGCCAGTTTGTCTAAAATTATCCGAAGGGACAGACACCAAAAAATTCTCATCCGATACCAGATCATGAGATTAATCTCTTAATTTACGAGACTTAAGCCTTGTACACATGTACGGGATTCCCGGCGGTAAAAAGTCCGCTGGGAAACCCGAGGGAAAAACCGAGAACCTGCTCTGTATCTTTTTCCCCCTATACACGACCGGGTTTCCCGACAGGAAAACTGCCATGAGAGCTTTGGTCGGGAATCCCAGCCGTGTGTATGCTCCATCGCAATGTTTCTCATAGGAAAACTGCCGGGATTAAAAATGCCGGGAATTCCGTGGGAAAAAAGAGAGCTGGTTCCCTGTCGGGAAAACGGCGATGGAGAATAAACACGGCCAGGTTTCCTGGCCAACAGCTCTCACACATGTCGTGTGTACGAGGTTTAGTATGCAAAGAACAAAACAAAACAAAAATACAGACGATAATCTCATTGTGTGTACCAGGCTTAACAAGGCAATAACAATACCCTGAATGGGTTAACAATGACTCAAGTACTCCAGGTTGCAGCTGTGAAACATGATATTGGGTGTATCTTTCTCAACCCTGTACTTTGGTGAATATTTATATACCTGTGTCATAATGAGCAAAAAAATAAAAAAATAATTCCCAATGCTTTACCAGATGAAGAGCTCTAGAATAAAGATTCTTCAAAATGTGGAAATCCTTTGCTATTTATAAGGCACTCTACTTGCTCACCATTTGAATACAAGGTTTCACTTTTTTTTGTTTGTTCTTTTGTACTTCCCCTGTATACTTCTGCCTAAAATCACCACAACCACCATGTGACTGGGCAAGCAAGCCATTTAATTATTTATAAACAAATAACCACAACTCAAAATAATATTGGTGAAAATGTCATGACAGCCAAACAATAGAAGAAGAGGAAGAGATCTTTGAATGTACATTAAATTAAAAACATAAACTTTTTTCCTTGGCTGCAATATTAACACCTCAATGACGTTTCAAGGTTGAGAACTCATAAAGTCCCCTATAAAACCAAGCACCAGAATACTCCACTAACACATGATAGAAGATCAAGCTCAAGGAGAACCCAAGCAAAAAATGAGAGGGGACAGAGCCCAAGTAGAACCCAACTAATAACGGACATGTGAATCAGCTACAGGAGATACCAAATTAATAAATGACCGGGGGTAAAGCCCCATTAGAGCTTAAGTAATAATTGGCATCTGGCAGAACTACAGGAGAAGTCAATGAGTAAATGACAAAGAGCCCCAGCAGAACCAACAAACATTTGAACGAGACCAAGGAGAACCCAACCAATTATGACAGGGCACAGAGCCCCAGTAGAATCCAATTATTAACTGAGTTCCTGTATAACCCAATTAATAAAGCATGGGAGGGAACCCCAGTACAACCCAACAAAAATCTTACATTTGACCGAACTTCAAGAAGCAGAGCATCAAAAGAAATCAATTAATAACTAAAATGTGACCAAGCCCCAGAAAAATCCCACTAACAACTAGCAGAGGACCAAAGCACAGGAAAACCCAACATAAAACTGACAATCAGCAAACCCCAGGAGAACCCAATCAATAATTTACAAGGGGCTGAGCTCCAGAAAAACCCCAAAATAAACTGACAGGAAACTAAGCCCCATGTTATCCTAACCAATGCCTGGCAGGGGGTTAAACCCCAGGAGAACTCATCCAATTGAGTCCCAAAGGAACTTCTGTTAGGGAAACTGAGCCCCAAGAGAACCCAGCCAATAGATTGCAAGGGACTGAGCTCAGTACAATCCAATCAATACCTTGAATGAAGACTAGGCCTCAATAGTACTCACTAGCGACGGGCAAAGACTGAGAGACAGAGTAGGAAGGAATAGTGGCATTTGGAAAATGAGAGGGTTTGCATGTAAATGACCAAAAAACAGGACAAGTGGGGTGCCAAGAGTAAGGTATAGGAAGCACCAAGTGGGGTGCCAAACTGCAGAAGGACTGTAATATGATTACTTCATTCTATAGCCCGAAGAGAGGGAGAGGCTATACAAGTTTATACAGCTGTATCACGTCCTCGATATGATGGGACAGGACAAGCTCAGCGATTGTTCTTGTATGATTTGTAATTGGCATAACTTCGCTCTTCTGATCATCATCAGTAAAGCTGCTTCAGGATTAAAGATTACAGAGCTTCCCTACAATGAAGCCTGCATGCCATAAATGATTAATGAAGTCCAGAGACATAGGCAGCTGAAATGATATACCATCATGATGGTAGTTGGCCCTAATGACCAAATGTGATTTGTGGGATGCAGGGTGCAGAACTGAACTATGATTTCTATTGAAATTCACTATAAGTGTATTTGTTGGCTTGGGTCTAGGGGCACCTAGTACGCTCTAGAACAGAAATGGATCTGTTAACATTCAGCACGAGATTTGGGAAGTAAATAATAGTTAATGCAAGAATCAAAATATATATATATTTTTTTATCATAAATGTGAAGGCTTATTTATGAAATATTTAATCCATTATGAACCTTTACTTATTTTTGTCTGAGAACAACTTTGCAGCTGAGAGTCAAGAGTAGACAGAAGCCCCATGGTATGGAAGTCGCTGACCTCATGCTGACAACTCAGGAAGTTCGGAGATTTCTGAAAGACCAAAATGGTATTTCTGGTACTTAAAAATGTAAGAAAACACTTAATAAGCCAAAATGGGCAAACTAAGGGAAATGTATTGTTAGGGTTCTACATAGACTTTATCAACTGTTGAGACATTAGCCATGCAGCGACATGATGAAGCACTCTTGTTTTTGCTGTCACTTTTCTATGTTTCTATGGATTATTTTCATTTACTTGCATTATGAGAAGGAGCAGAATAGTAGAATTATTGCATAGCGATGCAAAGTAGGAAGCAGCGCCTGTGTAATGATTTAATATGGCTGTCCCCATTTTTTTTGTTTGTTTACTGTTTCTGTAATTGTAAATTCTTTGTCTGTGTTTTAAAAAAATATATAAAAACTTATATTTAAAAAAAAAATGGCTGCCCCCATCAGTGCTAGGACGAGATAATTTATAACTCAAGACAAACAAGCCAAAGTGTGACCTTATCCCCCCCCTCCCCCAGGAGCTGTGAACTTATTCGGCGGCCTAGGCTGCTGTTCCTGCCCTATTTGCCCCACCTCCTGCTGAAATGCCCAACATGGCCGCCTCTTCTTCCTACCCTTCTTATTAAAGGTTCTACAAATAAACAAGGTATTCTAAAACAAAAATAAATGATGAATTTATTTATATCACCTTGTTTATATCACCTTGTTTATCTAAAAAAAAAAAAATGAAAAGTCTATACATTCCCTTTAAGATATACATGACTGATTTGTCAGAGTCCATGATGCTGAATTTGAAGCTGTTATTTTGGGAACAGGGAAGTTTTGAGAGTCAGGTTTCTACAAATCTCTCCAGGAGGGAACTGTGTTGGTTGTTTCTGGTGACTCAGCTTTCATTTGATCCACCCAGCCTCTTCCACACTTGTTTATGCTCCTAAATCTGTCTATTCATTGGAGAGAGGCAAGGGAGATTAGGAAAGCAGCATGTGCATCCCAAAACACCGGAAGGTTGATAAGGGCAGGGTGTCTTTCCCTCTGGCACTTTTCCTTGATGTATGGTTTCAAAATGCGTGTGTAATCCACCAGCTTGTCCATACGTGGCATTTCCCTGTAAATTTTTTATACGATGTACAACACATTGAAGCTCAATTATCAGTATTAACGTCACTAATCCCACTCATCTGGGATCAAAGATTTAAAGTTTACCATTCATTTTACAGCAAACAATATGCTATGGAAAGTAGGTCAGGCCATAGGTAGCTGGTTTTGTTCTGTTTAATTCTCAGTAGTGTTGAATATTTCCCCTTTAGTTAACCACTTGCTGACCACACTATAGCCAAATGACGGCTACAGCACGGTTGTCCAATTCTAGGAGGACTTCTATTGTGATTGCCATGCTCGGTGATTGCTGTGTCCTTTAGACACAGTTGATCACGTATAGTTATAAGGAGCAAATCACAGCAGCTCTTAACTACATGATCAGCTGTGTCCAATCACAGCTGATCAAGATGTAAAAACACTTGCAGGTTATCGGTATTCCTTTCCTTGCGTGAAAGGGGACATGTGCACTGAAAATCAGTGCAGACCCTACAGTGCCCATCAGTGTCATCTATCAGTGTAGCCTTATCAGTGCCTACTCATCAGTGCAGCCTATCAGTGTCCATCAGTGTTGCCTATTAGTACCCATCAGTGCAGCCTCATCATTCTCCACACATCAGTGAAGGAGAAAAATAACTTGTTTGCAATTTTTTTTTAACAGAAGCTAAGAAGGTCTTATTTTGTTTATTTAGCAAACATTTTTAATACCAAGTGATGCCTTAGGCTCCTTACACACGGAGCGGTCCGTTTTTCGGTCCGCTCCGTGTGTCCGTCAGCTCAGCGGGGGGGTCTCCGCTCAGCTGTCGGCGGACGGGGCGGTCCCCGCACACTGTGCAGGGACCGCCCTGTGTCTCCTCCGCTCTCCCCTATGGGGAGTCGGATGGAAACGGACCGTCTGTCTGTTTGCATCCGATCCGTTTGGCCGGACGGAAGAAAAATAGGACATTCTTCCATCCGCAAAAATGGATGCGGATCTAGCGGACGTTAGCGGATGCATCATCCGCTAACGGATCCGATCCCATAGGGGTTCATTACAAGTCCGTAAAAACGGACTTGTAATGAACGGACGAGCGGAGAGGACGTGTGAAAGGACCCTAAATATCACCAAAAGGAAGCTCTCTGTGTGAAAAAAAATGATAAACATTTCATATGGGTAAAATGCTGCATGACCGAGCAGTTGTTATTCAAACTGCAACAGCGCTGAGAGCTGAAAATTGGCCTGGTCAAGAAGGGGGTTGGCAAGTGGTTAAAGTGTACCTACACTCCAAAATAAACATGTAATGTATTGCAGCTTAACAGTCCTTAGAGATGGTGGCTGTATTTTATTTTTTATGGCTTAGGTTTCATGTATTTCTACCTGGCAATCCTGCCAGTTGCACCCTTCCTGTCCTAGAGTGACAGCTCTCACTTACAGTACTGTATGGAGTAACAGCATTGTCACTCATGTCTTCTTTCCAGATTTGGACTGCAAACATCTCCCTCTTCTCCATGACATAGGGAGGATGTGTTCAGTAGTTCACAGAAGATAGCTTGAAAAGCTGATAACTTTGAAATTTCAGCACAGCGCACAGGGGGGGGGTTACAAGGGTTACATATCTTTTGCATGGTCAATAGGTATTTTTTTATGTACTTACAGAAATGTTCTTGACAAAAAAAATTAAATAATGCAGCTATATCTAAAGACCAGTAAGGTGCAATATATTTGCTCTTGGGTTTACATATACATTAAGGTGTAAATCCACACAAAAACTCTGTTTCAGTTTTGGATAGAGAACCTCTGTCAGTTTTTTTTTTTTTTATTATTGCTGTCTGCATCTCCAATGGAGAGTTTTTTTCTTATTTTTTTCCCCCAGGGACACAAAAGGAAGTGGATATTTCTGCAAAATAAGGAGTTATACCACCATTGACAGCTGTCCCTGTTCCTCTTGGTTATTAACCAAGAGTTGTTGATAACTGTAAAGCCCTGTACACACGATCGGATATCTGATGGAATCTAATCCGATGGATTTTTTTCGTCGGATATTCGATGAAGCTGACTTTCATCAGTCTTGCCTACACACCATCAGTCAAAAATCCGTCCGTGCCAAAAAGCGGTGACATAAAACACTACGACGTGATGAAAAAAATGAAGTTCAATGCTTTCCGAGCATGCGTCGACTTGATTCTGAGCATGCGTGGATTTTTGACCGATGGACTTCCACACAGACGATCAGATTTTTCTATCGGTTTTTTATCCATAGGAAAATTTTAAAACATGTTCTATTTTTTTTCACCGATGGAAAACAAACCGATGGGGCCCACACACGATTGGTTTGTCTGATGAAAACAGTCCATCGGTCTGTTTTCATCGGACAAACCGATCGTGTGTACAGGGCTTAAGATCGTCCTAGGGGCTCCAAAACCCAGCCAGTTTTGGCCTCATGCACATTGGGTGTTTAGTCCCGATGCCCAAGCATTTAGATGCAGGTGGAGCAAACCATTCAGTCTCTCCGACAGTTGCTGCGGCTGGACAGTGCATAGAGCAGTACTTCCATCTGAGGCAATATGCACCAAGGGATGAATGTCCAGAATGCAGACTGCTTGTTCTGGGCCAGTCCAGCTGTACCTAAAAACACCAGTGCCTCATGCACCGGGAATAAACACCCAGTATGCTTGGGGCTATGGGAATTCCACTAGTCATCATTTAGCTCCACACCCTTCCTCCAAGGCTTCACATTTAATCAGTGGGGCTGAGTGTCATATTGATGGATCAGTCATTAGGCATAGGATGGCGGTAGAGGTGAAGGTTGGTATTTGCATATGACAGTGTGCTTGGTTTTGGGTTTTCTTTGGTGCTCTGTATGGTATATCCAGCGTGTAGCGAGGTTTTGCTCTCATACTAAATGGTATTTGCAGCATGTCACCAAAATAAATTTAAAGCGCACCTGAAATAAAAGTGAAGATTTTCTATGTAGGGAAGATCTATAAATGTTGCCTAAAAATACCCTGAAAATTTAAGTTTTGTCTGCAATTCCTTTGTAAAATTAGCAGTATACTTCCTGTGCCTCCAGCCTCATAGCTGTATATCTGCAGTATAAAACCTAAGGCACTGACTGCTAGTTTACAAAGAGTTGGTAACCTTACTGTTATGCTGCTTGTTGTTCTTTTTGTTGGAGGTTCTGCGTCTACCATGATGGCCACCTCCCTAGTCCCCCTTAGAACAAGGAAGGCATGATAAGTCCACAATGGGGAAAGATCAGCTGCAGGGGGACCACAGGCACAACTTGTGACAAGTCATTGCTCTCTGCTTGGCTTTTTTTGGGCACATCTTCCTATTAAAGTGTTAGTTCACATTTACAGAACAAATGTGAACCTAACACCATACACTCTAAGACCACCACTCCCACCTCCACCAAATCCCACTTTTTCTCCCTCTTCTTCATACAGTGCTTCCAGGATGAACCACATAAGCTCTTATTGGTCAGCGCAGTTACAGTGAGTTGATCTGGTCCATCCTGGTAGCACTGCACAGAGAAGAGGAGGGATTTGAAATCCCTAGACCACTGGACCAAGTACAAGGGCGTTGGCAGCTAAGCAAACCTGGAGATAAGTACTTTTGGGACTGGGGAGGGTGTACGGCATTAGTTCACCTTTACATTCTTTATCTCTATGTAACCCTTTAAAGTTGAAGTAAACCCTGTTTTTGAAGATATTCACATTGCATGCAGCTGGTGACGTTACTGGTGCATGCGCTCTAAATGGACAGCGAACCCGGAAGGAAGACCAGGTGAAGATGGAAGCCCTGTCAGCGATGACAGCTCGCTGCTGGGGGGCTTCGTTCTAAGGTAAACATTTCATAATGTGTTAGTATGCGATGCATACTAGCACATTATGCCTTTACCTTGCAGGTTAAAAAACAAAACAAAAAAACAATAGGCTGTGGTTTACTACCGCTTTAAGTTCCACTTCAACTGGGAATTAGGTCCTGGTTCGGGTGCCATGCTGGTGCACTGTGCTGTCCTTTTGGAACACACATTGTAAGGCTCTTAACAGCAGTAGCAAGTCTCCTTCCTGCAAAGACCTCCTTCCATTTCTAAATGTTGGGTTTACCACTGTTTCTAGTCTACTAGCTTTAAAGTTCCTTGCTGTACCTTATTAATAACATGCATTTTTATTGTCATTATGTTCCTGCTAGTGACATTTCCTCTCTCTTCCTGTTCTTCTTTACAGGAAGTGAAGCAAAATCACCTAAATGAACAGCAGTAAAGGGCGTTAACCCTTTCCCACACTTTTCAAAATTAAATTTTTTATTTTTTTTGACCACATACTGTGTACTCTATAAATAAAGATCAAACACCAGCCACCGAACGTCTACTGGAACATCCTTACTTGACTCATTACAGACCATGGTGGATATTTGGATAACCGCTGCTATAATTAGAGAACTTGGTTGATGTTTGCGCACCTCCCTCACGTGTTCGTTATTGTTCAGTGGCAAAAAGTAAATCAGTTCTGTGTCCTGGGTATATATGTGTTTGGCTGTGTTTTGTCAGGTGACATAAGGTGGATCGTCATCAATGAAGAGCTTCCATTGTGACTGCAACAGGAGCATTGTGATTGATTAGGAAGCAAAATGCTTTAGGAATGGGATGTCTGCAAGGAGGAATGACAAGTATGGATTGAGACAGTGATTAATAGGCAATTGATCTAGATGTTTAATTTAGTGATGACGGGTCTTTAAAGTTTATTTATATCCCTGCATCCAGCCGCAGTCTTAAACTCATTGTAGTCAGAGTCACACAAGGAATAACAGTTGCAAAAAAATAAATAAATTGGTCCACTTAGGTGTTCCCCCCCCTTTTTCCCATGCCTCTGTGGCTTTTCCTTCTGCATAGGGGCTTTAGGGCCCTTGGTGGAAAGTCCTTTTTCTCACTGGTGGACCTGTCAACAATGAAATCCCCAAAATAACTATATATGTAATTTTTACATTATAATTTTCACTCTTCATATTTGTATAATTGCCTTCTCTGTTTATGGTTGACGCATACATCCCCTGATGAAGCCTAAAGGCGAAACATGTCGGGATAGCGTATGATTACTCAACCCACGGCTAAATCTCCAATGCAACCACTACTCGGAACTACTCCATTGTGAATGACCTTTATTGTGTTATGGCTCTATTTTTTATTAATTTTGTATAATTAAAAATAAACCTTTTTGTATTTTTTTTCAAATTATATTTGAGTCTTCCATTGTTTTTGTACGATATAATTAAAGGGGAGTTCCACCCACAATTTCACTTTTTAAATATAAATACCCCTGTAATACACAAGCTTAATGTATTCTAGTAAAGTTAGTCTGTAAACTAAGGTCCGTTTTGTTAGGTTGTTACAGCATTTAGAAATAGACCGTGGTCATCTTAAGTGTGGGCATCATGAAGCCAGACTGTATGACTTCCTGGATTTCAGCTTTGCATATCTCACACATGCTCAGTGCTGCACAAGCGATGTAATAGGTTTCAGTCGGGTTTGCAAAGACTACTGGGAAACATGATGCCTATCCCAGAAACCCTTGCAAATAGCCATGTGACTTCATAGCCTAGGCTAATAAGGAGGAGGAAGTAATGAAGGACTACAAAATAAAGGTATTTACAAGCAACAAAATAAATAAAAATTGTCCATTCTGAACACTATGAGATTAGGGCATGCAGCACAGACAAACATAATAAAAATGGATGGATGCTATAGTCCCATTTCTTCCTCTTCATTTTTCTAATTAAATTTCAGGATGAGGTGTGTCTATTTTGGTGTCTACCCTTAGCCAGACAAAAAACCCCAAGTGGTGCAAAAGCATCTAAGTTGGGCTGGTCATACACTGACAGACATCCCCCAGATGAGAACAAGGGGCAAAGAATAATTTTTGTAATTACTGGGAAGTAAAAAATGACAAGGTGAGCAGCAGCATAAGATCTGTGTCAGACATTTGTGAACACAGTTAATAACTGGACAGGCACCAGGATTTACATGGATGTGTGATTTCTGAGCCAGCACTTCAGGTAAGGAAGTAGCACAGTAACGCTTTCTTGAAAGTTTTTATATGTCTTATTGAATTACATTTCTCAAAAAGTAAGATTATCCCTTTTTCCAATGAGGCAGGCCCATGCAAATCATTACTTTACACCTCATTGGCCAGGTACACTTCCTGAACAACTGGTGTATAGTACAACTACAGTCTAATAATATTGAGTCATTTATTCCAAACTGCATTCAGCTGTTTCAGGCTCTTTAGCACTTCAGTATACAGAAAACCTGACTTCTATGGAGTAGGGCTAGAGACCCAACCAGACAGTATAACCAGACAAGTTAGAGTGTGTGACAGTGTCAAACTGTAGGAGAAAAGGACACATGATTTGCATTAAGGGTTAATGTGAAGATCCAGACTATCGTTTTTGAGCGAATTTCTGTATTGGGACATGGAGCTTGAAGGTTCCAAAGTGTATTGGGTGGGACGAAACCTTCAATCCTGTGTCTGGATTTTATAAAGTGCCTGCAGCCTGTGTGAGTACACAGGTGTGCAGGGTCATTATATACTCAAGCCTGAGGATAGCTCAAATCTCTCAGTGTGGAGACAGCTTCCGTATTGGAGACAGGAGTCAGAGAAGCCCCAGCCAGGAGTCAAGAGACAAGTGATCTCACCGAGGGGTCAGAGGAGCCCCAGCCAGGAGTCAAGAGACAAGTGGTCTCACGAGGGGTCAGAGGAGCCCCAGCCAGAAGGTTCCAGGAATAAGTTCAGCTCCTATCAGGGTGTCAGGAAAACCCCCTATCCAGATGCCAGAAGTGAGCAATACAGCAGGGAGCTGTAACTAAAGGCTTATGCCCCGTACACACAATTGGATTTTCCAACAGCAAAAGTCCGATGTGAGGTTTTGAATGGAAATTCCGACCATGTAGACTTTTGCTGTCGGAATTTTCGCCAACAAAAGATTGAGAGTAGGTTCTCAATTTTTCAGACGGAAGAAATTACGATCGGAAATTACGATCGTCTGTGGCAATTCCGACACGCAAAATTCCGATGTATGCTCGGAAACAATTGGACGCATACTCAGAAGCATTGAACTTAATTTTCTCGGCTAGTCATAGTGTTATACGCAAGGCCACCATAAGGGGGGTACAGGCATTACACCTGTAAGGGGCCCAATGTTTTTTTTTTTCCATCTGACCCCCCCACCTTTAGTAACTCACAACAGGGCCCCCCCGTTTATTTTTTTAATTCTTTTTTAAATATATATTTTTTTTTCGTCTGAGGCGGCGTACACACGACCGAGGTTCTCGCTGGAAACCAGCAAGAACCTCGCTGGAAGCTGCATTCCAGCGAGGACCTCGGCCGTGTGTACGCTCTCGGCGAGCATCCCGTCGAGCAGAAATAGAGAGCATGTTCTCTATTTGCTCGACGGCCTGCCTGGATGAATGGCTGGTTGCCATTCCCGACGGGCGGGTCGCCGATTTCGACGGCCGGCAGAGAACCTCGACGGGCGGAACGATGTGTTCTGCCCGTCGAGGTTCTCTGCCGTGTGTACACGGCCTTACCCTACCCCCCGCCCACTGTTTTCTTTTCCGTCTGACTTTAGCAACTCGGCAGGAGAGAGAAGAGAAGACTTGACTTTGCTTTGTTCATCAGCACCAACCCCCCCCCCCCCCATCTCACGGCAGGACAGAGAAGAGATGAGACTTTTATCACAACTCCCCCCCCCCACTTATCATCTCGTGGCAGGAGAGAGGAGGGTGATGGCTGCCCTGGTTGTATGTCACAGCGTTCTTGACGGTCAGAGAACTTTTGGAATGGAAAATCCGATCGTGTGTACGTGGCATAAGATAGTCAAGTGAACCAGGAGAGCTGGGCATCACAGTCAGAGGGACTGGTATGAAGAGCAGCAGAGCTGCTGACAAGGGATCCAGGTGGCTCTGCATTTTTGTGGGCAACTGATGTGTATGTGATTCTGATTCAGTTTTTTTCAATAAAACTGGGCTGCCATGCCTTAAAATGCCAACCCCCACTAGTACTCCACCCTTTGGGAAGTCACCCTTGATGTCTAAATCGCTTCCATTATTGTAGATTTATCCCATTTCTTACCTTAATGAGATGTGCCCAACCTTGTTTCTCTAGTTTAATTTGCTTTCTTATGCCTGTACACACGATAGGTTAGTCTGATGAAAACGGTCCATCAGACTAACCTATCGTGTGTACGCAGCATTAGTTGACTATACTATTCATTATATGCCAACTTCGATACTGTAACGTTGCTAAAGCGTGTACATGTATAAAAAAATGAAATACATGTATTTTTTATTGTTAAATAAATGCAGTTTTGAAAAAGAACCTACAACATAAGTATAATCTTCCTAATATCACAGGTGAGAAAAGTACTAAAACAATCAACAATCCCTCCAACTTAATCGTTGTTTAGCATAGTAAAGCCTTCTGAAAACAGAAGATATGAAGAGTAGGATAATTCTTCATTTCAGGACAGTGGTCAAAGCCATTAAAGGGTTTGTAAAGGTAAAAATGTATTTCCCTAAATAGCTTCCATTACCTTAGTGCAGTCCTCCTTCACTTACCTCATCCTTTGATTTTGCTTTTAAATGTTCTTATTTTGTCTGAGAAATCCTCACTTCCTGTTCTTCTGTCTGTTACTCCACACAGTGATGCAAGGCTTTCTCCCTGGTGTGGAGTGTCGGGGAGTCAGGATGCCCACTAACACACAGCTCCTTTCTCTATCTGCAACGTAGAGAGCGTCCTGACACTCCTGCTCGCCCCCTCCCCCTCAAGTGAGGGGGCGAGCAAGACACTCCACACCAGGGAGAAAGCCTCGCATTACTGTGTGTGGTTACAGACAGAAGAACAGGAAGTGAGGATTTCTCAGAAGAAATAAGGACATTTAAAAGAAAAGCAAAATGGAAGGATGAGGTAAGTGAAGGAGGAGTGCACTATGGTAAAGGAAGCTAATTAGGATTTTTTACCTTTACAACCCCTTTAAGATCATTTCCTTACCTCCTCATTGGTTTTTGGATTCCAGCACATACAAATGCAGAGACTAAAGAAAATGAATTGGATACAAAATGCATGAACTATAGAAAATCCATGGCATGCAACATACAGGGACTAATGAAAATCAATGTTTTTCAATATGACCTACTCACACTAACAAGTTGCAGAAAGTCCCGCATTCTTCATGTCAAGGTGTGTTGACTTGCATTTTCTGTTCATGTTGACAGAATACCTTTAAATTGGACATACTTAAAATAGATAAATACAACGTGTGTTTATGAAAGCCACGCCTCCTCTAGCAATGAAGTACTGTATCTCCCTTTACTGGCAAGCTCTTTTGTGTGGTCACTGTCTTTATGCGACAAGGAAAATCGAAATGCCACCTGATTACAGATTACTGGAACACAGACAAGTCTGCACTCTATTCTTAGCTATGTAAAACAAAGTATAATTTACATATTAATAATTCATCTGAAATTACCATAATGAATCCACGGCGGAATCAGATTGTGCAATTTTCTATGGATCTATATGTAGCAAGGATCCGTGTTTTTCTTGTAACATGTACAAACTACTCCACCACATCTGCAATGACTAGGTGAAGGGGGCTGCTGATTATAGACTGGATGAGGACTAGTAAGCAGGATGCCATGTCAGGACCGAGTTGGCATCAAAAGAACGTGGGTGGTCAGAGATGGTTATTTTACAAGGGTTGCACAATGCTGGTTAGCTTGTATTTTGTCAGTGAGTCAGAGTCGAGGCTCATGTTCACACCAGTAAGGGGTGAATTGGCAATCCAACATGATTGAACAAGAATTGGAATAGTTAAGTAGTGAAAGGCCATACAGTTTTATTAGTAAGGTTGGGGGGACCCAATGAAGTTGTGGATAACCTTGTTGCTCTTCAACTGTAGAGGAATTGCTAGATCTATCAACCGTATAACTCAATGCTTCATCTCAAACCCCCTGTGGTAAATGACATGGGCCCTCTCAAGGCCATGGTTAAGATAGGCCAAAGCAAATCAAAAATAAATAAAAAATAGGTGAAGGGCCGCATGACAGGGGGTTAGGGGAAACAGGGAATGATCTGAAGTTAAATACAGTCTTGTGGATGGTCACATACTGTTATTGGCTGGTTTGTAGAGTGTAGGTGGGGCTGCTGGGGGCTTTTCAGGGTGGGGATCCTAAAACATTGCAAATCACTTTGGAGCAACAGATGAGAAGGAATCTTCCCGCCCTGTGTTGCATTGGTTTGTTAAAGGTTTGGCGGTTGGGGGTCTTTGGAGGCATTAACATTTTTGGAACAGTTCATAGTGTGACCCATCTAAAATGGCATCCTCTGTTGGATCCCAGTTAAAGCGGTAGTAAACTGCCATGCTTTTTTTTTTTGGTTTAAACCTGCAAGGTAAAGTTATAATGTGCTAGTATGCATAGCATACTAGCACAATATGTGAAGCTTACCATAGACCAAAGCTCTTCAGGGACGCACTGTTATCGCTGACTGGGCTCCCATCTTTCATCTGCAGTCACATTCTCTGGCTGTCTGATTGGCTGCACCGTAATGATGTCAC
This sequence comes from Rana kukunoris, assembly GCA_029574335.1. Taxonomy (NCBI): domain Eukaryota; kingdom Metazoa; phylum Chordata; class Amphibia; order Anura; family Ranidae; genus Rana; species Rana kukunoris. Next base: position 22,322,619 of record CM056054.1, read on the forward strand.
TCCCACACATGGGAGCCGCTGTTCACGGCACGGGACTTTAAAGTAACAACACGGGCATTCAGTTCCTTCAGAGTGCATGATCTCACTGGATCATTCATAAGTAAATATCTTATGCACGGTTAGGAGATATTTACTATACCTATAGGTAAGCCTTATTATAGGCTTATCTATAGGTAAATGTCAACCATGGAAGTTTGCTCCCACTAATGGTGGAATAACTGGAAAGTGGTAACAAGGAGGTATCTGTGGAGAAGTGTTTGTCCCCGAGCCGGTTTTGCATGGCTGGGGATCGTTAAGTAGTAACGCAGATACAGAACCAGATGTTAGTTCTTTAGTGCCTCCCAAGAGCGGCAACCTTTATGTTACAGGTACTGGATTATGTATATTGTTTCTGTTTTAAGGAATGTTATTTGTTTATTTGTTAATAAATGACCAACCTGGCCAAATGTTCTCCTCATCAGTGTAGTTCGCCCTTTGTTCATGGTTTTAAGTTGGGGAGGTATACGTGGGAACAGGATATAAGGTTTGAAGACATCTGTGAGTCGGCTACTCGAGAAAGGGGAAAAATAAAGGAAATACTACAACTTAAAGGCGTTGTAAAGGTACAATTTTATTTTCCTAAATAGCTTCCTTTACCTTAGTGCAGTCCTCCTTCACTTACCTCATCCTTCCATTTTGCTTTTAAATGTTCTTATTTCTTCTGAGAAATCCTCACTTCCTGTTCTTCTGTCTGTAACTCCACACAGTAATGTGAGGCTTGCTCCCTGGTGTGGAGTGTCGTGCTTGCCCCCTCCCTTGGACTACAGGAGAGTCAGGACGCCCACTAACACACAGCTCCTTTCTCTATCTGCCAAGTAGGGAGCGTCCTGGGAGGGGGCGAGCACGACACTCCACACCAGGGAGAAAGCCTCGAATTACTAAGGTAAAGGAAGCTATTTAGGTAAAAAAAATTGTACCTTTACAACCCCTTTAAGATAGCCATACATGGCTTGTTCAACCAACCAATTGCTTAATCCATGCTACTTTATTGAGGCAGTTGCAGCTCTGGCCAACAGTGACTGCATCTTATAGAACATGACTGGAAGCAGTCACTGTTAGGCCGCGTACACACGATCGAACATGTTTTCATCAGACAACTCTGAACTTGTCTGATGGTCTGATGTGCGTACACACCATCGGACCAAAATCCGATCAGACCAGAACGCGGTGACGTAGAACACAACGACGTGATGAAAAAATTAAGTTCAATGCTTCCAAGCATGCGTCGACTTGATTCTGAGAACGCTCTGGTTTTTGGTCCGATGATTTTGTGTACTAACCATCGAACCTGTCCGACGGACAGGTTTTAAAGCATGTTTTAAAACTTTGGTCCACTGGAAAACGGTCTGACAGGCCGTAAACATGATCGAACATGTCCCCTGAAACTGGTCTGCGGACCAGTTTCAGCGGACATGTTCGATCGTGTGTACGCAGCCTTAGGCTGATAAATTTCCTCTTAGCTCAGTTGATCTTTAAACCAACGTTTGTCAAGCCGAGTGATGCTTGCAGGGCCACCCATGGCTCCAAATCTGAGCCATCTATAGCCAGCCATGCTGAAGGAAGGGGAAATGGGTATTTTTTTTGTTTGTTACCTCCAAGGCTCAACTTTAAAACCTGTGCAAGATTACGGTGATTGATTTTACACCTACTTTAAATTTAATCTGATAAACACATAACAGCAGTCTAGAAATTCACTCTAGATAGCACTTATGAAAAATGGATAGTTCACATTTACTTGCTAAGATAAATAAATAAAGAAATAGATACAAAAACACTACATTGTCTCTTTAAGATCTATTGCAGTTCCATTAATTAGGCCCAATATTTCCTGTACAATGACAGGTGCTTTTCGCCGGAATTCCAACATTCCAACACGTCTATGTGCCTTTTCTATCTACGTGTCTTTAGACAGTGAATATGGTTATTGCACCCAGCAATTTCCACCTCGTGTGGCAGTAATTAAATCACAAATAGGAGTGATATGCTATTTCTTAAACACGAGATTAATGAATTGTCCAATCAGGCCATGAGTCACAGGACAATGGAAAACAAAATACACATTAAAGATGAATCAGATTCCCACAGACAGACAATGATATGCCCATCACTGTCACCAAATTGGACAGCCAGTCAAGGGTTAAATGTAATGATTATAACGAGAAGGAATTTTACAGGTTATACCGTAGAGTAATGGCACGGCTCACATTCCACAGTGATTGGGTATAAAGAAAAACACAAAACCATTTTTTTTTCACAAACTCTCCACTTCTATAATTAAATGTGTTTAAACCTTTAAAGTGATTATATATACAGTATATGTAAGTATGTAATAAAATAGATGCTTGTAAATATCTTATAAATACTTCATGTATATCTAAAGCCAAAGGTTTGGTTTACTTCTGGAAAGTAGGGGAAGGGAAAGTTTGAAACCGCTATAATTTTTTTTTTTTTCTAAATATATATAACTGCTTGTATCTCATTTGGGAGAGTTTCCTTTACATCCTGTTCTGGATGCACATGGACGGATTATCCTAAGAAAAGCTCCCGTCTGACTTTTTTCCATCGGAAATTCCGCTCGTGTGTACAAGGCATAACACACTCATGGACATCGCTGGAGGGAGATGGGGATCAGGTAAGTAATTAGGGGGTGCTGGGCAGGCTGCTAAACACAGAAGGTGTTTTATCTTAATGCATAGAATGTATTAAGATGAAACATCTTTTGCTTTAACAACTCCTTCAACTCCTTTAAGGGCATTTGGATTCCAGGAAGTAAATGCTACATAAATCATCATTTCTTATTCAAGGCGGCTGTGGCTAAAAAAGGCTAGATGTTTTTCAAAGTGATTTCTCATCAAAATAAAACACAGAGAGACATGGATGGGTGGGGGGGATTGCTTTGAATATTAAAATGAATTAACCACTTAAGACCCGGACCAAAATGCAAGTAAAGGACCTGGCCAGTTTTTGCGATTCGGCACTGCGTAGTTTTAACTGACAAATGCGCGGTCGTGCGACGTGCCTCCCAAACAAAATTGGCGTCCTTTTTTCCCCACAAATAGAGCTTTCTTTTGGTGGTATTTGATCACCTCTACGGTTTTTATTTTTTGCGCTATAAACAAAAATAGAGCGACAATTTTGAAAAAAATGCAATATTTTTTACTTTTTGCTATAATAAATATCCCCCAAACTATATATAAAAAAAATTTTTTTTTTCCCTCAGTTTAGGCCGATACGTATTCTTCTACCTATTTTTGGTAAAAAAAAATCTCAATAATCGTTTATCGATTGGTTTTTGCAAAATATATAGGGCCAGATTCACGAACACTTGCGCTGGAGTATTTGGATATGCGCCGCGTAACTGTGATGATGCGCCGTCGTTTCTATGTGCCCGTACCCACCAAACTAGATGCGCCCAATAACGGGTCATTTGCGACCGGCGGAACGTTCCGACGCCAGAGTATCGTCAACGCTTATTTTCGCTGGGCGCATCAGTCGCGCCCATTGATTTCCCCTGCAAATATGCAAATGAGGGATTTTTCCCAATTCACGAACGGATTAGCACCATACGCTGGCTACATGCGCCGCGCGTATCTCGTCCGTCCGGCGCAAAGTTATTTCTACAAAAGGCTGCTTTATCTTTACTCCAGATGGCCACAGGTCAGCAGGAGAGCAGCTACAGCAGCGTTACCGACGATAAGAGCTAGCTGAGCACCCCAACTTGCAGGACAACACCTCTGTCCATGCTTGTCTGTCAAATTTTACAGCCATGGAGGAAGACATCATAGGTCTCCATAGCCGAGATGATGGCTGACAGCTCCTGGCCTTTAGAGTTCAGCTTTCTCCTGTGTGTTTGCGGGGAACGGGAGCAGCCATCTCAGAACAAAAGTAACATCACTGCGGGGAGGGGGAGCAGGATATACTTTAGTGCCGGAATGGCGCTTCTACGGGCGCATTTAAACGCCCAACGGAAGGCATTGCGCTGACGTTTCCCGTGCAGTGGTGCCGACGGAAGTTGTGAGCATGCGCACAAAGGGGGCGAGTGGAGCCTCACTCACTGCGCATGCTCCGTGGTTGATGCGCTGAACATAAGCCTCTGCGCTGGGCTCCGCCCATCATTTACATATGATCACACCCACTTCCACTTGCGTCGGGTTACGCCAGCGCATTATCGTTACTCTGGCGCAAGTTTACGCGCAACTGCTATGTGAATTACAGGACTTGCGCTGAAAGGGTCTTCAGAGTAACGTAAATGAGAAGCGTTACTCCAGAGGAAAGATACTCTCATCTACCTGAATCTGGCCCATAGTGTTTACAAAATAGGGGATAGTTTTATTGCATTTTTATTAATATTTTTTTTTTTACTACTAATGGCGGCGATCAGCGATTTTTTTCGTGAACGCGACATTATGGCGGACACATCGGACAATTCTGACACATTTTTGGGACAATTGTCATTTTCACAGCAAAAAATGCTATATAAATGCATTGTTTACTGTGAAAATGACAATTGCAGTTTGGGAGTTAACCACAGAGGGCGCTGAAGAGGTTATGTGTGACCTCATATGTGTTTCTAACTGTAGGGGGGCGGGGCTGTGACGTCATTGATCGTGTTTTCCTAGATCAGAAAACACACGATTAATGACAGCGCCACAGTGAAAAACGGGGAAGTCATGTTTCCACACAGCTCTCCCCGTTCTTCAGCTCCCGGGTCCAATCACGGGACTCCAACGGCGATCGGTTCCGTGGTTCCCACGGCCGCGGAGCTTCGGACCAGGTCGCGGGCGTGGCTGGGCACTTAAAGAGGCCGTACAGGTACGTGCTTGTGCCCAGCCGTGCCATTCTGCAGGAGGCGGTCCTTAAGTGGTTAAACTAGGCCCTGGTGATATATGAACCTTCTAAAAGTCACCTGATTGGACTTTCCCAGCCCACACCTTCCTGTTATATTTACTATGCTTTACCACTGCGTGGGTGAACGTTTGTCAAGTTGTTATGCTTATTACAATAAAGATTATTGTACCAGAAAATTAATTAAACAGCATTTTCAGTTTAGTTCGACCTTAAGGAATTAGCTGTCATCAGAACAAGTGCCCCCGTTGGAAGATTTCCCCTTTATTCCTATTCAGATGACATCTCAAAATGTTTGATTTTGCATAATTTCTAGTCCTGGTCACCAAAGGCAGATTCCCCTTTTCCTGTCCCCAAGACACAACAGGAAGTAAGAGGAAGTCTCCCCAAGTGCAGGAAAACTGTCACCAGAACAAAGATCCCCAGTGGGAGATATTCCCTCTATTCTTGTTCAGCTTACAGTTCAAAGATTTTGATTCCTCATCATAGAGCATCAATCTCCCCTGCAGGGACACAGAGCGCAATACAGATCTAACAGGGGTTTTAACCATTCCCTGCTCATGCCCCCTGCTGATTGGAGAGCTGACTCAGAAAGGGATGTGTCAGATCTCTGTAGAGAAGCCACTGCTTCCACAGGGAGAACAAGCACCATGCTGGGAGGGGACAGGCTTCTTTATCAAGCTGGGGCTGCTTTGTAAAGAAAATTAATTGTGAAACTTTGGACAACTTTTGATTTGATGCACCTGGAATGTATTTAGCCGATTTAAACAGAAAGTTCAACAAGATTTAATCTTTAAAGCGAACTTCCACCCATTTAAAAGTCAGCAACTACAAAAAGTGTAGCTGCTGACTTTTAATAATCAGACACTCATCTGTACCATGGTCCAGCGATGCAGACGCACAAAGCCCCACTCCTCTCTGCATCGCCTGCATCACTACTGTGGGCGCCCGGCTGTGCATGCACTGCGTATGTGCGAGACACGTTGTGCGCTGTGATTGGCCAGGCAATCTTCTGGGACCTGTTATGCCGAGTACACACGATCGTTTTGTCTGATGAGAACGGTCTGATGGATCGTTTTCATCAGACCAAACCGATTGTGTGTGGGCCCCATCGGTTATTTATCCATCAGTTAAAAAAAATTGGAACTTGTTTTAAAATTAACCGATGGATACCTAACCGATAGAAAAAAAAACGATCGTCTGTAGGCACGTCCATCGGTTAAAAATCCACGCATGCTCAGAATCAAGTCGACACATGCTTAGAAGCATTGAACTTCATTTTTTTCAGCACGCCACTGTGTTTTACGTCACTGTGTTCTGACACTATCGCTTTTTTTACTGATGGTGTGTAGGCACGATGGATCATCCGTCAGCTTCATCGGATATCTGATGGAAAAATCCATCAGACCGTTTTCATCGGATTGACCGATCGTGTGTACATACACTGACGTGTCCCAGAAGATTGCAGGGAGGGAGGGGGGAGTTGTGAACTTCCTTTCAGACGCCGCGGAGCCACAGAAGGAAGTGGGAACTGGGTGCCTCTAAAAAGAGGGTATCCACTCCCCCCCCCAAAAAAAATGTCATGCTAAATGTGGCATGTCAGGGGGTCACTTAAAGCAGAAGTTACATTTTTGGGTGGAACTCCGCTTTAAGCCTGAAAGAACAGCCGTTTAAGCCCCAATGAAGGGTGAAACCTTGTTGGCTTTTGTGGAAAAATTAATAAACTCAGACTCCGAAACCTTTGGCGTGGCCCTTATCTTCTCTATGCACCTTCTCTCTTTAAAATCAACTCAGCAATTGAAATGTCTATACTTCTATCCCAATCGGTTTCTCTAGTGATCTCACAGTTAGGCCCAGTTGGCTGGGCACTTCTAGTGGTTTGTCCTATTTTTTAATTACGTTTACAATTTATTTTGGGGGTGTTCCGTGTTTATAGAAGTTATTTAATCTCTGTGTGGTTAAGTAATAATAAAGTTCCAAAGCCATTACATGCCAGCTGATCACCTGAGTATCTTTATTGTTCTTTCTGTATCATTGTTATTGCTCATTGTTGTTGGGTTCATTGAAATTTCAGGTATTTGTGTGTCTCTATTTACCTGAATGCGAACCACAGGCCGGAAATCACACGGTACACAAGTTCCGAAATAGCACATCTGATCATGCACAAGAACCCACCAAACATTAATTCATGTGTTCCAAGAATGCTGGGGATGCCAAAAACAGAGCTGCTTGGGAGATTGAATGGCCCCGGGACCCTAGGGTTGATATTCCTCGATAGTTACTAGATTGGTCACAAATCACAATACTCTACTAATTTTATCCCGACAGGACATCTGAAGCCCCGTACACACGGCCGAGGTTCTCGGCAGAAACCAGCGAGAACCTCGCTGGGAGCCGCATTCTGCCGAGAACCTCGGCCGTGTGTACGCTCTCGGCGAGCCCCCGGGAAACCCGTCGAGCAAATAGAGAGCAGGTTCTCTTTTTGCTCGACGGCCCGTCGGGATGAATGGCTGGTTGCCTTTCCCGACGGGCGGGTTGCCGAATCTGACAGCCGGCAGAGAACCTCGACGGGCGGAACGATGTGTTACGCCCGTCGAGGTTCTCTGCCGTGTGTACGGGGCCTGAGTGATGTATAGGCTGCTTCCACCCGCTGATAGATGTCTAGGGATTACCTTGGGCTATCAGTAACCAACCATTATACCTTCACTAAGCTGCTGTCACTCATCTTGTATGACAGCAGGGTAGTCACTGTGACGAGGCTCGGAGGGGCAATCTACAATATCATCATATTGCTGCAGGCAGGGATAAACATTTCCTCAGTCTTCTCTCCTCCAGTAAATAGACTTCAATATTGTAAGGTGAAAGGCAGCAGCAGATTTGTGCCAGACATTTGTGAAGTAGATGGTTATTACAGATGATACCCGAACAAAGATGCCTGTAAATGGTTACTCCTGATGTTAGGAGGAGCACTAGGACCTCTGTTAAAAGGTAACAAATACCTGAAGTGCTTATCTTACATATTACTGAGCATGTATGTAAGGCCGAAATAACTAATTGATTCCAATTTTCATAATCGATTAATCGGCCAGTAACATAATGGGGTTAAAAAAAAAAAAAATTAGCCCTTTATAGTACAAAAAAGCAAATTGCTACTGTAAATGTTACTTTCACGGTCCCGCGTGTACACACCATCAAACGAAAATCCCCTCTGGCTGAGGACGCGGTGACGTGGCGGTGACGTTGACGCCGCCACGTCACCACTCCAGGAAGTAAAATACTTCCACGCATGCGTCGAATCCATTATGTCCGCTGGTGAGTGTACTCACCAGCGGACATATCCGACGGAAATTTGTCCGATGGGAAAACATGTCCGCTAGCCCGTACACACGATCGGAGATGTCTGCTGAAACGGTCCGTCGGACCAGTTTCAGCAGATAAATTCAATCGTGTGTATGCGGCCTTACAGTAGCGATTTGACTTTTTGTACTTATTTTTGTGTTTTTTTTAACCCCATTATTTTACTAAACATCTTAGCCCGGGGTCACACCTCTGTCTTTTGCAGAAACACTACAGTTCAGTTGCAAGTTTTCCTATGGGACACGGTCACATCCATGATTTTATTTCAGCTGCTGCGTCTTTGGAAAGGGCGAGGACTTTTTAATGCAAAATGGTGCTATTTCGTTTTTTTTTTTTTGGTTGAATATACGTCAATAGAGAAGTTGCAGAAAAGCATGTAATGTGTTTTTGCGGCAATTTGTGTTTTGTAATCTGCCCAACAACAAATTTGCCCAAAAAAATACAAGGCTATTATCTGATTAATCGAAATACGGGCAACTAATCGCATATGAAAATAATCGTTAGTTGCAGCCCTACATGTATGCTTACTGGGCCCCCTTTTTTTAAAATTAAAGAGCTTCTTCAATCATTTTTACTTTATGCTTAATCACTTCAGCCCTGGAAGATTTTAACCCCTTCCTGACCAGAGCACGCGTGGCCGGCAGGGATCATGCCCACTGGCCACGTGCATTACGTCGCTCCTGTTGTGCAGTGGTGGCTCTTACAGGGGACTCCGTACGGTTTTGTGCAGCGCTGCCATTGTGCCGCAGTATAAGTACGTGAGCCGGCTGGGTACCGGTTAACCTCCTGGTGCCAGCCGCACACACAAATATGCGTCCTCTCTGCGGGTGGGCTTTGGCAACAAGTGGCTGCATATTAGTGTGCATTATTACAAATACAGCTGTGCCGAGGAACAGTTAATGGCAGCTGAAGGAAAGTTCCTGATCGCTGCCTGCGATTGCAAGCTTCCCGATCACAACAATCACATCATCATAAACCCTGACTCCCAGTATTCTAAACCCCCAGGTTTTAAAAGACTGAAGGGTCTGATGCTGTCTCTAGAAATCAGAGCCCCCCCTGACCTCTATTTTAAGGCCTGGCAGAAGATAATGTATATCCCTCTCCGTCAGTACAGTACATAGCAGATACACCAGTGTCAGGTTTGCACTGCGGTCATGAAATCTACACCTTGCATTCTCTCTATAGACAAGATTGCACAGATATTAGGCTTAACCAGTGTCACCCACATCCTGTGGCGGGCCAAGTCTTCCTGCCTCTGCAGTCAGCCGCCTCGTTGATGGGAGCCCAGCCAAAGAAGACATGTTCTCGCATAAGGGTTTAGAGCTGGATGTCATTTGTTTGCTGATACAGGATGTGTGTTCTTTCATAAGCTACGAGGATGCCTGCCCTGGAATTCTAATTAAACAAATGGTACTTAAAGGTGGACTTATAATGCTTTATTAATGTTAGTTTTAAAAGTTTAAAGCTGAACTTCAGACACAAAAACAATCAATTGAATATATTCCGAGGTAACCACACATTATAGAAAATTCACTTTGTGGGCACCAAATGCGTCCGCAAACCCACATATTATCTTGTAGATGTAGTGGTGACATCATCACTGTGCTGTACATAGCCTGTACAGAGCGTAACGCTGTGGGAGGGGCTCAGCAGGCCCCACCCACTACAGGCTGATCACCTTTAGACCCCCACTACCTCCAGGTGCATTCAGCTGTGTTTGTGTATTGCGATTACCTAGCTGGTTATATTTATAGCAGGATGGCCGTGTCTGTTCTGTGTCAGGTGTTTGCAGTGTCTGACCCCTTAGGCCGGGTTCACACCTATGCGAATTGGTTGCAGCTTAAACCGCATCCAATTCGCATTACATTATAAAATGCATTGATTTCAATGAGGCTGGTTCACATATGTGCGATGCATTCGCACTGCGCATTGCTGAAAAAACGTGTGCGTGTTCTAGGCATTGTGGTGCGGCTCAGGTGCGAATTCAGGCCCATTATCTTCTATGGGCACGCATCTGATTCGCAGATGTGTTCATTTCTCTCATTCAGCTCAATACACTTCCCCCCTCCCCTCTCCCAGGTCTCCAAATTCCCAGCTAAAACAAAGATGATCTGCTGAACAGTTCTCTTATCTCCCTGCAGAGATAAGAGAACTGAAATTCGCACTGCACAAGTGTGAATCTGGCTTTAAAGTCCAATGTTCTTACTATTCTGGGATTTCTTCCCTATCTAGTCTGCAGGTCAATTCTATTCCTATGCTGCCCCCCATATGGGATCATTTGGAGATGCAGGCGACGTCTAATCTCAAGAAAAACAAGGAGTCTGATAGAGGTTTTCTTTTATCACACGAAAGGGTCAAAGAAGAGCTGCAAGAAAAATAAATAAAACATTGGTATTGCCTGTTCTTATCTACTGGTGTCAGCGAGCTCCCATTTATCCAAGTCATGGTATAGCTGGTAGTTTTTAGTCACCTTCAACTGGACTTATTCCATAATTTAAAAAAAATCATTCTATCATTTATCTAAAAGTCTAATAAGTGCCAGAAACATGCCCTGCTCTTTCTTTTTTTTTTATTGCTTTTAAACAATAGTATACAAAAACTGTTACAACCGTAACAAGTGGGTTGCCACTTTTTCTTCAAGCCAAACCCGAACACTTAGTAGGGATATGCAATTAGCAGACCTCCAGCTGTTGAAGAACTACACCTCCCATGAGACATGATGGCATTTGTAGTTTTGCAACTGTTGGAGGTCGGCTATTTGCATATCCCTGCACTACAGATCTGGGGCACCTTTGGGCGCTCCAAAGAGAATAGTAATGCAGCACACATAGTGCTCCATCACCCACCTGTTAGGCCCTATTCCATTCCACATTCCTGTCTGAATAATGTTGGACAGTCCATCTGGGGTGTATCCCCCCACCTTGGAGCTTCTTGTGATGCCCAGCTACCCCTCCTGCAATCCACCGTGTAATCATTATATTTTTGTATTGATGTATATATATAAAATGTTAATCTAGTGTGTTTTTTTTAACTTGTTCTGCGGAATAACTTTAGTACTGTGTTCTTCAGCTAATCTCATTTAAGGTGCTCTTTGAAGAAGCGTTGTCACAAACGCGAAACCGGTCAGAGCCGTAGCATTACATCATCATTCTTCGCAACATCAAGCCTTTCTTTTCCCTTCTATACTTCGTTGAACAGATTCTTTACAACGGATCCTTGATCTCTATCTAATGCCGCGTACACACGGTCGTTTTTTGCGATGAAAAAAAACGACGTTTTTTTAAAACGTCATTTAAATTGATCGTGTGTGGGCAAAACGTTGTTTTTTGTCTTCAAAAAAATGACCAAAAAAATGTTTTGTGTCGTTTTTCAAAACGTCGTTTTTTGTTTCACAAAAAGTCACCGTGTGTAGCAAAAACGTCGTTCAAAACAAAGTTTTTCAACCCGCGCATGCCCAGAAGCTAGTTATGAAGCGAGCTTCAATGGAAAAGAGTGGTGAACGTAACCTCGCTTTTTGTGAAAAAACAATAGTGTGTATGCAAAATTTCAAAAACGTCATTTTTTACTTCACAGAAAACGTCGTTTTTTTTTCATCGCAAAAAACGACCGTGTGTACGCGGCATAAGATTTGTATCATAATTATGATTTACCCTTTTGTATATATCATTTGTGAAGTACATGGGACTCTGATGTAATCAATTGAGTTTGCTGTTCCTATGGAACTGGAAAATCCTTGTTAATGTATAATGCTTATGTTATGCTGTATTAAAAACCTTTTTTTAACTAAAGAGATTGTCTCTCCCGCATTATACCTATACCAGACTACTGTGCCTCTAAAGTCCATGATATGCCCTCCAAGTTTTGTGTTTATTGAAATTTTAGGACGCGGCACGTGCTTTACAAACGTATCCACATGTCCACAACATGTGAGGATACTTTCTTCCTGTTTTTTAACAGTCCAGGTTTTTAATCACATGTCCGGGTTTCGGTCAACCTAGAACCCGAAAAAAATTATTCAAAACCTGGACTGAATCCCGAACAGGTGGCAACCCTGACTTCAATGTGTCAACACTAGCAGCCACTACAACTCTGTGGACCTCAAAATACATTTCTATCACAAAGGTGTATATCATCATGGACACAATATGAACACAGCCAAATACCAACCAGTCCCCATAATGGAACAATTTTAATTATTTTTAAAACAAAGACAACTACATCTTCATGGGATTCTGGGGCTCAGAAAGGCACAACAATTCCAAGTAATTCTCAGGAGGAGAAACATAGAAAACACGTGTAAGATCAGACCTTTTTCTGACATTTGTTATTTACTGTACAAGTAAAAATTCGAAAATGACTTAGAACCCCCAAACATTATATATATATATATATATATTTTAGCGGAGACCCTACAGAATAAAATAGCAGTCATTGTAATATTTTATGTCACACTGTATTTGTGCAGCAGTCTTTCAATCGATTTTTTTTCGTAAAAAATACACTTTAATTAATTAAACAAAACAAAAAAAAAAGTAGTTAGCACAAATTTTTTTTGAAAAGAGATACCCAACATGTCATGCTTCAAAACTGCGCACATTTGTGAAATGGCGGTTACCTGTTTAGAGATAGAGAAGGTCTTGTGCTACGATTATTGCTCTCGCTCTAATGATTGCGGTGATACCTCACATGTGTGGTTTAAACACCGTTTACATATGCAGGCGCGACTTAAGTATGCGTTCGCTTCTGCGCAAAAATTTAAATGGGACATTTTTTTACTTTTTATTTTTACACTGTGCCTTTAATTTTTTAATCGCTTTTATTCCTATTACAAGTAATGTACAGTAAACCAGCCCTTGTAGAAATAAGCATGACAGGTCCTCTTTACTGAGAGATCTGGGGTCTCTCAATAGAGTTCTCTCACTTACCTTTTAAAGCAAAAAAAAAGTATGACAGTTTGCTTTTAAGAAAAAAAAAAATTCCTTTCTGTCTGCCCAAGAAAGAAAAGTGATGCCAGACAGGGAATTGCCAAGCGGCCTTGCAATCACAAAATATATTAATAAAATCTCCTCGCAAAATACAGCAACGGCAACATTAAAAAGTCTGATCCGGGTAAATCAGAGAAAATCTCGGCTAGTCTGGCGGGAGTCAAATATATCCCATGAAGGAACATATAGTGAATAATGTGGTCCCTTGCTGACACAAGTCTAATAAAGGGGAGCATGTAAGGGAGTTTTAGAACAATTCTCAGCTTGGCCAGTAGGTGGCAACCTCTTAGAAGTTATAAATTCTATGCAAAGAGAGAACAGAGGAGAGTTTGGGCAGACATGGGCGAGAGATGAGGCAGGGTATAGAGTATAGGTATATTCGCAGTTGGGAGTAGTAATAGGGATAGCATGCCCACAATGGGGAAGGTGCTGTCCACCACTGCTGAAAATATGATAACTCCCCTGCTATCCCATTCCCGAAGGAAAGCATTGAAAATCTACTGGCCTCGTCACTTCTTTTCGAAGATTTGGAGGAGTCTAAGAGCAATAGAAGGGACTTTTTTTTTTAGTTCAGAATACATACTTGAATACAATTTTCTTTAAAAAAAATGAATGTAGAGTCACTTAATGACCTGCTGTCCAGCTGTTGTACATAAATGGCCAGTTGGCTGTCTCCTGAGGACAGGAGGCTATTTTTAAATGAAGAATACATACTTGCACAGAATACATTTTTTGTGAACCAGTGTGTAATGTCACTTTAATATAAATCAGATATTTACCCTAATCCTTAATCCATCCTTATTTTATCACTTATGCCGCGTACACACGATCATTTTTTGTGATGAAAAAAAACGACGTTTTCTGTGAAGTAAAAAACGACGTTTTTGAAACGTCACTTTCAAAGACGATGTTGCATACACACCATCGTTTTTTTCACAAAAAGCGAGGTTACGTTCACCACACTTTTCCATTGAAGCTCGCTTCATAACTAGCTTCTGGGCATGCGCAGGTTGAAAAACGTCGTTTTAAACGACGTTTTTGCTACACACGGTGACTTTTTGTGAAACAAAAAACGACGTTTTGAAAAACGACACAAAAAATTCAAGCATGTTGGAATTTTTTTTTGGGCGTTTTTTGGAAGACAAAAAACGACGTTTTGCCCACACACGATCAATTTAAATGACGTTTTAAAAAACAACGTTTTTTTCCATCGCAAAAAAGGACCGTGTGTACGCGGCATAACGCTGATTCCGCCAAGGGAAAAAACTTCCTTAAAGCCCAGTGTCATCACTAAGCTTCAGGATCTTCTTCTCCAACATAACAAAAGGAGTCTGCAGAACGTTGTCCTATAGACTCACCATAGAGAACTGGGGGTCAAGGAGGAGACTGGTCACTCAGCCCAAGGATAGCCAGCAGATGTGACTTGTCTTCTCAACAAGAAATTATAAAACTGTTGCGTTAAAAAAACATCCATACAGAATACAGAAGTGTTATTTCTTACTTGACGGAGATAGAGAATTCCCCGGGTGAACTTTCACTATCACGGATCAGGAAGGCGCCTAGAAATCTCTTTTTCAGCAGGATTTCCTCTGCTACCTGCCTGGAGATCCGACCGGCGTACCACCTATATCATGAAGATAAGAGCTTCTATTACTTAAGGTTGCCTAGAATAAGAAAAATTGCACTATTGTGGTTTTGAAAATCAGAAAAAGGCCTATTGTCTCAAGGCTTTTGCTTTTCTTACTGTCATAATTTAAAGGACATCAGTTTACCCCACTGCTTAAAGGTGATATTTCACTTTCTCATTCATGGTATAGTGACAGGTTTTCTTAATAGGGCACCCTTAATTAAACGATACTTACCTCGCCCGCACTATTTTGCAGGTCTGTTCCCTGTCTGGAGTTCTGGGTCTAATCCCTGTTCAAGGTTACACAGGGTTCTTTTTTCCCTCACCTGAAAGTCTTCAGGCCTGGACATTGGTCATCTTGATCTGAGCACTGCATCCTGAGAGTAATGGGAACAAGGTAACATGCTCCCCTGTGCCTGAAGTATTTCTGAGGCCCACAGCAGATGAATAGCATGGCATGGGAGCACTGGAAAAGTATTAATGGGTGTGGTCTGTCGGAAGTATAGACGATGGGACAGGTTCTCATTAACATCACTTTGTTGTTGGTAATCTGGAATTTACACATTAATATGTCATCAGACTGGGACTTTTTAGGTGCCACAATAATGTTGCCCAGCTCCCATCATATGCATGTATTTTATGTACTAAAATCACTATAATGGCGCAAGGGAGTAGTGGGAGAATAAGTAGCCATGTGTTGGACCCTATGTATTAGGCAATATGGATTCAGCTAATTTTTCATTTGTGAAGCAGTTATTTATTTTTTTATGCAAGTTTAGATGCTGTGTAAAATCTACATAACCCCAGTGGCGGCCAGTGGTATATATATATATATATATATATTTTTTTTTAAACTGAGAAAATTTACCATTTTAAGGAAAAGTAGGGTAATACTGATAATGGTAGCAACACACCTCTAAAAAGTTGGGTCAGGGTCATGTTTAGCACGAAGTAGCAACACTCCAAAGAAGTTTGGGAACTGAGGAAACCCGTTGTTGGAGTTTTTGGAGAGGAATGTTGTCCCATTCCTGTCTGATATATGATTCTAACTGCTTAAGATCCACCAAATATTTTGAATTGGCGTCTTGACTTTTTTCAGATTGGGGTTGGAATACAAATTGCAAATTCTTTTAACCACTTTCTGCCCGACCTATAGCAAAATGACAGCCGGGTGGTGGTTCAGTTTTTCCTGACTGGGCATCATATGGCGTCCAGCAGGATAAGCTGCGATCGCGTGCCTGGAGGTGCGGTTTGTCAGTCTGACACACCGCAACACTGATCTCGGTAAAGAGTCTCTGATCAGCCATGTGAAATCAGAGTGTAAACAGGAAGAGCTGTTTGGCGACTCGCCTGACAGGGGTGGTCTGTGCTGCCCACCCAGGACCACCAGGAATGCCCACAAACCACGCCCACCAGGTTTATGCAAATCAGTGCTCAGGCAGATGCCAATCAGTGCCCATCAGCAATGACTGCCAGTGATGCCTATCAGTGCCACCCATAAGTATCCATCAGTGCAGCCTTTCCCTGCCCAGTGTTGCCTATCAGTGCCCACAAGTGCCACCTATGAGTGTCCATCAGTGCTGCATATCAGTGCCCATCGTCAGTGCCCATCAGTGCCACCTCATTGGTGCCCATCAGTGCAGCCTCATCAGTGCCCATCAGTGAAGGAGTGACCATGCAATTGTCATTTAAAAAGTGACAGGGCTGAAAGCTGAAAATTGGCTTGGGCAGGAAGGGGGAAAGTGCCTGGTATTGAAGTGGTCAAAAAAACACATGGGGCCACATTCTCGTAGATCTGCTCTTTTTCTGCGTAGCATATCCCCTTTATGCTACGCCTCCGCACTATTTACGGGCAAGTGCTGTATTCTCAAAGCACTTGCTCCGTAATTTGCGGCGGCGTAGCGTAAAGGGGACGGCGTAAGGCCGCGTAATTCAAAAAGGGAAGGAGGGGGGCGTGCTGTATTTAAGTTAAACGCGGCCCCGCGCCTAACGAACTGCGCATGCGCCGGCCCTAAACGTAGCCCACTGCGCATGCTCCATAGTACGCCGCAAATACATTGATTTTGACGGCAATGTAATTAACGTACAGGCCTATTCGCGACGAGTTACACAAACAACGGGAAAACACGACGCTGTCCCGACGTCCATACTTAACATGGCTTACGCCAGACCTACGCAAGGTTACATAGCAGGGGTAACCTTACGCGTACGCAAACTACGTAAACTACGTAGACGGCGCGCAACTTTGTTCGGGAATCTGCGTATCTAGCTCATTTGCATATTCAATGCTGAAATCGACTGGAACACCACCTAGCGGCCAGCGTAGAATTACATCTAAGATCCAACGGTGTAAGTGACTTACGCCAGTCAGATCTACGCCAAATCTATGCGTAACTGATTGTAAGAATCAGTCGCATAGATACACAGGGCTAGAAACAGAGATACGACGGTGTATCTGGAGATACACCGTCGTATCTCTTTTGAGAATCTGGCCCCTGGTATGTACATCATTGTGACACCTAAAAGGTCTCAATCAAATCATTTAGTGTTCATTTAAGAATGTAAGGGGACATAATGCAAAATCAAAACATACAGTATCTGGCCTGTAATCTGGAAGTCTGGGAACACCAACTGCTGAGCCAAGCGGATGTTCAGATTTTTATTAAACATGCTGGTGCAGTCATTTATAATAGCATTTAAAAAATGCAGCCAATTACAAGCTGGCCAAAAAAATGGAGAACATTGTGAACATCTGTTGTAAATAGTACTATTGTTTTAATATTCAGGGTTCTGCTTTAGATGGTAAAGTACATCCCCTGACATTTTTTTTGTTGTACATAGTGGGAAAGGATTAAAAGATCTGCCAGGTTTTTATTGATATGTATCCCCATTGAGGGGGATTTATCCCCACTTACTGTCATGAGAGTACACTACAGGAGAGTCAGGATGCTCTCTACGTTGCAGATAGAGAAAGGAGCTGTGTGTTCCAGGGTAGAAAAGGTTGAGAAAAGCTGCTGTACAATCTAAGTAAACCATTAGTGGGGTTCCTCCTTATAAAAACAAAGCGTAGGCTGCATTTGTTGCACACTCCACCTGCAGATGGGTACAGTGCTCTGAATTCCACCACGTGTTGCAATGTAAGTTGTGGTTTCTGTGGTTTCCTATGTGCTTCATTGAGTTCAGGGAAATAACCCAACACAACAGATGTGTCGCATTACTAGTGCTGGGAACAAGGGCACCTACGGCTTCTATATCCAACTCCACCTTTCAGTACAGCAGAGCTCATGTAGCTTTAGCCTCATGTACATTACTACCCACTGTATAGCAGAAACATGCCACCAATGAAAGTGTTTTGTGGGAATCCCAAGCAATGTGTGGTCATTGGGCGCTGGACTGTTTGCAGCACTTTGAATATCTATGGGATAGTCAACTTTAGCAGCTTTCTTCCTCTGTAACATTTCCAAAATATGCCCCTTCTAAGCCAATGACACCACCAAGGTACCATTTCACTCCCTGATTATCTCCCGCCTTGACTATTGCAACTCTTTTTGGCCTACCTCTCCAAAGGATAATCTACCTTCAGTCTATCATAGATGCTTAGACTCATCCACTTATCCAACTGCTCAGTGTCAGCCAATCCCTCCACTGGCTTCCACTTGCCCAACAAATACAATTCAGAATTCTAACAACATACAAAGACACCCACAAACCCAGCTACATCACCAATCTCATCTCAAAATGTTATCTAAACCATCCACTCCTTTCTTCCCAATACCTCTCTGCTGTCTAGTTTCCTTGTCACCTCCTCCTATTGCTTCCAGGACTTCTCCAGAGCCTTTACCATCCCCTGGAGCTCCTTACCTCAATCTGTCCGGCTATCTCATACTAGGTGATCCCTGAAAAAGAATCTATTCAGGGAAGACTATACCAACTCTACCTAACAGACTGTACTTCAACTTCCTTCATCAGCTCATCCCTTACAGTTATTACTTTTTGTATCACTGGCCCTCCATTTTACAATGTAATCTCTCACAAGCAGGGTCCTCCTAGCCCTTTTGTATTTAAAGCGGAACTGAAGTCTTTCCACTGCTTCAAAGTGCCTGACTCCCACAAGGTTCCTTGCCATTACCAGCATCTTCTCTCCAGCCTCTTCAGCTGTTTTGATTGGCCAGTATGGAATTACATCACTCCTGCGCATGCGCAGTGGCTCAGTCTTCCTGACACAGGTGCTGTAGCTGTTTGCGAGCTACACTGGCTGAAAAATCTGACTAGGTGGTGGTGTTAGCAGTGTTATGTTTAAAGCAGAGTTCCACCCAAAAATTGAACTTTCGCTTTTCGGAATCCTCCCCCGCTCCCGCGTCACATTTAGCACCTTTCAGGGGGAGGGAGGAGCAGACACCTGTCTAATCCAGGTATTTGCTCCCACTTCCAGTCATAGATAGCTGCGCCTATCTGTGACATGTCCGCCCCCTCCTCCCGCTGTCTTCTGGGAGACACACAGGTCCCAGAAGACAGCAGGGATCAGTGAAAATACACAGCATGACTCGAGCATGTGCAAGAGGGAACCAGGCTGTGAAGCCTCAAGACTTCACCTTTCTGATTCCCTTACTGAAGATAGCGGTGCCTCCACCCGAGGTACAAATCGGCTTTGGGTGCCGATATCGCGGGCGCCCTGGACAGGTAAGTGTCCATATTTTAAGAGTCAGCAGTTGCAGTATTTATAGCTGCAGACTGTTAAAAAGTTTTTTTTGGCCACATACATGTAGTAGTATACCGTGGCAGCATACATGTAGTAGTAGCTCCGCTTACCACATAAATGTCCCAATGGATTGGCAGGGCTGTTACCAAACGTGTGTTGCAATGGATTGGCAGGGCTACTACCAAACGTGTGTTGCAATGGATTGGTGCCAGAAAAGGAAAATTAATGTAATTATTTGGTACAATTTTTAGTTCTAATGTAACATTCTTCCAGTGGAGCTACATGGTTATGATGTAATTTCCTGTCTCTCTGTGGTTCCTTGTTTTTTCCCCCCAAAAAACAAGAAGGACTCAGATTATTTGTCCAGCATGGCAAGCGTCATATCTGCAGTAGTTTTCAACATAGGCATTTCTTGGTCACTGCTGGAAATCAGGACTGGATGAAAGACATTGATCTGGGGTTACTTACGGGTGGGGTTTTACTTTGATATAATTCTTCGGAATGTAGCCCTCCTGTCCTTTAAGTTCTGCTTTGAACCAGTTCTGATCATCTTCCATATTGAGGATCTGAAAGAGAACATGACTTCTCTGATTATTAATCATACTTTATAGTGAATCACTCGTGTGCCACATCCGTAAAATTCATAAAAAAAAAAAAAAAACTCCTAGGTCAGACTTTGGAAGCAGATTGGAACAACAATGTTTTATCTTGAAAAATTAGATTTTATTGAACATGGATATAGACATAGACAATATAAAATTATAAAAAAGGTATCGTCCATTGACGGCCACGCAATGGCCAGAAGAGACGGACGTTACACATACCCAAAGAAAGAAATGATGTTTCAACAATATGGCATCAGAAACATGCGCAAGCCCCTGTGTGTCAACGCGTTTCGCTGGATCGTTTCCTCAGGACAAACTTTGAGGGCTATGGAACAGGCCTCACTGATCCGGGCATACGACACTGTCTACACAGAACTCTGCCTAGCTGGGTGTCCAGCACCTTTAACGTGTGGCTGTGTAGCTTCCCCCGAAAGTACCAAGAATGGTAGATTCGGGGGAAGATATAAAGGCACACGTTACAGGTGCTGGACCCCCCCCCCCCCCTCCATGGATTTATATTTTTCAGGAGAAGATACACAGGCACATTTTATAGGTGCTGCCCCCTTGTGGATTTATGCAGTTATAGCTGTAAGTAGATAACCTTCATGCAACTGTAAAGTTTTTGAAGGGCTATATTCTTTATTTCACGTGAATGTGACTACTGACTGCAATTCAGCGAGTACATCTGTCTGATGATAAGTACACCATACAAGCTCTCATTTTGCTTGTGTAGACAGTGGCGAATGCCCAGATCAGTGAGACCTGTTCTATACCCCCGAAAGTGTGTCCTGAGGAAGCGATCCAGCAAGACGCGTTAATGCACAGGGGCTCACGCATGTTTCTGATGCCATACTGTTGAAACATCATTTCTTCCTTTGGGTATATGTGATGTCCGTCTCTTCTGCCCATTGCGTCGCTCTCAATAGGCGACCACCTTTTTTATAATTTAATATTGTTTATTTCTATGTATCCATGTTCAATAAAATCCAATTTGTTAAGATAATACATTGTTGTTCCAATCTGCTTCCAAAGTCCGGCCTAGAGTTTTTCTTTTCTGACAATTAATCACAAACACCTCTTTTGGAGAGAGAAAATTATTTTTAAAAATAAGTATTAAACTATACTGAGAAAAACAAAAGTATTCATAGTAAACATGTTAGTGTTACTACAGTGTTCATATCATTGGATATATTTTTTCATGATAAGTGCTTGCAAAAGGAGTAATGTGTTGGTGTAACTCTTCCAGGTAGTTATCTGGTCACAGAGATCATAGTACTCCCTCTGACTAGGAATTCCCCCTAGGTTTGGTGTAAGACAGATTCAGTGAACCTTACTAATATTAAGGTGCAGATTCCGAACCTTATTGAAATCAATGGGCACCGAAGGTTAAAAAAAAGTAATGGACATTTTCTAGGTTACTAGACAGAGACAAAGAGTTGTGACACAAATAATATGGGGAGCGGGGATTGCTCTGGGGAGCATATACCAAAGATATTGCAATATTGATCTTTAAAAACTTCTCCCTGCAAATCAGTGAGCAATTGGCAGATTCAGAATGGTAGATCTTTATTCCTCATAGGTACCATAGGAACTTAGGAAGACATGACATTTCTCTGGACTGTATGTGACCAATTTACTACCTTTGAGATGGGTATTCTAGTGTTTGGGGGAGACATTAACTTGCCTTTAAACCCTCTTTTACATTCCTCTACGTATAGTAGGGTGATCAGACAACCTCGTTTTTCCGGGGACAGTCCCGATTGAGGACACTGTCCCCAGACCAAGTCTGTCACCGGATTGGGTTTCAATAGGGGCTGGGGCAATTTCAAAGACAGTCGGAGCAGAATAAAAAAAAAAAATCTAAATTACTCCCCCCCACGCTTCGCCGCTCCTACTAGCTTGGGGGGCTGTATTTTTTTTCCATTATCTGTGCCCCTTTCTGATGATCATGTGCTGGTCGGAGCGGAGGGAATAATTCTTCAGTTTCGGGTGCATACCCATTTAGCTCCGCTTGCATGTTCTTCTGCCTTGGCTCAAGTGCCGGTCAGCCGCCTGCCTATCTCCTTGTCTTCCCTGGTGCTCCCCACCCAGTAGTTAAAATTGTCCCCACATTTCATTTAAAAAATCTGGTCACCTTACAGTCTATGGGCACCTCTGCAGTCCCGTTCAGATCGTTACAACCGATCAAACTCCAACTCACCACTCTTATGCCCCCGTATACACAATAGAAAATTCCGATCTTTTGAACGGAAATACCGTCCATGTGTATGCTCCGTCAGACTTTTGCTGTAATTTCCGCCAACAAAAGATTGAAAGCTGGTTCTCAAATTTTCCGACAGAAAAAATCCTATTGCAATACAAAGGAACATTTTATCTGATTACCTATGCATGGAATATCCATCATTGCCTAACTAAGCATGCCACCCTTGGTTTCCTTCTATCAATGGATAGCCATTTGACAGAGTGGTATGGGATCACATGATGGCAGTCTTATCCTTGCTCGGAATAGGGAAGGTCATGTGCAGCAGGATTTGAGCCTTACTCACTTCATCACAGGCCAAGGTGAGAGTTAATAGTAGCAGAAGCTTTCCCGATAACAAATGGCACGTGACAGGGAAGCCCCTTGTCACCCATTGTTTTTGTCTTGTCCTTGCAGCCTTTCCTGTGTAGTTTATCTACCAATTCATAAGTGAGAGACATTTGGCTAAGCAATAGGGGACACATAGCTGTGTTTGTGGACATTGTGCTGCTCTTTCTGATGCACTAAACTTCTACAGAGCGTTTACAACTGTTGAGAAACTGTGTTTCCAAATCCCGACAATGTTATCTAATTTCTACTATTTATAGCCAGCTGTTGTTAATTTCAATCTGTCCCCTCATGTCCAGAACTGGGAAAAATATTTGGGGATTGTGTTATCTGAAGAGGATTGGAGAGCAGCTTTCAAGACAAAGGTTTCAGGAACATAATTTAAAGGTCTATTCAGATTGGTACAAAGCCCCTACCCTACTCCATCGGATATTCCAACCTTGTTTTTACATACAGAAACGATGACACACTGAAGAAATGACACTTTGCTACAATGTAAAGTAGTGAGTGTACAGCTTGTATAACAGTGTACATGTGCTGTCCCCCCAAAATTACTCAATACACAGAAATTAATGTCTAAACCGCTGGCAACAAAAGTGAGTACACCCCTAAGTGAAAATGTCCAAATTGGATCCAATTAGCCATTTTCCCTCCCTGGTGTCATGTGACTCATTAGTGTTACAAGGTCTCAGGTGTTAATAGGGAGCAGTTGTGTTAAATTTGGTCTTATCACTCTCACTCTTTCATACTGGTCACTGAAAGTTCAACATGGCACCTCATGGCAAAGAACTCTCTGAGGATCTGAAAAAAAGAAAGAATTGTTGCTCTACATAAAGATGGCCTAGGCTATAAGAAAATTGCCAAAACTGAGCTGCAGCACGGTGGCCAAGACCATACAGCAGTTTACCAGGACAGGTTCCACTCAGAACAGGCCTCACCATGATCGACCAAAGAAGTTGAGTGCACATGCTCAGTGTCATATCCAGAGGTTGTCTTTGGGAAATAGAGGTATGAGTAATGCAAAGGCTGAAGGGGTGGGGGGTCAGCCTGTCAGTGCTCAGACCATACACCGCACACTGCATCAAATTGGTCTGCATGGCTGTCATAAATTGCAGCACAAGGAGCCAATTTGTTCATACATTAAAGAAACATGCTGATAGGAGGAAAAAGCAGAGTGACAAAAAAAATTAGCTCATCACTGTGCTGCTTCTCTGCTGGGGGGCGGGTCCATGACAACCCAGGCTGAGAGAAAGCAGTCTAAATGATGACCCAGAAGACTCATAAAATGCAATGCCAGCTCCAGAGTGGAGATGGAAATTTCCTCAAAAGCTGCTTTTTATTTTATTTTAAACAGGCTATTATAATAACTTTTTTTTAGTGTTATTTTTAGCTGGGGTTATGATTTAAGACTAGGCATTCTAATTCTTGTATAAGCAGGGACATAAATGGTTCTCTTCCAATAATTATTATACAGAATGTTTAAAGCGCCAACAGTTTGCGCAGCACTTTACAACATGAGGGCAGACAGTATAGCTCAATACAGGAGGAATCGAATGGCCCTTTTCACTTGAGCTTACAATAAAGCCCTGTACACACGATCGGATATCTGATGGAATCTAATCCGATTGATTTTTTCGTCGCATATCCGATGAAGCTGACATTCATCGGTTTTGCCTACACACCATCGGTCAAAAATCCGACCGTGTCCTATTTTTCTTCCGTCCGGCCAAACGGATCGGATGCAAACGGACAGGCGGTCCGTTTCCATCCGATTCCCCATAGGGGATAGCGGAGGAGAGACAGGGCGGTCCCTGCACAGTGTGTGGGGACCGCCCCGTCCGCCCGACAGCTCAGCGGAGACCCCCCCGCTGAGCCGACGGATACACGGAGCGGACCGAAAAACGGACCGCACGTGTGAAAGAGGCCTTAGTGGGCCCTGCAGGACAAGGTTGATGACCACTGACCTAAACAATTTATTTCAAGTCAAAAGAATGTGTCTTTTAGAGCAGTGTTTCTCAACTCCAGTCCTCGAGGCGCACCAACAGGTCATGTTTTCAGGATTTCCCTCAGTTGAAACGGCTGTGGTAATTACTAAAGCTGGCCGTACACCATACAATTTTCTTATTCAATTTCCTTTAGATTTACCTTCAACTGTGTAGTACAAGGGCCTGCCTGCCTGATTACACACAAATTGCAAGTGCTCAGATTTGACATCATATTATATGGTTTTGGTATATCTAAAATAAATCTATAGAAGAAAATGTTATAATGTATGGCCAGCCTAATGGCCTGTACACACCCTCTGAATATCAGACGAAAACGATCGTCCGAGGAAGAATCGTATGATTTTCGGATCGTGTGTACACTTCTTTCGAGAGCCGACCACGACAGTTCATCCGATATTATTCGATCAGACAAGGATGGAAATATTCCTCGTACGATGCCAGATCCTACGATTTTCATTTAGTCAGTATAGTTGTCGTCCGAAAATACAATACAAATACATTACAACACATGACATCACTTCCGTTTTTTTTTCTCCCGTACGAGAATTTTTGAGAATTGAATAATCTATTAAATTTCTACTTGTGACTATTAAGCGAAAAAAGTTGTACGATCTGTCGTACGTTATTCGGATCGTGTGTACAGGGCATTAGGCAGTGAAACTGATTAAATCACCTCTGCAAAATAATGGAATAACCTGTTGGGGCGCCTTGAGGACTGGAGTTGAGAAACACTGCTCTAGAGGAGGAAAACATTTTGGAATTATCATAGGAATATAACATAGGATCTGATTATTTTTTTTTTAAAGTCATCTGATCTCCGCACATCTGTGTACTACACAAGCAGGAAGACAACATCCTGTTTATATGAACAAGGATATTTTTAGTTTTTTTTTTTTTTGGGCCATTGACATTGAATCCTACATATTATTAACTTGTTCTGTCAATTCCAAAACAAACATTTAATGTCACAAAGTAAAAGGCTAATGAGCTTGAAGTCATTGGGAAACAGTGACAGTACATAGATATGCTAAAAAAAGGACAAGTCACCAAAACCTTGGATGTATTCGATGATTCAAAGGAGGGCAAAATAAATCTGATAGAGAATGCTCTGATTTGATTTAATGGGGAAAAATAAATTCTGAACACTTATGCCACGTACACACAATCGGAAAAACCTGGGACACTTGCATACCAATCTCCAAATGTTAGTTCTACAGTTTGTCTTTGGAAATGATAAGGATATGGTTATGGGGATGTTGGTCCGATAGATACTGTACATGGGATCTATGGACACGAAACGCAGGTATGTTTTAAATATGATTGAGAAAAGTAATCCATTGTTGAGTATTTTAAATGGGTGGGGGGATAGGTAATGTCTTTAACATTATGATGTCATAACCTCCAGAAGTCATGTAGTGTATTGCCACGTACACACTATCGGATTTTACGTCGGAAAAACCTTGGATGTTTTTTTCCGACAGAATTCCGCTCAAGCTTGGCTTGCATACACACGGTCACACGAAAGTTCTCTGAACTTTCGACCGTCAAGAACACGGTGACGTGCAACACTACGACAAACCAAGAAAATTAAGTTCAATGCGTCCGAGCATGCGTCAAATTGTTTCCGAGCATGCGTCGGGAATTTTGCACGTCGGAATTGCTACAGACAATTGGATTTTCCAAAAGGAATATTTTCCATTGGAAAATTTGAGAACCAGCTCTCAATATTTTTGTTGGCGGAAATTCTGACAGCAAAAGTCGGATGGAGCCTACAACAGGGTCGGAATTTCCATTCAAAAGTTCACATCGGACTTTTGCTGTTAGTCAGCTTGCTCTCCCCCTTCCTTGGGACTACAGCCCTGTGGGGAGATGCTGTGAACACAGGGATGTAGTCCCAAGGGAGGGGGAGAGCACGCTGACTAACCCCCAGCCAGAACGGCTCGGATGATGGGGGCAAGCTTACTGAGACGAAAATGAGAAATTCAGACCAAAAAAAAAAATATTTAGAAGGGAAATCGTAGGAAAAGGTAAGTGAACCAACAATGCACTAGTTAAAGGAACCTATTTAGAAAATAAAAAACAAACCTTTACAACCCCTTTAATATTGGGTTGGCAGCTTCTACACACCGAATGATTTCCACAGTCACCTTGAGGACCACCACCATAGGGAAGATCCTGGAATTAAAGCGCC
Organism: Rana kukunoris; assembly: GCA_029574335.1. Lineage (NCBI taxonomy): Eukaryota > Metazoa > Chordata > Amphibia > Anura > Ranidae > Rana > Rana kukunoris. The sequence continues at coordinate 22,349,560 of CM056054.1, forward strand.
ACATCATAATAGTCGAGTTCAGATAGAAGATTATTCCAATGATAGACTGTTTACAAAGACAATGCATTTTGGGGGCTGTTAAAGCGGTAGTAAAGCCCGCTTTGTGATTTTTACCTACAGGTAAGGCTTGACCAAGGCTTACCTGTAGGTAAAATAAATATCTCTTAAAACGAGCACCATTTAGGAGATATTCACCCTGGCTTCAGCCAATTACATCACCGATGCAAATGCTCTGAAGGACCGTCATCGCGGCTCCGGCCACTCACAAGCCGCGAGACCGCGAACCTGGAAGAAAGGCCAGAAGAAAACGTCAGTCCTCTCAGTGGTGACAGTGCGTGCTGCAGAGCTTTGTTCTAATGCCGCGTACACACGTTTTATCTCACGAAACAAAACAACGTTTTTCAAACGTAATTTTAAAAAACGACGTAGCCTACACTCCATCGTTTTCGGAAAATGCTCTTGCAAAGCGCGGTTACGTTGGGGTTTTGCCCACACATGATCATTTTTTATGACACAAAAAACGACATTCTGAAAAACGACATAAAAAATTGAAGCACGTTCGAATTTTTTTTGGGTCGTTTTTCAGAAGACATAAAACGACGTTTTGCCCACACACGATCATTTTAAATGACGTTTTTTAAAACGTTGTTAAATTTCATCACAAAAAACGACCGTGCGTACGTGGCATAAGGTTAGTATAATTGCCTTACAGGTTTTTTTTTTATACCCTGTTTTCTGCAGAACGGCCGGCTTCTGTCAGACCTGATGCAGTACGCACTGGCCGAATGTCAGCCAGTTTCTTTTGAACCAGCCAATGCTGCCCGTCGTTCGGCCCTTGTGTACTAGGCTTAACTCTGCTCCCTTGATCAGAAAATGAAACAATACAGTATAGACAAAAATCAATCTATAGTTAGGTGTTATAACAGTGAGTGGGTTTGCACATCATCCATCAGCACCTGAAGATCATTCTGCATACACTCTTCATTTTATTTAAGCCATGAAGCCCCGAAAAGCACTGGCTTTGTAAACAGTCTGTCATTAGAATAATCTTGTATCTGGATTTGAATATTTCAGCGTGGGGCTCATTCTTCCCTTTCACAACCCAATATGATCGTGGAAATCCTTTGGTGTGTAAAAGCTGCCAACCCATTATTCAGATTCTCCATCATTGCCAGGACCTTGTTATTGGTTGTGACAACACCATATCATGCCAATGTATGCCAGCATGACTGCTTGTAGTCAGGGGTGTATGTGATAGGGTGACAAATTAGGAGCACAACTGGGGGCAAAGCCAGACTGTTGTCACCCAAAACAGGAGTTGCCTGAAGGAGGATCTTCATGGCAGCAACACCAGGTATTATTCATTTTATTATTTTTTTATTGACAGCTTCAGATATAAAAAGGCTGAAAACTATTTATGAATTTACAATGACATGTTAAAGCTCATAAGATGTTTTATTGTATGGATTTAGATCTACTTTAAGGGCTGATTTCAGTGTTGTGTGGATGCTGGAAGGCGGAAATAATGGATGAAACTTACAACCGAGAGACGCTTCTGTTTTTTCACCTCCCCTCATTATTTTATGGACTCTCTTTATTGTTAAGAATTTTATTTTTTAATAATGAGAATGCAACAGGTGGAGTGAGACTCTAATGCCCTGTACACACGATCAGATTTTCCGATGGGCTAAAATCCGATGGAATTTTCTGTCGGAATTCCGTTCAAGCTGTCTTGCATACACACTGTCAGACCAAATTCCAACCGTCAAATAGGCAGTGACGTAAAACACTACGACGAGCCGAGAAAAATTAAGTTCAATGCTTCCGAGCATGCGTCGACTTGATTCTGAGCATGCATGCATTTTTCTCCACACAGACGATCGGAAATTTCTATTTCTATACTCCGATGGAATAAAGTCACATGGGGCCCACACATGGTTGGAATATCTGATGAAAAAATTTCGTCTGACTTTTTTCATCAGAAATTCCGATCGTGTGTACAAGTCATAAGGCAGCCTTTCTCAACACAGAGGAACCCTGGAAATAATTCTCCGGTCTTGGGGAACCCCTGCTAAAAATGAAAAATCTCCAACTCATGATACATTAGTGTGATGGTCAATGAGAAGAATGCTTCTTACACTTGTGGTTATTGGAAAGAATTACCCCCTTAGGCCCCGTACACACGATCAGACATGTCCGAGGAAACAGGTTTGACAGGCCGTTTTCATCGGACATGTCTGAAGTGGTCTTTTGGTCTGATGTGCGTACACACCATCGGACCAAAATCCCCTCAGACCAGAACGTGGTGACATAGAACACACCGACGTGCTGACAAAAGGAAGTTCAATGCTTCCAAGCATGCGTCGAATCAATTCGACGCATGCGCGGGATTTTGGTCCGATGGTTGGGCGTACTAACCATCGAACCTGTCCGACGGACAGGTTTCCAGTGGACAGGTTTCTAAGCATGTTTAGAAACTTTTGTCCGCTGGAAAACTGTCCGATAGGCCGTACACACGATCGAACGTGTCCGCTGACCAGTTTCAGCGGACATGTTTGATCGTGTGTACGCGGCCTTACAGATAACTAAAAAGATCAACAGTGTCAGTGAGAACTTACTCGAGAGGCAGAAATTGACAATTGTTTAGGGAACCCCTAGAGGAACCCAAGGGTTCCACGGAACCCTGGTTGAGAAATTCTGCTCTAAGGGTACTGGGTAGGGTAGTTTGAGAGTGAGGAGATTTTGCTGCTGAAGGCCCGAGATTAAAGACTGGTACACAGGTTGAGTTTTTATTTCGCTGGTTTGAAAAGAAAAAAGAAACCTGTCAGCTCTAATCTAAGCGACTGTACTGACAATCTGACGTTAGTACAGTGATCTCCCCCTCTGAGCTGTTGTGTTCTGACAGGGGGACAGCCCCCTGACCAAAGCACTTCTAATCGGGAGCCGGTCAGCTACTGGTTTTCCAGCATGCACATCCAACAGAAACGGGCGCATTGTGTCAGAGCGGCTGGCATACACACGGGCCGAATGTCGGACAGTTTTTATTGAACCGACCGATGTTGCCCAGCATTCGGCCGTGCGTACGGGGCTTAAAAAGCTATTGCTTGTTGAATTTGTGGGATTCATGTGGTTTCCTCCCAAACTCTGATAACCTACAGATATGAGGGTTTCAGTGGACCTGTACCGAATGTGGTAGAGGTAAAAAGACTGTATAAATATTAACCGTAGAACTACAGTATCTCATATGGGCTGACAATACTCAGTGTCAGGTTGGGGCCAGTAAAGCAACAGATTGTTTGGTGCAATTACTAAAGGGGTGTTGCTTTGGGTGCCAATGGCTGGGCGCCTACAGATTCTGGTAATACAAATCCATCTCATGGTAGGTTACCTGGCTTCAACTCAAACTAGCAGTGCTGAATGAATTAACATTGTAAGGAAATTAAATTATAAGCTCCTTCAGGGCAGGGACTGATGTAAATGGTGCTTAATAAAAAAAGTACCAGCACTCTATGAAGTAGAATAAATACCTGCTGGGATGTCAGTCATATCATGACAGTCAGATCTTACCTTTAGTATGTCTCCTTTGTTGAAGGGCAGCTCATCTCTCTCTGTGGTTTTGAAGTTGTAGATGGCCACGGCCTCCATCTCTTCTGACGTTGAGATGGGGACTAATGTGTGTTCTGCTCGGTGGGTTTAAGTGACACTTACACCAGGTGACATACACAGCTGGAAAGTGTGTGTGGGTGGGTGACGGAGTCCTCTGTTCTCAAGAAGTGAAAATGTTCACAGCTCCCCCGATAGTGGAAACCAACTCAAGCATGTCCGCAGTGTGGGACCAAGACTGGGACAATCAGAAAAGGGTGTTTCACGCAGAGGCCTTCCTGGAAAAACAAGTCAACTGTCTGTGTCTGGTATTTAAACTGTCCTGCAAATATCAGGGCTGAAAGGCATCAACACTTGTTTCATTTATTAAAAAACAGCAAAAATCACATTGAATTACATACAGTATATGGGAACTGTTCCACCCACACAGGACAGCTAGGTCACCAACCTCCACTGTGCCAACCACATAGCTTGGTTACTAGCAACCCCCTGTCTGCTGATTGGCCAGTGGAAGAGTAGCAGATTTGAAGAGGTTATCCCTCTGCTTACTCTGCTCTCTCCACCCATCAGCACAAGCAAGTTGTTCTCTTATCAGCTTAGCTCCCCTCTGCTTTGCACTCCCAGCAGCTTTTTAGTCACAACACCACCCCGCCGCCTAAGAAAAGACTAAGCAGCTTAACTCCCCCTTCCAATAAGTGATTTAGCAATTAAGTTCGCATTGCCCCCCGATCCCTCCCAACAGTGACTCAGCAACTCAGTTCTTCCACTTTCCATCAATGATCCAGTAGCTCAGCTAATGCTGCTCCCCCTCCCATCAGTGACTCTGCAACTCAGCACCCTGCCTCAACAGGAAAGTTCTCCCTGTTCCCTCTCCCAGCAGTGGCTTAACAGCTGAGCTCTCCCCGCTTCCCTCTTCCAGCAATGTCTCAGCAGCTCAGTTTCCCTTGCTCCCCCCTTCCAGTAATGACTTAGTAGCTCAGTTCCTACCTCCCAGTAGTGGGTTAACAGCTCAGCTTTTGCCCCTCCCCCTGTGACTCAGCATCAGCAGCTCAACTCTCCCCGGGGCCCTCTGATTGCCATCATGGGCCCCTTGGCAAAGTAATGCACTGGAACACTTACCAGCCTGACCCAATGTATGCACCTGTTCTCAAGAATTTCAGTATAAAACATTGATGGAATTAAATATATATATACATTAGTCATTTCACTAAAGTCAATTTTAAAACATGTCATAAATCAGAGAGTAATCAACACAAAGAGGGGGAAAGTGGAATGGCACAGTACAGGGGGGATCAGGGAGACACAATACTGGTTTCGGGGTGCTGCCTGGGACACAGACATTCTGTGACAGCTTAAAGGGGTTGTAAAGGTACCATTTATTTTTCCTAACCAGCTTCCTTTACCTTAGTGCAGTCCTCCTTCACTTACATCATCCTTCCATTTTGCTTTTAAATGTCCTTATTTCTTCTGAGAAATCCTCACTTCCTGTTCTTCTGTCTGTAACTCCACACAGTAATGCGAGGCTTTCTCCCTGGTGTGGAGTGTCGTGCTCACCGCCTTCCTCAGACTACAGGAGAGTCAGGACGCCCACTAACACACAGCTCCTTTCTCTATCTACAACGTAGAACATCCTGACTCTTCTGTAGTCCAAGGGAGGGGGCGAGCATGACACTCCACACCAGGGAGAAAGCCTCGCATTACTGTGTGGTGTTACAGACAGAAAGAAGAACAGGAAGTGAGGATTTCTTAGAAGAAATAAGGATATTTAAAAGCAAAATAGAAGGATGAGGTAGGTGAAGGAGGACTGCACTAAGGTAAAGGAAGCTATTTAGGAAAAACAATTGTACCTTTACAACCTCTTTAATAAAAAGCATGACAGTTGGCAAGTATGATGTAATGAGAGATTATCATGGGGTGTCCATGCACCTGGGGGTCCCCAGGATTGCCCATGCATTAAGACAGCCCTGACCCCCCCCCCTCTTAGTTCCCAGGAATGACTCATTAGCTCAGCACCCCCCCCCCCCAAATTATAGCAGTGGCTTATAATATTAGCTCTCCCTGCTCTTACCTCCCAGCAGTGTTTTATTAGCTAGCCCCCCCCTGTCCCAGCTGTGGCTCAGCAATGCTCCCTTTCCCTGCAATGACTTAACAGCTAAGCCACCCCCTACCAGCAGTGACTCAACAGCTCAGCTCCTCCTGCTCACCCCTCCCAGCATTGACTGGCCAGTCTTTTAATCTCTAATGTAAAAACAGAGTAGGAGCTCCGAAAGGGGTGCAGGGGGAACTGAGCTGCTGAAAGATACACTCAAAAACCTTCACGGCTTCTGCTATGAAATTTAAGGATGATTTGCTCCACAGCGCACTCAGCTACAGAGGTTAATATTTGAATGTGCATAGCCTCTCCACAGGTGGATTTTAAAGTAACAAAGATTTATAGAAACAAAGGCCTAGATATAATCCTATCATCTGAAAGCAGCAAGCCACAAGACATCTGCTTGTCATCACTGGAACCTATTATTTTCCTGTGTGTATGCAGCGCACATGGAGTTAAATGTTTAACATCAGCTCATTCAGAAATTTCCTCCTTGTGTGCCTTAAAGGAGTTGTAAAGAAATGATTTTTTTCACCTTAATGCAATCTAGGTGTATTCATACACCTTGGAATTTTACACATTTTGTTATGTTACAACCAAAAATGTAAATGTATTTTATTGGGATTTTATGTGATAGACCAACACAAAGTGACACATAATAGTGAAGTGTAAGAAAATAATAAATGGTTTTGCAAAAATGTTGCCAAATAAATATGTGAAAAGTGTGGGAGGCATTTGTATTAAGCCCCCTTTACTCTGATACCCCTAAATAAAATCTAGTGGAACCAGTTGCCTTCAGAAGTCACTTAATTAGTAAATAGAGTCCACCTGTGTGTAATTTAATTTCAGTATAAATACAGCTGTTCTGTGAAGTCCTCAGAGGTTTGTTAGAGAACCTTAGTGAACATACAGCATCATAAAGGCAAAGGAACACACCAGACAGGTCAGGGAGAAAGTTTTGGAGACGTTTAAAGCAGGGTTAGGTTATAAAAAACAAATATCCCAAGCTTTGAACATCAATCCATCATCTGAAAATGGAGTATGGCACAACTGAAAACCTACCAAGACATGGCCGCCCACCTAAACTGACAGAGCGGCAAGGAGAACATTCATCAGAGAAGCAGCTAAGAGGCCCATGGTAACTCTGGAGGAGCTGCAGAGATCCACAGCTCAGGTGGGAGAATCTGTCCACAGGACAACTATTAGTCGTGCTCTCCACAAATCTGCCCCTTATGGAGGAGAGACAAGAATAAAGACATTGCTAAAAGAAAGAGATAAGAAGTCTTGTTTGCAGTTCGCGAGAAGCCATGTGGGGGACACAGCAAACATGTGAAACAAGGTGCTCTGGTCAGACTTTTTAGCCTAAAAGCAAAACGCTATGTGTGGCAGAAAACGAACACAGCACATCACCCTGATCACACCATCCTCACTGTGAAACATGGCGGTGGCAGAATCATGTTGTGGGGATACTTTTCTTTAGCAGGGAAAGGGGAAGCTGGTCAGAGTTGATGGGAAGATGGCTAAAGCCAAATACAGAGCAATCTTAGAAGAAAACCTGTTAGGCCGCGTACACACGATCGAACATGTCCGCTGAAACTGGTCCGCCGACCAGTTTCAGCGGACATATCCGATCGTGTGTACGACCTAGCGGACAGGTTTTTCCAGCGGACAAACTTCAAAGCATGCGGACATAAATCTCCTGCATGCGTCGAATGGATTTGACGCATGCGTGGAAGTATTTTACTTCCTGGATTGGTGACGTGGCGGCGTCAACGTCACCGCCACGTCACCGCGTTATCCGTCCGAGGGGATTTTGGTCAGATGGTGTGTACACGCCATCAGACCAAATATCCGAGGAGACATGTCCGCTGGAAACAGTCCGTCGGACATGTTTCAGCGGACATGTCTCCTCGTCTGTCCATATATTGGAGAGTTTGGATACGTTTTTCCAGCTGGTGGTCAGCTGGAAACTATTGCTGGTGGCCAGCCAGGTATCCCGGTTATCTTAAGAACAGGTGACCTTGCTACAAATCATTCATTGGACACCTATGCCATTCGATTGAACAAAATAGTTCTGTCCACCCTATGAGTATTAGGAGCATGATTTTGTATGACTTAACCGGCTTTTAGAGACATCAGAGTTCTGGGGCACTCCATCTTGGTGATCTGTGGCCTGGACCCCTTTGAGCACAAAGTTTTTAACACAATGGATGTAATGCTTACATATGCCTTGATAAAGAATGCCTAGCATTCGAAACGCGTCGGCCTTTCTGCTACAACTTACCTCCCAATCCTGGTGATGGTTCCGTATGACGGATAGTATTGCATCGCTTATGTTTTTGTACAAATATGTATTTTTTGATAATTTTGTAATGTTTCTATAATATATTTTTTGTAATAAATCATTTATGTATTTTATATATCTTTGAAGTATTGTATGTGTTGCCCACATAATCCCAATTTCTGAGGTTTTTCGAATATTTCAATTAATACGGGATGATGGCAACTACATGCCGCTATATATGAGTTGGTCCTTTTTCCAGTCTGTACGCAGCCTTAGAGTTTGCAAAAGACTTGAGACTGGGGTGGAGTTCACCTTCCAGCAGGACAACGACCCTAAACATATAGCCAGAGCTACAATGGAATGGTTTAGGTCAAAGGTTTAAAATGGCCCAGTCAAAGTCCAGACCTAAATCCAGTTGAGAATCTGTGGCAAAACTAGAAAATTGCTGTTTACATCTATTGCTGATAGAGCTTGAGCTATTTTGCAAAGAAGAATGGGCAAAACAAATCACTTTCTAGATGTGCAAAGCTGGTAGAGACATCCCCAAAAAGACTTGCAGCTGCTATTGCAGTGAAAGGAGGTTCTACAGTCTAAGTATTGACTCAGGGGGGCACCATACAAATGTAACCCACACTTTTCACATATTTATTTGAAAACCATTTATCATTTTCCTTCCACTTCACAATTATGTGCCATTTTGTGTTGGTCCATCACATACAATCCCAATAAAATACATTTATGTTTTTGGTTGTAACATGACAAAATGTGCAATATTTCAAGGGGTATGAATACTTTTTGAAGGCACTGTATCTATGGTGGAGCACCATTGTCACCCACGCAAGGAAGCATGTTAGGACTACATACCTCCCTCTCTCCTCGTCTCTAACATAGGTAGCAGTAAACAATGATAAGACTGCAGCACACACAGAATGCACAGAAGTTATCAGCTCACAAACCCACAGCTACTTAAAGGGGTTGTAAAAGGTTTTTTTTCTAAATAGGTTCCTTTAAGCTAGTGCATTGTTGGTTCCCTTACCTTTTCCTTCCATTTCACTTCTAAATGTTTTTTTTTTTTTTTGTCTGAATTTCTCACTTCCTGTTCCCCCTCAGTAAAGTGTTCAGTAAACTGTTCTAAATGACTTTCCACCGCTCGGGTGATGATGGTGGAAATCTTACTGAGGAGAAACAGTAAGTGAGAAATTCAAATAAAGAAAAAAAAATTAGAAGGGAAATGGAAGGAAAAGGTTAAGTGAACCAACAATGCACTAGCTTAAAGGGACCTATATAGAAAATAAACGACGAACCTTTACAAACCCTTTAAAGGTAATAGTGAAACCAGGTCCTTTAGCACCCAGAATGTAAAGGCCAAAGTCTTCCCTGTCCCCATGAGCTCTGTATTACCTCAGCCACATAGGTTGTCCTGCCCTTTTTGCGATCCCTTCCTGCTGAAGCACCCAAGACTGACACCTTTTTTTGCCAGCCCTGCTTAAATCAGTCCACCTAAAACCCATTCTTTACCAATGGGTAGAAGCAGGCTTCTGATAGCTTCCTTCATCTGGGAGACACTGGAGACCCATGAGGACTGCCAGTAGTGAAGATCAGCAGGTACATGAGACACTGGAGACCCATGAGGACTGCCAGTAGTGAAGATCAGCAGGTACATGAGACACTGGAGACCCATGAGGACTGCCAGTAGTGAAGATCAGCAGGTACATGAGACACTGGAGACCCATGAGGACTGCCAGCAGGTACATTTTGGAGACTAGGTGGTCAGCTGCTCATCTATGCCCTCCTATAAAAGGTGTCAACTACAATCTAGGGGCATGGTAGTCAACAAAGACAAACACTGCCACCCTCGGAGAGGCATCATCCTGGCAAAACTGATGGGGGACGTGAGGTCCGAAACCTATTTTCCTTCACTGGTGCCCTGTGCAATCCATGTCCACCTGTACGGGGGACACTTTTTCATGGTCTGTATCCACATTCCACCCTGGAGTCTCATTGCTGCTGCACCAATCACATTAAAAAATGTAGATAATATTGAAATAATGAAAATATCAGTTTTCCATGGATTAAGTAATGCCACAAGATACCTCTGTGATAGCCTCTGCTTGTGTATCTCCCCTCCAGTGCGATAGCCTCTCTTGTTGTTGTCACCTTGATGTCTCTGTAATGTTACCTCCGCTCGACTGATCTTGTGAGCTTTTCTGTGCATATGCAACCCTTTTTTTTTTTAGATAAAGACAAACAGGATGTCGCTGTAAAAGAGGCTGCCAGACTTCTAGACTGTATGACAGGATAAGCAACACAGATACGGTATTCTTAAAAACGAATGTTAGTTATATCACTGACTTTTTTTTTGTTGTTGTGGTCGTCTTGGAGGAAATCAGGTACAGAGAGTGAATGACGTCTATATCTATTCAATGTATTTTAAACCACTTAACCTCTGAAAGATTTACCCCCCCCTTGACCCCCAGTTTATTGTTTGCTATACGGCACTGTGTTACTTTAACTTGAAATTGCGCTGTCATGCAACGCTGTACATAAATTACATTTGTTATTTTTTCCCTCACAAATAGAGCTTTCTTTTGGTGGTATTTGATCACCACTGTTTTATTTTATTTTTTTGCACTAAAAAAAAAGACTGACAATTTAGAAAAAAAAACAAAAAAACATTTTTTTTCTGCTATAAAACATATCAAATAAAAGAAAATTGAAATACATTTTAGGCCCTGGAGATACACCCCTCACATTTTTGTAAATATTTTATTCTATCTTTTTATGTGACAACACTGAAGAAATTACACTTTGCTACAATGTAAAGTAGAGAGCGTACAGCTTGTATAACAGTGTAAATTTGCTGTCCCCTCAAAATAATTCAACACACAGCCATTAATGTCTAAACTGCTGGCAACAAAAGTGAGTACACCCCTAAGTGAAAATGTCCAAATTGGGCCCAGTGTCAATATTTTGTGTGGCCACCATTATTTTCCAGCACTGTCTTAACCCTCTTGGGCTTGGAGTTCACCAGAGCTTCACAGGTTGCCACTGGAGTCTCTTCCACTCCTCCATAATGACATCACGGAGCTGGTGGATGTTAGGAGGACCTGTCCTGTTAAACCGCTGTATGGTCTTGGCCATCTCAGCTCAGTTTCAGGGTATTGGAAATCCTCTTATAGCCTGGGCCATCTTCATGTAGAGCAACAATTCTTTTTTTTTCCAGATCCTTAGATAGTCATTTGCCATCAGGTTCCATGTTGAACTTCCAGTGACCAGTATGAGAGAGTGAGAGCGATAACACCAAATTTAACACACCTGCTCCCCATTCACACCTGAGACCTTGTAACTCTAACGAGTCACCTAACATCGGGGAGGGAAAATGGCTAATTGGGCACAATTTGGGGTGTACTTACTTTTGTTTCCAGTGGTTTAGACAATAATGGCTGTGTGTTGAGTTATTTTGAGGGGGCAGCAAATGTACACTGTTATACAAGCTCACATTGTAGCAAAGTGTAATTTCTTTAGTGTTGTCACATGAAAAGATAGAATAAAATATTTACAAAAATGTGACATACTGTATGTGAACCAGCTCCGTAGAGAGCCGGTCACAATCTTCTGTAATACGAATTGGTTGTGGAGAAATCCACATCTAATTCACACTAGTGCGAACCAAGCCTTAAATAAAAAAATAAAATCAGGTCTGTAGTCATTAATTCCTTTTTGTATCAAATGTTATTGTTACTGTATATGTATAATGTGTCTGCCCTTATTTTGTAAAGCGCTGTGCAAACTGTTGACACTATATAAATCCTGTATAATAATAAATGCATTTTTTTGAAGCAGGAGAGTCAGGACGCCCACTAATTGGAGGGATTTCCTCTCACGTCCTGTTTGGCTATGGGAAAGGAAGTGAAGAGAAATCTCCCCAATGGGACACAGACATAAGAAAGGAATGTGGGACCTTTCTTATGTACTTGAACCCAGAATGGAGGTAAATTTATTTGCCTAATTTAAAGTCCCAAACTCCTCCTTCTCGACAATGGGACACAGATGGGAAAAAAAAAAAACCCTGACAGGGGTTATACCCCCCTCCTTACTTTATCCGAAATTAAAAAAGTTGCTTTTGGTTCTACATTAAATTCTGGTTCTCATGTGCCTTTAATAATAGTGTTACTCTTTGTTCTAGCTGTACCTTATTGTAACCACCATGCTTTTTCTCCTTTGACAAAATCTTTAGTTAATTTTTTATTTGATCCATTGTGCCTTATTTTAAGAGGCCCTCTCACCTGCCAGTAAAACCGTGGCTCAACCACCTATTTTGTAACACCCCCCAACCCAATGTAAACAATGTCTTAAAGTGTTTGTTACACCAACATTTCATATTCCTGATATGATCCTGCTCTACCATGTACTTGTATGAGAAAGTCTCCTTTTCTTTTTGTATTGCTTCCCTTATGTGGTGTCCCTGCCAGTCCTTCTGCTTTCCGATTTAAAACTGACCACACTCTCCTTCGTACACTGCCAGTGTCTTTAAAATATGTCTGATTTAAAGAAATTTCAATGAAAACTGTTATTGTATGTTTGGAGCGACAATGGGGCTCAGGGTGAAGAGAAAGACACTTTATTCTCCTAAAATAAGGGGAGGCTTAGGAGCTCTGGATCTGCCAAGATACTTTCAGGCTTCCTAACTGTCCCCATTAATTACTTTTCACTAAACAACGTCATCCAATTTGGATGCAGTTGGAATCCCCCATCCTACCCACAAACCCAGCAAGCCACCTTGCATTTTTTTCAAAATTGTCGCTCTATTTTTGTTTATAGATCAAAAAATTAAAACCGCAGAGGTGATCAAATACCATGAAAAGAAAGCTCTATTTGTGGGGAAAAAAATACGCCAATTTTGTTTGGGAGCCACGTCGCTCGACCGCGCAATTGTCAGCTAAAGCAACGCAGTGCCGAATCGCAAAAAGGGGCAAGGTCCTTAACCTGCATAATAGTCTGGGTCTTAAGTGGTTAAAGAGACCCTGTCACCAACTTACAAAATAGCTGGTAAAAGCACATAAAAATCAAGTATTTTAAATGCTTACGTGCAGTGTTTTTCCCTTCCACAAATTATCATGTTTTTCACTTTCATTGTGTCTTTGACCTTGCTAGAAAATTTGAACACCCATAAAGAAGAAACAATACCCTAGCACGCCCCCTCCCTCCTTCCACAACATAGCCCTCTCCTCTTCCAATAATGTCTACGATGCCCGTCCCCTCCTTACATAATTTTTATGTAAGCAATCATGGAAAAAAAGACAATTTAACTTTGCTGCAAATGCTAGTTGCCTGGCTGTCATGCTCACTCTTTGCATGGCTTCAATACTCTGCCTCTGTCTTGAAACATGTATAGAATAAGGATAAATGCATTTCCTCTACCTCTCCTGACAGACATACTTGTCCTAAGTATTGAAGCCTGCGTGTCTGTATAACTGCCATATAACTAGCATTTGCAGAATACAAATGAGCTATGACTTGGTTTCCTTCTATACATACTCTGAAATCACTGTGATGCCGCGGACACACAATCGGAATTTCTGACAACAAATGTTCGATGTGAGCTTTTGGTTGGATATTCCCACTGTGTGAAGGCTCCATCGAACATTTCCTGTCGGAATTTCCGACAACAAATGTTTGAGAGCTGGAATCTTAATTCTTCCGTCAACAAAAGTTCTTGTCGGAAATTCCGATCGTCTGTATCCAATTCCGACGCACAAAAATCCTACACATGCTCGGAATCAATTTGACGCATGCTCGGAATCATTGAACTTCATTTTTCTCGGCTCGTCGTAGTGTTGTACGTGACCGCGTTCTTGAGGTTCGGAATTTCCGACAACATTTGTGTGACCGTGTGTATGCAAGACAAGTTTGAGCGACCAATCTGTTGGAAAAAAATCCATGGTTTTGATGCAAGAATGTCCGATCATGTGTATGCGACATAAGTGGTAGACTAGGAAAACTAGTCAAATCTATATTCAAATTGCTAGGTATTAGTACCATCTGCTGGATCATTAGTGGTACTGCAGATTTCTTTCTGCTTAGAAAGCTAAATCATTTCTCTACATCACTAAGCTCACTAGATTGCACACCAATCAGTTATTTGTATGATCTCAGACACACCAAGCTCTCAACCCAACTGCATTTGACAGAAGACAGGGCTAATGCCCTGTACACACGATTGGTCCATCTGATGAAAACGGTCTGATGGATTTTTCCATCAGATATCCGATGAAGCTGACTGATGATCAGTCTTGCCTTCACACCATCGGTTAAAAAACGATCGTTTCAGAACGCGGTGACGTAAAACACAACGACGTGCTAAAAAAAATTAAGCTCAATGCTTCCAAGCATGCGTCGACTTGATTCTGAGCATGTGTGTATTTTTAACCGATGGACGTACCCACAGACGATCGTTTTTTTTCCTATCGGTTAGGTATCCATCAGATAATTTTAAAACAAGTTACAATTTTTTTAACCTATGGATAAATAACCAATGGGGCCCAGACACGATCGGTTTGGTCTGATGAAAACGGTCCATCAGACAAACCGATCGTGTGTACGTGGCATTAGAGTATTTCCAGCAAGGACTGAGGCACAATAGATATTAGTTCAGATCAGCCAATAAGGTGTTTGCTTTTATTTTAGACACTGCTATTGAAACAAGGGGTCTTTTATTCAAGCAGCTTGAAAGCAGAATTCTAGTAATGTATAAAATAAATTATCCATGGAATGGGTTTCCTTTTGCACTGTGAAGGTTAAATGCTTGTTTTTGTCCAGAGGGGGACAGAAAAGCAGTTATTCTTACCCGCCCCTTCCTACCAGGTGCACGATCGTTCGGACTCCCAAAGCTGCTTCTATTGCAGATATTCTGATGTCATCACATGCAATGCAGGACCAGCAGTGGTGAACTCCAGTTCTGTAAAACCAAAACAACGCAGCACAAAAATACTTTAAAAAAAAACCACTTTGGCTGGAGGATGCAACCTGCATTTCCAGCCCAATAGACAATCCATCTTTATAGTACATATGGCCATTGGCTCTCAAGAGAACCTGTTTAACATATAACTGGAGATTTTTTGAGATACCTTCTCCACTTGGTTATACACCAGATCTCTTGAATTACAAATATGTTTTGTTTTTAAAATGAATCTGATTGGTTCTGAGGAGTTTTAGACACACAGCTTGGACCACAGTGAAAATCTGCCATGAGTTTTTTCATAAGGAGCCAGACAACCAGGAAGTGTGGAGATCAGAGAAGTATTACAGCAACTTCAAAGCAAAAACGAACAATGAGAACATGAAAACAGCACTACATTAAGGTAAAGGAAGCTATTTAGCTAAAAAAAAAAAATTCCTTTAGTGACCCAGTGTAACTTCACTTTTGTCGAGAAAAAAACATTCCCTACGGGTGATGTACAAGGATTATACCAAACTTTGATACAGATTCCTACCTTTTGTTACTCTGAAGAAATCCATGTGTGTTTCTCTGTGCTGAGTGGATCTAATGGGCAGGGCCGCCATCAGGGGGGTACAGGCATTACACCTGTATGGGGCCCGAATGTTCCCAGAGGCCCCGTCGCCCCCTTTTCAGCTCGCGGCTGAGAGGAGAAAACTTTCATTTCTGTAGTCCCCCCCCCTCCCCCTCTATTGTCACGGCAAGAGGAGAGAAAACACTTTCACTTTGTGGCCAGGGGAAAAGGTGAGTGAGATGCCAGTGTCATTTTCTGTAACCCCAAACCCCCCCCCCCTGGTTTTTAATTTGCGGTCAGCTTGAAGCTGTATGAGGCCACAACAGTTCTGATGGCTGCCCTGCTAATGGGAGTGCTTTCATAATTAACTGTCAAGGGTTAAATATGTTCCCTGGGAGTGCTTGCGAACTGTGAGGGATTGCTCTGACTGGGGGAAGACAGAGATTCATGTTTCTACTAAGCAGATACACAAGATCTCCATCTTCTTCCCTGTCAGAACGGCGATCTGCCTTGTTTACATAGGCAGACCGTTTCTCTGCATCTCTCAGGAACGATCGCGGTTGGCCGGAGGACATCGGGTCTGCTGGACACACTGATTGGCTCCCCCTCTGTCCAATCAGCGCACGATCGGGTCTCCGGCGGCTTGCGTGGGCCCCTTGTGAGGCTATTGCACTAAATGACAAGTGATTTTGCACAATAGAGCCACTTTGCCAAAGTAAATGTACGTTACGCGGTCAGCTAGTGGTAAAGAGCTACATGCACCTTTTTTTTTTTATGAAGACGCACTATTAGAGCACTTTATGTGTGGACTGTTGGGACGCTATAGTATTTAACTTATATTATTATTTTATATATCTTTTTCATGATACGAGATGTATATGTTTAGCACAGAATTTTCTTTTTTTTCATTGTTTATGGAAGTTTTATTTAATTCTTATGTATATTAATCATTGATTGTTTTTTATCGGGCAGCGCTATCACATTTTATATTTATCTCTCCTGAGATCTCACATCTTGTTCTGGTGGCAGCTGTGAAATGTTGGATTCCTCATTACCCCAGTCTCAGTGACAATGGTCACCAGGCCAAATAGAGAGTGTGAATCTCTCCAGCGGGGTTGCAAACAGCAATAAAAACCCTTCTAAACTCTATCAAAATACATAAAAAGGTTTTGGCCTTATGCTGCGTACACACGAACGTTTTTCGGGTTCTAAAAAATGAAGTTTTGAAGGGTCTAGAAAAAACAAAGTTTTTTTTAACTCGATCATTAAAACGGCCTTGCATACACACGATCGTGAAAAAAAAATGCTCTAGCAAAGCGCAGTGACGTACAACGGCACTATAAAGGGGAAGTTTAGCTGATTTTGTGTTAGTAAAAGACGATTTGCGATTTTCAGTCTGTTTCAGTGTGATGAATGTGCTTACTCCTTAAAAACGACAACGTTAAAAACGTCGTGAAAAAATATAGCATGTCCGAAAAAAAATTTGCCAATTTTTTAGATTGTCAAAAATGCTTTAACAAAGCGCAGTGACGTACAACACGTACAACAGCACTATAAAGGGGAAGTTACATTTGGATGTCGCCACCCTTTGGGCTGCTTTAGCTATTTTGTGTCTTGCCGTGTACACACGATCATTTTTCAGCATGACATTTTTTTTTTCGTTTTCAGCATGTCGAAAAAACAACGTTTTCCCAACTTCATCATTAAAACGACGTTGCCCACGCACCATCGTTTTAAAAAGCAAAGCGCGGTGACGTACAACACGTACGACGGCACTAAAGGGGAAGTTCCATTTGCCTTTGGGCTGCTTTAGCTGATTCCGTGTTAGTAAAAGACGATTCATGCTTTTTTGTCTGTTACAGCGTGATGAATGTGCTTACTTCATTATGAACGGTAGTTTTACCAGAACGAGCGCTCCCGTCTCATAACTTGCTTTTGAGCATGCACATTTTTCACATCGTTAAAGCACACACGACCAATTTTTACAACCTTAAAAACGTTGTGAAAAAATAGAGCACGTTCGAAAAAAAATTGCCAATTTTTTAGATCCTGAAAAATGCTCTGAAGCCCACACACGATCGTTTTTAATGACATTAAAAAAAAAACGTCATTTTTTAGAACCCGAAAAACCGTTGTGTGTACGCGCCATTAGTCTTTAGTTTCAGAGTTAGTTATGACATACCTGCAGTATATAAATAGCACATATACATGTGTTATGTATACAGATCCATACATAACAGAAAAAAGAGGGATTTGAGTCTAAATACGGGACCGGTGGTAAAATTACCATCCATTGCCATTACTAATATAACTGATGACATCCTCCTTGTCCTTTTCAGGAGACACATAAATGATTAATAATGAGATATGTAAGTGTTGCTGGAGAAGTGAGGCCTGTGACAGGTCTCAGCTCCCCCTGGGATGTCACTACCAGTAAATCGACATGCTGCGCTTGATAATGACATGTTCGTCTATTACAGCAGACCAGGAGCTGCAGTTTCCCAAGGGGCCCGTCAACAGCTGGGGCCCCATGACCTCAGCCGGTGCAAAGTGAAGGGTGACATCAATATTCAGCTAATGTACTGATCTCATAGGCACTCAAATGCAACTTGCAGTCTATGGGTCACCATATTATAAGTCAGGGGGCCACAGATGCTGAGACACAGGTCCCAGGGAGATGTGTATTAACGGTAATGGGCTCATGTAGAGCAACACAATAAGAGCTGATGACGATCTACCAGTTGTCCTTTATTGAGTCCTCTTGTTTCTTTATTGTCTTTCTTGTGTGATGTAGAAATCACTATAAATAAATATTCTGATTTCCTACCGCTAGCCAGTTCTTGATGAACCTCCCAAAATCTACCTGCCACCTGATATACATTACCTCAATAGAAAAATGGAAGGACCTGCCAGAAAAATTGTCGACCAAAAGGGTCCTGCATCCAATAAGATACAGGCACTGTTCGGGTATTTCGAAAGTTGACGGGATGGCAGGAGATTTGTACATATAGCCGCAGCAGAAGATTGGTCCATTCCGCACTGTAGTGTAGTGTGGACGGATTAATTTGTTTTTCCATTCAGACTGCAAAAAACGATATGTGTATGCCCAAATTTAGTGTGACATTCATTGTGACAATCTTACCCTGAGTCAATTACCCAGGATGAACATGCCGCAGGCTGGACCAGAGTGAAGTAAAAACTCCTAATATGTAAACTTGTTCTGGGTTGCTAAATACTGAGGCTAATTCCGCGTACACACGATCGGATTTTCCGTCGGAAAAACCTTGGATGGTGTTTCTGACGGAATTCCGCTCAAGCTTGGCATGCATACACACGGTCACACAAAAGTTCTCTGAACTTTCGACCGCCAAGAACGCGGTGACTTATAACACTACGACGAGCCGAGAAATTTAAGTTCGATGCTTCCGAGCATGCGTCAAATTGTTTCTGAGCATGCGTCGGAATTGCTACAGACCATTGGAATTTCCGATTGGAATTTTTTCTGTCTGAAAATTTGAGAACCAGCTCTCAATTTTTTGTTGGCGGAAATTCCAACAGGAAAAGTCCAATGGAGCATACACACAAAAGCTCACATCAGACTTTTCTTGTCGGAAATTCTAATTGTGTGTACGGGGTATTAGAATTCTACAGGTAAGCAAGCTAGTAAGCATTTCCTGAAGTCTCCACGCTTTATAAGGCCCCACTGACACAAATAATATGTTATAACTGTTGGCAATCCAGTGATGTTTCAGCAATGTGCCTGAAAATAAAAGCCCATATAAAGGAAACACTGCTGTCTGGACAGGAAGCAAGTGGTGTTTGAGAAGGAAACACTCCTGTGAGTCAGACCAGCACATCATACATTGTTGGCTATTAAAAACTTCCTAAAGAGATCCTTTTGTTTTGTCCAATTAGAAGAAATGTGACAGGGTCTAATAGCCCCTGACCCAATTATACTCCCATTGCTGCATTATTCCAGCACCCCTTCCTTCCTGAATGGAAAGGTGACGGGTCATTTCAACAGCAATCTTCCCATAAGATTACATCTGGGTTTATTGAAAGACTAGGCCCTCAAAGCATATAAATTGCATAAAGTAGGTAAGGGGTACCATCATCCAAAAATGTGTGGAAGAGAAATGGGAATGGAGAACAGTCCCCTACTGGTGCTCCATGAAGAAGAGAAGAATAAACGATCTTGGTACCAATTTAGACAGGTTACACAAATGATTTTAAAAAGTAGAATTTTTATTTATACAAAAAAAGATAGGTCCCTTTCAACTGACAGGCGGACCCCGTTCAGGTTACATAGTTACATAGTTAGTCAGGTTGAAAAAAGACACAAGTCCATCCAGTTTTAACCATAAAAAAATAAAAATAAACAAACAAAATAAAACACAGTACATCCCATACACCCAACTCCATACCCACAGTTGATCCAGAGGATGGCAAAAAAAAAACAGCAGAGCGATGATCCAATTTGCTACCGGAGGGGAAAAAATTCCTTCCTGATCCCCCGAGAGGCAATCGGATTTACCCCGGATCAACTTTACCTGCAGAACTTAGTACTCGGTTATATTATGTGTATTTAGGAAAGAATCCAGGCCCTTCTTAAAGCAATCTACTGAGCTGGCCAGAACCACCTCTGGAGGGAGTCTGTTCCACATTTTCACAGCTCTTACTGTGAAGAAACCTTTCCGTATTTGTAGGTGAAATCTCTTTTCCTCCAGATGTAAAGAGTGCCCCCTTGTCCTCTGTGTTGACCTTAAAGTGAATAACTCAACACCAAGTTCACTATATGGACCTCTTATATATTTGTACATGTTGATCATATCCCCCCTTATTCTCCTCTTCTCAAGAGTGAATAAATTCAGTTTTTCTAATCTTTCCTCATAGCTGAGCTCCTCCATGCCTCTTATCAGTTTAGTTGCCCTTCTGTCAGTTTTGACGGCGGACAGAATGGCCACTCCATGCAATCCTATGGAGCGGCGGATGTCAGTGGAGACATCCGGCCTGTTCCGATTCGCCATCCATCTTCCTATCAATCTTCCCTGTCCCTGCTGAAGAAAAGCACCCCCAAACCATGATACTGCCACCACCATGTAAAAGTGGGGATGGTGTGTTCAGGGTGATGAGCTGTGTTGCTTTTATGCCAAACATAACGTTTTGCATTGTTGCCAAAAAGTTTGATTTTGGTTTCATCTGACCAGAGCACCTTCTTCCACATGTTTGGTGTGTCTCCCAGGTGGCTTGTGGCAAACTTTAAACAACACTTTTTATGGATATCTTTAATAAATGCCTTTTTTCTTGCCACACTTCCATAAAGGCCAGATTTGTGCAGTATACGACTGATTGTTGTCCTATGGACAGAGTCTCCCACATCAGCTGTAGATCTCTGCAGTTCATCCAGAGTAATCATGGGCCTCTTGGCTGCATCTCTGATCAGTCTTCTCCATGTATGAGCTGAAAGTTTAGAGGGACGGCCAGGTCTTCGTAGATTTGCAGTGGTCTGATACTCCTTCCATTTCAATATTATCGCTTGCACAGTGCTCCTTGGGATGTTTAAAGTTTGGGAAAACTCTTTGTATCCAAATCCGGCTTTAAAATTTTCCACAACAGTATCTCGGACCTGCCTGGTGTGTTCCTTGTTCTTCATGATGCTCTCTGCGCTTTAAACGGACCTCTGAGACTATCACAGTGCAGGTGCATTTATACGGAGACTTGATTACACACAGGTGGATTCTATTTATCATCATTAGTCATTTAGGTCAACATTGGATCATTCAGAGATCCTAACTGAACTTCTGGAGAGAGTTTGCTGCACTGAAAGTAAAGGGGCTGAATAATTTTGAACGCCCAATTTTTCAGTTTTTATTTGTTAAAAAAGTTTGAAATATCCAATAAATTTCGTTCGACTTCATGATTGTGTCCCACTTGTTGTTGATTCTTCAAAAAAATTACAGTTTTATATCTTTATGTTTGAAGCCTGAAATGTGGCAAAAGGTCGCAAAGTTCAAGGGGGCCAAATACTTTCGCAAGGCACTGTATCCATTTATGCATCTCTTTTCTCTGTATAATTTCTAGACTTCATGCTCCAGCTCTGTGACTTCAGCCTAATCTTAGGTGTTTTGCTAAGGTCTTAATTCATAGGGGACTTGGGATTTGGTCCCAGCTTTCATCCTTCTCTCCGCCTGGATCTATGCCAATGTAATTGGTTTAGTAAGGTTAGTTACTTACAAAAAGTGAGTACACGCCTCAAATCTTTGTAAATATTTTATTCTATCTTTTCTTGTGACAACACTGAAGAAAATACACTTTGCTACAATGTACAGTAGTGAGTGTACAGCTTGTATAACAGTGTCAATTTGACATCCCCTCAAAATAACTCAACACACAGCCATTAATGTCTAAACTGCTGGCAACAAAAGTGGGTACAGCCCTAAGTGAAAATATCAAAACTGGGCCCAATTACCCATTTTCCCTCCCAGTGTCAGGTGACTTGTTAGTGTTATAAGGTCTCAAGTGTGAATGGGGAGCAGGTGTGTTCAATTTGGTGTTATCACTCTCACTCTCTCATACTGGTCACTGGAAGTTCAACACTGCACCTCATGGCAAAGAACTCTGAGGATCTGAAAAAAATAATTGTTGCTCTACATAAAGATGGCCTAGGCCAGTGATGGCGAACCTTGGCACCCCAGATGTTTTGGAACTACATTTCCCATGATGCTCCACCACACTTCAGAGTGCCTGAGCATCATGGGAAATGTAGTTCCAAAGCATCTGGAGTGCCAAGGTTCGCCATCACTGGCCTAGGCTATAAGAGGATTTCCAAGACCCTGAAACTGGGCTGCAGCATGGTGGCCAAGACCATACAGCAGTTTAACAGGACAGGTTCCACTCAGAACAGGCCTTGCCATGGTCGACCAAAGAAGTTGAGTGCACGTGCTCAGTGTCATATCCAGAGGATGTGTTTGGGAAATAGAGGTATAAGTATTCCCACTGCATGGGAATTAAAATGTCTTCTTTAACTCTAAACTGATAACCTGGAAAGTCTTTTAAAGCATTACCTCTGGTACTGTATATTTTCGCCCGTGTGTGAAATTTAAAATCTTAATATGTTTGGTGTCTATTGGTATCATCTTTAAAATGTTACCAAAAAATTGGGAATTATATTGTGTTTGTGTGCACTAAAATAATTCAAGTGATTTTTTTTCTTAAACATTTCGTCTGGTAAACAGCTATGCAAATATTGTGTGACATAAAGGCAACAGCCACAATTTTATTCTCCAGGGCCTCTGCTTTCAGAAAATATATCATGTTTGGGGGTTCTTTGTAATTTTCTAGCAAAAATAAATAAATAAATAAAATCAGATTTTAACATGTATGTGAAAAATTAAATTGCCATTTAACAACAATTTTTATTTTTCTCCTGCCATCTTGCTGTGTTGATTTGGAAGCACCTGGAGATGCGCTCCATCTGCTCTCTCCATTGATGTGGTGGATGAAGGGTTGCGGTCGATGGAGGTATGGGTGTGTCTGGGGAAGAATATTAGAGCTGGTGTTCCGATGGGGGAGGGAGGTGTGTTACTCTGACATCCATTGTCACACTAACATGCCATTTCTCAGAGCATTCATCTAAGTACAGTCATTGTTCAGGCAGGAGAGCAGGAGATAAGTGACGAGAACAAAGGGGCGGAAAGGTACAGTGTGGTTAAAATCCAGGATGGGTGAGCAGCTACAGAGAGCTGCTGTAACCGAAAACTGTGCCGATCCCCTCCAATGGCACCCGCACTATATATCATGCCATTTAACTGCCTCTTAAGACACTCACTTTAGTCTGTCTGTTCTTCTAGCTTTTTTAAACTTATAGCAGAACTCAGGGCAGATATAAAAGACAAACGATTGTAGACCCCCTTTTCACCTCTTTCCAGTATGTTTTACTTTCAGCTATAAAACTAAAATATCCAATAAAAAAATATAAAAAAATCGAATTTCTTCATTATTTTAGGTCTATGTGTATTCTGCTACATATTTTTGGTAAAAAAAAATCCCAATAAGCGTATATTGATTGGTTTGTGCAAAAGTTATAGCGTCTACAAACTATGGGAATTATTTAGATATTAATGCCAGGAGGTCATGATGGCGCCCAAACCACTCGATTGCCATGATTGGCTATCACAGCAGTTTTCCTGACCAGGCTATTTTTTGCAATATGTGTCTACAAACTATGAGAATCATTAAAAAAATTGTATTAGTAACAGCAGTGACCAGCGACTCACAGCAGGACTACGATAATGAGGTGGACAAACTGGACACTAACTGACACTTTTTTAGGGGACCAGTGACTAATACAGTGATCAGTGCTAAAAATATGCACTGTCACTGTACTGACACTCGCTGGGAAGGGGTTAACATCACAAGCAATCAGGCCTCGTACACACGAGGCAATCTATTTGTTCAAATCGGTCGGACCGACCGATTTGAACAAATCTGTTTGCTAGGATTTTGGTTTGCTCGCGTGTACACACGAGCAAACCAAAATCCCCGCCAGCAGACAGCGCGCTGACGTGGCGGTGACGTTGACGCCGCCACGTCACTGTACCAGGAAGTAAAACACTTCCGCGCATGCGCCGAATCCATTCGGCGCCGGTGCGAGACGACATGTCTGCTGGTAAGTGTACTAACCAGCAGACATGTCAGGCAGACGGATTCCCACCCGATAGATTTCAAAGCATGCTTTGAAATCTGTCGGGTGGCCAAATCCGTCGGCTCGCCCGTACACACGATCGAATCTGTCTGCTGGGACGGTCTAGCAGACCATTTCCAGCAGACAGATTTGATCGTGTGTACGAGGCCTTAAAGCATGGGTCTTCAAACTACGGCCCTTCAGTTGTTCAGGAACTACAATTCCCATCATGCCTAGTCATGTCTGTGAATGTCAGAGTTTTACAATGCCTCATGGGATGTGTAGTTCCACAACAGCTGGAGGGCCGTAGTTTGAGGATCCCTGCCTTAAAGGGATAACTGTGTGCCTAGCTGGGAAAGCATAGATTCCCTACTGACAGCAGGAGTGAGCCGCCACCAATGCACACTTGCGCCCAATAACCGTAGGTGTAACCACATGATCTTGCGCTGCATACAAATACATAGAGAAAAAAAAGAA
Organism: Rana kukunoris; assembly: GCA_029574335.1. NCBI lineage: Eukaryota > Metazoa > Chordata > Amphibia > Anura > Ranidae > Rana > Rana kukunoris. The sequence continues at coordinate 22,374,210 of CM056054.1, forward strand.
CACGGCATCCTTTATAAAGAAATGATTGGCATCCATAAAAGGGTGCAGTACAAAATTTCAGTGGAGTCTTCTCATGAGTTAAAAACATAGGGCCAGATTCAGAAAGAGTTATGCCGGCGTATCAGTGATACGCCGGCATAACTCACACTTTGCACCGGCTTATCTTGTTTTCTGTATTCAGAAAACAAGATACGCCGGTTTGCATTGAAGATCCGACAGGCGGAATTGTATTACGCCGTCGAATCTTAAATGTGTTTTTAAAATGGCCGCCGGGGGTGTTCCCGCTGATTTACGCCGAGAATATGTAAATCAGCGGGATACGCCACTTCACAAACGTACGACAGCCTGACGCAGTCACTTTACGCACTTTACGTAAGGGTTTTTCAGGCGTAAAGATAAAGCTGCCCATAGCAGGCGCATCATATGTTAAGTATGGACGTCGTGACCGCGGGAAATTTGAAAATGATTACGTCGTTTGCGTAACTCGTCCGAGAATGGGTATTTACGTTGATTACATTCACGTCGAAAACACTGTCATAATTTAGAGCATGCGCACTGGGATTTTACAATGGTCCGCGCATGCGCAGTACGTTCGGCGCGTGGACGCGCCTAATTTAAATAGGAGATGCCCCCTACCCGCCAAATTTAAATTAGGCCCCCCAGTTTACGCTACGCCGCTGTAACTTTACACGCAAGTGCTTTCTGAATACAGCACTTGCTAGTAAAGATTCGGCGACTTTGCGCGCGGCCTTTCTGAATCTGGCCCATAGAATTCATAGACATGACACATGGGGGGTATTTACAAAAACTGGTGCATGCAGAATCTGGTGCACCTGTGCATAGTAACCAATGAGCTTCTAACTTCAGCTTTTTCAATTAAATTCAATTTGACAATAAGCCCTGGTTCACACTGGTGCGTTTTGACATGCGATTTGGCATGTCAAATCGCATGTCAAAACGTCGGATTTTGCCGCAAATTGCCGGCAATGGCAGTGTCCTAATCGGTGCGACGCTGCATCTGCGGCATTGCACCGATTTCAAAAAGTAGTCTCTGTACTACTTTTTGCGATTTCAGCCTGCGATTTACATTGACATCTGTGCAGAAACCTGCACAGATGTCTCTGAAATCGCGGCTGAAATCGGGACTGCCGGGCGGGAGTGAAATCGTGCGAGTTCAGCTGAACTCGCACTGCTTCACTCCCGCAGCCCAGTGTGAACCAGGGCTAAAACCTGGAAGCTGATTGGTTATTCTGAACAACTCTAGGTGTGCTCAAATTTTAGTAAATCCCCCCAGTGGAGTAGTGATAGAGATGCAATGACTTACATATGTTAGTTCAGAAAGCAGTTTCACATTCAAGATGTTGAATCTGAATTAAATTGTATTTATGAAATAACCAGGGAAATAGGTAAGTATGACTAGGAAAGGGCTCATTTACATTTGCTTCAAAACATGGTTTCGGACACGCTTACGCTTTTAAAGCTTTCTGAAAACCAGTTAATGCTCCTGTCACTAAGTAAAATGGTTAGCTTATAGTCCTGTTTACAGCTACAGTAGTGTTGCTTTGCTTTAAAAATTATACCCCATGTGGCTTCAGTGGTGCTTCAGGAGGGGTTCACATAGGTGCAGCCACGGTTCACAGCATGGGGTCTGGTGCGTCCCCGTTGAGGTGCAAATTTTTGACCTGAATTGGACCCAAAGATGCACAGGACCCCTTTGGAATGTGAACCGCGGCCGCCACGAGCATGTGTGAACTGGCTCCATTGTGAGCTGGGCACACTCGCCTGTCATGCGAATTAGATGCAAGAATCCAATTCGCACATATGTGAACCCAGCCTCAAAGCATCTTCAAAGCTTCCATAGAAGTCTATGACAAATCTCGTTTGAAGCATCTGAAGCTTTTGAGAGGCTTTTATTCAGCTTTAGCTTCACTTTGGAGAAATTGCAGGTATGAGATATCTGAACACACACAGAGCATCTGCCAAGCTTCATTAAAGGTTCAAGAAAGCACCACCGAAGCATCATCTAAGCATCAAAAAAGCATGTTGAAGAGGAAGGTGCTTTAATGTGTGTTGAAGTTGAAGCAAGTATAAATGAGCCCTATGGGAAGTATAAAACAAATTCAGAGTATCTGGAGGGGAAAGGGAAGGAGTTGCAGCAATAAAAAAAATAATAAAAAAAAATGAAAAAAACGCGTCATAAAAAGTAAATTAGGAAAAAAAAAAAAAAAAGTTATATAAAGTTTTCCCTTTGGGTACACAGGAGAGGAGAGGAGAGGGAAAGGGCCCTTCATCAAGGAGGTTCCATTAGTAGAGATTTACCTTCTTCGGAGTACATTTTTTCATGCAGACTGAGAGGTCCGCTTTAACATCCACGAAAAAGATTATTATCTGCATTATTTTGTTTATTATATCTTTCGCAAGTACATTTCTAAAACATTAAATAATCTCGCTTTTAAAATAGTGGATTGCAGGGAGCTTTTCAGCAGCAGGTGGGCCTCTAACGAGGTTCCCTATTTCCACCCACAAGAAGAGGAAATAGTTTTCTGTGCGGTTATTCTCCACTGATCACCAAAGTAAAGGAGCCACTACACTTTTGTAAAGACTGTTTGTTTTACTGGTGTTAGTATCCTAACTGACCTTCCTCTTTAAATACATAGGAAGACTCCTTCTGGAAATAATAGCAGTTAGCAGAAGCTGGGAATGGTCCTGTTCCACAGACATGGGAGTGGTGTGTTACCTGGCATAGCTGAATGTGTAACACGCCATTTTGCCTGCAGCATCTGATTGTTCTCTCCTTACGTGTTTTCAGTCATCGCTTTGTGCCCCATAGTGATGCTATTACAATGCAGAAGACTTGGAAAGGGAGTAAAATATATCGCCAAACAAATCCAAATAGTCTGTAAGGGTCTGTTTACACCTGGGAGTAGCAAAAACAAGCGTTTCTGCTTATGTGCAAAAAAAACGTGCTTGCAGTGCCATTGTAATTTAACTGCACCCCAAACACGGGTAGTAGTCGTGCGTTTTGCCCTAACCCGAACCCCCCCCCCCCCGCACCTGGCCCGGACTTTTCCGTCATCAGGAGACCCAGGCCACCAGCCGGCATGTCCGTAATTGGCTTTGATCGGGTCTTGGATGTAGTAACACGGAAGCGACGACACAATGGCACATCCGGTTTACTCGGCATCCAACAGTGCCATTTAAAAAAAAAAAGTATTAAGATCCCTTTCACACTGGAGTGTATTGCAGGCGCTAAAGTGTTAAAAATAAAATCTGTTCCCGAGGGGCTTTCACACTAGAGTGGTGAGCTAGCAGGACGGTAAAAAAAAATCCTGCTAGCCGCATCTTTGGAGCGGTGGGTTTACCGCTCCTCCTCCACTGCTGCCCACTGAAATCAATGGGAGAGCGCTGCTATACTGCCCGCAATGCGATGCTTCAGCAGTGTATTGCGGGCAGTTTTAACCCTTTCTCTGCCACTAGTGGAGGAGGTAAATGCACCCAAAATGCGCCGCAAATCCGCCGATAGGGTCGGCGGTAAGAATGGCGGCATTTTACCCCCGACGCTATGGGCGGCACAGTGTGAAAGGGCGCTATACAGCGCAGATCTTGGCGTTTTTAATACTTTCAAGTGCAGAGGAGGGGTTTGGGATCCTTTAGACCCCAGATCCCTCAATGAAGAGTATCTGTCACTAGGGATGTTTACATTCCTTGTGACAGCAATAAAAGCGATCAGATTTTTTTTTAAAGGGACAGTGTAAAAAAAATATATATATGAATATATATATATATAAATATATATTTTTAAAGCACCTTATCTCTCCGTGCTCGTGTGCAGAAGCAAACACATACGTAAGTCGTGCTCACAAATGTAAGCAGTGTTCAATGACACATGTGAGATATCGCTGCTATTGTTAAGAGTGAGAGCAATAATTCTAGCACTATGCCTTCTCTGTAACTCTAAACTGACAACCGTTAAAATATTTTAAAGTGTCGCCTTTGGAAATTTTTAAGTACCGTCGTTTGTCGCCATTCCACGAGTGTGCGCAATTTTAAAGCATGACATGTTAAGTATCTATTAGCGTAATATCATCTTTCACATTATACAAAAAATTGGGCAAACTTTATTGTTTTGTTTTTTTATTATTCATGAAAGTGGATTTTTTCCAAACAAATTGCGTTTTAAAGACCGCTGTGTAAATACAGTGTGACATAAAATATTGCAGCGGCTGTAATTTTATTCTCTAGGGTCTCTGCTTTCTAGCAAAAAATACTGATTTTAACTTGTAAGCAACAAATGTTAGAAATAGACTGGTCTTTAAGTGGTTAACGATCATTAAATACATTTATCATTTTTTTGTTACATCCATTTGATTTTTTTATTGCTATGCTGCTTGATTCGACCCTTAAAAAATTATTACTGTGCATATACTATTACCGGTAATTAAAACTCATTTATTACACTTAGGCCCCGTACACACTAATTTGAACAAATCTGTTTGCTGGGATGTATTGGTTTGATCGTGTACACACGATCAAACCAAAATCCCTGCCGGCAGACGGTGCGCTGATGTGTCGGTGACGTTGACGCCGCCACGTCACCGCACCAGGAAGTGAATTACTTCTGCGCAAATCCGTCGGCTCGCCCGTACACACGATCGAATCTGTCTGCTGGGACGGTTGGGCCGACCGTTTCCAGCAGATAGATTTGATCGTGTGTAAGCGGCCTTACATTCCATCTGCCAATAACAATAATCATACAAGCTGACCACGTGTTTGGGATTCATTGGCTGACACGAGAAATGTTCTACTAGTTGGTATTCTGTTCCATTAGAAGGTTCTGACTGCACAGACAGAAAAAATCACATTACAAGTTAAATGACTGGGTTACAGACTGATCATACACAGAACCTTGTAATAGGATTGTAACTTGAGGCGTTGTAACATTTAAAATGCCTTTATTTATGAAGAATCACACCTTTGTTAGCACTCATAAAAATGTTAATGGTGATTTAAAATGATGGGCAGAACTGAACAGACCAGGATTTAGGATTATTATTAAATATTTTTTATTTAGAAAATTACCGTGACTATGGGCCAGATTCACGAACACTTGCGCTGGAGTATTTGGATATGCGCCGCGTAACTGTGATGATGCGCCGTCGTTTCTATGTGCCCGTACCTACCAAACTAGATGCGCCCAATAACGGGTCATTTGCGACCGGCGGAACGTTCCGACGCCAGAGTATCGTCAGCGCTTATTTTCGCTGGGCGCATCAGTCGCGCCCATTGATTTCCCCTGCAAATATGCAAATGAGGGATTTTTCCCAATTCACGAACGGATTAGCACCATACGCTGGCTACATGCGCCGCGCGTATCTCGTCCGTCGCAAAGTTATTTCTACAAAAGGCTGCTTTATCTTTACTCCAGATGGCCACAGGTCAGCAGGAGAGCAGCTACAGCAGCGTTACCGACGATAAGAGCTAGCTGAGCACCCCCACTTGCAGGACAACACCTCTGTCCATGCTTGTCTGTCAAATTTTACAGCCATGGAGGAAGACATCATAGGTCTCCATAGCCGAGATGATGGCTGACAGCTCCTGGCCATTAAAGTTCAGCTTTCTCCTGTGTGTGTTGCGGGGAACGGGAGCAGCCATCTCAGAACAAAAGTAACATCACTGCGGGGAGGGGGAGCAGGATATACTTTAGTGCCGGAATGGCGCTTCTACGGGCGCATTTAAACGCCCAACGGAAGGCATTGCGCTGACGTTTCCCGTGCAGTGGTGCCGACGGAAGTTGTGAGCATGCGCACAAAGGGGGCGAGTGGAGCCTCACTCACTGCGCATGCTCCGTGGTTGATGCGCTGAACGTAAGCCTCTGCGCTGGGCTCCGCCCATCATTTACATATGATCACACCCACTTCCACTTGCGTCGGGTTACGCCAGCGCATTATCGTTACTCTGGCGCAAGTTTACGCGCAACTGCTATGTGAATTACAGGACTTGCGCTGAAAGGGTCTTCAGAGTAACGTAAATGAGAAGCGTTACTCCAGAGGAAAGATACTCTCATCTACCTGAATCTGGCCCTATATATCTAGCTAAACGTTTGTAAATGCCTGCCTGTCCTTCACACCATATGGTTAAAAGTATAATGTGGATATCCTTCTAAATGAGTTTCCAGTAAAAGGAACTGTCAATGTTACAGTATAGAAAGACATTCTTCCAACCTTGCGACTACATTTGGGATAAGGCCCTTTCCTGTTCCTGCATGACTGTGCCCCTCTGCACAAGTGAGCTCTAGAAAGTACCATCAAAGTTTCAAACAAACCAGCTCCCTGATGCCTTGTGATCAGCCACTGTAAAAAAATACTCATACACATGCACCTCAGCCCCCATGCTGCCTTTTCCTCTCTGACCAGCCAGTGTAAAAGTCTACCCCAGACTCATACAACTCAACCCCCATGCTGCCTCTCTCTTTCTGACCAGCCAGTGTAAGGCTGCATTCACACCTGAGCGTATCGTTTTGCCGCAATTTTGCTGTGTTTTTTACCGCATTTTGCCGCAATATTTGCGGCGTTTTCTTTTTTTACTGCAATTTTTTACCGCGATTTTGGACAGGTCTAAGGTCACCAATGTTAAAAGCAGAAAAACGCCCAAATCTGCCTAAAAAAAAGTCCCAGAACTTGTTTGAGCTTCAGGCGTTTTGTAGTGGAGATGTGAACCATCTCCATAGAGAAAAATTTATTTTTTCCCCTCCAGCGTTTTGTAGCTTCAGGCTTCAAGCTACAAAATGCTCAGGTGTGAATGGGGTCTAAAAGTCTACCCCAGACTCATACAACTCATCCCCCATGCTGCCTCTCTGACCAGCCAGTGTAAAAGTCTACCCCAGACTCATACAACTCATTCCTCATGCTGCCTCTCTGACCAAGCAGTGTAAAAGTCTACCCCAGACTCATACAACTCATTCCCCATGCGGCCTCTTTCATTCCCTGACCAGCCAGTGTAAAAGTCTACCCCAGACTTGTACAACTCATTTTTTGCGCTGTAAACCAAAAAATTACGTACATTTTGAAAAAAACCAAACAAGATTTTAGACTTTTTGCTATGATAAATATCCCAATAAAATATATATATATATGTATAAAAAAAAAATCTCGGTTTAGACCGATACGTATTCTTATACATATTTTTGGTTTAAAAAATGGCAATAATCGTTTATTGATTGGTTTGTGCAAAAGTTATAGCGTTTACAAAATAGGGGATAGATTTATGGCATTTTTATAAATATTTTTTTTTACTAGTAATTTCAGCGATCTGCAATTTTTATTGTGACTGCGACATTATGGCGGACACATTTTTGCGACCATTGTCATTTATAGGGTTGTCCCGATACCGATACCGTTTTCTTTTTTTGTTAACGAGCGGCTGCTGAGCGGTACATAGAGCGAGCGGAGAACGGGAGCTTAGAGGGGGGCGAGCGATCTTCCTAATTGGTTGGCGGCGGCGGTGTGTTTTTTTACGTTTCCTCCCCTCGAGCGGGCGTATAGCGGCAGCTTAGAAGGGGGTGGAGCGAGCAGCAGCGTCATCCTAATTGGTTGGATGGTACTGGACTGGTATGTAAATGTATTTGACTGTGTTCCTCCCCTCGAGCGGGCTGGTGCGGGCATAATAGCCATTGTAATAGCCTATTACAATGGCTATTATGCCCGCACCAGCCTGCTCGAGGGGAGGAACACAGTCAAATACATTTACATACCAGTCCAGTACCATCCAACCAATTAGGATGACGCTGCTGCTCGCTCCACCCCCTTCTCGAGGGGAGGAAAACGAAAAAAAACACACCGCCGCCGCCAACCAATTAGGATGATCGCTCGCCCCCTCTAAGCTCCCGTTCTCCGCTCGCTCTATGTACCGCTCAGCAGCCGCTCGATGACACTGCCACTCGCTCCACCCCCTTCTCAGCTGCCGCTATTACTAATATGTGATGTTCCCCGGGTGGCTGCTGCCAGGTATGGGGGAAATGGCTGCGGCGACATGGATGGATGGAGGGACATGGCTGCGGGGACATGGATGGAGGGATATGGCTGCATCATATGTGGGGGACATGGCTGGGGGGACATGGCTACATACAGTATGTGGGGGACATGGCTGGGGGGACATGGCTGCATATGTGGGAGACATGACTGGGGGAACATGGCTGCAATATATGGGGGACATGGCTGCATCTGTGGGGGACATGGCTGCATTTGGGGACACATTAAAAAAAAAAAAAAGTATCGGTATTCGGTATCGACGACTACTTGAAAAAAAGTATCGGTACTTGTACTCGGTCCTAAAAAAGTGGTATCGGGACAACCCTAGTCATTTATACAGCGTTCGGTTCATAAAAATGCACTGATTACTGTGTAAATGACACTGGCAGGGAAGGGGTTAACCACTAGGGGGCAATAAAGGGGTTAAGTGTGTCCTAGGGAGTGATTCTAACTGTGGGGGGTGGACTACCACTGACATGACAGTGATCACTTCTCCGATGACAGGGAGCAGTAGATCCCCGTCATGTTGCTAGGCAGAACAGGGAAATGCCTTGTTTACATCTCCCCGTTTGGCAGCTCCGTGACACGATCGCGGGGCCCCCGGGCACGGTCATGGAGAACGCGACGGGCATACGCCCATTTGCCTGCCCGTGCCATTCTGCCAACCTATATCGAGTGCGGCGGTCGGCATCTGGTTAAAGTGGATGTAAACCTCAGACATGGAATAGGAACAAAGCATATCCCTCTATAGTGTGTACTTGTCTCAATCAGGAGCACTAAGTGTCATTTCTCTGCTATCTGCACGAGTCACTTCAGGCATGTTTTCCTGACACCAAGAGAAAAATGGTGACAAGGGATGGACCTCCAACTGATTGAGAGCCTCAGCTCTGTTCCTGTGTGACAGGGGTGTCCCTTCCCTCCAATCAGCTCTCAGCGCTCTCCTCATTAAGCTCTGCAGAGTAACTGCAGCTCTCCACCCCCTGCTTTTCAAAGATAAGAGATCCTGTGTATTTAACTATTGTAAATATTGTATCTGTACTTGCAATTGACACAAAGAAAAGAGGACTGCAGATAAATAGGTACAATGTATGGATGAGGATTTGTTTAATCTCTGTTTATCACCTGAGGACAGTCACTTTATATGGTATATGTAAGTGTTTACATCCACTTTAAATCTTTAAAGTATTAAATTGTCTACAATAAGAGAAATGAGGCTTGAAGATTAGATATATTCATTTATTTTTAACAGCTGGACCTCCGTGAGAGTGGAAGGGAATGACCTGCGAATGTCCCTGACCACTCGGACACATGACACGGTGTGACAAGCTGAAGGCAGCTGTCCCCTCACAATATCCAAGCTGCTGGATGGCGGCAGAGAACTAAATATAGGCTGACATGTGCTCCCGCCAGATCCAACCGCCACGCTAACCCGCTGAAAGACCGGATGACTCCAGAGAGTCTCCTAACAGAGGACATGACCCTTGGGGAACAACAAGTACCAGCAAGTCAAAATGCAGAGTTCTTCCACAGTCAGCAAGCTACATATTGAATCAATACGTGTATATCATCCGCCTACAGATCTCCACAACAAAGGCACTGCTGAGGTATGAAGATGGAAGGAAAGAAATCAGCCAATCAAAATATTGGTTCAAAGCAATGCCAAGTAAGGGGGCGCTATAGTGTTACAATGAATGTATTACTAAACTAAACATAAGAAAGGTTCTTCCTAAATAAAATAATCATATACCAGTCACACACATACACTGTTATACAAGCTGTACACTCACTACTTTACATTGTAGCAAAGTGTCATTTCTTCAGTGTTGCCACATGAAAAGATATAATAAAATATTTACAAAAATGTGAGGGGTGTACTCACTTTGTGAGATATTGGAGATATATATATACACACACATACATATACACACACACACAGTTATATACTGTATATATACTGTGGCAAGGCGGCTCTGCTCCACAGGCCAGTACATGATTCTGCACTTCCGGGTCACGACCTGGTGGCAGCCTGCTCCCGCTGTGATTAGACACAGCGGAGCTGATCGGCAGTTACGGCGGACTCGATGTCCGCTGGCCCCCATTGATACTTCAGTACTCAGAGGCCGATTGCGGTTCTGTCACTATAGAAGACATGGATCCTGTGTCTCTGCCAAGCAGGGGCACCGATCCATGCCTTCTTCTAGTACAAGCACCTCCCCCACAGAAGTAAACCACTGGTCGCGCACACATTTAACCCTTTAATTTCCCCTTCCCTGCCAGTGTCAATAGTACAGTGACAGTGCATATTTTTTTTAGCACTTATCACTGTATTAGTGCCACTGGCCCCCAAAAAGTACCAACAGTGTCAGCTAGTGTCCCGACTGTCCACTGCAATATCGCAGTCCTGCTTTAAAGGATTTGTAAAGGTAAAATAAAAATCCCTATATAGCTTCCTTTACCTTAGTGCAGTCCTCCTTCACTTACCTCATCCTTCCATTTTGCTTTTAAATGTCCACTGTTCTTTTGGCTGTAACCCCACACAGTAATGCAAGGCTTTATCCCTGGTGTGGAGAAAGTCTCTTGAGGGGGGAGGGGGCGAGCAGGCAAGTCAGGACTCTCTACTTTGCAGATAGAGAAAGGAGCTGTGTGTTAGTGGGCGTCCTGACACTCGAAGGATGAGGTAAGTGAAGGAGGACTGCACTAAGGTAAAGAAAGCTATTTAGGAAAAACATTTTTTACCTTTACAACCCCTTTAGGTCGCTAGTTGCCGCCATTACTAGTAAAAAATTAATATATAAAAATATTCAGTAGTTTGTAGAAGTTATAACGTTTGTGCAAACTAATCTATATATACGCTTATTGGTCTCTTTTTTTACAAAAAATTTGTAGTAGAATATATATTGGCCTAAATTGATAAAGAAATTCGATTTTTTTATATATAATATATATATATATATATATATATATATATATATATATATAAATGTATATATATAAAAATATAGGATATGTTTTATAGCATAAAGTAAAAAATATTGTTTTTTCCTTTAACCACTTGTCATCTGCCCACCGTCAAATGACGGCGGGCAGACGACTCCATTGTTCTGACATCACGTCATATGACGTGATGTCCCCTTAAAGACGCGGGCGGGCGCGCGCGCGTCGCCGGCGGCGCACGCGCTGCTCTGCGGGGATCCCGTGCGAGTGCCCGGCGGCAACGATCGCCGCCGGGCACACGCGATTGCTCAGTAACTGAGCTGGGACGTGCAGCTCTGTGTGTAAACACAGAGCTGCACGTCCCTGTCAGGGAGAGAGGAGAGCGGTTGTGTCCCTTGTACATAGGGACACAATCGGTCACCTCCCCAGTCACCCCCCCTCCCCCTACAGTTAGAACACTCATAGGAACACATTTAACCCCTTCCCCGCCCCCTAGTGGTTAACCCCTTCACTGCCAGTCACATTTATACAGTAATCAATGCATATTTATAGCATTTTTCACTGTATAAATGTAAATGGTCCCAAAAATGCCAGAAAAGTGTCCGAAATGTCCGCCATAACGTCGCAGTCCCAATAAAAAAATCGCAGATCGCCGCCTTTAATAGTAAACAAAAAAAAAAAAAAAAAAATGCCCCATAAACTATCCCCTATTTTGTAAACGCTATAAATTTTTGCGCAAACCAATCGATAAACGCTTATTGCATTTTTTTTTTACCAAAAATATGTAGAAGAATACGTATCGGCCTAAACTGAGGGAAAAAAAAAAATTTTTTATATATTTTTTGGGTTATTTATTATAGCAAAAAGGAAAAAATATTGAATTTTTTTAAAAATTGACGCTCTATTTTTGTTTATAGCGCAAAAAATAAAAACCGCAGAGGTGATCAAATACCACCAAAAGAAAGCTCTATTTGTGGGAAAAAAAGGACGCCAATTTTGTTTGGGAGCCACGTCGCACGACCGCGCAATTGTCAGTTAAAGCGACGCAGTGCCGGAAGCTTATATTTTGTCTGGGCAGGAAGGGGGTGTAGGTGCACAGTAGGCAAGTGGTTAAAACTGTCTGTCTTTTTTTGTTTACAGCACTTTTTTTTTTTGCAGAGGTGATCAAATACCACCAAAGGAAAGCTCTATTTGTGGGGGAAAAAAAGACATACATTTTGTTTAGGTACAACAACGTTGCATGACCGCGCAATTGTCAGTTCAAAAAACACAGTGCCGCGTAGCAAAATATGGCCTGGTCATGAAGGGGGTAAATCTTCCAGAGGGCAAGTGGATATATGTATGTTATTTAAATTGGCACATCCCTACAATTAGAGCTTTGAATGTTCGAAATATGAAGAGGGTGTAAAATATCAGACTGTGCGTTCTCCATGGATTAGCGCCCCCTGCAGACTACCATGGAATACCACAAGCCACTTTATTCAATGTCTCTGCATTTTGCCAGCACAGATGGGGGTGACTCATTTGGGTCCAGGTTTAAAAGAGAGTGTCAGGAAGGAAGAGAGTGGATGAATGCGGCTCTTCCTGAGGCTGCATTGTGTGCTCAGCCTCATAGTCTGTGCACAGAGACTCTTTAGATAAGCGGCTACGGACAGCGAACTGGGAACTGTGCCAGGCTGCTTGTGATTCCTGGTAAAGCCGGAGTCTAATTGGGCATCTGGCTAATCTGTCGGAAGCCAAGGGCTGGTCTGGAAATGGCCAATTCACTCCTGAGAAGGAAAGAAGGAAAGGAACCAGCTGGGTGGCATAAATATGAGGTACATGGATGGTGCACCAGCTGGATGCCAATGACAAGTTCTCCCTAGTGTGTGTTCTCCGTTCCCAGACTCTACAGACCAGCGCCCACTCATGCCAGGAAGCATGGTGGATTAACTCAGTAGCTGCCAGTTAGCTCAAACACCTTGGTTGTTAAAGCCCAACTCTATTATCAGAAAAATATGTAGGACTCTGGGGACCTACAGTAGTTAAAGCGAAATAAGCAGCTCTTGCTGCAGCACCTGGGCACTAGTCTCTGCCACCCTAAGTCTTCTTCCTTCTAGACTACAGAGTGGAAGGATCCTTTGGGTGACATACACTTTCTATTGGCTGTCCAATAGTGGGATTCTCTAAGGCTCCAGAAGGCTTCAGCAGTGTGATGACTCAAGACGATGGTCAGCGACGGGCACAGACTGCAACGTTGGATCACTGATCTCCGATCTCCACTTAAGAGTGAGGGTGAGCAGACCTTTCATTCGCTTCCTCTGTCAACACATTCATCAACCAGAAGCAAAGGAAGGGAGTAGTGTAAGCTCTAATTGAAGCTTACACAGGGTTAAAGACCTATATGACAGCACTAGACCAATCCTCAGTGACCTGCCACATGCAACTATTTACAATGCCCCCAGAAGGGGGTAAGTAAGAAAAGTGAGTGTATATAATCCAGACAAGGGGGAATAAAGCAACACTGTTTTCTTGTCCTGCATGTAAAGCACAGGTTTCATTTAAAGGGGGTTGTAAACCTTTGTGTTTTTTCACCTTAATGCATCCTATGCATTAAGGTGCAAAAAAACTTTGCACTGTCCGACCCCTCCGTTTTACTTACCTGAGCCCAGAATTTTAGTGTTGGCGCGATCCCGCGTCGCTCTCTCCACTTCATTGGATAGATTGATAGCCGCGCAGCTATTGGCTCTCACTGCTGTCAATCAAATCCAATGACACGGGCACCGGGGGGGTGGGCCGAGTCATAGACTCGGCGGCTATGGATGCCGATTGTATGACATGGAAGCGCGCCCGCAAGGTAACCCTCTCGGGAGAGAGCTTCCCAGAGGGGGTTATCTAATGCGGGGAGGAGCTGAGAGAGCCGCCGTGGGACCCCAGAAGAGGACGATCAGGGCCACTATGTGCAAAACAAACTGCACAATGGAGGCAAGTAGGACATGTTTGTTATTTTTTTTTTTTTAAAGTGAACCTTTAGTTTTACTGTAAATAGAAAACATGACATTAATATGTAATACAAATATGGCTGCTCCCATGTACATATACTGTATGATTACAAACCATATCTAGAAAATGTACATTTTAAAACCTTGGCAGAAATTGGTAATGTTCCTTATACTAAACGGAACACACTAACATGTGTAAAAAAAATGGAAAAGGCTACTTTTAGCTTTTCTTCACTTTTTATATATGCGAGGCCTGCTGTTGTTTTCTAGTCATTGTTTTGCTTATTTTATCTCTGACTTCCATTATTTTTGTCCCATTGTAATTCTGGGCCTTTGTCTGCACATTTATGGGCCCATTATGTGGACTGTACACAGGGCAGAGCTGGAGAAAAGGAATGTGATGAGTTTACAGTACAAGTTATCTGTGCGGAAACAACACAAGAAGGACTCAGCTGACTAATAGATGGCGATTATCGCCCAGACACAGCGACTGCTTTATCAGTCTGTGGCCACCATACAGGTCTTTCTTTTATTTTCAATTGTGAGGCCTCATGCACACTGGATGTTTTACATCTGCTTCTAGGGGCATCTGGTGTTTTTTTCCTGGCCCTAAATGCCCCTGCATGATAACCTACAGTGCCTTGAAAAAGTATTCATACCCCTTGAAGTGTTCCACATTTTGTCATGTTACAACCAAAATCGTAAATGTATTTTATTAGGATTTTATGTGATGGACCAACACAAAGTGGCACATAATTGTGAAGTGGAAAGAAAAAGATAAATGGTTTCCATTTTTTTTTACAAATAAATATCTGAAAGGTGTGGTGAGGATTTGTATTCGGCCCTCTTTACTCTGATATCGGGCTCTTTCACACAGAGCGTCCGTTCAGATCCGCCTGCCAGTTTTTTTTGCGGACCTGAACGGACGATCCATGCTCCTCTATGGAGCCGCAGATGTCAGCGGAGACATGTCCGCTGACATCCGACCCGCTCCGATCCACCAAAGTATGCCGGAGGAAAAACCTACTTTTCCTTCCGTCTGGCGGATCGGATGAACACAGACAGACGGTCCGTGTTCATCCGATCCCCCATAGGGGAGAGCGGAGAAAAGACAGGGCGGTCCCTGCACAGTGTGTGGGGACCGCCCTGTCATCTGGGAGCTCAGCGGAGATCAACGGAGCTGAGCAAATGGAGGTCCACGGGCGGATCATTACTGATCCGCACCGTGTCAAAGAGCCCATCCCCTAACTAAAATATAGTTGAACCAATTGTCTTCAGAAGTCACCTGATTAGTAAATAGAGTCCACCTGTGTGTAATTTAATCTCAGTATAAATACAGCTGTTCTGTAAAGCCCTCAGAGGTTTGGTAGAGAAACCAAAGTCAATACTTTGTAGAACCACCCTTCGCTGCAATTACAGCTGCAAGTCTATTTGGGGATATCTCTACCAGCTTTGCACATCTAGAGAGGGGCATCTTTGCCCATTCTTATTTGCAAAATAGCTTAAGATGTCAGATTGGATGGAAATGGTCTGTAAACAGCAATTTTCAAGTTTTGCCACAGATCCTCAATTGGATTTAGGTCTGAGCTTTGACTGGGCCATTCTAACATATGCTTTGATCTAAACCAGTCCATTGTAGCTCTGGTTTTATGTTTAGCATCATTGTTCTGCTGGAAGGTGAACCTCCGCCCCCCAGTCTAGTCTTTTGCAGACTCTAAGGCCGCATACACACAATCTAATTTATCTGCTGAAAACGGTCCGAAGGACCGTTTCAGCAGACAAATTCGATCGTGTGTACGGGCGAGCAGACAGGTTTTTCCAGCAGACAAATTTTAAAGCATGCTTTAAAATCTGTCTGCTGGGAACCCGTCCGACATGTCTGCTGGTTAGTACACTAACCAGCGGACATATCTGCCCGCACATGCGTCGAATGGATTCGACGCATGCGTGGACGTTTTTCACTTCCTGGTTCGGTGACGTGGCGGCGTCAACGTCACCGCCACGTCACCGCGCTGTCTGCCGGCGGGGATTTTGGTTTGATCGTGTGTACACGATCAAACCAATATATCCCAGCAGACAAATCCGATCAAAACGGTCTGTCAGACCGATTTGATCGGATTTATTTAGTGGTGTGTACGCGGCCTAACAGGTTTTCTTCTAAGATTGTCCTGTATTTGGCTTCATCCATCTTCCTATCAACTCTGACCAGCTTCCCTGTCCCTGCTGAAGAAAAGCATCCCCACAACATGATGCTGCCACCACCATGTTTAACGGTGGGGATGGTGTGTTCAGGGTCATGTGCAGTATTCGTTTTCTGCCACTCATAGCGTTTTGCTTTTAGGACAAAAAGTTGCTGTGTCCCCCACATGGCTTCTCGCAAACTGCAAATGGGACTTCTTATGGCTTTCTTTTAACAATGGCTTTCTTCTTAACACTCTTTCATAAAGGGCAGATTTGTGGAGAACATGACTAATAGTTGTCCTGTGGACAAATTCTTCCACCTAAGCTGTGGATCTCTACAGCTCCTCCAGAGTTACCATGGCTGCTTCTCTGATTAATGCTCTCCTTGCCTGGAATGTCAGTTTAGGTGGACGGCGGTGTTTTGGTAGGTTTGCAGTTCTGCCATACTCTTTCCATTTCCAGATGATGGATAGAACAGAGCTCTGTGATATGTTCAAAGCTTGGGAATTTTTTTTTACAACCTTACCCCGCTTTTAACATCTTTACAACTTCATCCATGACCTGTCTGGTGTGTTCCTTGGCCTTCATGATGCTATTTGTTTACTATGGTTCTCTAACAAACCTCTGAGGGCTTCACATAACAGCTGTATTTATACTGAGATTAAGGTGGACTAATCAGGTGACTTATGAAGGCAATTGGTTCCACTATATTTTAATTAGGAGTATCAGAGTAAAGGGGGCTGAATACAAATGCTCGCCACACTTTTCAAATATTTATTTGTAAGGGGTATGAATACTTTTTCAAGGCACTGTATGTAATCATAGTAGTACTACTAGGACTCAATGAGACTAAAAGAAAAACAGCAGATAGGAGAAAGGTTTCTCTTTCTGTGATTTATACACCTTAGTCAGGTGGGTGACACTCAGGGCTGGTGCAAGGATTTTTGACACCTTAGGCGAAACCTAATTTTGCCACCACCTGGCTCCGCCCTTGACCCCACCCCCTTTGACCTGCCCATGTATACCCCACCCTTTTATTGAAGCACACATCAAATGCAGCCTCAGCAGCGCCCATCAATGAATATTTGCGTGCTTCCATTCATTCGGGAGTCGGGACACAGACACAGTCCTCCGCCACTGCGGGGTCTCTGACACTATGTGCGAACGGAGCGGCAGCTGCCTGCTAATGCTAAGACTTAGTTGCTTGCCACAGAGAGAAGGAACACCAGTGGCCAGGCTCCCTAGGCGGCTGCCTAGTTTACCTAGTGGTAGCACCGGCCCTGGTGACACTATCCTACATGTAAGGCCGCGTACACACGATAGGTTAAATTGATGAGAACGGTCTGATGGACCGTTTTCATCGGACCAAACCGATCGGTTAGTTATCCATCGGTTAAAAAAAAATTGTAACTTGTTTTAAATTTAACCGATAGGTCAAAACCGATCATTAGTTGGCACGACCATCGGTTAAAAATCCACGCATGCTCAGAATCAAGTCGACGCATGCTTTGAAGCATTGAACTTAATTTTTTTCAGCACGTCTTTGTGTTTTACGTCACTGCTTTCTGACCCGATCGGTTTTTAAACCGATGGTGTGTGGGCGCGACGGACCATCAGTCAGCGTCATCGGTTAACCGATGAAAACGATCCATCAGACCCTTCTCATCGGATGGACTGATCGCGTGTACACGGCTTTAGAGTTATGGTGGTATCACTTTCCCACTCACAACCTGCTCACTGGACAATGAAGAAGCAGAAAAATACTTTCCCTTTCGCTTATTTTGCTTCCTCATCCTGTCTGCATATATGCATGTAGCACATTTGATTGGCTTTCATTGTTACCACACCCTCTCCCAATCTAAATGCTCTTGTGCAATGGATGAAAAAAGATCAAGACAGATTCAGGTACTTATGCTAGTTGAAAGTAAAAAAGGGATTTTTAAATACAGCTTACCTGTAAAATCCTTTTCTTGGAGTACATCACGGGACACAGAGCGGCATATTCATTACTATATGGGTTATATGGAGTACCTTCAGGTGTGGACACTGGCAATCTCAAACAGGAAGTCCCCTCCCTATATAACCCCCTCCCCTAGAGGGAGTCCCTCAGTTTTGTAGCAAGCAGTATGCCTCCCAAAATGTTTCCCCAAAAGAGGGGTGGGAGCTCTGTGTCCCGTGATGTACTCCAAGAAAAGGATTTTACAGGTAAGCTGTATTTAAAAATCCCTTTTTCTTTCTCGTACATCACGGGACACAGAGCGGCATATTCATTACTATATGGGATGTCCGAAAGCAATGCTTTAATGAGGGGAGGGAGACATCTTCCAAAGAAGGATTCAATTTAGAGGTATACTCAAATAATAATAATTCCAACTTAGTCAAGAAAAAACTTTTTTTTTTTCTTTTTTACAACCAAGGGTGCTTCTGATCCCGAGGATCTTAAACTGCAGCCTGTAGTACTGCCTGCCCAAAGGCTGAATCTGCATTCCTTCTCACGTCTAGTTGATAAAACTTTGTAAACGTGTGGACTGATGACCACGTTGCCGCCTTGCATATCTGAGCCATAGAGATCTGATGGTGTGCTGCCCAAGAGGCGCCCATGGCCCTGGTAGAATGGGCCTTTACCGACAAAGGAGGAGGCAACCTCTTCAAACCGTAGGCTTGAATGATTAATTGTCTAATCCATCTCGAGATGGTGGATTTTGCAGCTGCCTGCCCCTTCTTGGGGCCATCTGGTAGAACGAACAACACATCTGTTTTCCGGATCTTTTCTGTAGCTTTAAGATAGGCCTTCATGGCCCGGACAATATCCAAGGTATGCAGCAACCCCTCCTTTCTAGATGTGGGTTTTGGAAAGAAGGATGGAAGTACCAAATCCTGGTTCAAGTGAAATTTGGATATAACCTTTGGTAGAAAGGAAGGATGGGGCCGGAGAACTGCCCTGTCCTTATGTAGAACGAGATATGGTTCCTTACACGATAAGGCTGCTAACTCTGACACTCTCCTGGCCGAAACTATGGCGACCAAGAAAACCCAACTTTCTTGTCAGTAAAACTAAAGGAATCTCAGCCAACGGCTCAAAGGGTTGTTTCTGTAGAGTGGACAGGACAAGATTTAAGTCCCATGGACAAAGTGGTGACTTGACAGGAGGATTAATACGCAAGACCCCCTGTATGAAGGTCTTTACCAGCGAGTGGGTGGCCAGCGGCCTCTGAAACCACACTGACAGAGCTGAAATCTGTCCCTTGATTGTGCTTAGTGCCAGGCCTTTATCCACTCCTAGCTGGAGAAAACTTAACACCCTATCAATAGTATATTTGCGGGGAATTCCATCTTTTGGATTCACACCAGCCTACGTAGTTCCTCCACACCCTGTAATAAATCACCCTCACCCTGGAGACCGGCTTTCTAGCCCTAATCAGGGTAGGAATTACCTGCCTAGACAGACCTCTACCCCTGAGAATCAGGGATTCAGCCTCCAGGCCGTCAAATTTAGACGTTGTAATGTAGGGTGGAGGATCGGGCCTTGTGAGAGTAGGTCTGGTTGTAGAGGAAGAGTCCAAGGGTCTCCCACTGCCATCTTCAGGACTAGTGAGTACCATGTCCTCCGGGGCCAAGCCGGAGCTACTAGAATGACCGGCTTGTGCTCCACTCTGATCCTGCGCAACAGGCGAGGGAGTAACTGTAGCGGAGAGGAATGCATATAGAAGTTTGAATTGATGCCAAGGGCAAACCAACGCATCGGTTCCGCAGGCCATAGGATCCCTCGCTCGAGACACGAACCTGTCTAGTTTCTTGTTGAACCTGGATGCCATTATATCTACGTCTGGCATTCCCCACCTCTGGCAGATTGTCTGAAAGACCTGGGGATGCAGAGACCACTCCCCCTGGCGAACAGAATCTGGCGACTTAAGAAGTCTGCCTGCAGGTTGTCCACTCCGGGAATGAATATCGCCGAAATGCAGGGTACATGAACCTCTGCCCACTGAAAAATCAAGCTCACCTCCCTCTGAGCGGCCTGACTCCTGGTTCCCCCTTGGTGGTTTATGTATGCCACCGCCGTGGCATTGTCTGACTGGATTCTCACCGGGAACCCCTGTAATCTGGAGGTCCATGCCAGAAGGGCTAGGCGAGCAGCTCTGATCTCCAAGATATTGATGGGGAGCTGCCTCTCTGCTTTCACCCAAGTTCCCTGGCGAGAGAACCCCTCGAAGACCGCCCCCCAGCCTGCCAGGCTGGCGTCTGTGGTAACTACCTTCCAGACAACAGGGCTGAAGGATTTTCCCTTTAGAAGATTCTGAGGGTTCAACCACCAGGCCAGGCTTTGTCGGACCCTTGATGATAGCGTCAAAGGGGACTCTAAGGCATGTGCCCTCTTGCCCCAGGCTGCTAGAATGGCTGCCTGTAGGACGCGGTGTGGTGGTCTGAGCGTATGGTACTGCCTCGAACGTGGCCACTAGCTTGCCTAGTAATCGCATACACAGGCGAATAGTTGGTTTTTTCTTGCTTAGAACCAACTGAACCAACCCCTTGATAGCCTCGATCTTTACAAGGGGCAGGAACACCCTTTGCTGTTCTGTGTCTAACCTCATGCCGAGGTATTCCAACTGCTTTGTAGGCTGGAACGCTGACTTTCCCCGGTTTAGGACCCAGCCGAATCCTTCGAGGTACCGAACCGTGAGGTTTACTCTGCCTGTTGCAGACCCGGTCCGTGAGTGATCTATGATTAAAAGGTCGTCCAAGTATGCTAGGACTGTGACCCCTTGGATCCTTAAATTGGCCAGAACTGGGGCTAGGATCTTCGTGAATACCCGGGGGGCCGTGGCCAGCCCGAAGGGGAGCGCCCTGAATTGGAAGTGTCGCTGCCCCACCGCGAAGCGTAAAAATCTTTGATGCGACTGAAAGATTGGTACATGAAGGTAAGCATCCTTTATGTCTATGGAGGCCAGAAAATCGTCCTCTGAAGCGCGGCGGCTGCTGACCGGATGGATTCCATCCGGAAGGAACGAACCCTTAGGTAACCGTTTAACCTCTTTAGGTCCAAGATTGGCCTGACATCGCCGTTGGGCTTTGGTATGACAAAGAGATTGGAATAGAAACCTAGCCCTTGCTCTTGGGCTGGCACCTCTATTATTACGTCCTGGCAAAGCAGGTGATCCAAAGCTGCCAGCATTGAGGCCTTCCTTGCTGGATCCTTTGGTAGCCTTGACTCTTGAAAATGAGGCGGAGGACACTTTAGAAACTCCAGTCTGTAGCCTGTGGTTACAGATGCCCGGACCCATTTGTCGGGGATCTTGGCTTCCCAAACTTCTGAGAAGAAACAAGCCTTCCCCCCACCGCGAGAGTGGGGGCGCCCCTTCATAAGGCAGACTTAGGGGCTGTCTTTGTCGGCTTGCGATACCATGGCCTCTTACCCCCAGGGCCTGTCCCTGCGATCTACTGTTAACGTTGGATCGTGCAGGCGGCCGTCGATACTGCCTGGAATTTGAGGGCCCTGAGACAGGAAAGAGCTGCCTTTTAAATGTAGGACCCCGGAATGTCTTTTTGACCGGTAAAAGGGTACTTTTGCCACTTGAAATAGTCTGAATGTATTTATCCAGATCCTCTCCGAAAGAGTCGTCCTCCATGGAAGGGAAACCCTGCCAGAAGCTTTTTGCATGGGGGCTCCGCCGCCCAGTTCTTCAACCATAAGAGCCTTCTCATGTGCACCAAAAAATAGTGATAAACGAGAGGCCTGCTGGATGGAATCTTTTATAGCATCTACAGCAAAACACAGAGCTCTGGGAATGTCAGAAAACTCTTCTGCTTGTTGGGTAGGCATGTCCTTTAACATTTCTTTTGTGTCTGGTCTTTTAACGCCTGACAAACTCCAATTGCAGCCACAGCTGGCTGTACCACTGCTCCTGCCGTAGCAAAGGATGCTTTTAAAAGTGTCTCTAACCGTTTATCAACCGGATCTTTAAACATATGTATGTTTTCCACCGGGCAAGTTAGTGATTTATTCACACATGAGATGGCTGCATCCACTACTGGGAGCCTCCACCTCTTGGAGAATTTTTCCTCCATGGGGTAAATGACCGCAAATCTCTTCGGTGGCAGAAAAATCCTGTCCGGCCGTACCCAATCCCGAAAGATCAATTCCTCCAAGAGAGGATGGACCGGAAAAACTGCGTTGCTTAACAGAGCTTTCAAAGAGCCCAGGGAGGATACCGGAGGAACCTGAGGCTCTGGCAATGGTAAACTAAATGCCGAGCGGACCATGTCCGTCAAAGACTGTACCCACAGTCTCTCTGTCTGGGAGTCTGAAAATGGTTCCTCAGAGGTAGATCCCTCAATCCCTGAACCCTCTTGGTTCAGGTCTAGTTGATCCTCCTGCGATTCCAATTCCTCCGGAGAGAGAATCTCAGCATCTGAGGATACACCTCTTGGTGATGGGGATCTAACCCGTTTCTTACCAGGAATAGCTCTAGCGATCAATGCTGCTATTCTCTCTTCTAGCCCCCCTAGGGATACGGCTAGCATCTCCTCTGTGATAAACACAGGGCTGGGCTGATCTGGGCCAGCCTCCGCACCAGACCCCCCTAATGGCTCATCCAAGGCGACCTTTATGGGAATAAGTTGCGGGGAAAGTATCGGCATATCATCAGAATCAGAGGGGGACCCCTTTTTTTTTGGTCTTTTTTGTACCCTTTGACCCGAACCTTTGGAAGCCATAATACAAAATCGAGGGACTCCGCCAACAACAACAGACTGTAGTGGGCCAGGAGTACAAAACTAGAGCTTAGGGGACAATAGATCACTAATGCCCAAAAACTGATGGGGCCCCGTATGTTTTGTTTTTTTTTTTTTTTTAAATATATATAAGTCTTTCTTTTTTTTCAAACATACAGTGACCCCAAACTTAGTTTGCCAGCCTCCAACCTGCTGCAAAAAGGGGAATTTCTTGGCTTAACAAAAAGGCATTGGAACAAAGTCCAGCATGTACTACCCTTCTTCCGCCACCACGGGAGTCACTGTTCTGCCGCTCTGCGTCCTCTCTCCTCTGAGATCAGCCTCAGACTGAGCACTGATAATGCCTGCTGATCTATAACAGCACAGGCGCGCCCCTGTATGACGCTGCAGGCACCCCCCCCCCCCGCCCTCCTCTCTGAACGGCGCGAAAAACGTCTATAAGACGTGCGCGCGGGCGTATGGCCCGGAACAGGAGGAACCATGGAGGAGGACCCAGGCGCGTGTCTGGCGGCAGACCCCGGAGGGTGCCTGCAGTAGTCAGGCTGGCAGAAGTCACAAAGTCCCCCGGCCGTGGTAGGTACTCTCCAAGGGTCTTTCTGGCGCCCATATGGACTATCCTTACCAGTCCTAAGAAAGAAAAGCAGCAGGTTAGCTCTAGCAACACCAATCGGAGACAGCATAGAGACCTTGGGTAACGCTAGTGATGAGACCAAGGACAAAAGGATCATCCTGTCTTTCTCCAGACATAGTGAGCAAGGTTGCCAATGCAGAGCATACTTAGGCTACCCCCCTTTTAAGGTTACAGCCGGAGGGGGAGCCTGCTGTACACAGAACCAAGTCCCGCAGGCTCCCCCCTTATAACCTATGCTGGGCCATTGCAGCATGGATGTTTTGTCGCAGCAAAACGATCCAATCTCTCCATCTCCGTGGGGTTAGTCGTAGCGTAGTAGACCTCAGGCCCCTGGGTCCTATGAAGGTACCCACTGTCCTGGACCTATATAGCACCCTGGCAAACAGGAACTATGGTTTTTACAAACTCCAAGTCCTGGGCCCAGGGTCCAGCCCTCCAAAGAGAGCATTATAGGCAAAACCCCACGTTTTGGGGCCCGGGTACTGTCCACTTTGGCACTGAGGCTCCTTGGACAGATCCGGTTAGCCCGCCCTTAATCCCAAGGATGTGGAGCAAAGCTATTCCGTGACCACACCTAAGACACTGGCGAAAAAACTGAGGGACTCCCTCTCTAGGGGATGGGGGTATATAGGGAGGGGACTTCCTGTTTGAGATTGCCAGTGTCCACACCTGAAGGTACTCCATATAACCCATATAGTAATGAATATGCCGCTCTGTGTCCCGTGATGTACGAGAAAGAAATACATTTATTTTAAATATTTTTAAGGGATTGCATTACAGTTATGTTTTATATCTGCCAGTAAGAAAGCTATAGGTTTGGCATTATTCCTATACTCCACAACTGTAATGGGATCTGTTTACAGCATGACCCAGGCCTGTTTCTGCCGTGCCATGGATTAATGTAAGCTAAATCCCATAGTGTATATAGAGAAACCAGAAGCCGCTTTATAAACACAGACAGAACTTACAGAGGCCTGGAATGTGTTAATCGAACAGCACGAGGCTTCTGGGGGTGAAACGTAAAAGATACATGGAAGTGTGATCTAGACTGTTGGTGGGCCTCCTGGCAAAGTGTAATCCTGAGCCTGGATAAAGATATTTTTCATATGATATGGTGAGTGGTTGGCCATATGCCCATTGTCCATATGCACATTATGATACATTGTACACATACTTGAATGGCTGCATTTTAGCTTTATGTTTATTGAATTAAACCAGTGTATATTTCAAGCCCTGGGGTCCCAGGATTACAAAAGATTGTTTGTTTTAAAGAAAAATAATTGCCTTTCTAAATAATTTTATCAGTTTAACCAAAATGATATGGTTTAAATAATAGTAAAGCCTCCTTAACCACTACTTGCCGCCAAATCGTTATTGACGACAAGTGCTTGTAGGCATCACCCCAACCCTGTTTTTTTAGAGACGACGGTTGGCTGCCCCCCCCCCCCCCCCCATCCGTCCACCACTCACCATCCCACTAGGGGACCTGAGCAACCAGGTGGCGTGTCCCCCAGATTCGCCTTTGAATGTGTCTCAGATATGGTAACCAACGTCATGACATCACTTTCCGATAACGAAATTGCAGATCTTGGTGTTTTGAATACTTTAAAGTGCAGAGGAGGGATTTGGGGTCCTATAGACCCTAAATTCCTCTATAAAGAGTACCTGGCACTGCATATTACTGTCACAAGGGATGTTTGCCCCTCCGTCCAATGGTCCGGCCCCCTGATCTACGAGCGGGGCGTTGGACGCATGGATTCCAAAAAAAAAAGGATGGGCTTTAAAAAAGAGTGAACATTCTCTATCGTCACACTGATTCTCCTCCCAGCCAATCAGGAAGTGGGTCGTGTTTCCCGCATTCGTGTCCATCTCCCGGCCTGGTTTATGACTGAGGGGGGTGGCGTTGGTTTGCCGCTAAATCGTTATTGAATACAAGTGCCACTGATATTCCTTTCCACCAACCTATTAAACAATGTCTTAAGGAAGTGGCTTTGTGCACAGGGGAACAGTCCTGGTGGAAAACAAATGGGTTTTTCCCAAATGGTTACCATAAGGTTAGAAATATAAGACCGTCTAAAATGTAATTGTATGCTGTAGCATTGGTACCTTTCACTGGGAACACCAGAACTCAATCAATTAAAGAGGTGTCAACAAACTGTTGGCCACATAGTGTAGGTATGGCAGTCAGGTGTCCAGAAACATTTATCCATTTAGTGAACCTATTTAAGAGTCAAGTGTGCAAAAATAAAGAGATTTACTGGTCCAGCATTAACATTTTTCAGCCTTAGGCCTCGTACACACGATCAAATCTGTCCGCTGGAAACGGTCTGCTGGACCGTTTCAGCAGACAGATTCGATCGTGTGTACGGCCGAGCCGACGGATTTGGCCACCCGACAGATTTCAAAGCATGCTTTGAAATCTATCGGGTGGGAATCCGTCCGCCCGACATGTCTGCTGGTTAGTACACTTACCAGCAGACATGTCGTCCCGCACCGCCGCCGAATGGATTCGGCGCATGCGCGGAAGAGTTTTACTTCCTGGTGCGGTGACGTGGCGGCGTCAACGTCACCGTCACGTCACCGACACGTCAGCGCGCCGTCTGCTGGCGGGGATTTTGGTTTGCTCGTGTGTACACGCGAGCAAACCAAAATCCCAGCAGACAGATTTGTTCGAGGCCTAACTCTACCATTGAATATTATTGCAAGTTATAAAAAATATAATAAAAAATTTAAATTCTCATCCATATAAGTATGTAATTTATTGTTTTCTTTTGTCTTTGTCAGCTTTCGCCATGTTTCCCACTTTGACTGCTAAAAACAAAAGTCATCATTTTCAATTAGGAGCATGTTCTACTTTTGAATAAACCGCAGTCCAGGTTTCATGGAAATTACGAGCGGAATGTGGAAACTAGGGTAAAAAGTAATTTTTTTCTTTTTAAATATTGGTTACTATAAAATTTGTCAAAGTCTTTGTTATACATTTTCCAGTTATTATGTCTTATTCTAGATTTGCACCAGAAAGATACATTTTGCCCATCCAGTAAAGTTTCAGCCATGATGCCCCTCGAGGTCTTTGCTTGGTTCTATTACCAATCGATGAGGGCTCATTCAACACCCCTCCCTCTATTCCCAAGCAGATCACTCTCAAACCACAAGCCTTTTATCGCTCTCTCTGTGGCTCAGATTGCAGGCTGATATAGAGGGGGTTCGGTATAGTCATTCGAGCTCATCTCTAGGCTGGTTGTCTGATTTTATTATGTTTCCATTAGCACAAAGTGCTGGCGACAGGCGCTTGCTGCCATGCTTGAGAATCCAGGAAATGCAGGAATAAAAAATAAATTAGGATGGGCCTTGGTGGTCCCGGAGGGGCCTCCGCCTGTGCAGACTTGGTGGTATCATTTCAGCTATATGACGTTTTATGAACTGTGGCTTGATGCCATAGTGATTGAATATTTATTGCAGTCATCTTAGAACACGTGACTAGTCTGAATTTCGTAAACCAGTAACAGGGGAAGCCTGAGGTCACTTTCACCTTTTTCAATGTTACAGAAAGGGATCCCGTATTTTAATGTTTGATAGGGAAGTTATGTACTACACTTGGTTCCTCCATTAATGTAGGTTTTTTTAAAATGTTTAAAGTAAAAGCATAGGCAGATACAAACTGCATATTCAACTCATCTGTGTATGGCAGAGAGAATGAGAGTGCAGAATTATGCCGCGTACACAGGATCGGATTTTCCAGCGGAAAAACCTTGGATGGTTTGCATCGGAAAATTTGAGAACCAGCTCTCAATCTTTGGTTGGTGGAAATTACCGACAGCAAAAGTCCGATGGTACATACAACACGGTCGGAATTTCCGTTCAAAAGCTCACATCTGACTTTTTCTGTCAGAATTTCTGATCGTGTCTACGGGGCATTATAGGATTCAGTGTCTTGCTGCTCCTTAATTATATTAGTGGACTGTAAATCTTTTCATAATGGGACAAAAGTGAGGCCTATAAATATACAGAGAAAAGCTGCCTTTCTACTTCTGCCGCCCATAGGGCCAGATTCAGGTAGAGTTGCGCTGGAGTAATTCGATATGCGCCGCGGAACTGTGAAGATGCGCCGTCGTTTCTATGTGGCCGTACCCACCAAACTAGATGCGACAGAAAACGGGCCATTTCCGATCGGCTTAACTTTCCGACGCCGGAGTCTCGTCAGCGCATAATTTCGTTTGGCGCATCAGTCGCGCCTATTGATTTCCCCTGCAAATATGCAAATGAGGGAGATTTCCCGATTCACGAACGGATTAGCACCATACGCTGGCTACATGCGCCGCGCGTATCTCGTCCGTCCGGGCGCAAAGTTATTTCTAACAAAAAGCTGCTTTATCTTTACTCCAGACGGCCTCAGGTCAGCAGGAGAGCAGCTACAGCAGCAGCGTTACCGACGAAACTAGCAAGCTGAACAACCACACTTGCAAGGACAACACCTCTGTGTGCCAACATGCCAGGGGCAGTCGCGGTCCTAGCACTAGTACTGGGTCCCCCGGAACGGAGTAGGCTGGCACGTGAAAGGATATACCGCACGCGCATGAGCCTCTTTGGCATGGGGGATGAGGAGGTGTATCGCCTCTTCAGATTCAGCCCAGATGCAATACTTGAACTAACCACAACCCTGCAGGGTGACATCACCAGCAAGACACACCGCTCACAAGCAGTGCAGCCACTGGTGAAGGTACTGGCAACACTTCATTTCCTTGCCATTGGATCATTCCAGCGTACAAGTGGAGTTGTGGCTGGGATGTCACAATCCTCCATAAGCAGATGTGTGCACCAGGTTGTCCCTGCAATCCTCAGACGCATGTCCAACCAGTTCATCAGACCCACCACTGAGGAGCTGCGGCTGAAGGCAATGACAGATTTCTACAGCATTGCCAGATTCCCACGCACTGTGGGGGCCATTGATTGCACACATGTGGCCCTACAGCCCCCCAGTGCCACAGAGCACATATACCGCAATCGGAAGCATTGGCATTCCATCAACGTACAGGTGATAGCTGATGCCCAATGCCTCATATGGCACGTCCGTGCCAAACACCCAGGGTCCAGCCATGACAGCTTCATATACCGTCAGAGCCCCATCCCAGCAGAATTCGAGCAGAACATGTATGGGGACAGCTGGCTGGTTGGTGAGTGACATGGGTGGCAGGCATGACTATCCCCTCCCGTGATGCACATCAGAAGTGGCACATGCATGACTAACATCCTCCCTGTCTTTTCCCTTACAGGTGACTCTGCATATGCACTGGGACCCCATCTCATGACTCCTTTTCCGGAACCCCCAACACTAGAGGAGAGAGAAAATACAATGAAGCACACATCAAAACCCGTGCAGTGGTGGAGCAAACATTCGGGCTCCTGAAGTCCCGTTTCCGCTGCCTGGATAAGTCCGGGGGGACCCTATTGTATTCCCCTACCTTTGTGTGTCAGATCATCGGTGCATGTTGCATTCTGCACAACTTTGCTATGAGAAAAGGCCTGCAGATTGACATGCGTGATGACCTGACCCCCCAACCAGACAATCCCCCCCCCCCTGCCAAGAGGAGAACCAGTCTGCTGATGGAAGAGCAGTCAGGAGGGTCCTCGCCGTAGGCATCTTTGGACAATAAACCAAAACATTGATCACACGGGACAATGCACGGCGTGTACACCACTGATGTCCCTAGATCACACACACCACATCCACATCACATTGGATTAGCCCAAGTCCAGCATGTAGGACTTGGGAGCAGCAATGCCAGCGTCAAGGCCCCAATGATGTCACTGTCCATTCATACACCTTTCACACACACGTCATTTCATACAGCCGTGGGGTTAACTTCACCACCACCACGGCCGAGGTGTGACACCCCTTACTGGCAGGAGTGCCACCCTCTCACATTCACACACCACCATTCACACTGCAAACGTGTGCAGTATAAAAAAATAAAATTCTCATAACCTGAGCATAATCACAAAGAAAATAACTCATTACTTGAGTATTAATAATAAAATAAAAATCTCATAACCTGAGCATTCAACAAAAAAATATAAAAAAAAACTCATGTCCTGAGCATCAAAACAAAGAAAAAAAAAAAAAGAAAAATTATCTGGGATGCCGGGGGGCTTCTTCTGGCGGCCCCTCTCTGGCTCCTCAGCTGCCTGGAAGGAAGTGGTGTTGGGGGTGGGGGGGCATCTGGAGGTGGCTGATCCCCGCGTGGGCCACTCCTGGCAGGTGTGGCCTGCCTGCCCTCCAAGGCCACGGCAATCCGGCCAAGGTAAGAACTGGTCTGGGCCTGCCACCCTGAGCTGCTGGGCCTGCATCCTGAG
This sequence comes from Rana kukunoris, assembly GCA_029574335.1. NCBI lineage: Eukaryota > Metazoa > Chordata > Amphibia > Anura > Ranidae > Rana > Rana kukunoris. The sequence goes on from CM056054.1 coordinate 22,404,050, forward strand.
CTGCCGGGTGACCTGATAAATGCTGGCCGCCCGCCGACTCAGAGCCTCCCCTGGTCCCGGGATGGCAGCACTGTTTGCCTGGACGGCTGCAGTGAGGTCCCTTAGCTCACCCTGCACCTCCCCCCAGACTGGTCACCACTGCAGCGCAGTTGCAGCTCACATCCTGCACTGCCGAAGACATCTGGGCCACGGAGCACAGGCTGTCAGCCACTCTGTCCAGGTGCCCAGCAATCTCCCCCATTTGCTGGGTCTGTCTGGCGTGATCCCTCGCCACCTGGTCCTGGACCAGATCAGACACCCCCCTGGTCTTATGGGTGGCCTTCCTGGGGCCAGTAGATGTTTGACCCCGGGGGATGGAGTCGCCCTTGAGGGGCTTCCTATAATAGGGGAGGGGATCTGAGAGGGTCCTGCAGAAGAGGAGGATTCCTCTAACAATAAAACAAATTCCTGCTCTGCCCCAACAGGCTCCTCCTCAACGACCTCTGCATGTGTGGTGTGGCCACTCTCCTCCTCCACCTCGGTGTCTTCACCACCCAGGGGCACAGGCACTGGGTGCCGATGGGGGGATAGGGTGGACTGGCCGCCGACAGATGATGGCCCAGCTCCGTCATCTGTGGATGACACAAAGCAGACACATGTTGGTGGTCCCACACACTTGGCACATGTACCCCCCCCCCCCCACATGCAAAACACCAAATAGGGGATAAAAAACACTTACCTGTCCTGGAGCCTTCCTCCACAGAATCAAAGCCTGGTACCCCCTCCAACTGCTCCCTGTCCAGGCAGCGGGCGACCACCTCCTCCTCTGTGGTCAGGCTGACCGGACATGGTGGACCACCACCTGTGCCCCTCTCATGGCTCCTAATGGTGGCCACCTTGCCACGGACCTTGCGCCGCAGATCATTTTTTTTTTTTTTAATATCCCCAGCAGTCCGGGTGGAATACCCCAACACATTGACCCTGGCAGCAATGGTCTCCAGGATGCCCTGCTTCCTCTCCCGGCTGGTCTTCCTACTTTTTTTGCCGTGGAGAAAATCATTAAACGTCTCCATAGTCGAGATGACCACAGAGACCTCCTGGGCATTAAAGTTGAGGTTCCTCCTCTCTTTAGGGGTAGCGGGAGCAGCCATGACAGTGCAAAAGTATCTTCCCTGGGGTGGGGGGAAACGGATATACTTTTGCGCCGGAATGGCGTTTCCGCTAGCGCTTTTATACGCGCAACGGAACACATTGCGCTGGCGTTTCACGTGAAGTGGTGCCGACGGAAGTTGTGAGCATGCGCACAGGGGGCCGAGTGAAGCCTCACTTACTGCGCATGCTCCGTGGATGATGCGCTGAACGTAAGCCTCTGCGCTGGGCTCCGCCCATCATTTACATATGATCACACCCACTTCCACTTGCGTCGGATTACGCCAGCGCATTATCGTTACTCTGGCGCAAGTTTACGCGCAACTGCTATGTGAATAACAGTACTTGCGCCGAAAGTGTCGGCGGAGTAACGTAAATGAGAAACGTTACTCCAAAGTAAAGAAGCGCCCATCTACCTGAATCTGGCCCATAGTATGTACTTGATGGACACAATTTGAAGTGTAATTTCGGCATGGTTTCACTTGTTTTATGACTTTTCTTGCATGTATTTTGTGTGGTTACTTCCTGAATTAAAATGGACATAAATAGCGCTTTTTACAAAAATGTAAATGTATCGCTGCATACATACTTTGGTCAACTTACAGCAGAAACCCTGCTTGCATGATGAAAATAAATCAAGTTACGCTCAATACGAGTAGACCATTAAAGTCCAATACAGTAACACAGGCTCAATAGCAACAAAATAAATATAAATGAAAATAAATAAACATGAACTGAAGTGCTTGTGTGGAACCAAATCCAAATAAAACTCCATCTTGTGACGTCACCAACATTATAAGGTCAAGGTGTGCTCTTACCCCAAGTAATGCACCCTCTATAATAGAAGGTCAAATAGGCGCTTTGGATATCCCGTTTGTATCCATAGGAGATGTAGTATGGATGATGCGTATCTCATAAGCTGTTCTTCCAGCATTGTGCTAAACTTCAGGACACCCAGCGATACTCAAAAATAAACAAGGGGCAACAATTGTGTAAAAAATACCTTGCATAAGAGTACAGTGCATAAATAATACATTGAATGATGCAAACAATGAAAATTAGAACAATGTCTAAGCAAAATGGTATTGTCTTTCACATTGCAATGATATCCAACATAGCAGTTATTTTATAGAAATGTGTATTCCACTGAAGGAGAGTGGATCAGCATTGAAAAATCCCCAAGTGCTGTTCATTTCACTCCATAGTAGTTTATCTTATGTGATATGGGAGTTGTTGACTAAAGGAAAATCCACTTTTGCACTACAAGTGCACTTGGAACTGCAGTCACTGTAGATCCAAGGGGGACATGCAAGGAAAATAAAAAAAATAGGATTTTTGTACTCACCGTAAAATCCTTTTCTCTGAAGTCCATGGACTTCTGGCTATAACCCCTCACCCTGCCTCATGCAGCTCAGTTCGTCAAATAGCAGTACAAACATAAAAAAGAGGGGTGGGTGCTGTGTCCGTCCATGAACTTTAGAGAAAGGGATTTTACGTTGAGTACAAAAATCCTATTTTCTCTTTCATTCATGGATGGACACAGCTCCAAATATTCTTGACAGTAGGGACGTCCCCAAGCAGTGTAAAAAAAATGAGGGGTGGGCACAGCAAGCAAACAAAATTCCACCCAAAACAAACAGCTCCTCATGGAGGAGTTACAACCTTAAACAGCCGCCTGCAAAACTTAGCGGCCGAAGCAAGCATCCTCAGATGCAAGTACATCAACCTTGTAAAACTTAGTGAAAGTCTGAACGGACGACCAGGTCACCGTGTCACACACCTGTGAGACAGACGCTTGATGTTGGAAGGCCCAGGTAGCACCTATTGCCCTGGTTGAATGCGCCGTGACAGGGACGGGAGGCGCCCGCCACTGTAGGGCATAAGCCTGAATCACGATCTGTCTGATCCACTGAGAAATAGTGGCCGACGAGACCGCCGGGCCTTTCTTTGGACCAGTTACTGATACAGTGAGTCCGACCTCCGAAACAGAGCCGTAGCAGACAGATAGAGCTTGGACCTCATCTGAGGAATGTAAAGCAACCTCTTTGGGAATTTGACGGCCGAGGACACAAGGATGGAAGCACAATGTCCTCATTTAGATGAAAAGCCGAAACAAACTTTGAAAGGAACGAAGGCTGTGGAAGGAATGAAGGCACGGGCAGGCAGATTGGCGTACAGGTACGTCCATTTAAATCTGTGTGCACGCCCGCCGCGTGTCTCTCGAGTGCGGCTGCAGGTTCCAGGAACTCGACTAAACAAGGCATTCCCCTATTCTGCCTAGTGACACTGTCACCGATGACCGTTCCTGTGATCGGGAATGGTCATCAGTGACGTGTGATGTGTAGCCACGCCCCCTAACAGTAAGAATCACTTCCTAGGGAACACTTAACCCCTGCAGCTCTACTTAGTGGTTAACCCCTTCACTGCCAGAGTCATTTTTACAGTAATCAGTGCATTTGTATAGCACTGATCACTGTAAAAATGACAATAGTCCTAAAATGGTGTCAAAAGTGTCTGATGTGTCCTCCATAATGTCGCAGTCCCGAACGCTGATCGCCACCATAACTAGTAGAAAAAAAATGACATAAAACAGTCCTCTATTTTAACTTTTGCACAAACCAATCAATAAACGCTTACTGTGATTTTTTTTTACCAAAAATATGTAGAGGACTACGTATCGGCCTAAACTGAGGGAAAAAAAAAATTATATATTTTTGGGGGATATTTATTATAGCAAAAAGTAAAAAATATTGCATGTTTTTCAAAATCTTCTTTTTTTTTGTTTATAGTGCAAAAAATAAAAATCACAGAGGTGATCAAATACCACCAAAAGAAAGCTCCATTTGTGGGGGAAAAAGGAAATCAATTTTTGGACGCCACATGGCACGGCCGCGCAATTGTCAGTCAAAGCGACGCAGTGCCGAATCGCAAAAAGTGGCCCGGTCTTTAAACACCGAAATGGTCCGAGGCTTAAGCGGTTAACATGTGAGGCAGCACACTCCTATAACATTTGCAAGTACTCTGTGGTAACAAAATCCATCCTCATTTCTTAATGTCATTGCAGGCAGTGACAGTTTCAAGTCTAGAAATTCCACTTACACAATAAAGCAGCCTGACAACATTGAGGGCTTTAATAGAAGTAAGAATTACCTTCACAAAGGAAGCCAAAAATATTATAGCTAACCACTGACTACTGTAACAGAATAAAGTTTATTTTCCAAGTAAAACTTATCCTAAAATAAACCAAAAAATATATAAGTTTTGTCCTCCTATTTTTCCATGCTTGGATCATTAAGCACATTTCCCAGCATGCTTCGGTGTCCATTTCGTGCCATCTTAGTGTATTATCATAAGCCTCTTAGAGAGGAGCACAGATGTGTAAATATATTATGCTGCACTGAGGCCTCTCTGTTTACTACTAATGCGGTGTGTGATGTTCAATGCAACTGAGACATGCACATTGGGGACATGTATGAAAATTGATACAGGCACAAAAGCCAATGTTATAACTAACAAGACACTCTAGTCAGGAAATTTTTTAAAAAAAAGGTATATATTATCAATGGCCATCCTAAATATTTCTGTGCAGCCAGTCTTTGCTTTTATTAGCATTTGTTGTATCCTATATCTGTATCTATATAACTGGTATCATGTGCTAATGTCGCCAGGAACCTCCACCTAGAACTGTGATGGACCATGTCACTCATGTGAGTCACCCACAAAGTATTTAAGGGCGGAGTGCGGTGAGTGGAGGGGGATACAGGCCTCAGAAAGACATAGATGTACAGCAGGGGTCTTTAAACTACATACTGCAGGGCACATCTGCTACAAGATCTTCCAACTTTTTCAGATGGGAACGAGGGACACCTATTAGCAAAAGTATGTAGGCATAAGACGCACCTCCTGCCACGCCCCCCTAAAGGAGAATTATACAAAGAAAATTATTGGTTAAAGCCACAAGTGTTGTTTTTTTTTAACACTACTATTTCTCTATACTGGCTTCTGAAATTTACAAATGCAACAATTTAGAAATTGGATGAAAGGTTTAGAACTATGAAACACTTTTTGAAAAATAAAAAGTGCATTTTTATATAGAACTTTATAGATCAGACTACAATGAGGGACAAATGAGGAGGAAAGAGGGACAGAGGGACTTTGTTTCAAATCAGGGACAGTCCCTCGAAATCAGTGACAGTTGTGAGCTATGGCTGCAGCTAGGGTCAGTGGCATATCCTTAAAGCGGGGGTTCCAACCACAATTAGCATTTTTTAAATGTATGTCCTTTCATCATGCGTTTTTATAATATAAATCCGGTCACTTACTATTTTACAATCCGCCGCTGCTCCACATAATTATTTTAAAAAAAATAGTTTATAAAACTATGTCCACACCGTTGTCATTTTGCTTGTGGGCTTTGTGAAGCCTACAAACACTTACTTCCTGGAAGTCAGGCATTTCCAGATGAGTAAAAAATATATATATATATATATATTTTTTTTAGGTCTAATAAGCACAATAATGAAACATTTTTGGCATGGAAACTCCACTTTAATATGCACAGATTGAGAAGTATTGTCAGCAGAGGCTACCTGTGTTCTCACTTATCCCTTCCCCCACCATGTAATGGGGTTCAACAGAGGTTACCTATGGTCTCACCCCCCCCCCCCCACGTAACAGGACACTTTAATGGAGACCGTGATGTAATAGGGACCATGTTGTAAGGGGGGCTGTTATGAGGACTTTAATGTTAAGAAGGGTCTGATGGCGACTCTGATGTAAGGGGGACATTGATGGGGATCCTGGTGTAATCAGGACTCTATTAAAAGTGGGGACCTGATGGGGACCCTGATGTTAGGGGGGCATCTGATGAGAACTCTGATGGGGTTCCTGATGTAAGGGTGGCTCTGATGGGGATCCTGATCTTTAGGGGGGTGTCTGATGGGGACTCTGATGTAATAGTGACCCTGTTGTAAGAGGGGCTCTGGTGGGGACCTTGATGTTAGGGTGGCATCTGATGAGAACTCTGATGTAAGAGGGACTCTGATGTAATGGCGACCCTGTTGTAAGGGGACTTTGATAGGGACCCGATCATAGGGGGTCTGATGGGGACTCTGCTGTAATGGCGACCCTGTTGTAAGGGGACTTTGATAGGGACCCGATCATAGGGGGTCTGATGGGGGCTCTGATGTAATGGCGACCCTGTTGTAAGAGGGGCTCTTATGTAAGAGGGACTCTGATGTAATGGCGACCCTGTTGTAAGAGGGGCTCTGATGGAGACTTCAATACTATGGGGACTTTGATAGGGATTTTTTTCAGTCCATGAATATCTGTAATATATATGCTGTATCCCTGCCAGTTATAAGCCTGTACTGTGTAGCAAAGTGTCTAAATCTCAGGACTGGATGGACAGAAATAAAAACCCTTTTGGCATTTAAAACACTCCATATGCTGTATATACATTTCATCAGCTTATTATGGTGTTTACCTAGAGTTCAACTCTAATGATATCTTGTCTATAGGAGGTTACTGGTCCCCAGCTGGTCACTGTGTGGGGAGGCAGAGACAACCGATTAGACAAGTCCCGATAACTGCTGTTCCCCATTGATAAGCCAATAGCAGTTTCCTACTCCTGTCTTCCCACCCTTTCCCCATCCATGGACATGTAGTGGTCAGCAAGACATCTTAAATGTGATCAGCTTGTGTAGCTATGCGGTTAGGAGGGGTCAGAGGTTGCTGAAGGCTGAAACATCATCTAGAAACTCAACACTGTCAATAGATTAGTGATGGATAGCAAAGCTAGTGATGTGCCCGTGCCACCCTGTGACAGCTGCACAAAGCAATATTTGTTGGCGGAGTCGTTACAATAATAATTATGTAAAGGAGGAGCATTGGCCTATAAAATGTGTTTGGATAAGGCAGAGGAACCTTGGTGAGCGATTCTATAGCAGATGGAGATTAATGCAACAGGCAAGAGCCCAGCACATTCTGAGCATGCGTTGTTCATCATAGACATTTAAAGCCAAAGTTCGCCTTCATATAAATTTTTATGTCTAAAATGTATTTGCGGTGCAATATTTTCATTTTTTAAATGTATACTTGCTGTCTATTTCATGCATTTCAACATCTGTTGTAAAAATAATAATATAAAGATTTTTTTTATCAGCTATCAATTATCAGGGCCCGTTTCACACCAGTGACCGCGATCTACCGCCATGAAGAGTGCAGTGCCGATGTGCCATAAATGACACATCGATCTGAGTTGGCCCACCTTTTGCAGCTATAACAGCTTCAACTCTTCTGGGAAGGCCGTCCACAAGGTTTAGGAGTGTCTATGGGAATGTTTGACCATTCTTCCAGAAGCGCATTTGTAAGGCCAGGACTTGATGTTGCACGAGAAGGCCTGGCTCGCAGTCTCCACTCTAATCCATCCCAAAGGTGTTCTATCAGGTTGAGGTCAGGACTTTGTGCAGGCCAGTCACATTTATCCACCCCAAACTTGCTCATCCATGTCTCTATGGACCTTGCTTGGTGTGCAGTCATGTTGGAACAGGAAGAGGCCATCCCCAAACTCTTCCCACAAAGTTGGGAGCATGAAATTGTTCAAAATTTCTTGGTATGCTGACGCCTTAAGAGTTTTCTTCACTGGAACCAATGGGCCAAGCCCAACTAGGAAAAAACACCCCCCGCCATAATTCCCACTCCACCAAATTATTTGGACCAGTGCACAAAGCAAGGTCCATAAAGACATGGATGAGTGATTTAGGGGTGGAGGAACTTGACTGGCCTGCACAGAGTCCAGACCGCAACACTATAACAGTGTTTTACAGCTTTTAAATGTAAGCGAATATGCATTCAATTTGAAAAAAATATATATAGTCCAAGTTTTCTTAATGTCCCTGAAAATAAAGATGAGGGTTTTTACTGCTTTAAGTTTGGTATCTATGGCCAAAATGTAAAATAATTTAGGCTACATTCACATGGTTTGCTGCATTAACCACTTAACCAGCGGTGGTTCACCCTAAAACTACTCTGTCCCATCCCATCCAGCATACTGGCGTCAGTGCCAGTATGATGTTTTTTTTTTGTTTTTTTTTTTAATTGCTCTACTTACTGTTTAATGAATAATTTTCTTTTCTCTCCACCGCGGGTAAATGTCGCGTCACGCCTTCCGAAAATAGCCGATTTAGATCCACCCGTGATCATAGGTGTAAATAGAGCCTAACATGTGCTAAAATGCACGTTGTCGCAACACATGGCAATGCACCTGCTTTATCTGTGATGCTTTATTGTTCCATTCATTGAGACGGGACACCTCAGCGCACTGTGCTGTAGAGCTACGAGCATTACATACTACAGGGCAACACAATTCATATACCCAGATTATGCATTATGTGTGCATGTGTTTTCATCATTGTTTACTGCATTGGCAGTCTATTAAACTGGCATAACAAAATACACGATAACGCATGCCGCAACGCACATCACCACAGTGTGCATTAAGGCCTGATTTATACTTGTCAAGGTTGCAGTTTGCATATTTCAATACACGCTTTTCATCCATTGAAGTCTTTGGAACCAAAAAAACAGAAAAAAAGTCCCTGACCCTTTCCATAAAATGGACAAATGTGAACTTCATCCATAGGAAACCATGATAAATGGACTGTGGTGTATTTCTGAAAAACTGAAAACACGCTAAAAAATGCATGTGAACCCAGCCTAACACACCGCAATGGAAAGTTTAAATGTAGTGAATTATAAACCATGGAACAGCTTGAGAAATGCCCTATTGATTGCAATGGATTTGCAGCATCTGTTGTAAGATCAAACACTTTTTAAGATTTGATCTTTTTACAACATGAGAGTTAAAATCAATCTTATAAAGATTTAATAAAAAGAGTCAAAATCCCAACTGAATATTGGGGCGAATAAAAAAAAATGAGCCTAATGAAAAATAAAAACGGCAAAAAATACCAAAAACAAAATAAAAATGTAATATAACAGCTCTCTATACCGCACTTGCACTGCTCTTTCCAGAAATCCAGAACCTCTGAAGTTTCAGAGATGGAGAAGGGGCAATCATTTTAATAAGATATGCTCTTGTCCCGCCCACCGCGCATCTTAAAAAAATCTAAACGAATTTTCATCACTGCTATAGAAATACGGAAAACAATCACAGGGTGGGCTCTAATATAAAGACCAATATAAATACATTAGGCAGCCCTCAAAATTTCCACTCGCCTACTAGCATTTGGCGAGTGGATTTAAGCTGGGGGCGAGTGATGACAGGGCTGCATGACCAATCTCCCTCCAATCTGTGCCTACACTTATGCCGCGTACACACGATCATTTTTTGTGATGAAAAAAACGACGTTTTCTGTGAAGTAAAAAACAACGTTTTTGAAACGTCACTTTCAAAGATGATGTTGCATACACACCATCGTTTTTTTCACAAAAAGCGAGGTTACGTTCACCACACTTTTCCATTTTTTTGGTCGTTTTTTTTAAGACAAAAAACAACGTTTTGCCCACACACGATCAATTTAAATGACGTTTTAAAAAACGTAGTTTTTTTTCATCGCAAAAAACGACCGTGTGTACACAGCATTAGAGTCCCGATGAGATTGGCGGCCAAAGAGGAAAGGTGCATGCTCGGGAAAAGTAGTCTGGTGAGCCGCGCACAGGCAGAGCAGTACACAGGTGCTCTCCTTACAATTCTCGTTAAGCCATTGGACCTAACAGTATGACCTCTCTGAGCCTGCCCCCATCCTCCGACCAATGTAGCTAGAGAGCAGAAAGTAATAAGTGAGGTGGAGGATTGGGAAAATTACCACTCCAGTGCAGCACTCACTGAAATTTGCCCTGACATGAGAGCGGCAGCCTTACAGTTTGTGCAGTTTTCTTCTCCTTGTGCTCTATGTAAGTGTCCAACAGTTCAGCCTGAGCACTCTGAAGAGACTGGTCTCAATGTCTGCGGTGTCAGTGTGTGCTGTGCTATGTTGTCAATGGCTGTGCAGTTGTGTGGATCTCAGCATTGGATTGTACTCCCTCACTGCCAGCCTGAATAAAAGGGGGAAGTGGGGACATGCAAGCGTGGAGCCGCACACACAGGCTCCTGATGATGAGATGAATGGGAGAGAGGATGGATGGGAGTTGCAGAGGAGACAGCAAGAGAATGGGGAAGAGACCCAGTTCTAGTGCCCTGTCCCTTTGGTCTGCCCCCAGTGCCCTGTCCCTCTGGTCTGCCCCCAGTGCCCTGTCTCTCTGGTCTGCCCTCAGTGCCCTGTCCCATTTTGTTAAAGTTGTTGTTGGTAATATTTAATTTTGTAACTTGATTCTGCATTAAACATTTAACAGTGTCATTCCATGAGATAATCTACGAGGGCGTGTTTAAGGGAGCAATTAGGCGCAGGGCAGTGTATGAATTAGGTGGGGCAACTGGTGGCGAGTAACTCTTGAGGCCTGGCTAATAGCTCAGGACTTAAAATTTTGAGCCCTGCATTAGGCATTATATTTATTTATAACACATTATAGTTATAGATTTATTATATTCATTTATTATATTTATTATTATATTATATATAACTGTATTGTCTCCCTTTTATATTGTAAAGCGCTGTGTAAACTGTTGGCGCTATATAAATCCTGTATAATAATAATAATAATATTCATAACACATTGTTTTTTTTTTTACAAAAGGCAAATCAAGTGTAAACTACAAGTGCAGTCGCTGTAGATCCGAGGGGGACATGCAAGCATTTTAGCTTGCACATGATTGGATGATAAAATCAGCAGAGCTTCCCCTCATTTCAGATCTACCCCTCAGATTTACAGAGACTGTACTTCCAGTGCACTTGTAGTGCAAAGTGGATTTGTCTTTCGTAAATAACCTGATTATTTATTGTATTTATTTATAACACATTGTGGTAGATTTACTAAAGCTGGTGAACACAGAATCTGATGCAGCTGTAGCCAATCAGCTTCTAACTTCATCATGTACAGTTAATTGACAATAAAACCTGGAAGCTGATTGGTTTCTATGGAACAGATTTTGCACACTCTCGTTTTAGTAAATCTCCCCCATTGCAATCAGTAAGGAAAAGGCTGTTGAAGCAAAATGTGGATTCCAGCTTTTATAGAACTACAGGTCCCAGCTGCCGTTTCATGCAGGCTCTTGTAGTTAAAGTGGTTGTAAACACTTTACAACCACTTTAACCTACAGGTAAGCCTAGATCAGGGGTGCCCAACCTTTTGAAGAGCGAGGGCCACTTAAGCGACTTGGTAACCAGTCGCGGGCCACAATGAGCGGAGCGGGTGGATGGCATGTCTGTGTCTGCTCTGCATATGCAGAGCGGACAAGGACACAGCCCACTATACTTTTTCGCGGATCGGATTGGAGGTAGAACACAAGTTGGTTTATGTCTCCCACTATTTAGAGGTGAATGAAGGGTCCAATTGGTCGGACTGACCATGTGAAAGGGGCCCCAAGGCTGCTTTCACACTGATGCGCTGTGGTTTACCCACACCGCGGGTGCAACGCAGTGTACCTTTTGGCTTTTCTGCACTTTGCAATAGACTTCTATTATATATCTGCAGGTTTGGTGCACTTTCAGAAAGTTCACTAAACTCGCAGGTAATAACCGAAGTCTATGGCTCAGTGCAGGTAACCTGCAGGTAAACTGCTCTGCACCTACGGATCAGTTTGAAAGCAGCTCAGTAACCACTGCAGAACAGATATGCCCAAATATACACTGTGATTTTGGTCATCGGTGCTCCGGCCAGTCACATCGCCGGAGCAGCGATACCCGGATGTCACTCCGGGTATCATGGCGGCGTCGGAGGAGGCGAACGAGGGCCGATGCGGGGGCTTTGACCTCAGGTAAGTAATTCATAATGAGCTAGTATGCTATGCATACTAGCTCATTATGCCTTTGTCTTGCAGGTTGTTTTTTTTATTGTTTTTGGACGAAAGGGTTTACTTCCTCTTTAACCCCCCTGACGGTATTCCCGAGTCAGGCTCCAGGTGAATTTTCTGTACAAAAAGCAGGAACCCCCGAGCCACACTTGGGATCGCATGTACTGCTTACTTACCTTGTCCCCAGGATCCTGCGATGTCTCCCCGCTGTGTGTGCGAGCTGCCGTGTCTCGCTCGATTCACAGTGACGACGGAGCTCGGCGTCAAATTCAAAAAGTAAAAAACACACAATATATACAGTACACTGTGATCTTACAGATTACATTATTGTATCAAATAATTTCACACCCCCTTTGTCCCTAGTGGTTTGCCCAGTGTCCTACATGCAGTTTTATATTATTAATACTGTTCTTTCTGCCTGAAAACTGGAGATTGTCCATAGCAACCAAAAAGTGTCCCTTTTACGTCAAAAGCTAGAAAACAGTGCTAATAAATTAGAATCACTTGCAGAATTGAGCGATAGCAATTTGTGGGGAAATTCGTCATCACACACTGAAAGTGATGACAGCGACAATTCTGCAACTGAGCAAATTTCTGTGTTTTTGATTTGATTACATTATTGAATACATTTTATTATATTATTATTTGTTATGATTATTTATAGTTATTTATTATATTATAATTTATGATTTCGTGTTTCAAGCTTTATCATACCTGGGATGTCTACTAGACTCCTGTTTGGACAGATTTAAGTGAGTTATTTCTAAAGCCTCATACACACAATCAGACTTCCATCGGACAAATCTGTGGATCTTTGTGCGAAGGGTGTTGGCCGTGAATTTGCTCTGCATACAGACAGCAGAACATTTTCAGCCAACATACACCAAACCATGTGGTTTTTCAGCTCTTTACCGCCACCCTTTGGGCAACTTCTGCTATTGTTGTCTGATGTTTAGCATCGGTTCGTAGCATGCATGCTTGTACTTTGGATTTTAGTCCGATGGACTTGTGTACACACGATCGGATGATCCGACGTAATGGATTAATTGTCAGACAGTTGGTGAGCATGTACAGCCAACATTTGTTGTCATTAATCCCGCCAAGAATTGTCTGATGGAGCATACACACGGACGGATTATCCGACGCAACACGTCTATCAGACAATTATTGTCTGTACGGGCCTTTAGAATTACAAGCCTAGAATATATAAAAAAAAAAAACTTCCATGCAAAACATTGTACCGCTTTCAGCGTCAAAAATAATCATACCGCCAAGGAGGTTAAACGGCAGCTGAAAGAATGGCATCACACAGGTTTACATTGCATGACAATACATGAATTTTATTGCAACACAGCAGGGGAAGCAACAAATGGATTGCCAGATGTTACAGAACTGCAAGTCCCATCTGCCATTGTATGCAGGCTCTTGTAGTCCGCAACATAAAGGCGTCATGCAGAGTTGAACTGCATGAATAACACATGCATTGTATTAAATCAGAAGGGAGACTGCTATGGAAGCGACATGTAGACATTACAAAATGTCTTTACAATTACATTACAAAATGACAGTACTTGTCTCAGCAGCTGTGCAATGCTGGCACTTGTAGTTTCTACTTAGCAACCATACTATGCTGGCTCTTGTAGTTCCTCAGTATTTTTTAAGTCAACACTGCTTGATTCAAATCCACTTATGTAGCTCAGGGAATGAGTCTTTATTTAAAGGAACAGAGTCCATCTTTTAGATCCAGAGGTCTCTTTATTTCTTTACTCCATTATTGTCCTTCTATAGGTCATGCAAACTTAGAGCTAGTAAATATAATGTGTTACAAATAAATATAATGGAGGTTATTTACGAAAGGCAACTCCACTTTGCACTACAAGTGCAAAGTGCATTTGAAATTGCACTGAAAGTGCACTTGGAAGTGCAGTCGCTGTAAATCTAAGGGGAAGATCTGCTGATTTTATCATCCAATCCTGCTGACATGTAATGTGTCTTCAATGCAAACAATGCCATTACTCCAGCTACAGTGGAACTACAAGAGCCAGCACAGAATAGTAGCTAAGGTTTGTAGTCCTGTACCAGTTAGCTATGGCCATGTGGCTTCCACAACCACCTTGCTTTAATACTAATCCTGTGTAACTCATGCAATGCAACCTTTTGTGATGCCACCATACTGTGGAACTTCAAGAGCCTGCACCCCCATCAGATTGTGGCTGTCAGGGCATGCTGTCCACTGTAGTTCCCAACACCTGGCAGTCTTCCCCTGTTGCAGTCCTGCAGTGGATGATGATAGTTACTTGTGTAATGAGTGACACTCAGCAGTCAGGAACACACCCCCCCCCATCCCTCCTTCATCATCATCCTCCTCTCCCTTCCCCCTCCCTCACTGCTCTCCCCCTCCCTTCCTTGCAGGCTCTTGTTTCTCTCTCCCTCCTCCCTTCTCTCCTCCCCTCCTCATCCTTTCCCTGGCTGCTGCTCTGCTCACATCTCCCTGCCTGCTCCAGGGCTGCACAGACACCCGATCTGCTGCTGTGATCCCTACTGCCAGAGCCTGCCCCCCTCTGTGCACTGCCATCCGAAGCTGCCAGGGGTGGGGGGAGAGGACCACCCTCCCTGCCCCTACTGCTGCCCTCTGATCCCCCCCCCCTGCAGGAAGAAGACTTGGAGCCCACTGGGGTGAGTGTGTGTCTCTTTTTCCTATTTAGGGTGTGCTGTTTACATCTGGAGGAGTGGAGGGGAGATCAGCCTACACACCGCCTTCCAGCCCCTGTGCCCACTCTTTCCCATCCCTGGGCCCTGTTGCATGAGATGTCTGCAGGAAGAGGCCTCTTCTCTTTTTTGGGTGTGGGATCACTCCCCTCCAACTCCTCCACCTATTTATTTACTTAAGCCCCAAGGGCTTGTATTAAGGCGCTCCCCCCTTCGCTCCATCCCGTCAGAGAATTGCGGTGGGCAGAGTATCTTGGCATCTCTGGTTATAATAACCTCCCTTCCCCAAAATACCTCCTGGCACACTATCGTGCTTGTACTGCAAGCTGCTGGATATGGCACCTCTACACATGGAAACCACCCCACCCTGTGCCCACGGCGTGCCGCTAGTGCCCACCCACACTGGCTATGGAGAACCCTACGTCTGTTTTTATTGTTTTTTAGTATTATGTTCTTTAAACTTTACAAACTGCTGGGACGAGATTGCAGGAGTCCCCTTTGCACTTTTGTTCTTTGCGGTGTGGGGGGAGGAAGTGGGTAGGAACTTTTCGGGATAGGGTAACACTTAGGACTTGGTATCAGAAAGCATTGTTGAAAGGGGACTTAGATGACCCCTTTTCCTCCCCCACCCCCTCACCACAGTTTGGCATTTTTAAGCTCTTTAACTTCTTTTGTGCTGCGGAGACCACCTGACCATTGGGATTTGTCTCTTTTCACCTCTTGAACTTCATTCACTGACCTTTCAAAATGTTTTTCAATGAATGGTGACCACACACCTATCAATGAGATCATACAATGAACCCAATCAAAGAAAAATAACAAAAACTAAAGAGCCATTAGATCGATTTAGTTCTTGATGGAGAGTTGACCGTCCGAGGTGGAGTTTTGCCGATCACTTCTGAAGCATTAAACAAATATCTGTGTAGTGGTCGGAGAACGAGTCATAATATAGATCAATTAAATATAAAATATTACATTTTGACAGATCTTTCATATTTATAAATGAAAATTGTATATCTTAAGTCAAAAATAATGTATGCGTTGCATTGGATTGGATGATAATTCGCTTGTTTTTGATTGCTCGAGCCCAAATTGATTACAAAACAATTATAGCTACATCTGGGGTTGGTTTACACCAGTCCACATGCATTATGCACCATTTAACGCGTGCGCATTGGTATGCTATGTCTAGGGGCTCATAGCCTTGTTTACTTCTTTTCTTTCTTTTTTTACTTTTGCGTTGACATTCAGAGTGTTGCGTACACAGTGCACCTCAACACAGGGCTATAGTGTGAACAAAGCACATAGAGAACAATCGTTTTCTATGCTCCCTTGCGTTGAGCCTGCGCAGCTCAGCGCACCCGCTGTGAACGAGCCCTTTACGCCTTCCTTTATACAGACTTGATTCTTGCAAATCGAAAAGCCGCAGAACCTGCTTGCTATTATTTTCGTAAGCACAAATATGTCGCCGGGACTGCCTTCCAGGCTGGTATATTTAGTTTGCAAAACAATCAGTTGTAACTTTTTTGTTTTAAGTGGGAATTATCAGACTCATTGTATGTTATCAGACTCATTGTATGTGGAAGCTCCTGCGACAGTGGTTACGAAAGCTGGGCGTGCTGACATTTTTGTGCCATGGGTAGGGTTCCAGACGTAGAAGCAATTTATAATCGCATCTTTTTTGGTATGCTGTTTTTTTTCGAGAGCACATGGATGGGCTAGTTTGTAAACATTCTCATATTAATATAGAGAAGAAGAAATATGCATTATACAAGCCATTTGTTTACATTCCCAGCATACTCTGCTCAGGATAACTACTGCCCAACTGTCTAAGATGATGGCTTAGTCCAGTGATGGCAAAACCTTGGCACCCTAGCTGTTTTGGAACTACATTTCCAATGATGCTCATGCATCTGCAGTGTAGTGGAGCAATTTGGGAAATGTAGTTCCAAAACCTCTGGGGTCCCAAGGTTCACCATCACTGGTCTAGTCCATTGGGGTTGGCACCACCAGAAAAGCTGACCACCACAAGAATTGTTTCTGATTCCTGTAAATCTAAGAAGCCGTGTTGAAAATGGTTGACCAAACATTAATGCAACCACTGTTCTGATGTTCTGACAGCCTCAGGTGCCGATTGGCACAATACAATAGCCAGTAGGGGAGAGTTGTCCATCCACGCGGAGTCGAGTGATTTAGAATGTCGAATTTTGTTAGTTACGAGACAGAATACAAATCTCTCGCCTGCCAATTCCATGCTGCCTTCATGGACTCATCAAATTTTGAATGTCTTTTTCATTTGAGTACCATGTTATTGTATCAATGTTTTTAAAGCAAACATTATCTACTTCAAGGTGAACTTTGACAAGTGTAAACGCATACGACTTGTTACTATTGTTCTCAGCAGTGAATCCAGTATTAAGAAATTCATTCTCTCTCATTGGATTGAACATACATTTTTCATCCTTGTCCTCCAATCGCCCCCCCCCCCCCCCTAGTTAATACTAATTGTCAAATTGTCCTCTGTAACTCTTATGCCGCATACACACGGTCGTTTTTTGCGATGAAAAAAAACCGACGTTTTTTAAAACGTCATTTAAATTGATCGTGTGTGGGCAAAAAGTCGTTTTTTGTCTTAAAAAAAAACGACCAAAAAAAAATTCCAACATGCTTGAATTTTTTGTGTCGTTTTTTAAAACGTCATTTTTTGTTTCACAAAAAGTCACCGTGTGTAGCAAAAATGTCGTTCAAAACGACGTTTTTCAACCCGCGCATGCCCAGAAGCTAGTTATGAAGCGAGCTTCAATGGAAAAGAGTGGTGAACGTAACCTCGCTTTTTGTGAAAAAACGATGGTGTGTATGCAAAATTGTCTTTGAAAAGTGACGTTTCAAAAACGTCGTTTTTTACTTCACAGAAAACGTTGTTTTTTTCCATCGCAAAAAACGACCGTGTGTACGCGGCATTAGATAATCAAAGAAGCTTCCAGAAAAACAATGTTTTTTTTTTTTTTTTACACAATTCTACAGTTGTAAGGCCTGTTTTAGGCATAAGATAAAGATAGATGTACAAAAAAAATAGATGCAAAAAGGCAGTGAAAAGATACAATCGGAATTCCGATGTCCTACAGAATGAGTAGGATGCTTTCGGTTGAGCACACGTGTTTACAGCCTTCAATGAAAGCTTTCCAAACTTCATCCTGGCATTATGCTGACCACATAGGTTACAGTTTAAGGGCCAGATTCAGCAAGACTTGCGCTGGAGTAATTCGATATGCGCCGCGTAACTGTGATTATGCGCCGTCGTTTCTATGTGGCCGTACCCACCAAACTAGATGCGACAGAAAACGGGCCATTTCCGATCGGCTTAACTTTCCGACGCCAGAGTATCGCCAGCGCATAATTTCGCTTGGCGCATCAGTCGCGCCTATTGATTTCCCCTGCAAATATGCAAATGAGGGTTATTTCCCGATTCGCGAACGGATTAGCTACATGCGCCGCGCGTATCTCGTCCGTCCGGCGCAAAGTTATTTCTACAAATAGCTGCTTTATCTTTACTCCAGACGGCCACGGGTCAGCAGGAGAGCAGCTACAGCAGCGTTACCGACGATAAGAGCTAGCTGAGCACCCCCACTTGCAGGACAACACCTCTGTCCATGCTTGTCTGTTAACTTTTACAGCCATGGAGGAAGACATCATAGGTCTCCATAGCCGAGATGACGGCTGACAGCTCCTGGCCTTTAGAGTTCAGCTTTCTCCTGTGTGTTTGCGGGGAACGGGAGCAGCCATCTCAGAACAAAAGTAACTTCACTGCGGGGAGGGGGAACAGGATATACTTTAGTGCCGGAATGGCGCATCTACGGGCGCATTTAAACGCCCAACGAAACGCATTGCGCTGACGTTTCCCGTGAAGTGGTGCCGACGGAAGTTGTGAGCATGCGCACAAGGGGGCGAGTGAAGCCTCACTTACTGCGCATGCTCCGTGGATGATGCGCTGAACGTAAGCCTCTGCGCTGGGCTCCGCCCATCATTTACATATGATCACACCCACTTCCACTTGCGTCGGGTTACGCCAGCGCATTATCGTTACTCTGGCGCAAGTTTACGCGCAAGTACTATGTGAATAACAGTACTTGCGCCAAAAGTGTCGGCGGAGTAACGTAAATGAGAAACGTTACTCCAAAGTAAAGAAGCGCTCATCTACCTGAATCTGGCCCTAATTGTACAATTTTGCCCCCATCAAAGTCCTCTCTTACATGACAGCCCCCATCAGAGTCCTCCCTTATATGACAGCCATCATCAAAGTCCTCCCTTACATCAGGGTCACCAGCAGAGTGGGCAGTAGTTCGGAGAACCCAGGCCTATTAGTGTAGCATGTGAAAGGGACTGGTAATGCAACCAGTTGATTCATCAATGCTCTGTTCCTTTAACTCTTAGATTGATATGTACAATAAAGCACCCAAGGCGACGGGAACTTGTTGAGGTTCTCCTGGGAGTTTTGCATGTTACTGCTTCTCACGTTACATTATATTTCCATGATATTCAAAAAAATAAATCCGGCAGCGATGGTGGGAACTCCTCATATTAGACATGGTTGATGTGCAGACTCGGGAATTCAGCGTTGGGATCTCACCGATAGAATGCCCGATAGACTTTCCAAGAGATAAAAAACTGTAGGTGATTTAATTTACCAGTGCCATCCAAAAACTTAAAGATCATTTTTTGATGGACCAACCCTTTAATTTTAAACAAACATAAACATTAGAAGAGAAGTATGGGAATTTAAAAAAATGGAAAAATAATTATACTCATCTAGGTGGATGCAGCGTTGGTGCGATGCTGCATACAGTATGTCCCCCGCTGCTTCTTAAGCCCTGTATACATGATCGGATATCTGATGGAATCTAATCCGATTGTGTCCAACGCGGTGACGTAAAACACTACAAGGTGCTGAGAAAAATTAAGTTCAATGCTTCTGAGCATGCGTCGACTTGATTCTGAGCATGCATGTATTTTTGACCGATGGATTTAGCGGACGTACCGATCGTGTGTACAGGGCCTAAGACTGAGAACTAAGAGATCAAACACATGATCACTCGGTTCTTGGTCTTCACTGAGCAGAAAGCTGGTGACTGACTCTCAGCTCTGCCCCACCAGTGCTCATGGGAGTGCCAGGCTTTAGAGAAGGTGGGAGCAGCTGGCTCAGCCTCTTAGTGGCTTGTTGAGAGGCTGAACCAGCTGCAGGTCCAGGCATCTCGGTAGCTCCCATTCTCCCAACATTAAAGTCGGGATTGCTCCAGAGCCTGGATTAACACTGCTTAAGGTTCACATTGGAAGCGGATTTGAAATCGTGCTAAGCTCGCATTATTTCAATCCCGCATTTTATTGCGAGTTCAGAGGAGATTTGTAAGACATCTGTGGGGGTTCATGCATAGATATCTATTGAAATCGCTCCCAAGTCTAAAAAATGAGTGCCCAAATCGGTGCCCGCAATGTCAAAATTGCCTCAATGTAAACTGGGGCTAAAACATGTCTTGCATTGAGTTTTAAAAGGTTTTGCATAATACACCCTTTACGAAAAACGTGTGTGCGTTTTCTGAAGAGATGATGTGCACGAACTCTTATGCTATAGAACTATCCGATGCAGGCTAAGGGGTCTACGTTTCAGTCACTCTCCATCAGTTTTTCATCTCCAAACAGGATGTAATCTGTAAAATTGTGTTTGAGGTTTTCAAAAAGCACATTGCGACAAACAGCTTTTTTCTGTTTTGATGGGAATACCATTTTTAACAGCAATTAAATATTATGGCGATAGTCAGGAAAGAAAAAATAAATAAAAATTGTGGTCGATGGAATTAAAGTAATCTTGAATAATATAGGCCACACAGTTCAACCATCAGAATTTATTACGACCACGATCTGTGCAGCAACCTGCTGGCCGGCCCTCACAGCACAGTACATTTTACTGATCTAGCATGTCCAAGTCCGATTACATATGGTCATCTCCTATAGTTGCTCTTGACTGGTTGCAATGGGCAACAGACCGGTGGTTATGTTTTATCTGGAATTTCTGAAAAACAGGCCCAGAGAATCCTTTATATATTTGTTTCTGGTGGTCCCATAGTTTAAATATTGGTTTTGGGGACAAAATGGCTGCCGCTTCTGCCTTCAGGTTGAATAGTAGGCATTGTCATGTCACGTATTGAGCAACTACAAGTGTCATCATTTCCTTACTGCTTAATGCTGATTCATCTTACATAGCAAGGGGGGGGTTTGTCATCAGAAATGGTATCTGAGCAGCCGAGGTGAGGTGTTTGCGTGTTTATTGTGTCAGAGGAGCACCATGGTGATATAAGCCCAGGAGGAATGCTTTCTAATCTGTACTACTAAAAATAATCCATGAGGTAACCCCTGACAACCAAACAGCAACCATCCCAGATTTATAGGCCTTAGGCAAGACCATGGGATAACCCCTGACAACAAGACAGTAACCATTTCAGATTCATATGCCTTAGGCAAGTCCGTGAGGTAACTCTGACAATTAAGCAGCACTTATCCCAGATTTATAGACCTCAGGCAAAACCATGCAGTAACCCTTAACAACCAAACGGCTTCCATCACACATGTTTCAGCCTGAAGCATGGCCATGATGTAACTCCTGACAACCAAAGAGCAACCATCCCAGATTTAAAGTACCTGAGGCAAGACCATGAGGTAACCCCTAACAACCAAATGGTTACCATCACAGATTTATAGGCCTGAAGGCTATGACATAACTCATGACAACCAATGACCATCCCAGATTTATAGGACTGAGCCAAGAGGCAACCCAAGACAACAAACAGTAACCACCTCACATTTTTAGGCTTGAGGCAAGGCTATGAGGTAACCCCTGAAAACCAAACAGCAACCACCACTGATTTATAGGACAGAGTCAAGAGGCAACCCTTGACAACCAAACAGCAACCATCACAGATTTATAATCCTAAAACAAGGCCATAAGGTACCCCCTAACAACCAATCAGCAACCATCCCAGAGTTATAGGTTAGAGGAGGAACATGAGGTAACCCCTGAAAACCAAAAACGAACCATCCTAGTCAGCAACCATCCCAGATTTATAGGTTTGAGGAGGTCCATGAGGTAACCCCTGAAAACCAAAAAGGAACCATCCTAGATGTATAGGACTGACCCAAGAGGCAACCTTTGACAACGAAACAGTAACCATGTCACTTGGGGCAGACATACCATTTGGTTATTTAAGAGCTGATGTAAGGCGCAGTTCAGTTGGCTCTGAGGAAGAGGGAAAGCCTGCGAAAAGCGTTAGCCTGTTGGACTCATGATATCCTGTTAAGATTTGTGAAGGAACGTAGACTTGATGCTATTGTTGTAGCCTGAAGCCTTAATACACCTGTTGGTTTGTATTATACTTACAGCTTTTTTAATAATAAAATACATATTTTGAGGATAATGCGCAATGCTGATGCACCCTCTTTTTTATGGTTTCAAAACACCTGACTTCCCCGGTTGTAATAGAGCAGCAAGGCACAGCATGTCCATTAAAGCCAAGATGGGAATATAGACAACTGCCAACTGTGGGGTCCACTCTCAAGCGCAGGAAGATTCACGTGTTTGTTGGTTTGGAGTGAAGGGAAATCTTCCTTGTGGCAGTGATCAGCAGCACTGTTTGGCACTGATTAGCAGCACTGATGGGCACAGTGTGGGACCGATGTCCCTGTAACAGAAGCCTGTAAGCCGATGATCTTCTGATATGGTTCCTCCTTTGACTGCGCAAGCGCAATTCGAGCCAACGGAAATCACCAAACCTGATCAGCTATAGCAACAGGTCCAGGGCGACGTGGAATTCGCTGTAACTGGCCAGTTGGCCTCACGTCCTCGATTCGCTCGGACGGTTTGCTGCGCTCGCTCAGCCTCCTGGCTCTTTTTTTAACATCCTCCAATTCCACAGGGATGTTAAGGAATGAGCCTGGATGCCGCAAATGCGCCGTGTACAGCTGATCAGGTTCAGAGATTTCCGTGGGCTTTGTCTGTCAAGCAGGGAACCATATCGATAGGGGAACTAGCTCGACAAGACACTGGCTTACTTCCTTTTTCCTCACACTGAGAAAAAAGCCGATAATCGGCTTCTGTTTACTTCCCTGATCAGCTGTCATGGGCTGATAGCTGATCACGATGTAAAGGGCCGTTGTGATTGGATTGTAACCGTTTTTCGGCTATAGCACCGGCGGAAAGAAGTTAAAGGTTAATTTGTAATATTACCTAATGTTATGTTAATAAATGGAGTATATTGATTCTCTCAGATGGCCACCCCTATAAATGTAGCCCAATATGTAATCCAGTTGCACACCCTGACAGCCATGCGTTCTTCCACCTGCCTTTATTTGGCATTTGAATGGGGAACCAGACCCAAGAAAGGGGTGGGTCATGTGATCCCTTTATCAGCTGTCATGTGATCAGTTCTCACCTTGTCCTAGTTAGGCTCCAGATTCCAGACAGAAGTAGCTTGATAAGAATGACAGACTTTAGAAAGGTGTCAGGCACCTAAAAAAAAAAAGGAAACTATTTAATGGTTTTCGTCCAGCATTTGTTTATAGGGATAAGTGGCACTGCAGCCATAAGTCAGTCGTGAAGCAGAACAGATGCTCGTCGCTGGGCAACCAGTAATGACGTTACGGAAAATAGGCATAACATTGTGTGGTTCCACATATTCATCAATGAAACAGTGTGCCCGGGAAAGGTACACACAGTACAGCCTACTGTACACACTCATATTTCACACAACCGCCGCTTATTTGTTCCCTTACCATGCCGCTGTATACCAAACCAATCGTTGTGAAATTAGGCGCTTTCTCCGAGCTTTAGTAGTAAATGTTTCCTTTAGCCTTCAAGGAGAAACAAAATAATTACATTTTCCATAGTCTGTTCCGAAGCCTTGAGTAATTGTTTAAGTATACTCGCCGCCGCCTTCCATGTTGTCTGCTGGACCCCGATCCTTTAATAAACAGTTATGTGACTTAAAGCTGAATTACAAGGAAATGCAAAAGACACAAATCTGTGCAGGTCTGTATTTATTATTACATTATCAAATGTGTTTTTTTTTATGTTAATCTTGCAATCTTTGTACAGCAGAGCTGAGAGGGAAACCCAGCACAAGCAGCTGTGCATAGTGCTCATGTGCTAACAAGGACCGTACTGATAGGAGGAGAAAACGGAGTGAGGCCGCGTATACACGACCAAGAAACTCGACGGGTGAAACACATCGTTTTCCCCGTCGAGTTCCTTGTTCGGCTGTCAAAAAACTCGTCGAGCCAAATTTTCCCATTGCCTGTCGAGGAAATAGAGAACATGCTCTCTTTTTGGCTCGACGAGTTCCTCGACAGTTTTCTCGGCGAAAAGTGTATACACGACCGGTTTCCTTAGCAGAATTAGTCTCCCATCAAGTTTCTTGCTGAATTCTGCCGAGGAAACCGGTCGTGTGTATGGGGCCTGACAGAGGAATGAGCTTATCAGTCTGCTACTTCTCCTTTCAATGTCTAGTCACAGGCTGGAGGAGACTGGTTATACACTGGTCGAATTTCATTCAAATTTTCCATTTCAGGTGCATTTGTTCAGTTTTGTAATGCTTAGTGGGTCAAATTGACATTTGTGTTCAACTGCAGTTATGAGAAAATTTGAAAAAGGATGGAAAATTATCTCGGAATGAACAATTTTCTAACAGTTTATGTGGTTTTCATTTGGGGAAGTCCATCCACTCCAAAATAGAATGTTAAACGGAAACAGCATTTTGAAGTATTTGTGAAGTAATTTTAAACAACATTTGTCAGGTGAAGATCCTTTGTCAGAACATTCAATAATACCATTTCGTCTGGAAATTTTGGAAAAACTTTGTTTACACTTAGGAATGCACCCACACTGCGATTAGATGAAGACTATCTGAAAGATTACTTTCTAGCAATTATCTGTGAGAGCTGCAAGACTCCTATTGCTTTTAATAGGGCTGGGTCTCATAGCTACAGTGCAGAAAATAAGTATTTGAACACCCTGCTATTTTGCAAGTTCTCCCACTTGGAAATCATGGAGGGGTCTGAAATTGTCATCGTAGGTGCATGTCCACTGTGAGAGACATAATCCAAAAAAAAATTCCAGAAATCACAATTTATGATTTTTTAACTATTTATTTGTATGATACAGCTGCAAAGAAGTATTTGAACACCTGTCTATCAGCTAGAATTCTGACCCTCAAAGACCTGTTAGTCTGCCTTTAAAATGTCCACCTCCACTCCATTTATTATCCTAAATTAGATGCACCTGTTTGAGGTCATTAGCTGCATAAAGACACCTGTCCACCCAATACAATCAGTAAGAATCCAACTACTAACATGGCCAAGACCAAAGAGCTGTCCAAAGACACTAGAGACAAAATTGTACACCTCCACAAGGCTGGAAAGGGCTATGGGGAAATTGCCAAGCAGCTTGGTGAAAAAAGGTCCACTGTTGGAGCAATCATTAGAAAATGGAAGAAGCTAAACATGACTGTCAATCTCCCTCGGACTGGGGCTCCATGCAAAATCTCACCTCGTGGGGTCTCAATGATCCTAAGAAAGGTGAGACATCAGCCCAGGACTACACGGGAGGAGCTGGTCAATGACCTGAAAAGAGCTGGGACCACCGTTTCCAAGGTTACTGTTGGTAATACACTAAGACGTCATGGTTTGAAATCATGCATGTCACGGAAGGTTCCCCTGCTTAAACCAGCACATGTCAAGGCCCGTCTTAAGTTTGCCAATGACCATTTGGATGATCCAGAGGAGTCATGGGAGAAAGTCATGTGGTCAGATGAGACCAAAATAGAACTTTTTGGTCATAATTCCACTAACCGTGTTTGGAGGAAGAAGAATGATGAGTACCATCCCAAGAACACCATCCCTACTGTGAAGCATGGGGGTGGTAGCATCATGCTTTGGGGGTGTTTTTCTGCACATGGGACAGGGCGACTGCACTGTATTAAGGAGAGGATGACCGGGGCCATGTATTGCGAGATTTTGGGCAACAACCTCCTTCCCTCAGTTAGAGCTTTGAAGATGGGTCGAGGCTGGGTCTTCCAACATGACAATGACCCGAAGCACACAGCCAGGATAACCAAGGAGTGGCTCTGTAAGAAGCATATCAAGGTTCTGGGGTGGCCTAGCCAGTCTCCAGACCTAAACCCAATAGAGAATCTTTGGAGGGAGCTCAAACTCCGTGTTTCTCAGCGACAGCCCAGAAACCTGACTGATCTAGAGAAGATCTGTGTGGAGGAGTGGGCCAAAATCCCTCCTCCAGTGTGTGCAAACCTGGTGAAAAACGACAAGAAACGTTTGACCTCTGTAATTGCAAACAAAGGCTACTGTACCAAATATTAACATTGCTTTTCTCAGGTGTTCAAATACTTCTTTGCAGCTGTATCATACAAATAAATAGTTAAAAAAATCATACATTGTGATTTCTGGAATTTTTTTTTTGGATTATGTCTCTCACAGTGGACATGCACCTACGATGACAATTTCAGACCCCTCCATGATTTCCAAGTGGGAGAACTTGCAAAATAGCAGGGTGTTCAAATACTTATTTTCTGCACTGTAATTGCGGGAACCTCTGCTGAGGTTTATAGTGCAGGTGTGTTTGCGAGTGCCAATGCACCCTTAAGCCTCGTACACACGATCCGATTGTTGGCTGACCGAGCATCAGATTTTTGTCTTCAGGGCGTGTGCCTGGATCTTGTCTAACGGTACACAATTTTCGGCCAACAAACACAAACATAGTGATGTACTACGAGGAATTTCTCGCCACCCTTTAGGCCCCTTCTACTAATTTCGTGTTTGGTGAGCATTGATTCCGAGCATGCGTATTGGTACATTCAACTTTTGTGTGACGGACTTGTGTACTGACCATTAGAAAATCTGGCAACCAACCGCTGTCCGCCAAAAATGTACTAGCCTGTCATCCAACATTTGTTGGCAGAAAGTTGAATAACAATTGTCAAAAGGAGCGCACAATCGGTCAGATTTTAGGACAACAGTCTATCAAACAGACAATCCCCTGCCAACAATCGGATTGTGTGTACGAGGCTTTAGGCCGGTCATTCATTAATCAATATTCGGCCAGTTCAGCAGGGACTGGGCGAGGTTGGAGCCATCTATGGGCAGGCTGATTGTACCCAAGTTGATTCATTGACTGTGGCTACAGCAGCTAGCAGTAATTGTTTTCTACCGATTGAAAAGGATCCCTGTCCCGACCCCAAAAGAGAATAAAATCATCTATGGGCTGTTTTACAGTTAGAAATTCAGTCATGAATGTAAGGAAAACAACCGTTTTTAAATGATGTTCTACTTGCAGTTGTTTATGACCCTGCTAGTTTATCAGGCTTCCCTCTGCTCATAATCACAGCCCTGGACTGCTAAAATGCCTGCTAGCCAAAGCCTTGAAGCTTCAGCCACCAAGACCAAGCTACAGTATATAATTTGATGTTATACGTTTTTGGAGTCACATGACTACCAACATACAGTGTCCTAGATAGAAGGTTTCTGTGGGTGAAGAGCCAAGCAGCTGTAGAATATAGGTTAGAACCCCTAACTTACACCTGGCTTTAAACTCATGAACATTTCTAGAAGGTGCAAAAAGGCTGATAGTGTTGTGTACTTACTATAAAAGAATATATAATTAATTTAAACCTATGTTTTTCTCATTCAAAGCAAACAAAACTATAATGCTGGCCCACCAGATACACCTACTTACATTCCTTTGAATGCCTCCATTTGGCCTTCTTCTAAACCTGTGCAACCTCCAAGTTTCGAGTTGCACCTATAGGAGGGTGAGGACTTTCTCCACAGTCCCATGTGACAGTGCTGGATGCCTGAGCCGCCAATCACAAAGCTGGAAACAGAATGCGGAACGGCACCGCACTAGATGAGCATTAGGCAAATCCCATCACCATTCCCATCTGATAAGTGCTTGCCCGGCCCGCCACCCTGATAAACAAGGATAATTAGAAGAAATGGCAACACACCACAGTCCTTAGTCATAATTGGTTATGACTAAGCACTTTGTTGTGTGAAACACGTTCAAGCTTTTGTCTTGTGCCGCACGATCTGTAACTTTTTTTAAAATAATATAGCATAGTACTGCATCCCACTGTGGTGTGCAGCCATTTCTTCTAATTTTCCTGGCTAAGCACCAATGCTGTCCTGTGAAAAGGAAGAGAAGCAAGGCACATGCTCCCCCAAACCTGGGAGTGCCAAGCATGCAACTTTGAAGAGCTAAGAGATGGGAGGAGCAAAAGGAAAAGGGAGAATGTTTAGATGGGGGTACCATCATTAAAGTAAAGCAATTTGTTTGCCCTACACAGAACACAGGTTTGCATTTATAATAAATATATGGGAGATGCCATTACTAATCATTTTCTGAAAATGCCAGTTGCCTGGCTTAATTAAGTGACTCAAAGCAAGTAAAGTTGTGGAAAAATCCAACGTTAATTTCTGCCTACTCATTTTGGTTTGGTAAGTACTGAAGCTAAAGCAGCTTTTCTCCGCCCTTTACCCCAGAAAAACCCTTGAAACAATTTACAAGTCTTGGGAGGACCTCTGCTAAAAACAATTCATCCACGGCTGGTGGGAAAAATACTCTTGGCATTGGTGGTTGGTGGGAAGAATTCCCCCCAAGATCTTTGTCTCTTGCAATGATTCCAGATCTATGCAGTCACCATCAATCGGGAGGTCAATCAGCCACAGCTCCAACAGCCTCTTGAGGAACCCTAGGGTTACATGGGGCCCTGGTTGAGCATGGCTCTACAGGAGGTTAGGCACAACAGCCAAGCATTTCAGAAGGAGAGATCAGCAATGGCAGCCTCGCTATTTTTCACATGGGAGATTTGTTTAAAACTTTTAAAGTGGACCTATCACCCATGCACAGTAGTGGTTAACGACTTCTCATTTCGAGAAAATAAGATAAGCATCTTCGGTTCGCTGTGGTCTTAGGGTGTGAAAACGGTACGGGAACCAGCGGAAAGAAACATGATATATGTGATGAGTACGTGTCTAAAATATAACTTACCGACCATGGAGGCTGAAAAATTCTGCTAACCTTTTTTAGGGGAATTCTAGATGTTCTAGAAAGATGATCAACTGATAATTGTTTTCTTTGTATTAATCATAAATGAATCTTCTTATAGTGAGTACTTCCATCATACTAGTTGATGACACTGGAAGATATAAAGATAGAATTAAGTTATTGTTATTGACACTGGAAGATATATTTGATGCAGGTATGTCCTAGTTAGAAAAAAAAAATTATATATATATATATATAAAATTGTATGAAATGTAGCTGAAGGACTTCATATCTCTCTCTTGTAATGCACCTGTACAGTGCCACTCAGATTGGCAGTGGTGGTGACAGCACTAGGATCAGGGGAGCCAACAGGAGGAGAGGGAAAGTCTCAGCAGATGCTTGATTGTCCAATCACAGGCTGGGGACAGGTAGGTGACCAAAACTGTACAGCTTAACTGCATCAGAGAATAGTCAGGTCCCCATCCTGGCTGTGGTCTGTGGCAGGACTTTGTATATCTCAGGGCTGTTTGGACAGAAAAAAAGTTTTCATTTGTAATTTAGTTTTAATTCTAGACCAATTTTTCAGTTTGTCAGTTTTTTTATTTGCGGTCTGTGTCCCCATTGGGAATATTTCCCCTCTCTTCCTGGAAATGAAAAAAAAAAATCCAACTGGGAAGCTTGCCATGAAAACACTTTATTTTTTTCAATAGGATGAGAAAAAGCTTTGTTTTATTCAGTAGTCAAAAAAAGAAAGCCAATGAGTTTTCAGTTCAGTCACTTACGCATCATCAGGACCTAATTACTGTGAAATGCCAAATATACAGCTTGATCTGGGGGCACTCAAGCATGCTCGTTTCCAAGCATGGCTTGGCCCCCCCCCCCCAGCTCACTCCTTACTGGCTGTGATTGACAATGGCTCCCGCTGCTGTGCCTGAGCCAGTGAGGAGGGAGAGAGCCTCTGCTCTCATGCACATTGCTGGATCAAGCTCAGGTAAGTATAAAGCAGCTCATGGAGCAAACTTCTCAAATTCATTGTTGACAGGGGAAACCCTCCCGCCAAGCGACTACTGATGATGCTTAAATACTCCCCATATGCATGTGATCTCTATCCCCATGACTAAGCTCCAGGAAACAGAGTGAAATGCGTTGGTGGCGCGGTATGGTTGGAGTCAAGGCTGAGGTTGCCACTCTATCCCACCTCCAAAGGATTTCTCATATGTACAACATCAGGGATCACCCCTTTCCAATTTGAGCCATTGCAGCAGCTGAGACAGGATCTATCCCTCGCCAGCACACTCAGCAGTAGATGCAGAGGCACCCACCTGTATACCCCTTATTCAATGAGTCTGAGCAGCACATGAAGAGAAAACAGGTCACATTGTGTTCTCCTTGCGGGGGGAAGCAGGTAGGGATGGGGCTTTACAAGCCACTAGCGATAATCGCATGAAAAATCTGTCACTTGACCGATAAACTAGGTACATTCAGCCTGCCCATACATGGTTCATATCTCGGCCGGTTCAGCAGGACAGTCGAACTAAGGGGGGGCTGGGGGGGGAGGGGGCAAAGAGAAGAATTTTTTAATGCAGAGAATGCGATAAAGGTAAAAAAAAAACGCAGCCTCTACAACCACTTTAATATAGTGTACTTGGACATTTCTTACTCTAGATAACACTTGGTCTTGTGAATATGTGTCTGTGTAGCCTAAGCCAACCAATAGGAGGCTTGCTTTCTTGTTGTAATCTGCAGTGGAGAGAGGACAGCGGGATTCTGGTTGCAGAAGGTATCATTCACCATGTTCGGTATTTTGTCATCTCGCTCTGGGTTATGGAAGTAGGAGTTCACTTTTGGAATCCGAAGCATCCCCTGTCCTCCGGCTTATCAGCACGCCTGATATATTTTGGGCATAGCCTGAGAGGGCACCGCAAGGGCATTTATCCGAGCAAATAGGAAACTAACTGGACAAGATTATGGGTGTTAAAAGAGACCTGTCCACACAGATTTCAATCACCTACATCCTTCTGGGGTCTATATGGTGAGATCTCTGCAGTCAAAGCCTGAGGGGCTCCCTCCATCCATGTTGGATTTGTATTCCTTTTTATGATGAAGAATGTAAAAGGGAAGAGCTGGGACAGGAATTGTTATAAGGCCTTATACACACTGAGCATTTACTCAGCTCCTTTAGACGCCTTTTCTTCTGGCAGAAGTAAAGCTGCTTAAAAAATGCGAAAAAAGCCCCGTATTGCACACACATTTATGCATTCTATTGGCCAGAATATTCATGTATTCTGTGCATTAGCGCACATACGTGCAAATGCATTCTGATGATGTTTTTTTTTTTTTTTTTTATGCCTGTAAATTTAGCAATGCATCCCAACTGCACCTTGTGAAATCATTTTAAACCATTGGCACCCATGAGGAGGAAGTAGAATTGACATGATCTGTCATTTTGGGTGGAGTTTAGAGGTGATTTGGTTATTTCTAGGCCTCTTCATGTGATTTTGTTGCTTTTAGGCCTCTTCATGTTTTGCACTGCACAAGAGGAATAACATCTGTAACCCATAGCAATGGCATTCCAGTTGTCATTTTTTAAAGACCCCAATTAGTTGATGTGGACAGCACACATCCATAGCAACCAGACTCTAGTGTTGATTTTTT
This sequence comes from Rana kukunoris, assembly GCA_029574335.1. Lineage (NCBI taxonomy): Eukaryota > Metazoa > Chordata > Amphibia > Anura > Ranidae > Rana > Rana kukunoris. The sequence goes on from CM056054.1 coordinate 22,435,552, forward strand.
AAAGGCCCCCGATTGGTTGACACAAACAGCACACATCCATAGCAACAGGAGTCCAGCTATCAATTTTAAAAGGTCCTGATTGGTTGCCATGGAAAGCACACATCCATAGCAACTGGATTCCAGCTGTCTTTTTTTTTTTTTGGTCCTGGCTGGTTGTCGCGGATAACACATAGCCATAGCAACCATATTTCAGCTGTTTTTTTTAAAAGGTCCTTGGTTGCAATGGACAGCACACATACATAGCAACTGGATCCTATCTATAATTTTTAAAGGTTCTTTTTTAAACGACAAGGAAAGCACACGTTCATAGCAACCAGACTCAAGTCATTTTTAAAGGTTCACATTGGTTGTCATGGACAGCATTAGAGCCATAGCAACTGCAGTCCAGCCATCATCTATTAAAGGTCTCGATTGGTTGCAGTGGACAGCACACATCCATAGCAACTAGATGTGAGCTGTCGTTTTTAAAAGGTTCCAATTGGTTGCCATGGACCGTACACATCTATAGCAACCAGGATCCAGCTGTCATTTGTGTTTGCTATCCATTGGTTGCCATGGACAACACACTCTCTTAGCAACTGGAATCCAGGTATAATTTTTTTAAAGATCCCAATTGGTTGACGCAGATAGCACACTTATCCACAACAAATGGATTACAGCTATCACTTTTCAAAGGTCCCAATGGGTTGTCGGACAGTGCCCGGGCAACCCACGCCTCTGGCAGATATAGGCGGCACAGTTTGGCCTGCAGGGTGACTAAGTGTATTTAGTGGCCCCTCCTGGCTCATTTTACTCCGTAACATCCTGAGTTTGACTGCCAGTCTGCTGTAGACATACTCCAGGAATGAATTCCATGTGTCTGGAAGCGGCCCAAGAAAAGTGTGTGGCTCCTCCGCTGAGGAGAGCTTGTACACAGGAACCTGCTCCCACTTGCTTTATGACTTAACAGGATGCAGACCTGCGGGATTATGTCCTTATAAAGAGACAGCGGCTCGGGCTGTCACCGGGAATTATCACTTAGGATCACGGAGACCCGTGTATGTTCACCAATCATACGCCACTATAAGACATACAGCACTATATGAAGTTGGAAAATGTATACAGGAACATTATTGTTATTATTGCCTACTCTAGGGCCCCTTTGCAAGAGCGGGTGGTTCACATGGTGCTGCCATGATACTTTGCTTCTTGGTTGTGTTTGTAGAATTCGAAACTGATAAAGTGTGTTAAGTTTAGAAGCCCTGTGGGCTTTCTATTGCTGTCTGTGTTCCTGTCTGCTGATATCCATTCCCTTCTTTTTTGGTCCTGGTGTCACGGGGGCAGGAAGTGAGGGGAAATCTCCCACAGAGTCACAGACAGCAGAAAAACTGTGACAGACGTTTTAAACCTTCAGCATTATTATTATTATACAGGATTTATATAGCGCAAACAGTTTGCACGGCGCTTTACAACATGGGGGGCAGACAGTACACTTACAATACAAGTCAATATAGGAGGGATCAGAGGGCCCTACTCATTAGAGCTTACAATCTAGAAGGGAGGGTCAAGTGGAACAAAAGGTAGCAGCTGTGGGGGATGATCAGATGGAGAAAATGAAAGTACAGTTGTTAGGTGTGGGTAGGATAGACTTCTCTGAAGGGTTTTCAGGAATCGTCTAAAAGCTAATAGAGTAGGAGATAATTGGACAGTTTAGGGTAAGGAGTTCCATAGGATTGGAGAGGCTCTGGAAAAGTCCTGAGGCAAACATGGGAGGAGATGATGGGGGAACTAGAGTGCAGGAGGTCTTGAGAAGAACGAAGAGAGCGATTAAGTTGGTATATATAGCATTATACCCAAAAGTTGTCTTAAGATTTTATCATTTTAAACAGTGCAGCGCTAAAACATAAAAACACAAAATAATTGATGACAATGATTTATTAAAAAAAAAAGTGGAAAAATAAATAACACAATAATAAGGGAACTCTTGTATAGTTAATGTAGGTGAGTCCATAAACTTTGTGATGCCAACTAATGATGATCAATCACCCAAAAGCAAAAAGAAGAGTCGCCGCTGTGAAAGACTTCTGCCAGCAAATGTGATATAAGGAGGCTTACCGGAACGTATGGACCCTATTTGGCTTATACTAAATGGATCAGACAGACAGTGGTGTATTAACATCTAGGTATCTTCTCCAATAGATCTTATGGTATTTAGGAGGGTTTCTCAACAGCCACCGGTGACAACCTAGGAATGTAACCGGTAAATAGGGAAAGGGTGTTGTCACCCTAAGTACCTAAACAAGGGTCGTCAACACAAGTATTATTTTAACAAAAGCTGAACATTTTGAAATGCTGAAAGGGTCTTATAAAATGACACCAACATTTTACAGCTTCTAGATTTTAGCGGTTGGCATTCCATATACTGTAGTTCAGGAGTCTTTAGTGAGGTTTTGGGCGCCTCTGGAAAAGAACAATGTGCAAAATCTCTGCAGGGTTTGCACGTCTGCTGTGTGAATCAGGACGCTCTCTCTAATCCAGGAAAGCCCATGAATGTCTCCATTTATAGCGTAGCATGAAGCGCTCTCTGTCTTGCTGTCTAACAGCAAAGTTTGTATTCTCTTCCTCCTCCCTGCAATCACAATGCCCGCTTGTCTGCCTTTCTGTCTGACTATGACAGACCAGGACAGATGATACTGTTACATTAATCAGGACACATGCAGCCTCAGGAGATCGACTGGCATGCTGGGACTTGTAGTGGTTTTGTCTAGGAGAACAGTCACCATTATCATCAGTATTATTAAAGTGCATGTAAACTCTCTTATTTGCTCCAATTTTGGTTGGTTTTACATTGAAAGCTTTTCTGTTTGATATGTGGGGGGGAAAAAAACATTGATTGTGTCAATGCAGTGCTATCCTGTGCACTCTGCAATGCCATCCGAAACATTGTTATCAGCCCTGCTCGGTTCTCCTCTGTCAACTACAGAACACCCCCTCCTCATGTTATGAAGATAGAGAGGGGATGGCGTCTTGTAGGCCCCTTTCACACTGACAGGTTTTCAGGCAGACCCGATCGGACCATCCATTGCTCTCTTTGGACCCGCTGACACCTCATCCTGTCTGCTAAAAACAGATGGATGGGGATTGGATCAGATGACAAGCAGTCTGTTTCCATCTGACAGCTCTATAGAGAAAAGCAGGCTGTGTTCGTATCCGCTCTGCACCAGGGGACTGGACATGAACCTGGCATCTGCCTGCTCAGCAGGGATCAGCAGAGAGGTCCCCTACTGACATCTGCCTGCTCAGTGGGGATCAGCAGAGAGATCCCCTGAGAGGTCCCCAGCTGAGATGGCTGATCCACAGGTGGAATCCACCAGTATGAAAGGGACCATACTCTTAACACACTTGCTCTCCAAGGGTGACAACATTGCTTCTCCATAGATATAGTGCTGTGAGGGTTATCCTATGACAAAGTGTGCTACTGGCAAGATCACCTGGTCAAAATAAATGGAAATAAGCCAATAAAAGAAAACAAATGAAGCCACCACATCTATGGCATTATTCACGTGGGCGTAAGTACACAAATGCCTGTACTAGGCCATGTTTAACCTCCATAGGGATGCACAGGTGTTCTGTGCATCCCTGTGTAGGAAGTCCCCTTTATGTGAGTTGGGACGCAGCAACTGCATGAACATAGCTGCTGCTTCCAATTTGACAGCTGTATTGTGTGGGTCCCAGTAAGTTCAGTGCCATGCATCTGCACCCACGTTGATGTCAAATTGGGAGGAGCGTATGAGTGTATGATACAGGAGCGTGCCGGCAAGGCAACCCCCTCAGGAGAACGCTTCCCAGAGGGGGTTAGCTATTGCGGGGAGGAGCCGAGAGAGCCACCGTGGGACCCCAAAAGAAAACGATCGGGGCCACTGTGTGCAAAATGAACTGCACAGTGGAGGTAAGTATAACATGTTTGTTATTTAATACTAATAAAAAAAGGAACCTTTAGTACCACTTTAGGCTAAAACTCTATTCTAGTCTTAACATTTGTGTTTCCCAATATCCTGTCCCAAAGTTTAACAAGAAAAATATGAAGAATCATTATCACGTGTGCCAGTTATCTAGGGCACTCTGCATGCAAAGGCAGCCTGCATAGAATCACCCACTCCTCCAAACTGACACCCACTCATCAAAGCATTTTGATATTTGCAGAACTCCTTCCAAGTGCCAGCCTACTGATTGCATCAGGGCTGAGGGCTCTTGAGACAACTATTGAGGCAGGGTGCTGTGATGTTTTAAGGGAGCTATGCGCAGCATACCTGCCAGCCCTTCCCCATCAGCCATGATCTGCCTGTATTAAATAGAGAAGAACTGAAACTTAGTAATGACATCACTGGGTATGATGTAAGGCATGCAATGGAAACGGAAAAGGTTTTTCTAAAAATAAAGTTTAATCAGCTTGTTGAGGAGAAGGGAGGGAGGAACCAGGAAAGCAAAATATTAGCAGATTAAACTTTCAATTCCTGTACAGGGATTGTGTAGCACTCTGCCGTGGCACAAAATCAGGTCGCTTCTTTCAGATTGACATGTCTATGGAAGAGTGGTAATCTTCCCAGTTTTTCTGATCTGCAGCCGAGCCAAAATTTGCCATGCAGCCTGGCCTAAAAGTGGCAAAGCCCCCCACGATGGCTCCCATGCCCTTATTTTAGGCTTCACATTCTCCTCCGGAATGCGTCGTCATTGTGTTTATTTATTTGGTTATTGTTCACAGTGACAGGAAGTACCTGAACCTGTAACGGCCTGTTGTTAAAAAGACACAGGATCTTAACATGGGGCTGAGAAACAATGTATAGAGGGCTGAAACCAGCTCAGGAAACCCAAATGCACAGGCAGACATTAGAAAGGATTTCTTTGGATAGTGCGGCTTTGGGTTCTCTATGAACAATTTTTTTATTTTGGATTAAAGGTGGAGCCTGCTGGTCTGAGTAAGCCCCTGGGTTTTTATACATCTTGGATTTTTTTATAGTAGGATCTCCCTGCCATGACTCTGCTCCGCTCACTCCTCTGAATTCCAGCTCCTCCTCTGACTTTCTCCATAATATAAATACAAAGTACAGCAGGGTAAGCAGAAAGGCCTCATAATGGGCACAGCATGCGTGCAGACCCGGCGGCTTACCAATAGAATCCTGAAAGATGAAAGAAACTGTAAAGCTGGCCATACATGAGACTAAATGCAGCCGGTTCAGCAGAGACCAGCTGAATTTCGATTTATATGTGGCTACTGGGGTAGAAAAGAAGCCAACAATGAATAGGGTGGTTAGTGAAATAATTCCTACTTACATTGATAGTCACTGGAAAAGTACCACTTTACACTGATGGTCAATGGATTAGGACCCCCTTACATTGTTGGTGGGTGGAGAAAGACCCCCTTACGTTGGTAGTCAGTGGAGTAAGAATCTATTATATAGTTGGTCAGTGGAGTAGGATTCTATTGCATCAGTACTCAATGGAGAAGGACCCCCTTACATTGCTGGTGGGTGGAGAAAGGCCCTGTTACATTGGTGGTGAAGGACCCCATTACATTGGTGGTTGGTGAAGTAGGACTCTATTGTATTAGTGGTCAGTGGAGTGAAGCCCTGTACACACGACCGGGAATCGCGTCGGGAAATGAAACGTCTGTATTCCGGACAGGATTCCTGGAAGGCTTGGCTTTAAAAAGCCGTGTATACACACGGCCACACAAAATCCCGCCATTCTTTTGAACGGTGACGTCATCAACGACGACAAGCCGTTGTCTCGTCACATTCGATTCCATCGCCACCATCTTGCTACACCCCACTAACCTTGTATGCTACTGCGCATGCGTCGAAGTGTTATCGAACATGTGCGGTTTTTCACCCATACAGACGACCAGTTTTCTCGGCAGAAAACACTCTGCCGGGAAACCCGACGAGAGAATAGAGAGCAGGGTTCTTTTTTTCCCCGTCCGTTTTCCTGATGGGAAAACTGCTATGGAGCATACACATGGCCGGAATTCCCGGCCAAAAGCTCTCCTGGCAGTTTTCCTGCTGGGAAAACCAGTTGTGTGTAGAGGGCTTAAGATTCTATTGCATTGGTGGTCAGTGGAGTTGGGCCTCTTCACCCTGTTAGTCAGTGGAGAAGGACCCCATTACATTGCTGGTGAGTGGAGAAAGGCCCTGTTATATTAGTGATTGGCAGATAAGGACCCCTTTACATTTGTAGTCAGTGGAGTAGGACTCTATTATTTTGGTAATCAGTGGGATAGGATTATATTACATTGGTGGCCATTGGAGTAGAGCTTCTTTACACTGGAAATCAGTGGAGTAGGATTCTATAACTTGGTGGTCAATGGAAAGTATGCCCCCCTTACATATGGCTAAAATGATAATTGGTGTATTTGGCTACTTATCTGAGAGGCTGAAATTGCTCAATGTTCACAGAACCCCTAGCAACCTTTGGAGTAACCCTAGTAGAGAAAGGCTGCTTTGGGGAAATAACGTTAGTCGTCCCCTATGGTGTAGATTATGGGATCTCGAAGCACTGGGCCCCTGGCTCATATGATGTATTAGCCAGTAAGTGTGCTCGCCTTGGACAGAGGTGAGTAAGCAAGTTTTATCCACAAGGATAGGACTTATCCATCAAGTCAAGGCCTTATTAAAATAATAGTTCAGGTTTGCACAGAAGTGGCTTTCATGACTAATAGCAGGTAACTGGTAACATAGATATGTTTAATAGCAAAACTTTATAATTATGTTGCTTTTGTCCCCACAGGGGAGATTTCCTCTCACTCCATGCTAGAGCTGCACAATTAATCCTTCAAAAAATCGTGATCTCAATTCAACCTCCCTGACGATCTCCAATGCAGAGTTTGATGATTCTTTCATATAACAAGTGGAAAGACTTTATCTGCTCACTCAGCTGTTAAAAGAAGGACAGTCTGCCAAGTTCTTAAAAGGAAACATTGTAACTAAGGCTTCCTTCTTAGATCAAAGTGATAAACTTATATGTGTAAAGAAAAAAAAGTCTGCCAAGTTTGTATGTAATAACATGAAACATTGTAACTGACTTCCTTCTTAGAGCAAGTTTAACCACTTAAAGGGGTGTTCCAGCCAAAAAATGTGTTTATTAAAAGTCAGCAGCTACAAAAAGTGTAGCTGCTGGCTTTTAATAAACACTCACTTACCTGCTCCTGCGTTCCAGCGACGCGTCGACTGGGGCTCCGCTCCTCTCCCCCCCTCCCCGGCCGGCGTCTCCATCCTGACTGTGGGCACCCAGCCGTGACAGCCTTCGCGAGCGGCGCGGCTCGCCGCTGATTGGAGGGGCGATCGCATGGGACCTGTCAGTGTCCCATGTGATCGCCTACAGGGAGGGGCTGGTGTAGGCGATTAAGGCTTAATCGCCTAACCAGCCCCTCGGCGGAAGCAGGAAGTGGGACAGGAAGTCCCACTCCTACTGAAGCCCCCACTCTCCCCCAAAAAAATTACATGCCAAATGTGGCATGTATGGGGGTGAGGAGTGGGATAAGAGGAAGTTCCAGTAAACGACGGCGGCGTAGTGTATTTCTCCCGTCGCAATCCATCTACGCGAGTAGGGGGCGTGAAGGATTTAAAATAGGCGCGTTCCCGCGGCGATCGAACTGCGCATGCTCCGTTCGCAAATTTCCCGCCGTGCATTGCGCGAAATCACGTCGTTACGTCATTCGTTGTTTGAGTAGCGTCGTTTACGGACATTTCTATTCCCGAACGAGTTACGTAAAAAAAAAAAAAAAAAAATTTAATTCGACGCAGGAACGACGGCCATACTTAACATGGGCTACGCACCGTTAGACCAGCAAAAAGCTGGTCTAACAGTACGTAAAAAAAAACAGACGTAAGCGATTGCGAAGACCGCTCGTATCTTCGTGGATCGCCGTAAAAACACATTTGCATATCCCGACGCATCAAAACGACGCGAACTCCTCCCAGCGGCCGCCAAAAATATCGCAGCGTAGATCCGAAGGCTTACGAAGACGTAAGCCTCTCGGATCGAAGCCCGAAGCCGCCGTATCATGGTTTGAGGATTCAAACTAGTGATACGGCGCGCGAAATTTGAAATTACTCCTGTCTAACACCAGTTAGACAGGCGTAATTGCTTTATGAATCTGGGCCCAAATCTTTTTCTGACACTTGTTTCTTATGTTGCTTCTTGCTAGAAAATTACTTGGAACCCCCAGCCATTATATGTTTTTTTTTAGCAGAGACCCTAGGGAATAAAATGGCAATTGCTGCAATATTTTATGTCACACTGTATTTACCCAGCTGTCTTTCAAATGCAATTTTTTGGGGAAAAAAATACACTTCAATGAAAAAAGAAATAAAAAATAAACAGTAAAGTTAGCACAATGTTTTTTGTTTTAATTTGAAAGATGATATTACGCCACGAGAATCGTGAGAGAATTGTGATCTATCTTCTAAGCAAAAAAAAATTGTGATTCTCATTTTAGCCAGAATCGTGGAGCTCTGCTCCATGCCCTATAGCAGGGGTTTCAAACTCAATGTCATCAAGGGCTGCATCAGCAGTATGGTTGCCTTTAACCACTTAAGGACCCCCGCACGCACATATACGGCCACAGAATGGCTCGTACAGGCACAAGGGCGTAAATTTACGTCCCCGCCTTCGTGCGGTTCGGGGGTCCCCCTGCCTCTGGGAGCGATCGCCGACGAGCGGGCGGATGTCCGTGATTTCTGCCCCCCCCCCGCGATCGCTCCCAGCCAATGGGAGCGCGCTCCCATCGTGTCAGTTCCTCCTCCTGTGTTTACACAGGAAGGAGGAAATGATGTAATCTCTCATCGCAGCGCTGTTTCCCAGCGCTGCTGATGAGAGAAGACATCACAAGTAAGTGTGCACCAACACAACACTGACACACACTCACATAGGCAAATTAACCCCTTGTGATCGCACCCCCCTGTCACAGTGTCACTGAATGCAGTGATCTAATCACTGCATTTAGTGTCAGTGTGACAGGCAGTGTAAAAAACAGTTAGAGTTAGGTTCAGGATAGCCCCCCCACCCCCCCTAATAAAGTTTTAACCCCCTGATCACCGCCCTAGTTAACCCTTTCACTCCCTATTGCCAGCGTCACTAAGCGATCATTTTTCTGATCGCTGTATTAGTGTCGCTGTTCCCGCTAGGTAGCTATTTTTTTTTATTGCGATTTTTTTTTTTTACTAAAGACATGTGGCTGAATTAATTTTGGCCTAAATGTTTTACTAAAATTTAGTTTATTTGATTTTTTTTATAACAAAAAGTAAAAGAATTGTGTTTTTTTTCAAAATTGTGGCTCTATTTTAGTTTATAGTGCAAAAAATAAAAATCGCAGAGGCGATCAAATACCACCGAAAGAAAGCTCTATTTGTGGGAAGAAAAGGACGCAAATTTTGTTTGGGAGCCACGTCGCACGACCGTGCAATTGTCTGTTAAAGCGACGCTGTGCCGAATCGCAAAAACACCTTGGGTCATTTACCAGCGTATTGGTCCGGGTCTTAAGTGGTTAAAGGGTAGGTTGTATCTGGGATGTGCTATGTACCGAGTGCAAGGTTCAGGATTGTGGTACGTATAGAGTTCAGAAGTGCACTGCATACAGAGTTTAGGGGTGCGCTATGTACAGAGTGCAGTTCCAGGCATGCACTATACATGTGTACAGAGTGCAAGGTTAGGGTGTGCTGCATACAGATTGCAGGGTTCAGGATTGCATTACATACAGAGTGCAGGGGTGCGCTATATACAGAATGCAGTGTTCTGGAGTGCGTTACCTGCAGAGTTCAGGATGTGGTGTGTACAGAGTGCAGGGTTTAGAGGTGTGCTATTCACAGTGTGCAACCTGAACCCCAGTGGCATCTAGCAAAATCTGAAAAATGTGGCTGGGACAGAAGGACAATGGGTATTTTGTATGCTGGATCTGTCATTTTAATATATTTCTGTGGGTAAAAAAAAAACACTACTCTACTGACACTTTCTTTTTTTTTCTTCTCTTTTTAGCTCGTAGGGTCTCAAAATGTACGAGGGTTGAGGAGATGCTTTTAACGAAAATTGGATCACGCTCCTTCTCATGTGTAGACGGTTCATTTCACAAAGGATTTATTACTGTACCTTTGAACGTGAGGACATTTCGGCCGTGGATTTTCAAGGCCGTTTTATGATTTAGATTTTTTACTGTGGATTTTTTAAAACTTTTTTAAACCCTACAAAAATGACCACCTCATCTATTCGGAGGCAGATGAAAAACATTGTAAATAATTATTCAGAAGCTGAGATTAAAGTCAGAGAAGCCACTTCCAATGACCCATGGGGTCCTTCTAGCTCCCTTATGACGGAAATCGCCGACTTGACTTACAACGTGGTGGCTTTTTCCGAAATCATGAGCATGATCTGGAAGAGACTCAATGACCATGGGAAGAACTGGAGGCATGTTTACAAAGCTTTGACCTTGTTGGACTATCTTATCAAGACTGGCTCTGAGAGGGTGTCCCACCAGTGCAAGGAGAACATCTTCGCCATACAGACACTAAAGGACTTCCAGTACATCGACAGGGACGGCAAAGACCAGGGGATTAACGTACGGGAAAAGTCTAAACAACTGGTGAGCCTTCTGAAGGATGATGAGAGATTGAAAGGCGAGAGAGCCCAGGCACTTAAGACCAAAGAGCGTATGGCACAGGTAGCCACAAGTGTGGGGAGCAGCAACCAGATCAGCTTTGGCCGAGGATCTAGTCAACCTAACCTGTCTACAAGCTACTCAGAGCAGGACTACGGAAAGTCAGGTGGATCTCCAGCATCATACCATGGATGTAAGTAGATGTCCACCTCAAACAATTTTGTTCAAGAAAGGCTAACTCTAGCGAAAACGTTGTACTGTATTATGTTTAGGATAGAGCAGGGGAGGGTTAAAGTTAGCTCTGCAATGGGAAATCTATCTGATGTGAACACTGACAAAACCATAGTTTGCAGCCCGCCCCTTTCTGTTCTTGTGACAACCTCTCCTCCAATTTGTTGCCCTGTTGTCACGGTAACAGAAAGTAAGGAAGGATCTCCCTAGTGAGGTGGTCAGTGGAGAAGTGACCCCTTATATTGGTGGTAAGTGGAGAAGTGGCCCCTTATATTGGTGGTCAGTGGAAAAGTCACCCCTCACATTGATGGTCAGTGAAGAAATTAACTCTCACAAATCGTTGTTATTGGAGAAGTCACCCCCTATAACGGTGGTCAGTGGAGAATGGACCCCTATTATTGTTGGTCAACAGAAAAGTGAGCGACACCATGACGAAGCCCTGTGGGGTGAAACACGTTTCGGGGGGCTAAGATGGAGCTATGCCTGCCTATGGTTGTATAAGGTTAGGATGGATTCATAGCTGGATCCTTTAGACACGGAGAGCTGAAGCTTTACCCTTATATTGGTGGTAACTGTAGGTAGCAGATCAATTCCCTGTTGCTCACTGCTAAAGGAACCCTCAATAAACACAGAAGGAACCCTTGTTGAGAAGGGCTGGTATAGAGTATCACTTTGGTAACAGTTTGAAATCAGCAGTCTTAGGGCTTGTAGAGGTCTACACAAGGGAGACTTTGAGATAAGCAACATGCATAAAATATGTGTAATTGTAGTTGGAATGACTGGGTCTGACAACAGAGTCTCTTTAAAAAGTCAGTCCACCCAAAGCTGATATTTTTTATACTAGGCTGGAATGGGCTATATCCTTCACTCTCATGTCTCCAGAGTACTCTTGAACATATCTCTGTTGATCCTGCCGGAACTTTAGTGGGCTGCTAATCTCCTGTGCTGCATTGTTACCAGTTATCTCTATGTAGTGCAAAACACCCCTCTGTATGTTGTTGGAAAGACAAAGAGGGTGTGTTGTGTAGTCCTATCTAAGGGTGACAACGTTGCACCTGCACAGATACAGTACAGTGATTGTGCATTGTCCCGCTAGGAAAGGAAATGTGTTACTGGCAAAGATTCTAATGCCGTGTACACACGATCATTTTTTGCGATGAAAAAAAACGACGTTTTCAATCATGAAAAATAACGACGTTTTTCAAACTTCATTTTCCAAAACGACGTTGCGTACACACCATCGTTTTTCTACAAAGTTCGACGGCACTCTTTTCCATTGAAGCTCCGTCTCATAACTTGCTTCTGAGCATGCGCGGGTTTAAAAACTTTGTTTTCAACATCGTTTTGCCCACACACCATCACTTTTTATGACACAAAAAACAACGTTTTGAAAAACGACACAAAAAATTCCAGCATGTTGGAATTTTTTTTTGGTCGTTTTTTTTAAGACAAAAAACGACGTTTTGCCCAGACACGATCAATTTAAATGACGTTTTAAAAACCGTCGTTTTTTTTCATCGCAAAAAATGATCGTGTGTACGCGGCATAATGGAACCAAATTAAAGCGGAGGACCCCCCCGAAATTTTTACAAATACAAAATACTACAAATACTGCAGCTGCTGACTTTTAAAAAATGAACACTTACCTGTCCAGCGCACCCGCAAAGTCGGTAGATGAGGACGAGTAATCGTTTGGTCCTCGGATGCTGCCACCTTCATGCTCGGTGAGGGAATCAGGAAGTGAAGCCTTGCGGCTTCACTGCCCGGTCCCCTACTGCACATGCGCGGCGCGCCGTCACTGGTCCCCGTTTTCTCCTGGGAACACTGTGTTTCCCAGAAGACAGCAGGGGGGGGGTGACGCGAAGGGGCGTGACTGCTGTGGGAGTCAATACCCGAAAGTGGTGCGAATACCTGTTTTATACAGGTATCTGCACCCCCCTCCCCCTGAAAGTGTCGAATGTGACACCGGAGGGGGGGAGGGTTCTGAAAATCGGAAGTTCCACATTTGAGTGGAACTCCGCTTTAACTGAAAGCTAATGCAGTCACCACATCTAAGACCTGGTAAACTGCAATATAATACACTTTTGTTCTTGGGTTTACATTGACTTTAATCCCTCTTGTGATTCCACTATCCTCTTGAACACACTGTAGGAATATTGAGCTTGCCAGGTACACAACGCCTCTGACAGTGTTATTTTAAGACAGATATCACAAGTTCCTACGTGTCCTAAGTTGTGTTTTTTTAGAAGCAGCCACTTATCTTTCAAGTCAATCTAACATACGGTACGCCTTGGTGCCGTCACTCCGCATTGTTCTGTGATAAACAAATGTCCTACGTGGTCAGCAAGGGGATCTTTTTATTGTTTTTTTAGGGATTTTATAGGATTTATTTTATTATTGAAAAAGCTTGGACTTTGGTACAAAATGTATTTGACATAAACTGGACATATTTACTAAAAGACTGACGATGCACTTTAAAGCTTATGGGATTTATTGGCCCTTACTTTTAGGCTCCATTCACACCTGAGCGACAAAACGCCTGTCGCCCGACGCTCGTGCCGCTGGAGGGGAAAAATCCCATTCATGTCTATAGAGATGGTTCACATCTCTGAAACGCCGAACGCCTGTCGCCTGAAAAAAAGTCCCGGACCCTTTTTTTCAGGCGACATTGGCGTTCGGCCATAGACATCAATGGGAGACTTTGTAAAAAAAAAAAAAATGAATCGAAGCGCGGCAAGTAAATGCCGCTCAGGTGTGAATGCAGCCTTAAAATATTTATTATGCTTCGTATAGTGTTTATGGAGAAAAGTGCTAAAAGGTTATTATTCGTTTTACTGCTGCTCTATGTCCAAATATTAGAGCAGAGTAATGCCCTTTTATATTGTTTTACCACTACTACACCAAAGGAACAACTCACTGATCTTAATGCTATCTCTCACACACCAGCAGTAAATCAGTATTGATAATGTATCAGTGATATTGAGGCCTTGTTCCACTGTAATCCACCATCCAAATAATGGGCCATACATAGACATTCAGCTCGTAATGATTAAGCCCTGTTGTGGGTGAAACATGTTGGGGGCATGGCTTTGGGTGGGATTGAGCAGTGTGCTGAATTGTCCTCAGTGTGTGGCCCATTACTTGAATGGTAGATTACAGTGGAGCAAGAGCGGACTCCAAGTCAAGAATCAGCACACACACACACACAATCGGAAATTCCGGCAAGAAAACTGGATTTTTTTCTGACAGAATGTTGGCTCAAACTTGTGTTGCATGCACACGGTCACACAAATCTTGTCGGAAATTCTGACCGTCAAGAACGCGGTGAGGTACAACAAGCTGAGATCAATAAAGTTCAATAGGCAGTTCGGCTCTTCTGCTTGATTGAATGCATATTTTTTTGCTGGTCGGAAATTGCATAACGACGAGCGGCAAAAGGCCAATGGAGCATACGCACGGTCAGAATTTCCGACCAAAAGCTCACATTGGATTTTTCTTGTCGTTTCTTTCGTGTGTACGTGGCATTACATTTAGCTACAGTGGATCTTTCTGTGAAGTTGAATGACAGGATGACCGTGGTCGTGGCCGCCTGCTGGTTAAATTCACATGGAGCCTTTACCTGCGGTTAGGGACAGATGATTACCACTAAAAAGAGAAAGAGGGGTCGAGGCTTGGACATCCGTCCCTAAATGTAGGTAACCGTTCCATGTTCGGTTACATGCCAACAGAGATGGCTCCTCTCAGCCTTTAATTGTTTTATATAGAATGAGTGCCCACCGCTGTTTACATACCCATCATCCCAGCCCCAATAATCTGTTGATTTTTGCTGCTTGAATCAGTTGTATGCCACGAATCGCTCCTGTGAGGGAGGCCTTAGACTCCATTTTTTTTTTGTGTTGTTATGCTTGTATCAAGTTATGATAATGCATGCCAAAGCATCGTTGTGCCATTGAGTTTGAATTACATCTCAGTGCACTAAGCAACAACATGCTTTGCAGTGTGTTGTATTACACAAATTTCGACACATCTGATTTTCTGGATGTTTGGTACGTTGGCAGGCCATTCAGCTGTACTGAAGGTTTTGTTTTTCTGACTTGCACAAGTGAGCGACTCTAAGTACCCCCCCCCCCCCCCATATCTCTCCTGCAGCCCAGCTTTGGCTTCCACAACAAATAATATCATGTTGTTTGAACTTGTCCTCACTACCCAGCGCTTTCATCCAATCAGAATCTACGAGTTCACAATAGATGACAACATCTGACATCACAGGTGGTGGAGGTGGGTTGTGGAAACCATGGCAGGCCTTGATTCTGAGCCCTGAGTTGAAACATTGGTGGCACCCAGGGAAGGATTCATTGGATAGACATGTAGACAACTGAAACCTTGGGGAAGAATCATAAATGATATCTTCATGTAAACATATTTAGTGAAATGTAAAGTTGACTGTCTATGTTACAATGAACAAAAGCTGGAGTTCCCCTTAATAAAAAGCACCCGCAAAAATCCTGGGATGTGATACACTACAGCATCTAAAGACCAGGGGTACTATCTCACCCATACGTTCAGTGGTGCTATTCCCTCAACTCCTAAACACTGACAATAGTGATACACTAAGGGTCCTTTCACACGGAGCGGACCGTTTTTGATCCACTCCATGTGAGTCCGTCGGCTCAGCAGGGATCATCCGGAAATCCCCACTGAGCTGTCGGCGGACCCCGCACACTGTGCAGAGACCATCCTGTCTTTCCTCCACTCTCCCCTATGGGGAATCGGATGAATACGGACCGTCTGTCCGTATTCATGCGATCCGATCCGCCAGACGGAAGAAAAATAGGGTTTTCTTCCGTCCGAAAAAACGGATCTTTGCGGACGCATCATCCGCTAACGGACGCGATCCCAAAAGGATGCATTACGGATCTTTGCAGACTTGTAAAAAACAGACGAACGGTCCCTACGTGTGAAAGGACTCTAAGGTTGGGTAGGACTTTAAAGGAGTTCTAGAGGAGGAAGGGAATAAAGCAACCTCAGTCTCATCCTAGGGTTGCTTTATTCCCTTCCTCCTCTAGAACTCCTTTGGGGTCCTCCCCAACCTTTGTGTGGAGTTCCCCTTAAGCCTACATTCACACCAGCGATTTGTGCAAATTGCAGCGTCAGGAATCTTCTGATTCCTGCTGCTGCTGTGATAGGCTAGGTGTGCCTGCTGACCCAGTTCACTATAATAGCGGGTCAACAGAAGCCACAGCTATTCGCAGCTGTCTGCCCAGCCAGCGAGTACCTGCTGTGAGCCCTGCTGGATGACTGTGCGTGTCCAGCAGCGATCACTGCAGGTAATCACTGTCTGTGCTGATAGCTGTGAATAGCTTAAGCTGCCAGTAACCAGTCATCCTACTGAACGGGGCTGGCGGGCACACCTTGCCCATCACAGCAGCAGCAGGATTCAGAAGATTCCTGTCGCTGCAATTTGCACAAATCGCCTAAATCGCTGGTGTGAATAGAGCCTAAAAGAAACAGTTTCAGAAGCTTCAGATGGAAGCAGCCATACTCTCTCACATGATGGCAGGGCATGTGAAGATACGGCTCTTTCATTTTACTGCAACTGCCCTGCCATTAGAAAGTGGCATATGAGTGAAGAAATGGCCTTGTCTATAGGAGGAGACAGCAATTAAAGTGGACCTGTCACAAGAATTAGCAACAGCATCCTACACAAGTTTATTTTCATCTAAAAACGTATTGAAAAATGTAAGTGTTAAGCAGGCCATACACGGTCGAATTTCAAACAAATTTTCTTTTCAAAATCATAAAGTTCTTTTTTTTTTGTGATCTGATGACGCCACCGTTGATTTTCGAAATTCAGCCGACCAAGCCTTCATGTTGCTACAAGAAAATAATTTTTGTGGCCGGGAATATTCTTCTCTCTCCGGGAATATTCTTTTCTCTCCGGGAATATTCTTTTCTCTCTGGGAATATTCTTCTCTCTCTCCGGGAATATTCTTCTCTCTCCGGGAATATTCTTCTCTCTCCGGGAATATTCTTTTCTTGCACAATCGCATTTTTTTTTCTATTACATTTCTCGCACGATTCTCCCATCATTGATCAGAAAATCGGTAGTTTTTCAAAAAAATGTCCAACATGTCGTATTCCTCAAATTTGATTGCCGCACGAAAATCGGCTGTTGCTGCAGCCCACTAACGGTGCGAAATTCGTACTAATTTTTTTTTTATACAATTTTTAAACGAAAATTCTTTTGAAAATCGAACCATGTATGGCTGCCTTTAGGCAGCTGAATTTATCCAAAACAGTCAAGCCTCAGCGCTCACTCCGTCTCACATCCGACTGTACAACAGTAGTGTCTCAGGCAATGCTGCTCTCCTAGTGCATTACCTTATGCCCAGTACACACGATCCGATTATCGGACGAACGATCGTCCGTTTTTTTTTGCATGCTAATCTCACATCGAATCTGATGAGTTTACTAAAGTCACGAAAATTCTTGTACGGCAGAATAAAAAATCGGAAGTGATGTCATGTGTTGTAATGCATTTGTACTGCATTTTCGAACGACAGCTGTACTGTTTAAACGAAAATCGGACGATATGGCATCGTACGAAAAAAAATTCTGTGCATGTCCGATAGAATAAAATTGGATGAACTGTCCTGATCGGCTCTCGGAAGCGCTGTACTAACGATCCGATTATCGTACGATCGTTTCGAAAGCAGCATTTTCCGGACGATTTTCGGATCGTGTGTACGGGGCATTAATCACCGTAGAATTTATTAAGAAGCCAAAGGCATACTGACAAACTTTAGGACATCACAGGGCTCTGAGGAAGGGAGCCTGACTCCCGAGCCGCGTCAGCTTTCCCAACATAGCGATCTGGGATCCACCATGTAAGAGCTGTGATTTTAAATGCTTGTGATGTCCTCAAGTTTGTTATATGCCTTTGGCTTCTTTATAAATTCTATGGTAATTAAAGGGTCACTAAAGGAAAAAAAATGTTTTTGCTGAAATGACTGTTTACAGGGTATAGAGACATAAAAGTTAACTGATTCCTTTTCAAAATGATTAAAAATAGATAAAAATCAATCATATAATGTGCCTGCAGGTTAGTTTAACTTTTGAACTGGCTTTATGTTTCTATGAAGTAGAAAGAGACACACAGAACAAAAACAAACAAATCCAGGGCAGTGTTTTGTTTTTAAAATGAATCTGATTGGTTCTGGGAAGTTTTAGACACACAGTAATGACAGCTTAGACCACCATGAGAAAGCTCCCAGCACTGTGATTATAAGGAAACAGATAAGCAGGAAGTGTGGAGAACAGAGCAGGATTACAGCAACTTCAAAGCAAAAACTAACAATAAGGACATGAAACCAGTACTGCAGTAAGGTAAAGGAAGCTATTTAGCTAAAAAAAAAATCCTTTAGTGATCCTTTAAGGTTTGGGCCGTCCTTTATTTTCTTGCAGCTGAATTTATATACAAATCTCATCATCTCACCAGGCCTTCCTATTGGACCATCCTTGGTGGGGAAAGGGTAGTCTCAAGGACCAAAAGACTGCTCCAGGACAAGACAGTAACAGCAATTAATGCCGCTGGCTTTTGGCTCATCAATGTGCTGCTGCTGCTGCTCTTGAATCATTCAAAAAGCAGACAGGAGACGTGTCCTACCCCAGGGCTCTGGAATGAGCTTTGCAGACGTCATGGACCTGACGGTAGTGTCTATTAATCCTACCTGGATCATAAGACCAGTGTTTTGTGGAGAAGTCTCCCCCCCCCATCGAACAGTGCCTGACCGGAACTGCGCATGCACCGTACGTCATAGCACAACTGCTGATTTGCCGATGAGCTGGGCTGACGTAACCATGGTGCATGCGCACATCGTAGGAGGTATCTCTCAATGGGGGATACCATTTTACAGCCACAATTTAAACCTATACAAACAGTGAGGGAACCGGACCATCAGAACACTGTAAAGCCGCCCCGCAATAGCGAGGCACAATGTTAGAACTACGGTCTCCTCCCCCCCCCCCACTGTTTGTATAGATTTCAATTGTGCCTGTGAAATGGTATCTCCCATCGAGAGATAACCTCCAAGATGTGCGATTGTGCCCTGTTCACGTCACTACAGCTGATCAGCAACTCAGCTGGAGTGCGTCTCCTTCCTGCGCATGTGTGGACATTATTCGGGGGGCACTTCTCGACAGAACACCGGCTAAACAGAATTACAAATGCTTTGATTGCTAAAACAGTGCATAAATTTCAGCTGTGCATTTCACTGTGCCCCCAGAGTTTAGCTATGAATCTAGGTCTGTTTTCAAAGTTTCAGGAGGGGCACGTAAAACAGATCAAAGTTATCTGAGGGCGGCACCATCCCTCTAATGAAACGAAAGTCAGCAAATGAACAGCTGCTCTTCTTCCTTATCTGTAGCATAAAGACACATCTAATCTCTCATTTCTATACATGCGGTGTGACAATGCGCAAGTCCCGAGCTCCACCCTCTGTCATTATCACCCCCCCTGGCTAATCCAATTTAGCCGTCTTTTGAAATGGAGAATGGCGTTCTGCATGCTGACTTTCAAAATCCAAACTAATTATCCCTTGAAGTCGACGGAGTGTTAAAAGCTTAGTTGATTTTTTTGGTTTTGCATGGCTTGAAGGACGGGAACAAAATGGCTTGTATTTGCAGATGGCGATGCAGTTCTGATTGCATTCCTGTGATTCCATTTATTTGCAACAGAAAGCTATCCATTTACATCTTTGTTGCAAATTTGATGTGCCCGGATATCAGTGCAATTTACAATTGTTTTGTCCTGATCTTCAAGTCAACCTCTGCTTTACCAATGCAAGACAAAGCAATAGGTTTAAACGAAAACTTTAGATATATACGTTATTTAATTGCTGGAAAGTAGATTATTGTCTAGCACAGTGGTCTCCAAACTGTGGCCCTTTTCTTGATAATATCCGGCCTCATAGGGGCCCAATAATACCCATGATGGGGACCATTCCTTCCAATAACACCAACAGTGAGGCCTAATGATACCAATGATGGGGGACCATTCCTTCCAATGACACCAACAATGGGGCCTAATGACACCAATGATGAGGGACCATTCCTTCCAATGACACCAACAATGGGGTCCAATAATACCAATGATGGGGACCATTCCTTCCAATGACACCAACAGTGGGGCCTAATGACACCAATGATAAGGGACCATTCCTTCCAATGACACCAACAATGAGGCCTAATGACACCAATGATGGGGGACCATTCCTTCCAATGACACCAAAAATTAGGCCTAATGACACCAACGATGGGGGACCATTCCTTCCAATGACACCAACAATGAGGCCTAATGACACCAACGATGGGGTACAGTTCCCCTCAATGACCCGTACAATGTCAGGAATGCAGCCAGGGATGATGTATTTGCTGCATGCATGCACAGGTATCCCATTAGGCAGTTGCTTCTGATGTATCAATGACTAGAAGACAGTAATATTGGAAGATGATAACAGCATTGATCTGTCAGTCATCGCTGGAGTTGCAAACTAGCCATACATTATACAATTTTCTTGCATAATTTTCCTTTAGATTTACCAAAACCATATAATCTGCAATCAAACCTGAACACTTCCAATATGTATGCAATCAGGCAGGCTCTTGCACTACATAGTTGAAGGTAAATCTAAATTGTATAATATATGGCCAGCTTAAAGTTCTGCTATACTCAGCTATCATGCTACCCAACTGTTGATAAATCTAAAGCAGATTATACAATCTGACTGTAACATGCGTGGTCAAATTAGGGACTATTCAGAAGAGTGCCCTAACATGGTAGAGCATGTTACAAGTACTGTTGCACTACAACACACCTTCCACATAACACTACATGGGGAAGGTGCATCGCAATGCATAGTAAGCCAATATCATGCATTGATCAACCTTGTTGCGGGTATGACTTTTTCAGTCTTCTGGGGTGTATCCTTTTAAAGGGCTGCTGTAAAACAATAGGGGAGATTTACTAAAGCTGGAGCTCGAAATAGAAACCAGTTTCCAGATTTTATTGTCAAAGCTTAAAAGGGGTTGTAAAGGTACATGCCTATTCACCTTAATGCATTCTATGCATTAAGGTGAAAAAACATCTGAGGATTAGCGGCCCCCCAGCCCTGCGTTTACTTACCTGACCCCTCGAAAGTCCCTTGCTGTGAACGCGCTGGCTTCTCGACTCATTCATTGGTTGATTGATAGCAGCACAGCCATTGGCTCCCGCTGCTGTCAATCAAATCAATGATGCGGCGCACCAGGGAACGGGGCCGAGTGACGCCTCGTACACGCGACTGAGGAACTCGTCGGGCGAAACACATCGTTTTCCTCGTCGAGTTCCTTGTTCGGCTGTCGAGGAACTCGACAAGCCAATTTTCTCCATTCCCGTCGAGGAAAAAGAGAACATGCTCTCTTTTTGGCTTGTCGAGTTTCTCAACAGTTTCCTCCTCGAAAAATGTACACACGACCGGTTTCCTCGGCAAAACACGTCTCCCAACATGTTTCTTGCTGGATTATGCCAAGGAAACCGGTCGCGTGTACGAGGAGAGAGCTTCCAATGCCATGAATGGGGTTAGCTGATGCCGGGAGGAGCCAAGACAACCGCCGAGGGACCCCAGAAGACCAGGATCAGGGCCACTCTGTACAAAACGAGCTGCACAGTGGAGGTAAGTATAATGTTTGTTATAAAAAAAAAAACGGGAACCTTTAGTGTCCTTTTATTTAAACTA